>OY728127.1:1803895565-1805145565 GCA_963277665.1 Viscum album
TTCTAGCATTACAGACTTGGGGTACTACAAATAAAACAATTAATGTGTGAATTCACATAAATATCATATAATTTGAGTATATGTAAAAACAGGATGGAATAAAGGACCAAATATGGTAATGAAATTTAGAAACTTATAGATTAAGAGTTTAGGGAATTTGTTTTTTCATATGAGATTACTTAAAGAAAAAATTAATAAGAAATTGGACTTTATAAAAAATTCCACATAAAAATTGGTGATGAATCAGATCATCCATGGATATTTGATTCACTTAGAGATCAATATGTAATAATATAGAATATTTTTTTGGGTTATGTAATATTTTATGGAATAAAGCCCATGAGGAATCCCTAGATAGAATAAATATGTATGTTTAAATAAAATGTGTTCCTAATATGTAAAAAATTCTAGCTGGATACCAAATATTTAGTACAATTACAATAGAATTTATAGGGCTACTATGTATCTAGTGCATACCTAATGATTACCTAACACATTTTCTTCATCCACCTTCTATCGTCATATTTATATAGGCACCACATAATAATGATTTATGCCCCTCAAAAATTTTTACTAGTTAATTTACACATTAAGTAATTAAAATAAAATTAAACCAAAACTAGAATAATAAAGGTCATTACATCATTTCTATTTCAACAAAATTTCATCCTGATAATTTTTGAAATTAGTAGATATGGAGGTTTATTCTCATTATGTTGAAATAAACATATAGATTTATGAATTATATACTTTTATATGATGATATAGAGTTATGGTTTGAAAGACTATTCCTAAAGATTCATCATTGTTAAATTATAATGTATTTGTTATTTCTAATTGGATAACGTATTTTTGAGTATTTTACTTGTCTATGATATAATAAATTTACAATTTTTTAGTATAAACATATAAATAAAGTTGGAAGACATAATATTTTCAAATATTTCATCAAATAATATATTCAATATCTAGTACATATATATTGATAAAAGTAATTCAACATGTTCTGAAAGGATCCAACCATACCATGTATGTTTTCACCCATATTTATATTGAACCTTCTAAAAAATATCAAGAATTTGACCCCAACATGTTCTAAATTATACTATAAAAATGAATATAATTTGGAAAAAAATAAAGGAGTATTTCTCATTAATGGTATTGAAAATTGTCTATGAATGAAAAATAATACAAGAGAAATGGAATCTAGTGATTCACCAACTCTTAGCGAACATCTATATTTTTAGGGACTCCCCATTTTGACTCTATATTTATATATTCATGAAATATTAAATAGTGAAAAAATATTCATATACATTCATTTCAATATTCATCACATCAATAAAATGTCTCACATCCATAGACTTTCAACATGTTAGATAAAAGAACAGTTTCCTATTACTAGAACAACACATTCCATTATTCCCATAGAAAATTTTTCAAAATGAGTATCAAAAACGATTAAAATTTCCAATAGCATCAAACTAGTAAAGTGATGTGGTTTCACTCCTTCGTATGTGTTCCCATAAAAATGTATTATTTTTAAATGAATATTTTTAAGGTTTTGAAACCACTTTTTATTCAATAAATATAATTTATTCATTTAATATTATATATTAATAAAATTTAGTTCCTCCTCAAAATTAAATCATCCTTGTTTTCCATTGATACTATATATTATACAATTATATTGTTTAATAAAATTATTATTTCTGCTAAATAACACATATTTTAAATGAAATTTTATCAATGATCCCATCACACACCTCTACTAATTCATTTTGTAATATCATAAAATATTTAATTAAATTATTGAAGTATATGATTTGAATAAATATTTATATATGTTTGGACATACATTTATATCTATAAATTAATTTTATTAGAATAAAATTAAAGGGGAATGTTTTTCATTTTTTTATTAAGTTATATTAATGAAATCAATCTTTTTCCATTACAGAGAATCTAGAGAATTCTAAAAAATTTCATCATTAAAATTTTTGAACATAAATGATTAATTTTTTAGCAATTTCAAAACTATTAAACATGAATCCTTATCTAATAATAATTGATATATATCAAATTTTATTATTTACATACATACCATTCTCTATATATTTATTTTCTAAACAGTTTGGATAAGTCGTTAATGATGCTGTAAATTTTATCAAAAAAATTCCATCACCGGGATAGACATATATCAATTTACAACATAATATAGTTCAGATTAATTTTTTTCTGACATCATATGTTTTTTTGAAGTCTATTTCTCAATGGTATAATTTATTTAATAAGTGATGGAAACTTACTAAACCATGAATTACACCAACCATTATTTTATTTAAGGATATACGTTATAATAACTAATAATTGTGTTTGAGAAATATTGACACTATGAAGAATCTAAATGGATTCATAATAGTGAGGTGGTATTTTTTAATTTTATTTAGTATAAGGAATGTCAATTTGTGTGATAATGTTTTGTTTATTGAGGAAGATCACAATTAAAAAAAATATGATGTCGTATTGATGATCTAAATGAATGAAAAGTTTGATTTTGTTTATTTAATTTCACACTAAAAACATATTCATCTGAGTAACCCAGACATATTTCTATTTTAGAGATCATATTTATGGTATTATGAAAAGTGATACAGAGATGGATGGTGGAAGCATAGTTTATGGTAGGTTTTAAATGGGTTAGAATCTCTAGACTGATCTTTCAAAAACCATCTATAGATTATTGAGTATTAATGATATTTTATTATGGGAAGTGTATATATCAAATAATTGTTCAATTATTTTAGTTGAAGAGGGAATTTAAATATTCATGAGATACATTGAAGTAAACTAACTTGATTATCTAATTCTTCTAATTATATTTAATTAAATTTGAAGATGTTTTTGAATTAATTTGATAAAATTAAATTCTAAATAAATAATTTTGGAAGGATTTCTAGAGTAATTATAAATTAAAATAGGTTCATTGGAGAGTTTATTTAATTATTTTCAAATGGTTTTAAGAATGAAATTTTCTTATATAAAAAACCTAGGATTCATCTGAAGTAGAAATGATGAACTCAAAAAGGCATGGAAAATTATTTGAAATCGTCCAAAAATCTACCAAGTTAAACTCACAAAGGAATTGAATTATTATGAGTAATTTAGTAATTTTACAAGATGTAATTTTAGAACATAATTTGAAGTTTTTCAATCTTTTGACACCAGAAGAGTCATTTTATTAAACTTTTCAAAGTAATTATGCATCAAGACTAAAAATTTTGATTATGTTTTGGTAATCACTACATGGTATTGAATAATATTTATGGATTTCATAAGTTTCATAATTGTATTTCATAATAGTTATCCTAGGTTTTGGTAAGGTCCATAGATAATATGAAGTTCAAAAGGTAGAAAAGGGAACATACCCATTGAAAATTTTATGGGTTATTAAGACTCAATATATGAATCAATAGGAGAAATCTTAAGAGTCAGATGAAGGAATTGTAAAATTCATTGGACTCATATAAAAAAGTATCCTATCGTTATGGAGGATAGATATTTGATAAAGGAAAGGAATATAATTTTAATTCATATGAGTGACTAAACTTTATGAAAAAAATAATAAAAATTGTTATTTTAAAGAATTACATTGAGTCTAATAGTTAGATAAATTTGACGAAGATTACATTCTAAAAGATATATCTGAAACTTAATTTAGTTAATTCCGATGTTGGTGTCAAATGGATTTAAGTACCTTAATTGTCTCAAGAGGAGGATTATTCAGGGGGTGATAGATATAACCACCCTTTAGAGAATATCATCGACTAAATTCAAGGGAAAGGTCCTCACAGACCTAGAAGGAAGTACGGGAAAACAGAATTCAATGCTCAGGGAAATGTATTTTGGTTCATGGGAAAAAACCCAAGGGATACAAGGATTACTCCCACCTTCCAAAAACAATGGAGAATAGGTAGGCCAAGAAGGATAAAACCAACCAAATCACAACTATAAAAAATGGGGAAAGTGTGGAATCAAGTTTTATTACAAGATAATGGGAAGAAGAGGATGGGGAGTGCTTGAAACTTATCATGCTCTCCCGAGATGAAATTCTTGAACAAGTTGTGCGAACCAATGTCTTAGAAGAGGAGATTGAAATAATTTTTGAAATAAGGCTTCATGTTGATTTTATTTAGCATCCAGAAGTTCGGACAGATAGAAAGAATTGAATATTGACCCAAGGCATCAATCAGAGTAAAATCAAACTAAAAGAATTTATTTAGATAATGGAAAGGATGATTACTCTCCTTAAAGAGCTTATTATAAAGGAACCAGATACCCATGTTTGTGTGATTCTCTAGGAACTATATTGAGTATCTGAGTCAAGTAATCTTAGTCTTTGGTTTAATCATTTTGTGACCTCTTTCAGCATGTAGTGGTAGCTTTTTAGTGAAATATGGTTTTCCTTTTTTCCTTTAAAAAATTATTAATAAAAATTTAAAATTGGATGGATGGATTGAACAAAGGTGATGGAAATATTACATTCACACTAATAATAAGAATACCATGTTATGAATTATGTATGTGAATGAAATTCAAGCTGATTATTATTCTGAATATTTGAGACTACTTGGCCCGGGATAAAATGTCCACAGTAGAAGAGAATTATAGATATATATATTTATTATAGATATGAAGACTGGTTCAGTGTGGTTTTTTTGGTCTTTTTATGAAGGAGAATCATGAGATATTTATAGAATTAAGTGGAATGATAATATATGAGTATTAAATTATAATTAAAACTATTGAAATTATTTTGAATATTTTTAATCAGTTGTAATGATAAAAAAAGGAATTCTTGGAAGACATGTGTTGAAAATTAGTTATGAAAAAGGAGTGCTTTTTGATCATGGGAATATACCCAAATAGTGTACTTAAAAAATAATTTGGAATAACTGTAGTACCAAAATTTATAACATTTTATAAATTAAAAATATTGAAATTGTATTCTGGAGATATAGAAATATAAAAGCCCAATGAAAAATGATGTTAATTTTAGAGTAGATAATTATGGAATCTTGATATATAGTTCTTGAAGATAAACTCTCTATATTGAGGAGGAAGAATAATACAGTGATAATTTGATGGTAGATCATACGTATAAAAGAAAAAAATTAATAAGAATAAGAGAAAAGGTATAATCATGTTACATAATGAGGCATATGATATAATTATATTGTTGAAGAACATACTGAAGGAATAACAGAGGAAGAATATAATATAGAGTGTTCAAAAAAGTTTATGCATTGTTCATTGTGATATGGATTTAAAAGAAAACATGGATAACATGTATCATACTAGTAGATATCATCTAATTGAAATTTACAACCTATTCATTGAATAAGAATATCATTTTTAGGTGATGTAGTGACATTCAAAGAAACCTGAAGATCTTTTTAAGGGTTTCTTTGTACAGGACCATTAAATTACTATAGGATACATGTATAATCCAAGAACATTATATTCAAGAGATGTAAGATTATTACCTAAGAATTGTCTACATTGGGAATTGTATAATAACTACACAAATGTATAAGATAGCACCATACCACCTCTGTAGTGTACGGAAAAAACATGGAAAAAATAACACTTTTTGATCACTTATGTGTATTATATAGTGGATGATACCTCCACAAGAACTTATAATCACATAAAATTCAATATTAATAAACCGTGTCTTTTTGGTAGAATGAAATTGCAATGAATAGGTACCCACATTAGGATTGAAACTCATAATAATGACACATTGTGTTTTCATTATTTACAACATTATTTATACATGTGGTATATGTGTGTTGGTTATTCATAAGAATCACCATATAATCCTAATGGATAATATTGATTCAAATACTAAGAATTAATTTAAAATGACAAAAATGAATTTGTTAAAAAGTCATACAGATTCACCCCAAGATGGATAAACACATTATTGGTAACTTCAATTAGTATCATAGATAACTAGGTTCCATCTAGTTCAATATATTGTAAAATCTGGGTTTTTTATCTAAAAAATATGAAGTCTCTACTGGAATATAATTTATATTTGGGGCGAACACATAATTCAGTTTTTTTCCTCCTCAAAGGGAAAATGTAGTATTCAACAAAAATTTTGAATAAAAATATAGGAAAATAAGATGACATAAGATTCAATAGATACATAGGATTCCTCAATTGATAATGGTTATCATAATATTAATTGATATTTTAAATCTATTGAAAATGATTCCATCGAAGAATTACATTCAATATATGATGAGTATTGTAGTATTAAATAAATTAAATAACTATATTGTTAGGATAATGAGTAGACAAAAAATATATTTTTGTTGTATTAAAATAGTTATTTTAGTCCATCCTTTACCAATAAGATGAAAAATAAGAGTGGATGTAAAATATTGTAATAATGAAAAATAATTTAACAATATAGTTTCAAAAGTGAAATTCTCCCATTAGGGAAGTGAAAACAAGGATAAATCCACATATAATAGTAGAAAGAAGTTTTTAGTGGATTCAAATTCATTTTTATTCTATTATAATTAAAATTATAAATTATGTAGAGTATATAATGCTAAGATCCATTCGTTGGAAGAAATTTAAAATTCCATAATTAGTATTATGGATTCCTAATTAGATATCAAGGACAAAAAAATTATGGACCTTCACAGTAACTATTATAATATTAGGAAAAATCATGACCATTATATTCTAAATATGACAATTGAATGTGTGGGTATACTAAAATTTGTTGAGGATTAAAATATTCCCTTCAATGTGAATTGTTCTGAAAATGATGTTAAATTTAAAAACCTAGAAGTTGTTTAATATAAACAGGAATATAATATTAAGAAAATAAAAGAATATTCCATCAATGTTTCAAATATTAACACTATCTTTATAAAGACTTACTTGGGTGGTAGAGGTATATTGAATTTATCACTTCATATACATGCAATTTCACTATGGAAAAGGTTACCCTTTCCCTAAAAAATGATTTATATACTAATTTTTTTTACATTCTAGTAAGTGTTTAAATCTATGCAAGAATATATGAATATAAATTCTATAAAATCCTCCAATACATAATGGGATGAAGTAAAAATATGTGGAAGGACATTTTCCTCCAAATATTCTCAAAATAAAAGTAGTTTTTTCCAAAAATAATATGTGAAAAGAAATTGGAAACATTTTACTAAATGGTATAAGATCAAATACAATTGTTCATTTTTAGTGTTGTGGGAAATTTGAGCATTTCTAAAATGAATATTGTTATAAAATTTCAAAACATACATCATTGATATGGGAGGAATCTATAACAAAAAATAATAATTCTATTAATTTGAAGTGGTTTTAACAATAAAAAATTAGAAATAATTTCATAAATAACAGATATGAATGTCATGAGACGTTCAGTAAAAATTGAATCATGGGTGGACATTTAGATTATGAATTATATTATAAATCTAAAAACACCAATTCATGTGTTTATGAGAAAGTAATATCACAAAAATCATGAGGAAAATAATGATTGGTCTCCCATGGTGTATAAATAAAATAAGTATGTTAGGAAAATTGATCCCACAAAGAATTTCATGAAGTATTTCATATCATAGTAAAGTTACATCTAATTTAAAAGAAAATTATGTGTTATATATCATTATAAAATGGTAATAAACAATAAATTTGAATTTACAAATCTAATAAAATGGGAAATAATTTAATTGAGGTATAAGAGGATTAGTTTAGTAGTTGAAATCCTGAAATAAGAACATGAAAAGTTTACAAATAAGTGAAAATTGAAGGAAAATAAATAACTATATAGAAAGATAAAATTATCTTAGAATAAATATAAAAAATATATAATAGTTTTAAAAATATAACAAGTTTAATTGAGACAATAAAAAATAACAAATGAATTCTTCTTCCATAAATGATGATATAAAAAAGAGTCTACACCTAATAAGAAGGTTGAGAATGTGCCTAAATAATTATTAAACCAATGGAAAGAATAGTTTGGATTGGATAATAAGTAATTGAATGTGAAAAAGAATGAAATTCATTTGATGACTGAAATAATAATATCATATTAGTTCTAAGAAATTATATATAATAGTAATAAACACATTGTTCCCAAAATGTATTAGATTAGGAATGTCAATGAATAATAAAAAATGAAGAGTTCTCAAAAAAATTGGATCTATTAAAAATAGAGTTTTCAAGTTGAGATCCAAGTCTCTGTCATGTTTCTCTCATTCAGTGGAAAGGTAAAAAACTTACCTTAATCCAAAATTATTGGTTGTATTTGTGTTTATTTTCATTAATTTAATTTTCGTTAATTAATATGGATAACTAAATTAGTGTTTTAATAACTATTAAGTTGGAAAAGAGATCCATCATGGAGTAATTTAAGTACTGTCTCCTTATAACATTTTTTGGTGTATAAAAATGATTGGATTGTTTTAGAATAAATACTATCTTGATCAATCCATTTTAATATCATCCCTTTAGAGGAAGCTAATAATATGAATAATCTAATATAATTTAATTATTTCATTATAAATTTGTATTTCATGATAACTATTAGAAAAAAATTTAGCTATGAAAGATACTTTCTTATACTTATTTTCATTGTATAAAATTCAATATGATAAAGAGGCGTTCTTGGATTACATAATTATTGGCTGAATGGGGGTAATCATCTTTTCACCTTAATATTTTTTTTGTTTTTTATGTTGAGTAAATTTTATATAACCTTTTCTAAACTCTATTTATATTTCCCTCAAGAACTAAAATCATTATTAGTAATGTGACAACTGTATTTCAAGGTAAGCCTCCTTAAAACTTTTAAATAGTTTTTAACATGTTTTAAAGTGATCTAAGGATTGTTATATGTGTTTAAAAGAATATTTTCTTAAAATGTGGCCCATGTCGATGGGCCTACTGTAGATTTCAAGCTATATGAACTCTATCAATCCACTGGTGAGGATCCCCCGACTCAACTGTGGTATTAGATGGATCATGATGAGGACACTAGTTTTATAAGTTTTATCATGAAAAAAGAATCTCTCTAACCTTTTCTCATTCAATGTTTCTCTCTTTGATACCTAGACACTTATTAATCCTCTCCAGAAATTTTTTGGCACTCACCCACCCCTTCAACTAATCTTTTCAATGCATTAATAGTGGATCAATATTATTTTCCGCATCTGTTGATTTCTTCAGTCTAGATCAATTCTCCACTATTATCATTGATAAAAAATGATTATTTATATAATATATTGATCAGATCTAAGGGTTTTGATATGGTATAATGAGTTTTTTATGATAACTGATATAATCGACACATGGATTCCTGGATTTTCCATGTTCACATAATTGGGACCAATATAATTGTCCTTGTTTGATCATTCATGTATGTTTGACCTCAACATTACCTTAGGGTGTGTTTTCATCTACACATTGAACAATTATTTTCAAGTCATATTGAATCAAGATTGGTACTATGGTATTTTTGTGCATTTAGACTTGGATGGTGACCCACTCTTTATTTCATCATTCCACCAATGGTTAGAATACCTTGTCTTTGGAAAATGTTTAATATGTGTTCATGGAATGATTTTACACACGTGTGTGTAGCATAGTGAGAACATTGTTTTATTATTGATAAAATGAGTTGTGTGTGTGTGTGTCTATATATACTTAATTATACCTATGTTTTATATGAATTTATTTTCATATATCAATTTATATTTTATTTCTTGTGATTTTTTTCATCTATAGTTGAGCATGCAGTTTGAGCCTATAGGAATATTCCATGAGTGGGATGTGTTAGATATTGGTCAGCATGTAATTGGGTTATACAGTCCAACAAGATGAGTTAAAAATATTTTTGGTCTATCCCATTGATGGGGATGTGTAATTCAGATTATCGATGTTCCTTTTTTCATCGGATTGAATCAGTAAGAGGTAGTTTTTGAAGACCCCAAATTTGTGGTGTACTTCTGTGAGATATTTATTGTAACCATTTCTATTTACTTTAATGGAATACACTCTTCTCTATTATAAACTTATATTAAGGTTCCTTGGTGCTGTATTATAGAGTATTGTAATCACAACCTACTTAGAAATTTCAGCGTACTTAGAGAGTTCATGGCCATGGATATTGTGAAGGGAATTTACATTGTGGTGGATAGTTGAGTAGGTTAGTAGTTGGATAATGATCTTTCTAGATAGGGCATGGTATGGATGTTTACTTCTTATTTATTTATAGGATTTACCTATGAAATTTGACACAAATATTTAGTTTTGTCTATGTATTTGACATCCAATAATGGTACTATATGTGTTTGGTTTATTTTTAAATGTTTCTACTCTGATGTTTTTTTTATTCGTTATTTTTAATTATTTTTATCATATCTTTTATTATACTCTTACTTTTACCTAATACTGATGGAATAGTCTCCCCATAGTGTTTTACATGCCCAAACCACCAGTCAACAACTGCTTGTGTATGGGCAGGTGAGCATGAGGTCATGTAGAACTCTACGAAATACCAAATGGTTTGGGTTTGGTGTTGAAAAATGGTTTCAAAGAAGCATGTTGTCTAATTTTTTTCTTACCTTTTATGTGGTTTGGGACATGGTTTGAATGAGATAGGATATTCTTTACTCAACTAATGTAAATGTGTCAGTATCTGTCTAACACTATATAATTAACCACAGAGTGACCATGAAATTTGTATTTTAGTGTTTGTTCTATTTAGTGTTACTTTTTTAGAATTCACAAGGGATCAAATACATGATGTTGGTGTATTATTTTATGGGTTTCAGTGTGTGTTCATCCATCTAGTTTAGGAACATAAGATCATATTCCATATAATTTTTTCTTGTATTATATATAACACAAATTTCTCAATTGAAATTTTGATATCATTTTTGTGTATTATTTCTAGAATTTATTTAAATTAATTTAATATATTATATGGTTTATAGTGTATATGGGGTCATAAATAATGGATAGGAACTCAAGTATTCACTTGGGTTGTGGGTAATTATCAGTGTGTTATTCAATATTCTTATTGATATCATCTTTGGTAAAACATTGTTATAAACCTTTTTTCATTCTTATGTTCTGTAAATAATAATATTATTTCTGTTGTTGGATTTCTCCATGTTTTGTTATGTAATTTCAGGAAATTACACTTTGTAGACATCTTATTAAGAAATATTCTTCACCTTTTGTGCAGGATGATGCAACTAATCATGTTACCTTGGTTGGTCCTATGGATCCTAATATTTAACTGGTATATCCAATAATCTTTTGGAAAATTCATGTTTATGGTGGATGAGCCCATAGTAGTATTCTAATAATGGTCGATTATGATCATGACTTGTAGTTCTGTCACCCCAAATGCTTCCAGGGAGTTGGAGGATCTTGGGATGTGGAGGACTAGATATAAATTAATGAGAGGATATTCAACATGTCAGATACCCCATAAGAGAGAAACATTAATCTTGAAACTTCGATGCTCCAATGTTAAGCTAAATGATATTGGAATGTCCTATAGTAGTTGGGCAGATATGAAGGATCTGACTTGGGAGACCTTAAAGGAACTATTCTTTGAGGATTTATTTCCATATATGATGAAGTTGGACCGTGGTCATGTGTTCATGGAACTCCAACTAGAGATAATCATAAGGTATACCTATTCATCATGGTTTAAACATCTAATTTACATTAATCATCTATAGGAGGGGAACAAGGATTAGATGTGAAGAAATTTTCATATTGGTATTTTCCCATAGCTAAATAGATAGGTCAGTAAATTCAATCTGTTGACTTATATTGGTGTTTTTCATATGTAACTGATGATCAAGAATTGATATCAGGAATAAAATTTTGTGTGACTTATTATAGATGAAATTGAATTGAAATTTGATTTACCAATTGCATCATGAATTTATGATTCATGTAATAATAATAAAAAGTCAATGAATGGACGTATGGGTGGTTGTGGTCATTCATATTAGAGAATAGTTTCCTTAACTCCCTCTAGGGGATATGACTCTACTAGGTGCTATTTCTATAGAAGGGACACTTTATCAAGGATTATACATAATCATTCAATAACATTTACTAGTGTGAAAAGACTGACAATCTCAACTGGTTCGATGATAGGGCATTAGGGATTCACACTAAAATGTTTGGGGTACGACCTTGATAGGTGGGGAAAATCCAAAAAAGGATTGGTAAATTAGGTGTCTCATGATCCTCTTGTGCATCACAGAGTGCTGGATGGAAGGAAAAATTTGGTTGATAAGAATTAAGCTAATGTTGGAGATCGAACGTCCATAGTTTGAGGTACAAACGTGATTTATTCTACGCTATCTTCTTAATTTTTTTCAACTAGGATCATCCCAATTATTCATATCTTCTCATTTGGTACCTGGAATGGATTTATTAGTGAAATTAACTTTTGACATGTTTTCTATCAATAGAACCCATATAATGGCCTAGTATGGTCATACATATATATTATATTTTTTTGGTCAACATTCATTACATTACAGAAACACCATCCTAATAATCGTAACGGTAAAGCGCCTTTGGAAACATAGAATCATAATAACAAGGGTCATGAGTGAACTGTATCATCATCAACATAGTTCCCCAAAATTTTCACTCTTTTTAGATAAATCGCATGTAATACCTATCATCATAAAATCAATAAAATAAATATGAGAAAGGGTGATCTCATAATCTCCGTAATTGCAAACAAGGTAAATATATAAGCCTTATGTAAACATAATGTTATGAGAACATGAGAATAACTTGTGAAAACCATATCCTACATATCATAGATCAAAATATTTAGCCACAAATTAAATATTGTAATTTAATAACACAAGAATGATAAGGAAACTAGATAATATAATTGATGTGAATATAACATATATACAATACATTAAATTTTGGCATATACATAAGAAAAGAAAATAATTTCTAAAGTAGTCAAGAATCATTTACAAGTATGTCATAATTGAATGGATCAACCATATATTACATCATAGTAGTCATGGATCATTCCCAATACAATCATAGTTGACTAATTCCTTTACTAAATTGGGATTACTCCCCTTTCCATTCATTTTTATCTTATGAGATTTCAATCATTACATAATTCAATGGAGGGGGATATATATCCCACCTATCACATAATGAGAATCATACATATGTATGAAGAAATATAATATATCATTAATAATATAAAAAAATGAAATAAATTGGTTTTATAAACATTTTATCATTTCAAATCCCATTTAAAAGAAAATGTTTTCAAAAACATTTCAATATTTCATCAATTCATAACCATTGGAAAATAAAGAATATTTCATAGGAATTTTATTCTGATATAAACCGTGGAAGAGAAATGCGTCTCATTAATATATTTTCATTTAAAAGATAATACGTATGTTGAGGTGATAAAATTTATATGCATGCATCATATCCCAAATAAATAATCTGTAACCTCAAAGGATGGCATCTTGGATTAAAATAATTTTTAAAGATCACATGGAATGTTTCTTAGGTAAAATAACATTGATTTGAAAATAACATTCTTGAAACAAGAAATTCATAAAATATTGTGAAAATAATTTTTATTGAAAATAACCTTTGACCTATATAAGGTCATATTTTATACATCATATCATCATGATGGGAATAAATTCTATTCCTTATATACATGTTAAAAGAAATATTCCTTTCTCACTTTCAGTAAATACAAAAATGGAATTGTTTGAAAAAACATGAATTTTACATCTAAATATTTCCTATAAAAATTTTAAATAGGGTATAAATGAATTTAAATAATCATTAATGAGTAGTTAAAATATCATCAATACATTTTTTTAGAAAAAAAATGGATAATAAAGTGGATGGATTCTCGACCAAAGAGAAAAATAGATTTGATTTATCATAAAAAAAGTATTTCAAAATACTGAGTATATATATGGATAAAAATGGTGGGAAACATATATTTTATTGAAATAACCCTATAAGAATAAAATTTAGGAGTTTATTGAGATATTTATCATAATATTTTATCATTGAAGTCATAAATATAATCAATCTTGATAAACGATGAGACTATATCATAAAACCCTTACCACATTAGTATCATTCAATCATAAGCCCCATGAAAGAATAACATTAAATAAAACATAAAATATGAGGAAAATAAATAAATTTCAGATATTACAAGTCAAAATTTTTTTATATATACCTTATAAAATAATATTTGTTCATAACACAACATATGTCTCAAAGAGGGGAAAATGAGACAAAAAACCTAGTCCTTAAGTCTTGACATCCTTCGTACATGTTAGAAACTCTTGTATACTAAATATAATTATAGTATACATATATTAAGACCTATAATAATATTTATATTACCATATATGATTTATTAATGAATATTAATTACCAATTTATTATTAACTCTATGTTAAAATCACATTTCTGCTAATAACAACTTCATTTTTTGTGTCTGTTTTGGTTTGGTATTTTTTATCCTTTTAATTTTATAATTGTCCAATAATATACATAATTAAATCCATTATATTATAAACATATATATGAATTACATATGTATTTATAGTAATTCTTTAATGTTAAATATATAAATTGATTAAAACCCTTCATGGAAATGGTAAGTTGTACATACATATTAACATTATTACCATTTTCAAGGTCAATAAAATGAAAGAAATGTAATGAATATACACAATTAAAGAGTCATTATTATTTTATATATATCAAATACATTCATTAATTTTATCCTTATTTCATTTCATGTAAATATTTAGTGAAAAAATGAATCACAACGCGTCATGAAGAGGTAGTCTGTCATACACATGAGTGAAAATATCGTATCCCCACGAAATCTAAAGTATGAATTTAGATGTGATTTCATGATTATATAAGATTTATAATATAATAAATATCATATATGAAAAATAAATCCATAATTATATGTAATCGTGATAGATGGTGGTGCAAAATAAATAACATCGATTTGCAGGTGGTATTCCATCTTTCAATTGATTTGACGAGTTTGTTTCTCATTTGAGGGAAAAGGACACCATTTTAGATTATAACCTATAAATAATACAATATTATTATATTTATGATACTGAAGTTATTATATAATCATATTTTATATATTATTTGATGTATTTTGAGGTTGAAATAATGAAAATACTCACGTTTAAGAATTATAACTCCTCTTCAAAGATCCTCTTTAGGATTATAATTAATGATTTATTATGAGGATATAAATATCAATATAAAGAATTTAGGATAAGAGGAGTTAATTTATGAATATTATTTTTTATGTAATATATAATCAAAATGGTTTTTTATGTGTGAATCAGTGGGGGTTTGGTGTGGCCTTTTATAAGTGGGGGAGTGGACACACATAGAGTATTCTTAAAAATAATGTTTACCGACATTTGTATTCATCCAAAAGCATCCAAAATGGGACATTATGAAACATAATAGATAATAAGGTCTACATATTGCAAAAAAATGGTCTTTGGAAAATTTTCTAGGTCCTTTAACCCCAATTTTTTTTAGCTTAACCCTCAGAAAATCTGTTTTAACCTTAACCATGATAGTCACTTTTGACGACTTTAATTATTCAATATGGTCAAAAATAAAGTTTCTATTATTAAATAATATTAATTATACTCATTAAATAAATGGAATCCATTTTTACAAATTCCATTTATTGTATTTAATTAATTTAATTTAATTTTAAACAGAAAAACATGATGAAAAAGTTGATTTCCAAAGAAAATAGTTTCAAAAGTTTAAATTGTTTTTATATAAAAAATAATTGTGCAACTGATTCAAATTAACTAAATTGTATTAATAAATATATAATTTTAATAATTTTAATTTAAAATCCATTTTAATGTAATATTATCTTAATACATTTATAAAATGAAAAGTAATTTTCTTTAAAAACTTGTATTTTTCACTATCATTAAGAAAACCATTTTTTCAAAAAAATCAAAAATCATCACCCTAAGATAATTTTTACACGTATATTTAAATATGAGTTTTATTTATTCAATTATATTTTCTTGCATCATAAAAAAAGTTATTATTTCTTCATAAAATATATTTATTTAAAGTACCTTTAAAACATATAACGACTTTGCAAAAAAGTAAGTACTCTTTTTTTCAATATGTTATATTTATTTTAAAAAAGTGTACTTAATATTTAAAAATTTTGATTCCTAACTATTCACCTATGTTTAATGGAAAGGAAATAATTTTCATGTTTAAATTATAACATTAGTAGTTTTCATGGTTCACTTAATCTCGGTGTTGCGTGTAGTAAAGGATATTAATGAAATTCATATTATTTGAAATAATATATTTCATAAAATATCAATTTGTTTAATTATACCACCAATAAAATTAATTTATCCTTTATAAATTTTTTCTATATTCTAACCAATTTAGGATACTTCTACTTCATCAAATCCCCATGTTCCCAGATAACTTCTATAAATTGGTGGTTTCAGCACAAAAGATTGACAAGGTGAGTGGTGTTGCTTCATAGAACACTCTATCTATTACCTAAAATCACCGCAAAAATGTTAACAATAAAAATTATCATTCTCCAGTGCTACGATATCTGAGTTCAATACATGTTTAGTGTCAGGTATGTACATATTTAGGATAGATATATGGATTACATCATCGACTTCAGAGAAGTTTTGTGGAAGAACAAATAATAGGCTATTCTTCTAATACAATCATGATTTTCAATGGGACCTATAAACCTAGGCCATATATTTAGATTAATTAAATATATCATTAGTTTTTACTCTATATAAATTCACTGTAAAACCATCTCAACAACATTAAATTGTATATTATATCGATGAGCATCATCATATCTTTTATATTAACTTTGGGAAACCCTTTTGTGATGATGAATTGATATAACCTTATATGTCATTTATTTTTCTAATTCTAGTCCCAATATATTTTCTTTTTCTTGCTTTATTACAACACATTTTAGTTAAACACTTATTTCTATATAGGTCTTCATAAAGAGCTATATAAATTCTTGAGTGAAAAATATTGATTTAAAAAAACTAGAGGAATGTGTTGATCCCAGGAACCGTGGAAATAAATAGAAAAATATATCAACATGTTATGTGGTCTTTTAATTATCCTCTCAGTCGAGACATTTTTCTGAGGTTGATATTAATAATAAAACATAAATCTAAATTTTGGGATCTCTAAATACTTCTCTAGGACATTATGGTAAACCTTAGATCTTTGTCAGATACAATGTAATTTTGATGTCAATGAAACCATACCACATACTATATGTATACTTTGGAAATCTAATTATGATATAAATTGTCTCTATAATGGATGATTATTGATTACTTTTTAAGGTGAATACATACAACACATGAATAATTATCCCATTTATTTGTTTTGGGGAATTCATTGAAAGAAATAATGGTTTTTTTTTCTCATTTACATTTTGGTATAGGAAATGGTTGTAATATACACATTGTATTTTCTCCCATCCATAATATGCTGACATACCAAACATCGAGATACCAACTGTATGATATCTACCATTATTCCATCCCATTAGAAATACTCTTTAAAATCTCTATACATATTTTGACTTCATGGTTGAATAGAGAGTGGATTACAATGATCCTCCTCTAAAAATACTTTTTCAATTATGATATGGGTAAAACACATACACGGTTCGTTGACTTTATCATTTTATTGAAAATCATGTTTAAACTGAAGAAAATTTCTCATATTCTCATGTAGGTTTATATCATCTTTTGTGCCTCTTTAATCAACACATTAATGGAATATTGAACACTCATTTGAGAAAGATAATATTTACCCCATACCCTAATGAATTTCAGGTTCATCCTTTGTAAATACAGAAATATTGAATCTTTTATTCCTCGTTCTATATAAAATAACATGATCCATTCCCTCAAACCACATGCCACTTTGTTCTCTATACCATGGTGGTAACGTATTGAGTAGTCATCATAATTATTCATCTCTAACCATCTCTTTTGGAACATGTTCAACTCTTTATGTTTTAATATATACATTAAAAGATTATTTTTAGTATATATACCACACTTTACTATGTAAATATAAATCATTGATATCATTAATGAATAAATTACTCCATATAACTCCAAATCATGGTTGAGAAATATTTCTCATGAGCCTTCAATTTTCATGAGGCATAATATCTAACCACTTCATTACTCAAAAGAATACATATCAAATCACTCATGAATGAATTACTAATGTTTACAAACCATTATCCACTATATGATAATAAAATAATAGATTCCATAACAAATATACTATTCATTTCATTGAATTTTCCTCATGTTTATATATTGAATGGAACGTCACCCCCTTCTGATTTAACTTGGTGAGTGGGTTATATAATCATTATAAATTCTCCACAAATGATCGATAACATCTTGTATAACCATGAAAACATCAGATGTCAATTACTGTGGTTGATATGGGCTAACATTTAATAACCTCTATCTTTGGTAGATCTATCAATAAACACTCTATTGAGATTATATAACCATAAAATAAAACATTTTGTATACAAAATTTACACATCGTAAATTTTAAATATAAATTCTGCTTCCTTAGGGTATTTAGTGAAATTCAAATGCGATCTTCAATAACTTACTTTATCATTGAAGAGATAAGAAAATTATCTATAGATACAATATAAATAGATTAAGGTAATCTCTAAAAACTATATACATTAAATCCATAATGATAGAGTTGTAATTAGTATGACCAAATCAAATTATTATATACTTATGGTGTCTTTACCCTGTACAGAATGATTTCATGGTTATATCCTCCTTCTTGTCTATTAATTATTGATATCCAGAATAAGGTTCAAACTTATAAAAATATTAACCAAAATATAGTTGAGAAAAAAATTCATTAATATGGGGTAGATGATACTTGTTATTTATTGTGAACATTTTCGACTCACAATAATCAATACAAATTCACATCAATCCGTCTTTTAAAAAAAACTGGTGCAGTCTAAGGTAACACATTTGGGATGAATTAATCCCTTATCAAGATTATCATAGAGTTTCCTATTCCATTCATATATCTAAATCATTTCCTTTAATATGGAGACTATAAAAAAGGTGTCTTACTAGGTATTAGCTCTATTGAACACTCAACTTCTTCATGTAGTGGAATTGTAAACAACACTTCTAGTAAGACATCATAAAACGTTTGTAAAATTGGAATTTCATTGATATTGAGTTTCTTCCAAAAAGTATATGATATATAAACATTCAAAATAAGAACCACAACCCATAAAATGGATGTGATTTACATAAAATGTTCATTTTTATCATCATACCAATAGATGATCATAGGTATGTATGGAATATAAAATATGACCTCCCAACAACCAAAATTGATATGTGATTTTTGTATATAATTGAAAACTATTACAATGATAAAATCTAATTAAACCAATGGAATAATGATACAATTTTTAGAAATAGCATTCCCACAAACCTCAATCAGAGAAGAGTGATGACAATGAGATTTGATTATCATAAAAATTAAGGGTATTCGTTACTAATTATACATATAACCTTTTTGGTTGGGATCTTGATTCCACATGAATGTTCTTATTATATAAAATAATGGGTATGCATGGATTCAAATAAGAATTTACCAGTTATAGGGTGCTTGTATGGTTTACCTTTCACCACATCATTATCACACCCCTCAATAAATTTTTATTTCATTATACTTCCCCATTCCCTTCAACATAAGATATTTTTTATGTTCATCATCATCATTAACTTTCATATTTTATAATTTTTTAGCATAGTTCACATAAATCTTTTATCTGAAACACTGGAGTGTGGTTGGTGCACTTTATGAATCTTTCACTATATTCACTTAAAGTATTTCACTTTATCCTATCTTATGGGATTTAAATTAACTGTTGAGATTCCCCTAAATACTTAAAGAATTTATTAATACCCTTAATATAGTTTTATCTTTGCTTTTTTCCAGACATTGAACATGATGGAATGCTCTTCTTCTTTTCTCTAAAGTTATTAATCTTTCTATTGAACAATATCTTTAATTTATTATAAAAACCATGTGATTTATGGGCGAATATAGTCTCAATTTCCACCACGGGGGAAATAAAATATTTTATTGATGCCTATTTATCTTCATTATGATTAAAATCATTCAAAGTCATTATATTATTCCACTAAATTATAGATCAACCTAAATTTTCAGTTAGATGATAATTTCAGGATCTTACCTCATAGTCTCTATAAAATATTCTCCAAAGGAACCAATAGATTTGTCATTCTTCTTATTTTTCTCAAGTAATTACTTCAATATTTTTAAATGAAGAATGAATGGGAGGTATTTATTGAAAATAGATTCTTAATATAATCCCACTCTAGGGATAAAATTTCAAATTGTTCCCTCTAATTAATTATAAGTGTCTAACATTGATCTTATTCTCCTTCCAAAAATAAACATCCAAAAATAATTCTCTATGTCGTGAACACTATATAACATAAAATATATTATCAATGGCAATAATCCATTTTCTGCAACAACCAAATCAGTGGAACCACTGAAAAATAATGGAAGCTTCCACACGAATGACTCAACCGAATGTTGTTTTATCATTTTTTCATTTTTAATTCCACTATGTTTAATATTTTGAGAAATATATATGAGCATAAAAATAGGAAAAATCCTTATGAATATAATAATAAT
Organism: Viscum album; assembly: GCA_963277665.1. NCBI lineage: Eukaryota > Viridiplantae > Streptophyta > Magnoliopsida > Santalales > Viscaceae > Viscum > Viscum album. Next base: position 1,803,916,515 of record OY728127.1, read on the forward strand.
TGTTATCATCATTTTAAATACATTTTATTTTATATTTCATTAAACCTTGACATTGCTCCTTTGGGTTCCAACCATTGATTAAAATGAGAAATAAAAGTGTGATCAATAATAATCATATTAGCAAAAAAATAGTCATGAATATTCATTTATATGATATCTTAATCAAGACAGTTTATTTTATATCCATTTTCCCTAATTTTTAAATAAGGATATTCATGGTCATCTTCTATTCAAATCCTTCAGGATGGTTTATATTGTGAATGTAAACTAACCAATGAATGTCTCTAAGGAGCATCAAACCAGGTGTATATTATGGAATTTTTTCATATACCAAGTAATTCTGTAGTCAGGAATGATAAACATTTTGATGAGTTATTACCCCATTGTACATCTATTCCAAAACTAGGTTAACTTGTAGTATCTATATTAGATTGTATTTCTATGTAACCCACATAGTCTATTTCATAACAAAACATTAGGATGCTACCATGTATATAGGCTTATCCTAAGGGTTATAAATAATGTTTTCTCATATTAGTTTCCAAATATAAACTATACATACCATTTAATATCAATTAAAATAACCATTTATTTCAATACATAGATATTACATCATTTTTATGAATATTCTCTACATTACACAAATATCCACCTATGAATCATAAAACAATTGTGCATTTAGGAACCACAAAAAATAATCCAATTTTTCATAAATGGACTTCATTTTATCCCAATTAGATCCTCATTAAAAAAACTATTCCTATACATATAATATTTATTACCTATCATAATAACATGAGGAAAAAAAATATAAGAAAATTTATATTTGATGATCAGTAAAGATAAACAATTAAAATATATAAACATAAAGTTAAAATAAGGGTATGAGATCATTATAATATCATATTAAAACCATACACTACATTTTAGAGATCTAAATATTGTGTCATACACTAAAAAAATACTTTTAACAACAGAAATTTATTGATAGAAAACATATATGTTGGTAAAAATGTGTACTTCCAACAGATAATAAGTTGTATTAGTATTAATTTGAAACAACAACACATCTTTTTACCGACTAATATATCTGTTGGTATTAATCATTCAATACCAACATATCATTTTCCAAGAGTTAATATATTGATTTCTCAGACTAATACCAAGACATTTTTTACTAACACATTCAGATGTTACTAATAACGCTAATACTAACAAATCCTTTTACGTCATTAAAAAATGATACAATAAATCCTTAAACAAAAAATATATTTTATTAATAACAAATTAAGAGAAACATATTATATATGTGTGTGATTTTAATAACCAATGTAATATTTTATTTCCTAGTGTTTTATTAAAAAAATTTCACTATTGATTTTCATTTTCATTTTTATTGAAATATTAAATGTTATCTTTTTCAATACAGTTTATTCAATTTTCATGAAATATTAATCATTTTTATATATTCAATATTATTTATTTAATGAAAATTAAAATATTTTTTATTTAAAAAAAGTTTTTGGGAATCCATCTCCACCCTTATCTTTGTTCCACATCGCCTCACACCACCCCGCCTCAAATCCCCCCCCCCCCCCGATGGCACTTATAACCATTCCCTGCTTCGGTCTCATATCCTGCCACCCCACACTACCTCACGTCTCCCCACACAACCCTATTTTGGCCTCATATCATGCTCCCTCACATCAAATTTCATTACCATGACCTACTTTGGCCTCACATTCCACTGCCCAACCTCATATACTTCCGCCCTTACATTCTGCTGCCCCATCTCACACCTTGTCGCCCTGTCTCACACCCCACTGATCCCGTGCCTATCAAACCTGAGAATTCCTTGCCTCACCGGTTCCCTATAAAAATCCCTAAATCAGTTTTCATCTTTTATTCACCCAGTTTAACCAAATTTCGGTCTTTCCCCACATGTTTACCCCATTCGGATAATCCCCATTCTGTTCATCCTGAAAATCTAATAGGCATTCACCCCTTCACCTCCCCCCAAATTTGTTACCCATTCAACCCCCTTCGGTTCATCTCCACACTATTCATCTCCAGCTACTCTTCTATTCATCAACAACATGTTCATCTCAGATCAGAGGTAATTCATTATATTTGTGATCAATTTATGAAATTTCTATCTTAATTTCCCAATTTTGTGATTTGATTGTTGTGAAAATGACTCTATTTTACTTTAAATCAATATTAGATAAAAGTAACATGATTTTCATCTTTAAATTGATGAACCCCTTTAATGTAGTAGCTATTAAAGAGTGATTTTGATCTTGATAATTATAATACAGTGGTCACATTGAAGAGATCATCACCTTTTTTACACATGAATGTTACTTGGTGCACAATATCGTTGTTTTTGAACAGGTGTCAGGGCCCCATTATGATGAATTGGTACTTTGCTGAAATATTTATTTTATGAGACTCTTTTTTAAGATTTATTCAAGGTATGAATTCCATTTTAATTTAACTAAAATGTTTTACTTATATACATCATAGTAAAACATACAATCCACATTGAAATGTTACACCTATAATCGACAGATATTGAATGTTTTACATCTGAATGTTCCATCAATCAAATTATTGGGTGAGAATTAATTATTAATTTTGGGAATAAGGTTTGTCCATTTTTTTTGTTACAATTAATTTTTTTATTTGGGGTGTGGAATTCTTTAATGTTGTGTTTCTCTTGATTAATGTATGATTCACCATTAGTGTGATGAGTAAATGAATAATATTCATTTTTTTACATTAATCATTTTGTGCACTATTGAATTTGATATTGAGTGTTTATACTTATTTGAGTATTTATAACATTATCCAAATGTTTATAGTTTATATTTTTTAAAATATGCATAGTAGTTGATATATAAATTGAATTGAAATTATATTCCGAACATTACAATCATATTTTTATGTGATTATAAACCCTTGCAGCATCAGGTTCATGAATAATACATTATTTTAATATTTAAAATTATTATCAAATGTATTATTTGAATGTGATCTTCTTTGTTAATAATCAAATAGTATTTTTTATTAATTGTTAAAAAATGATAGATTCATTTTCAATCAAAAAACATCAGTTTCTACTCAAATTTGATTTATTTTCTTTGTTAATATAAACATATGACTTTTTATTAATTTTTTATTAATGTTAAACTCTTTCTCACTAATCATTTCCAACTAAACATGAATATTTTATGGTGTCATTTATGTGAAAATTTCTAATGATAAAATGGTAGGATCGATTTCTTTCGCTAGAGATGTGTTCAAGGGACTTACATGGAGGGTAGCACCCATTCTCACTCATGATCGACATCATTTTAACCCAATTTTATTATTTTAAAGGGAACTTGAAATCCTCATGTCATGGAAGTGCCTATACATTTTTGGGTGTTCTCTAGATCTTTTTTCAAGAACAAAAAAAAATAGTTGGTATTCTTATGAAGTTTTTGATATACTTGGAAATCTGTTTTTTAAGAACAACCATTACTTTAATTATTTATATATATCTATATATATGAAAAAAATTCATATCCAATCTTCATTGAAAATAACTCTTAAAACATATCTTCAACATCGAATTTTGTTAGTGGTTTTAGGTTCTATGGGTGTCACTTTTACCCTAACATGTAACACCCCAAGCATCCACGGTATGTTTCCCTTTGAATAAAGCAATAGCTTGCATTGTATGCAACTTCGAGACTCCAACACACCGTGACTAATAGAATCAGCCGTTATGAATAGTAATACCCACATTTTGTAATTTTATAATTTTTATCTTTCAAAATAGACTTCATATTTGGATTTGGATTATCAAAATTAGCCTAGGGTGAATTTTTGATATTTTTCTGAAAATATTCAATTTTTGATGAATAGTGAAAAACACTTATTTATAGTTTAAAAACGAATTTTTATTTAAATAATTATTTATTTTATTTAAATTTAATTAATGAAAAAATAGATACATAATACCTATAGATTTTCAATGTAATTCATTGAAGTTAGTTTAGAATAATTTTAGATATATAGAAATTTTATTGAACTTTTCACCGTCTTTTACCCACCTGCTAGGAGAATTTTGGAATTCACGTAAAACATAATTTTAAAATTTTTGTGAGTGGAATTTAGAAAATCCGAGAGACACGGTTAATATCAAAGAGTAAAATGTGGTTCAATAAGATGAAAAAAAATTTTAGTGAATAGTAACTTTTTACTTTTATTTACCACGGTTTAAAGTAAATAGGGTAATTAAGGGTAAAAATGATATTAATATTACCCTAACATATCTCCTAAATCTATTGGAAAAGTGTATCTAGACCAAAAACAACCTTAGGAATAAAATATTATCATTTAGGTCCACTTGGATTAGATTAGGACATTTATTATAATTTAATTCAAAGAAGTGTTGAAAGGGTTAAAATCCATGATTAATTACTAAAAGATTTTTAATATAGAGTTAAAGATAAGATAAAGTCAATTGTAAATATTAATTAGAAATATAAAAATATTTCCTACATAATGGAATTTTATTTATAATTTTTAGACATTAAATAATTTAATTTATTTATGACACAATTATGATGCAGTAATTACCGTATTAATGAAAGATTAAGATAATTGATATTATAAATATCCAAATAAATGTGATTTGAGACTATTTATGAATTAAAATAATTTTCTAGGTTAATATGACATATAATTATTTTTTATATGAATTGTTTTCGAAGTAATAATGTTGTTATTAATTTATCAACAACAAAATACCCAATAGTGTCAAAATTGACATAAAAGAGTTTTTAGAACAAATATTATATTATTAATTGAAATTCTATTCCTAAAAAACTAAGGACCTTTCAAAGGACATATATCATGATTTTTGAATCATTAATGGACCACCTGGGGGTAGATTGGAAGTTTATAGTAAGTTTATTAACAATATAATATAAAAATACAAAGTGACATGGTAAATATCAAACTAATTAACAAAGGGTTATAAACTAAAAGATAAGGTTAATATAATGACCCAAACCTATCTAAAATCTATTGGTTTAAAATATTTCAACCCATCCCCACCTTAGACATTAAATAATCTAGTTTGGAGCCATTATAAACTGAAAAGTAATTTATTATAAAATAATACTTTAAGTTTTTCTTAAAGAGCCACTCCACCCCCTTTTAAAAAGAAAACCACTTCTAACCAATTCCTCACACCTATAAATCCTTTTGGATCGTCCAACCTCTGCCCAATTAAGCTCCTTATATCCCTCTCATCTTCTTAGAATCCTTTTTTTAGGTAGAAGGAACTTCAAGAGTCCTTTTTGGTTCAATCCAAAGGGAGTTACCCAAATTAAAGGTAACAATTTCTCTTAGCTTCATTTATTTTAATTTACTTCTATAAACCCAAAACTCTTCTTATTATTTTCTTTTGTAACAAAAACAGTATCCTAAATATACTAGGATATTTTTATGTGAATTATTCGAACTAAACTTACACACACCTCCATCTAATGGGTGAAGAACATAATGTTTCTGTGGATGGCAACCAAACGCCTCACGAAACGATGATTGTTCAAATATCTCCTACCGCCTCACATGGTGGCCATTATGATAAAACTATAATTAAATATTTTATTAATGATATTTATTTTATATATAATCTTCTATAATTCCATTTCATATAATACCATTGTTTTTTTCATGTTGTATATATATACGATAATTTCATTTGAGGAAGTGCGGACTACTGCCCGCTCAAAGTGAGATGACTCATTCATACCCTAAATGGAACGTATAAAGGAAGGTGTTAATGAACATAAGTAACACATATAAGATATTATATTATACTGGAATACTAATATACCTATGTATCATTTGGTTTTGATTCCTTTTAAATGAAAAATGAAATGGAAGTAGTGTTTGTGTGTACGTACGGACTACCGTCTCCACGAACGCGATGAGATTCACTCCCCATCGTACCCATTCAAGTCTAATTATCATTTGATGATTAAAAATATTTTTTAAGGACTTGATATCATTCATTATATGTATATTATACAACCAATCAATAAAAAACATGACATATGTAACAAAACATAGAAAAGAAAACGAGTAAGTTAACATCCGAAACGACGATAATACAAAAATATTATTAACAAAGCATTGATAAAAGATCATTTATTATATAATATTAATGTATATGATTATTTTATAATTTAATAACAATTATTTCACCATTATACAGTAGGTTAACCTACCCTCGACCAATGGAAAGTACAAAATAAGGGGTTTTCATCTCACTCCTTATTCTCGTGAGATTCATTCTATATTGCAACTATTACCATTTGTGTGGAATATGTACTGCTCATAATTGTATTCTTTTTGTAATAGACATTAAATTATGTGTATTTATATCTTCATTGTATGATACCTCTTTCATGGGGTGTATGTTTCATATGATACCAAATTGGTAAGGGTTTATTTCACAATCTCTTCATTATCCAAGGTTGTTTATATGTAATAATCTACTGGGACCTATTTATCATCCACATCAATGATTCTTAGAAATTTATTTTAAAACATTATTACTATTTTACAGAATATTGGTTAAATTAATTTTTACCCTTTTGACTTTTTTATTAGATGTTTACAAAGGAATCATTCTGTCATTTTCCACACAAGGTCCTTTTTAACATATTCGACAGAATTAACGTAAAAATGTCTTTTTTTAACTTATATGGTGGGTGCGGCTATTTTCCTCCATTATAAAGTCGTCAAATCTTCCCTTAAAAGCTTATAAGAAGTTTTTAAAAACAAAGGTTTTCCCTATATTTATGTGACTTTTAAATGATTTTAAAAAAAGATATTTCTCTCAAATAGTTTTGATTTCATCTATGTCAACATCCTTTGATAAATTTTACACTTGTTTGAAGTTTCAAGTCATCCATATTGTATTTAAGGTTTTGTGATATGTTTGACTATGGATGAGTTATTTTTATGCCATTAATGGTTTATGATTAATGTTTTGGAATTATGTATGCAAGTTTTAATATGAATGTTTATGTTATATTTCATCCGCTTCCTAAGATTAATGTGTTGGACTAGTATGTTCCGGGTTGGGGTCCAGTTACAGCAGACCCTCTTGGTTGGTGTCTGGTTACAGCAGACCCTTCGGGTTGGTGTCCGGTTATTAGAGGCACTCAGGGTTGGTTTCCGGTTATTAGAGGAACTCTGGGTTGGTGTCCAGTTATTAGAGGAACTCCGGGTTGGTGTCCGGTTATTAGAGGTACTCTGAGATGGGTTCCAGTTACAGTTATCCCATAGGTCTTGGCACGAGGCCTTGACACAGAAATTAAAGATCGGCATTATGCATTCCCTAGTTATAAAAGTGGTTATTGATATTTCATGTGATTATTATATTTTTAGAATATACTTGTGAATAATTAAATGGAATTATTACATTTTATCTTTTCCATATTATGATTATGTTCATGTTTAAAAGTCTATTGTTTTAGTTATACATTTCCTTAAATTTTTATGTTTATTTATGCAAGTTTCTGCTATATTGTTATCATTACTGAGCATCTGAGCTCACCCCTGTCAGTGTTTAATTTTTCCCAGGATGTGAAGAAGTATTTTATGAATAACCTTCAAGGATTGTATGAGGGGATATGAAGTAAATATGTTGTTGTAGTTTTTTTAATTTATGATGTAATGTGTGGCTTATGAATATATCTAGTGTTTCCAAGGCTACTAAACAGATCTGTCTTTCGGGATTTGATCCCTTGTGATAATGCCAATGTTATGTAATAATGCACTGAATCTAGGTAACTGGGGTCAGGGCATTGCCATTGGTATCATAGGAAGTTTCATTCATTTATTGGAAGCTAGATTTAGATAATCTCTGATTAGAGCACCTAGACATAAGATGGAATTTGAGGATTAGTATAGAATAACTACCTAGAGTTTTGGTATTGTAGAGATTTTGTGAGTTTTCAGAGCAACACATCCCTGTCTGGATATGAGCTGGTAGAGGTGGCTCTGGTATAAATGTACCTAGGGGTAAATACGGAAAACACCACTTTGAGCTAGACTCGAACGGGAACTGGTGCACGACAACGAGCCTTACATCACTCTTGGTAACAACACGCTTAGGGCATATGCTTAGTATAATTCTCATTTTCTTTACGAACTATTATGAAGGGTTTATGAGAATATACTTCCTTAAAGAAAACATTTTTATAATTATGGATTATATTCATAAATTGCTCAATTTAGGATAAGTGTTTTACATGTTTGGAATTATGTATTTTGATTCATAAACTGATCTAGCTTATGCCATTGTTTAGAAATATCACCTAGTGGAAGAAATGGAAGTTTTATCAATGCACACACTTTATGTATGGATTTCCCTCTCGCTCAAGATAATTATAGTGGAGCTAGTGATGAAACTGGTGTTGATCAGCTAATCACTATACTGGAACAACTCACTCGGGTTATGAATAATAACCTTACCCATATGGAACACCATGATCCACAGCATGGAGGATCTATATTAGATCACTTCATGAGGCAGCAACCACAAGCATCTAATGGGATTAAAAATCCATTAGTAGCTGAGCAATGGATAAGTTCCCTAGAGAAAATATTTCACTCTTTGAAAAGTAGTGAAAGGGAAAAAGTTTTCATGGTAGTTTACCACCTCACTAGAGATATTGAAAAATGGTGGTCATTAATTAAAAACACAAAGGAAGATGATGAACTATCAAATATGGAATGGAGGGAGTTCAATGATCTTTTCTTAGAAAAATACTTTCCTCGTGACCATCGAGCAGATATCGAAAGGCAATTTTTGAGTCTGAGACAAAAGGAGGATGAGAATGTCGCAATGTATGAGGCTAACTTTATAAGGTTATCAAGGTATGCTGGAGAGTATATACATAACCCAAGAAGTATGATTGATCATTTTTTTATGGGTCAAAACCATTTCTTCATTGATCATTTATCTCACAATCCTTCTCATCGTACGAAAACGTTGTCTCATGTGCTATCAAGAAAGAAAAAGAATTCTCTAAATATTATGACAATATAGTAAAGAAAGAGAAGAATAGAACGATGGAGCAAGAGATAGATAAAGGGAAAATAGTTAAAGAAGGATTTACCATTATGTGAAAATTGTGGGAAGAAACACCCTGGTACTTGCCTAAAAGGAATGGTAGTTTGTTACAATTGTGGAGAAAAAGGTCACCAGACTCGTGATTGCAAGGTAAAGAAGGGGGTTGTTTATGTTCAATGCTACAATTATAGGGAAATGGGGAATTGAGAAAATGATTGTCCTAAGATTCAGGCAAGCTTACCTCAGAAAAGGCCAAGGGATCAAGGCCTAGCTTTTGCTGTTACTACAGTTGAAGAGGAAGAATTAATGTATTTCTGTTTTAGGACTCATGGATTATATTCTGGTTATGAGAATAATGTGATATATATAAGTATTTGACTATAGTCATTGTTGTTTTAATTAAGGTTTTAATATGAATAAGGTAATAATATTTTCAGTATGTGACCATAAGAGAAAAATTACTCTGTTTGAAGAATCTGATGTTGCGATTGAATTTGGAATTTAGATACCTTTTACAGAGAGTCCGAACAGAGGTACTTTGGATAACTATAATGTTTTGGAATGGATTAAGTTGAACTTTGGATAGTATTGTTCAAGGTTAAAACCTTTATTATTATTATTTTTGAAATATTATGATACTACAGTTTTAGGAAAAGGACAACCTTTAGGTTGGGCAACAACCTGTCGCGTCGAACAAAGCTGCATGAATCGAACCGACAACCATAGTGTGACATACCTTTATTACCTACCACTATCCTACAGGAAGTCCCTGGTTATTACCAATTATTTTTTCATTATAATGGCATGTCTTAATTATTGGAACCTTATACAATTAGGATATATAAAATATTTTTGAGTTATATTATCTTTTGGAGTGAAAGTTGAGTTTTTGGTAGAAATTAGATGAAGGATGAAAACTCTACTTGTCAAGATGTATATATATTTATTTATTCAATGAAGAAATTTATTCTTTAGGGAAGGGATATTAAGACCAAAAATGTTTCATCCTAATACCTTATGTTTTTTTGAACTGATGATATTTTAAATCATCATAGATTGATGGCTTTGAGGCCCTCAATTCTACACTTGTTTGTGATTGATGACCTCAATCACTCCCTGTAAATATTTATGTTTTTCCTCTAATTACGTGTTTATAATTTCCACCAATGTTCTCCTATTTGATACCCTAATTTTGTGGTGACATTCTCATTTTTCTAACCCTCTTATTAAAACTAAATTTTATTAACACTATTTCCGATATGGGTTTTCCACAATGGTATTTTCTATTTTCAGCCTTTTATTTTCAAAAAAACAATTTCAAATTGTGAGGACGTAATTATTTGAATGAGGGGAGAATGTAACACCCCATGCTTCCATGGTACATTTCCCTTTGAATAAAGCAATAGCTTGCATTGTATGCTACTTCGAGACATTAACACACCGCGACTAATCAAAGCAGTTGTTATGAATAGTAATACCCAAAATTTGAAATTTTATTAATTTTATCTTTCAAAATGGACTTCATATTTGGATTCATAATATCGGAATTAGCCTATGGTGAATTTTTGGTATTTTTCTGAAAACGTTCAATTTTTGATGAATAGTAAAAAACACTGAGTTATAGTTTAAAAACAAATTTTTTTAAATAATTATTTATTTTATTTAAATTTAATTATGTTTAAAATAGATACATAATAACTATATAATTTCAATGTAATTCATTGATGTTAGTTGAGAATAATTTTAGATACATAAATATTTTATTAAACTTTTCACTCCCTTTTACCCACCTCCTAGGGGAATTTCGAAAATCACATAAAACTTAATTTTACCGCTTCTTCGAGTGAAATTTTTAAAATCCCAGAGACACGGTTAATATAATGGAGTAAAACTTGCTTCAATAAGATGAAAATACTTTTTGGTGAATCGTAATTTTTTACTTTTATTTACCACAGTTAAAAGTAAATAGGGTAATTAAGTGTAAAAATGATATTTATATTACCCTAACACAAGTCATAATTCTATTAGACAAGTTTATCTCGACCAAAAACAACCTTATAAATAAAATATTAACATTTAGTTCCACTTGGATTGGATTAAGACATTTATTATTATTTAATTCAAAGATGAGTTAAAAGAGTCAAAATCAATATTTAATTACTAAAACATTTTTAATATAGGTTTAAACATAAGATATATTCGATTATAAATATTCATTAGAAAGATAAAATGATTTAATAAATAATTTAATTTTATTTATAAATTTTAGAAATTAAATTATTTAATTTATTTATGACATAATGATAATGCAGTAATTACCGTATTAATGAAACATTCAGATAATTGATATTATAAATACCGAAATAAATGTTATTTGAGACTTTTTATGAATTAAAATATTTTTCTAGATTAATATGACATATTAGGATTGGTAATATGAAATGTTTTCGAAGTAATAATGTTGTTATAAATTTATAAAAAACAAAATACCGAATAGTGCCAAAATTGACATAAAAGTGTTTTAAATCAATTATTATATTATTAATTGATATTCTATTCCTAAAAATCTAACGTTCGGTCAAAGGACTAATATCATGATAGGTGTATCATTAATAGACCACTTGGGGGTCTAATGGAAGTTTATAGTAAGCTTATTAACTATATACTATAAAAATACAAAGTGACATGGTAAATGTCAAACTAATTAACTAAAAGTTTAAAACTAAAAGATAAGGTTAATTTAATGACCCAAAACTATCTAAAATCTAATGGTTGAAAGGATTTCGACCCATCTCCACCTTATACTTTAAAAAATCTAGTCAGGAGCCATTATAAACCGAATATGAATTTATTATAAAATCATACATTAAGTTTTCCATAAAGAGCCCCTCCTCCCCCTTATAAAAGGACCCCACTTCTATCCAATTCCTCACACCTCTAAAGAATTCTGTCTCCTAAACACTCTACCCAATTAAGATCCCTATAGCCCTCTCCTCCTCCTAGAAACCTTAACTTAGGCAGAAGGCACTTCAAGACTACATTTTGGTTCAAACCAAAGGGAGTTACCAAAATTAAAGGTAATGATTTCTCTTACCTTATTTTCTTTTATTTTACTTCTCCAACCCCTGAAATCTTATTATTCTTTTCTTTAGTAAGGAAACCAGTATCCTAAATACACTAGTATATTTTTATGAGAAGTATTCAAACTACAATTACACACACCTCCATCAAATGGGTTATGAACATAATGTTTCTGCGGATGGCAACCAAACGCCTCACGAAACGATGATTGTTCAATTATCTCCAACCGCCTATCATGGTGTCCATTATGATGGAAATATAATTAAATATGTTACTAATTATATTTATTTTATATATAAGCTTCTATAATTCCATTTCATTGAATACCATTATTCATTTCATGTTGTATATATATATGATAATTTCATTTGAGGAAGTGCGGACTATCGCCCCCTCAAAGTGATATGACTCGTTCATACCATACATGGAATGTATAAAAGAAGGTGTAAATGAAAATAAGTAACAAATATAGGATATTATATTTTACTTTAATAATAATATACCTATTTATCATTTGGTTTTGATACCATTTAAATGAAAAATTAAATGGAAGTAGCGTTCATGCGTACGTACGGACTACCGTCTCCACGAATGCGATGAGATTCATTCCCAATTGTATCCATTCAAGTATAATTCTCATTTTATGATTAAAATTAAATTCTAAGGAATTTATATGATTCTTTATATGAATAATTTACAACCTATCCATGACAAACACGTGTTATGTGACAAAACATATAAAAGAAAATGAGTAAGATAACACCTGAAACGACGATAATACTTAAATATTATTTACAAAGAAATGTTAAAAGATCATATATGATATCGTATTAATGTATATGATTCTTGTATAATTTAATAACAATTATTTCACCATTATACAGGATGTTAGTCTACCCTCGACCAAGGAAAAGTACAAGGTTAGGGGTTTTCATCTCACTCCTTATTCCCGTGAGATTCATGCCATATTGACACTATTACCTTTTGTGTGGAATATGTACAGCCCATAATTGTATTATTTGTGAAATAAAATTTAATTTATCTGTATTTACATATTCATTTTATGATACCTATTTCATTGGGTTTTTGTTTCATAACTTTCAAAATTGGTAAGGGTTTATTTCACAATCTCTTCATTATCTATGGTTGTTTATAAGTAATTATCTACTAGGACATCTTTATCATCCACATCCATTATTCTTAAAAATGTAGTTCAAAAAATTATTAATATTTTACAGAATATGGGTTAAAGGAATTTTAACCATTTTTGACTTTTTTATGAGATTTTTACAAAGGAATCTTTCCGTCGTTTTCCAAACAAGGTCCTTCTTAATATTTTCGACATAATTAAGGAAAGAATGTCTTTTTTATCTTATACGGCGGGTGCGGCTATTTTTCGCCATTATAATGTCATAGAATCTTCCCTTAAAAGATTATAAGAAGTTTTACAAAATAAAGGTTTTCTATATAATTATGTGACTTTTAAATGATTTAAAACAATGTAATTTTTCTCAAATAGTTTTGATTTCATCAATGTCAACATCCTTTGATAAATTTTACACTTGATTGAGGTTGAAAATATTCCTTATTTTATTTATGGTTTTGTGATATGTTTGACTATGGATGAGTTTTTTTTATACCATTAAATTTTTATGATTAATGTTTTGGAATTCTGTATTCTAGTTTTAATAAGAATGTTTATTTTATATTTCATCCTCTTCTTAAGATTATTGTGTTGGACTAGTATGTTCCGGGTTGGGGTCCGGTTACAGGAGACCCTCTGGGTTGGATTCTGGTTAGAGCAGACCCTCCGGGTTGGTGTCCGGTTATTAGAGGCACTTCATGTTGGTGTCCAGTTATTAGAGGCACTGCGGGTTGGTGTCTGGTTATTAGAGGCACTCCGGGTTGGTGTCCGGTTATTATAGGCACTCCAGGATTGGTTCCAGTTATAGTTATCCCATAGCTCTTGGCACGAGGCCTTCACACAGAAATTAATGATCAGAATTATGCATTCCCAAGTTATAAAAGTGGTTATAGATATTTCCTGTGATTATTCAATTTTTAGAATATCCTAGTGAATAATTAAATGGCATTATTTCATTTTATCCTTTCCCTATTATGATGATGTTCGAGTTTAAAAGGCTTTTGTTTTAGTTATACATTGCCTCAAATTTTATTGTTTATTTATGCATGTTTCTGCTATATTGTTATCCTTACTAAGAATCTGAGCTCACTCCTTTTAGTGTTTTATATTTCCCAGGAAGTGAAGAAGTATTTTATGAATGACCTGCAAGGATAGTATGAGGGGATATGAAGAAAATATGTTGTTGTAGTTTTTCTTAATTTATGATGTTATGTGTGGCTTATGGATATATCTTGTGTTTCCAAGGCTACTAAATTGATCGGTCTTTCGGGATTTGATCTATTGTGATCATACCAATGTTATGTAATAATGCACCAACTCTTGGTAACTAGGGTCAGGGTGTTACATAACATCATATGTGGAATATTTTGGTTCATCAAACAACTTTAGAAATATAAATTCACTAAATTTCCCTCAACCAAAGGCAACCTTGCATCACTTTCTTCAGCATTATTTGGTACATAAATGTGAAAAAGATGGATTTTTAGCTCTCTTTGGCCTCATATCTCGGCTCTTTGATTTATCCACTTTGATAATTTACCATCCAAACGATATAATGACATAATTAGTTTAATTATACGATAAAACATATAAACATGCCATGTTTTATGTAGTTATTTAGTATAATGTTGGTCAATATATTAATATCCCAAACTGAGTTCACGTTCTCAATAAGAGGTAGTTATTAAATTCTTAATAATAGATCATTAAATATAAAAAATCATATGTGGGTGTGTATATTGATATCTCTATGGGTGATTCAGTATATGGTGGGTGTATATATTGATATCTCAACCATCAGTTAACTGTGTGCCTCTGATATATCAAGATCACTGTCTTTGATAGTTTAAATGGTTAGTCACTTATTATCATCTATGTTGTTTCATTATACTTTAACTGGTTATTCTTCATCTAATGTTTTAGAAATAGAATTGTGATAATGATGATTATTTTTTATGCCACAAACTGTTTTTTTGCCACTGCAACATTCTTTAGATCATTTCATTTTCTGTATAGAATCATTTCTATTTTGATATTTTTGTAAATATTTTGATGAATAAAAAATTATGTGTTCAAGTTTGGTTTTAAAAATATGAATCTATCCCTTTTTTTGATATTTGATACTAAAACTAAATTTTAATTTTATCCTAGTATTCAATGGTTATCTTTTAGCTTCTATGGTATTGAATTTTTTATAGAATTTGTTTGCTAATTATTTGTATTCTCAATTTCAAAATGATCTTAATAAATAAGCTACATATTCCATATTTATAGGATTTTTTGAAACATCTATAAAATCATTTTCTCTTGGTCATTGATTGATTACATGAATATATTAAGAATGTTTGATTAGGTTGACTATTAGATTTATTATTTTATGTTTTAATATAGTTTATTGGAGATTGTTCATAATTTTTTATGTTCACATTGATTTTCCTACTCGTTATGGTCACTCATTATCTATAGGTTGAGTGCTTCATCACTTACCTTGTGATCTTTTCTCCCGGGACAGGTAGTTTGAAACTAAATTTTTTGTTCGTGGTCTCCCTTTTCATTTGCGGATCTTTTCAAACAATAATGGGAATTCCCTTTGATAAATAACCAATGATGTACCAGTTAGATGTGTGTTTTTTATATATTGTGATAGGTTGTGTTTATGTTTATTTTCATTTTCTATTTCGGCATTGATGGTTCATTTAATTGTTTTTTAGGTGTATTATGAATGTCATCGACTATTTTTAGTGGAGTGGTGAAGTGTTCAAGGAGGGTCTCCAACACCAATTTCATATTAAATATTCATGGGTGGCTGGTGCAAAAGGTATGGTTATTATTTGCAGTGTTCATTAACACTAGTTTAATTACTGTAGAGTCCATATGATGAAAGGGGAAATGAAAAGGTGGGTACTATGTTTTTCATTAGGTCTATGGGTTGTGGGAGTTTGAGAAAGACTATAGTAGGTAATCCTTAGGTGGATATGTAATTTTTTAGGCTTTCGGTCTCCAGGTGATGGGTGTGTTTTTTGGGTCAATATTTCATTTGGACGCACCATTGAACACATTGTTGTCATGGTTTTTGGGCCTTTTCCTTCTTTTAAATTCCCAGGTAAAGTCAGGGATTGTAGGATTCCCCTTTATTTTATCTTGTTTCATTTATAAACTGATCTTGAAGATTCCTGACTCTGAGTATCATGTTATCATCTTGTATGTTTGTGGTCTCTATTTTGTTCTCGTAAGAGAGGTGTGAGGAGAGTTTTCAACAATGTTTATTATAGTTTTCAAATTGTGTCTCTATATGTTACTATAATTTAGTGATGATATAAAGCTATGCAGATAGATAGTGGAGGAGTGTTTGATAGACATGTGATGGTAAGGATGGAAGGAAGATACAAGAGGACCAATATGTTGTAATTTTTGAGGGTTTTTAGTGATTCTATATAGTATTATGGTGTCCCAAAATTCAAAATTTTCAATCTCCAGTTCACGACCTTCATGGCCACCCCACAAAAGCACCATTCTATTAATTATTGCACATTGTACATTATTTTCCCATTCATCTTATCATGCTCTCACAAGTAAGAAAGGTATGTGATAGGGTAATATCCGAGTGGCCCTCAATTTTCTGTCCTCTGCAGCTAGTTAAATTATATAATTGCTGAATTTTATGGCTTCCTTATTCAAGATGTTCCAATGAAGTGGCTTGTATGGTAGGAAAGATTTTGAGTCAGTGAAGGAATTTTCTAACTATGTAACTGGGAAACTCACATATTTCAATAATTCAAACTTTGATAATGTGGTAAAAGAAGAAATTGTGTAATTCCTTGAGTTATATTCCTTAATGAAGAAAATATGGGAAGGGGTGCACATTCAAACCACAATAAGTTTTGATCACTGTTGGATGGTTTCTCACCATATTTCAATTATGTTCAATATGCCCTGCATTATGTCATACATGCATAATCATGAGTCTGAGATGAAAGGTGGGCCCACCGCTTCATCAACATATTCATATATGTTTAGCTACCTATAGGAACTATATTTCAAGAATCACTCTGCAGCACTATAATCCTATATTTTTGAACTAGATCATGATTTGAATATGTAATATATCAGAGATGTAACTCTAAAGATGATTTCTTTCTTCTGTTTTTGATCTGGGTTCATTGGTATTCCCCTTCATTGATTCCATGCATTTTTTAAAGTGAACAGACACTATGCCATTCATTTTCTAGGGATGGATGGAGGATCTTAAAGGGTAACTCATCAAATGGATGTGGTGTACAATTCTCTATTCACATGGTCTATTGGTTATGATAATTTTCAAATTTTCATGTCTATAAAGTATTAAAGAAATGTTTTAAGGTTATTTATTCTATGAAGGGTAAAAATGTGTCATGTGATGTTTTAGGTTGGATGAAAATAGAACATAATCCCTATGTTCCAGTTCTCTACAATATGTTTTATTCATTATGTATAGAAATTTTTTGTTATCAGTCAATTGGTTTTTAACATATTTTTCTTGGTTAAAAAATAATTCTCATTGTAAATATAGTTTTTGTATTTGATGAATCAGTTTCACTAGCTGGTATTTATACACAAAAAAATTGAAATTCTTCTTCACAAAAGAACAAACAATTTAAATTTAATGAAATTGGATTTTTATTGAATGTTGATTTCTCATTGGTATATTGATGTCTGCAGTTGGATTGTGTGAAGGTCACGTTGCATGGAGCATGAGATAAATATATTTCTTATGTTAATAACTACACCTGACACCTGATGTTGGATGATCAAGGATGGATTCTTGGGGAGTATGACATGCATTTTGGGCCTTCTGGCTTAGTGGTGGATCAGGTTATTCATGACACTATAACAATACCTATGTTTCCCAAAAAAACAATTAGGCTCAATTATACCTGGAGCTGGTTGTTAGAGCAAGAGGTGATTAGATGGCATTGATCAGCTGCTTAAATGGTGGAGATGCTAGAGCTAGAGCTGACTAGATGGCATGTGTGGGTTTCTAGCATGATTGGGGTACAAATGTGGGAGTTGACTAGATGGAATGGATGTGTCGTCTGGGGGGTGTACATGTTGGGGGATCCAGTGGGGGGGATTGGGGGATCCAACGTTTTGTATAAAATATTTTATTATTAATATAATTAAATTTTTTCCAACTTTCAACCGGTGCTAAAATTATATTTTGTGTATTATATAGGATAAAATAATAAATATAATATGAAATTTTTCTAGTAATAAAAATTTATAATTTTTAATCAAATATTATTTTTTTTAAAAATATCTATTATATGTTGGAAATATTATGAATGACAGATAAATTTTTCTCCACAAATTATTTCTATAAAACTTATCCAGCATATATATTATCTATTTGTATAACTATAATTGCAACAGAAATATTTTATCTATCGAAAAACATTTAGCGATAGTGTTTTTAACAATATTTTAGTGATAGGGACATATGTGTTGGTAAAATATTTTATCAAAAGAAAATGAACTTTTACCCACATGTATATCCCCATTTGAAAAAGTGATATATTTAGTAGTGATGGAATAACGATTGGAAATTACGAAGACATGAATCATAAGGAATTAAAATTATATGATCCATGAGATCATAACATTGACCTAATAAAAGGAATTATGGCCTTAAAATATTCATATAAAACCATTTTTATAGTATAAAAGTGTTATTTACAAGTCTATCATTATTTAATGGGTTAACCCCCAAAAAAATCATATTTATAATGTTTTACTATAAATATTATCATTATTGAAAAACTCCTTTGCGGAACTGGGATCACTAGACATTGTAGTCCTGTCTATCACAATATATTTCAATATTTATCCAATTAATTCAAGGGAGATATAGGTCCCACCTATCACATAATAAAAATAATAACCATGTTTTCTACAAGATGAAAAAACACTCATCGTATAAGAATCTATTAAAATAAATGGGTTTCATCAAAATTCCATCACACCATAACCAATTTAAAAAGAGGTTTTATAATCATTTCATCATTTCATTTAAGAATATTACTTGAAAAAATAAGTGTAAGTCATATTAATTTTTTCATGTTTTAACCCATGGAAGAGAAACATGTTTCATAAAAAAATTCCATCATAAATATAATTAATATAGATTGAGAATATTAAAGTTATCACTGGTTAATGTCCCACATAAATCATAAGTAACATCAAAGGATTTAATCTTATAAGGATAATGGTTTTTAAAGATCACTTGGAAAATTAAAACAAAGATTCCATTCAAATTTTTGATAAATAAAAATGGTAATTTCTTTAAAAAAAATGAAGATTCCATTTCATTTTTTATAATAATTAATATTTGGGGAGAACATCCTAAAAAATAATTATATATAAGATAAGAAATCTACAAAACATTTTCTTACAAATCATGTATATGGATGAGAAATGATTTTTAATAAAAGAGATAAATAAAATATATTTTTATTAAAAAAATAATTCAATATCTTTTCGTACATGAAGATAGGAAAATGAAGTGAAAATTATATAATAAATACATAACATAAATATAATAAAATTTTGGGTTTATTGAGAGATAGGTCCTAATATTTCATCATCAGAAGCATTAACATAAACAATCCTGATAAATGATGAGATTGTATCATAAATCCTGTACCACTTTGCTAACATTAAATGCTAAACCCCATGAAACAATAACAATAAATAAAATGAAGAATATATTTTGAATAAATATATTTTTTATATTATAAGACAAAAGGGATATATATACACCTCAAAATATAATAGAGGTTCATAACAAAACATTTGTCTCAAAGAATGAAAATTGTGAAAAAACACTCTTACCATAAGTCTTGTCTTCCTTTAAACACATTCAAAGATCCTATATAAAAAATATAATTTCATTATAAATATTTTATAAAGAAATATTTATTTTTATTATACCATGTATAATTTTTTTAATTTTTTTACCAATTTATTAATAATTCCTTATTAAAATCGGGATTTTAGTAAAAACTACTTCATTTTGTGTCTATGTTTTTGTTTGGAATATATGATACATTTATATGATAATGGTTCTATCATATAAAAAAATAAACAATGACAAAAGTATAATATATATTCATTATATATTTTATTATAGTAATCCAATAATGTTAAATATAGAAAATGAGTTACAATATTCATGGAGGCTGTAATTTGTTCGTACACATGAACAATGTTTCCTTTTTCTCGATGGATCAAAATAAATGTAATTAATATATAATATTTTAGGGTTAATTATTATTTAATATGTATGACATATATAAATTAAATTTATCATTATTATATTCCATGTAAAAATTTAGCAAAAACAAGAATCACATCATTTCGCGAGACAGTAGTTCAATGTGCACAAGAGTGACATTACAATATCATCACAGAATAGAAATTAAGAACAATTATTTGACATCATGATTAAATAATAATAATAATATAATTAAGATCATATATAAAAATTTAAGCTATCATTATATCCAACCATGACAGTCGGTGATAGATAATGAATAACATCTGTTCACGAGGTCATAGTCCATCGTACACACGATCGACGGTTTTGTTTCCCGTTTGAGGTAATAAATAAAATATATAGTTCATGAAATTAATATAATAACATATAAATATATTTAATATAATTATGTTATTATGCATTTATTTTTAATATTATTTTTGGGAATTTGATGAAGAAATAAAAACCCAAATATTTAATAACTTTACATCTTATTCGGAGAGCTTCTTTAGGTTTATACGAAAATCATTCTTAAGAGGGATTAATAATAAAAATAATGTGTTTAGTGTAATATTATGGAATCAAGTAATGTAATTTATTTGGTAATGTATAAAAAATGTGTTTTTTATGAGTGAAGAGGAGAGGAGAGTAGGTGACATTTTATAAGTGGGGGAGAGGAAACATATGGACTTTTCAAAAAGAGTAGTGTACCCACGTTTTTCACAATAAAAAGGGATAAAAATTGTTTAATTTTTGAATACCATAGGATATTATGTTGATATTATTCCATAAAAATTGGAATGGAAAATTTTATAGGTCATTTTACCACATAAAAGTTTACATTAACCCCAAGTAAACAGATTATAACCATAACCACCATAGCTAATTTTTATTGTTTTATGTATTCATTCTGATAAAAAATTAAGATAAATATTATAAATAATTCTAATGTTATTTATTAGATATATTTAATCTATTTTTTCAATTTAATTCATATATGTTGAATAATATATTTTAAATCTAAACCCACAGATCCAATGAAAAAGTGGTTTTCTAAAGAGGAATGTTTTAAAAGTTTTAAAAGTTTCTAATTCATGTTAAATATGTTATTTATTTAGATAACCTAAATTGGTTTAATAAATATGTAATTTAACTAAATTTACATTTAAAAAACTTTAAAAAAAATTAATGTTATAAATTATTTAAATGAAAAGTCAATTATTTAAAAAAACATGTAATTTTCAATATTGATTGAAAACACATCATTTTTAAAAAATCTAAAATAATCACCAAAAGATAATTTTGAAATATATATTCCAAAAGGGAATTTTATTTTTTCAAATACACTATCCAAAAGTTGAAAATAAAAACATTATTATTTTGGTAAAATCATTTTTTTGGATGAACGGTAATTTTAAAACATATAAAGACCTTACAAAAAATTATGGAAATTTTAAACAATTTGTTGTATTTTTTTATATCCATTATTATTATTATTTAATTTATTTTTCATATTAATTATTCAAATTTTAATGGAGAAGTAATAATACTTTTTATGAATAATTATATTAATAGTTTTCTTCATTCATTAAAACTCATTCTTGCGTGTTTCGAATGATATTAATCAAATATAATTTATTCAAAAAATAATAAAATCACTGGGTGTTAAAATTCATTGAAGTAAATTGGGTCATATTAATATATATCCGTAATTTATAATGGTGGTTTTTGGATTCAAACATGTTTGGAGATTCAACGTTATGGAAATGATTGGTTTTGACTTGATCCATGGCATGGACAAGTTGACAAGTTACCACGTACACATCTATTGTTATTAAAGATGAATATATTTCAGGTTTTCTAAATAGGATGATTTTGGGTTAAAAATGAATGATATGTTTAAGTTGGAATAGTGGGGTCATACCCTCTTTATAGAGAAGTATTTTGAATTCATTTTGTTAGTATGATCCTTATTATGGATCAAGTAGTGACTCCTTTCTCTTTTCATTCAGGGGAAGACCCGCGTTGAGATGTATTTCATGAGGATGTATTAGGGTTTTTTACACATAACGGATTTATGTCTGATATTGATATTGTTCCTAGTTCACGAACCTTATAAATTCCACCTTACTACAAGGAACCAATGGTGTGGATTGAACATATGGTTCATTTGGATGATCATGAATATAAAGCCTTCATCCGACTAAGAACAAATCATTAGGTTACATTATTATGGTTTTATAAGAATTTGGATGGAATTCATTCGCATTGTGTAGAAAATTGAATGTTTAATCGGATCACTATAAAGATTAAGAACATGTGTAGAAGAATTGATGACTTTTTTGACCAACTATGGGGATACCAGTGTCTTTCGAAAATTTATCTACATTCTAGCTACCATCAACATCCTTTTAGAGAAGAAGAAATAATGATATAAATCATTTAGATTAATCTAGGGGACGTATGAGTATCTTATTATTCCATTTATAATAATTAATTTTTTTACAGTTCACATACCTCGTGAATAAGTCTATTCACTCATACATTGTCTCCCTCATCATTATATTTGTCGATTATATCACAATATATTACAAGATATCATAATTACATGCAACACATCATGATATCTTTTTGATTATTATTATAGTATATCATCTTAACTCCATATACTCAATGTGTCTGTAGAGACCTGAAGCATGACGTACATGGACATTACATTACTTTTGCGGAATACATAATACATAACAAAAATAGAAAAACAAGGACCATAATAGTTTAGTGTCTTTGGAAACTCGGAATAAAATCTTTTAATCGTGTTGAAAGATCTTCAACATCTCCCATGAAGATCTTCCCCTTTTTTTCTTACCTAAAACCTTTCTTTATATCCTAGGGGAAATAAAACATAAAAAAGTTTAGCTCAAATGCTCAGTAAGGGTAAGCATGGATAAAATAAAACATACTATATACATTTGAACTTAAAAACATGAACATAATGTTTAAACATCAAAAGCTTGAGCAATGACATAAAACATGGAAGTATGTAAGGAATATATCATAAAGAAACATTAATAATGATAAAATAGTATGGGAATAAAACATGTAATTGTGGAAACCATTAATCACATGATATGATTTCCATATTAGCCAAGGCATTGCTGCCAAGACCATCTTAGTGGACAAAGTCCTTTTCTGAATCGAGTTCACTGCTTGTTCCAGTCATGTATTACTGAACCGGTTTAAGTTTCTGTTCCATCCATGTCTATCTCATGAGATATAAATCATTACCCAATGCATTGGAGGGAGATATAGGTCCCACCCATCTCATATTGAAATCATTCTTTCGTGTTCCACAATATAAACATACATCATTCATAATAACCCAACGAATAAAATGGGTTTCATGAACATCATCCCATCATAACATAATCCATATAAAAGAAATGGATATCATTTCATAATAATAATATTGAAACCATGTAAATCATAGAGACATTATAATTAAAACATACACATATTAAATAATTTCATTTTAGATGGACAATGGTTTTGATAAAACACTTGAAATGAATTCATGAGGAAAATATATTTTCTTCTTTAAAATAATTTTAATTTCACAAAATGTCATGCATTTATAAAAGAAAAGTATTTTTCATGAAAATATTTAGGGAAACAATATTACATATTTAGGGAATATAGATGTTGATGATAAAATACACCCCAGTAAATACCAAAGTATAAACAATTTCGGATAAAAATGAGATTGTGATATTTCCCTTTACCTTAGGTCTGATTTGCTTCGTAAATGTCCGAACCTCCTGTATAATGATTAAAATAATGTCATTGACTTATTCCAGAATCATATTCATTGTTATGATATCATATATGGTTCACTTATGACTTTATATTACCCGTTCTTTGGTAAATTCCATGTTAAAGAGCCTTTTGGGTAAAATCGTTTCATTTGTCGTTCGTGTTTTGACTGTTAATTATTCATATGATAAATTAGATCATTATTACTTAATTTTAGAATATAAAACATTATTTATGTATAATATATATTTAGAATTTACATATAAATAATAGATTGATAAATGGAAAGAAATACATTGTTCATGGAGAGGGTAGGTCGTACGTACGCATGAACGCTGTTTCGTTTACTTGTTGAGTTGAATGGAATTAAGTAGATGAAATATATATATATACACATAAATAATGTATAATTATAATGTCAAATATTTCATGATTACTTATTATATATAATTTATAATCATTCCTGAATGGTTAACGTGGAGAATGAATCTCATCGCGTCGTGGAGACAGTAGTCTGTACGTACGCACGAGCGATGATATCATTCTCATGATCGTGGAATTGTATTGAATTGTATGTATACTATTTCAGAATCAATATCACTTTAAAATAATCATATATAGTTATTAGGTACACCATTATACCTATCCAAGTAAGCTGGTGGTGGAAAATAGATTACACCACGGCGGGGAGACGATATTCCGTACGTACGCACGCGTGGTGATTTCGTTTTCCTTTGGATGGATAGATGGTGAAATAGGTTTGTTTCATACATATAATAACATATCAGTTTATTATTGATACTGATGTTATTACTTCATAATTAAACATCTAAAGAAGATGAAGGGGAAGAAGAAATAATGTTGAAAAAATCGGTAACGGACATTACCTCTTCTTTGAAGCGTCTCTTTGAGTCCTCCTCTTAGGGCACTAATATAGGTCTTTGAAGAAGACCAGGACCTCTAGGTTGTTTATAGGGAAGTTTAAAGGTGAAATTGGCAGGGGTTGGACGAGCATGAAGGCTCAAAGTGGTTTGATGAAGAGAGGGAGGAGGTGACCTTTTATAAGGGAGGAGAGGGGCACCTTTGGAATAACTAAAAATATTATTTTATTATAAAGTCATATTCGGTTTTAAATAGCTCAAAATTGATTTATTTCGAAGATAAGGTAGGAATGGGTAGAAATCCTCTCATAAAATATAATTTATACATGTTTAGGTTCCTATTTAAACCTTATAATTTATATTTAACTTTAAGTTAGATAATTTTACTTTTTCCGTGTCTTTTTGTGTTCTTACACTATAAGGTTAATAAACATACTATAACATACCAAAAGAACCCCAAGTTATTTATTAATAATATATATAACCCTATATAAGTCATTTGGCTGAACCTTATATTTTTAGGAATAAAATACCAATTAATAATATAATTTTTGTTTTAAAAACTATTTTATGTCAATTTTGACAATATTTAGTAATTGATTTTTATGAAAATCATAACAGAATGATTAGTTCGAAAAAGGTTAATTAAATATATACTAATATGTCATATTAACCTAGAAAATTATTTTAATTCATAAAAATTATAAAATTAAATTTATTTGGGTATTTATATCATCAATTATGTCAATATTTCATTAAAAAAATAATTACTGAATCATCATTGTGTCATAAATAAATTAAACTATTTAATGTATAAAAATTACAAATTAAATATCATTATGTAGGATATTGGTTTATCTTTCTAATGAATATTTATAGTCGAATTTATCTTATGAATAAACCTATATTAAAAATGATTTACTTATTAAAATTTGATTTTAACTATTTTAACCCTTCTTTAAATAAAATAATAATAAATGTCCTAATCTAATCCAAGTGCGCCTAAATGGTCATATTTTATTCCTAATGTTGTTTTTGGTCGAATTTCAGTTATCCAGTATAATTAGGACATGTTTTAGGGTAATAAAAATATCATTTTTACACTTAATTACCCTATTTACTTTTAACCGTGGTAAAAAAAAGTAAAAAGTTACTATTCCCCAAAAATTATTTTCATCTCATTGAACCACATTATACTTACTGAAATCAACCGTGTCTTTTGGATTTTTGAAATTCCACTCACAGAAGCGGTAAAATTATGTTTTATGAAAAATTCATTTTTTTTAACTACCACATAGTGGTTTCACTATTCATCAAAAAATGAATGTTTCCAGAAAAATACCAAAAATTAGGCTGATGCTATATTTGATATTATGAACTCAAAAATGATATCTATTTTTCCAAATTCAAAACATATCAGTTGCATTAATTAATTTAAAAAAATAATTCTCGTCGTCAAAACAAATAGCGTGTTCTTAAGAGATAATAACTATCAAAAGATTGACACTTATTTATGTCTGGTTTAAATGTGAAATTACATACAATGAACAACATTGTATTAAATTGTAAAAATATATTCTAAATATACTTTAAACCCACTGATATTAATAATTTATCACTATTAGTTATTTCGATTAAAAAGGTTGTTTTTAATTAAAATTTTGTAATTTTCACTATTCATCAGAAAATGAAAGTTATTCGAAAAGTACCAAAATTTCACCCTAAGATAATTTCGAAATTTCGAATCAAAAAATGATGTCCATTTTGAAAAATAGAATTTACAAAATTTCAAAAAGTGGTTATTACTATTCATAACAGCTAATTTTAATAATATTTTAATATCATATCGTTGTTTAGTGAAACTCGGTATTGCGTACTACACATGCTATCGAGGAAGGTCGTGATTGCGTGTAATGCAAGGCAAGTCAAAGATGCATGTTTTTCAAGCTCCTTTTGGTTTAGCGTACACCATAGGACATTAATGAAATTAAAAAGAATATTTTTCATAAAATCTCGGGGTGTTACATTTTACCCCCCTTAAAATGAATTTCTCCCTCGAAATTCGTCGTGGTTATAAATGGATTACTACTCGAAAGTTTCTTTAATATAAACCCACATGGTAAAAGGAATACCAAAACCAATCTTTAAAAACAAAATTATGAAATGTAACGGTTACCCGAATAAACTAATCACTGGGTTTCCACATAGATGAAAATATGGATATGGAAGAGAAATCTAACCATCATGTTCTGATGGAGAGTGGTAGAAAACATGGCTATGGAATAGCCAGCAATCACAAAGCCATAATTTTGTGGTGATCTATGGTACCATCTGATTCATCAGATATAAGAGCACTAGGACAACATTTTTGGTTTTCAAGATCATTTCCCTAAAGTTGATGAAATTGGAATTAGAAGAAATTATTTCGTGATTTTGGTATTGGCTCACCATTGGTTGTTGTTTGGACAATTTCCACTTCATCTCTTAAGGAAATGAAGTTGAATTTTTCATTCGTGATGTGTTAGCAGATCATATGATAGAATGATGGGTCATTCCATCTGTCTCAAACAAAATGTTAGAAAAGTTATCAAAAAATACATAATTCCATCTATAGTGAGATTAATCATATATGGTTCCTAAAATGGACTTATACTTCATATATCATACTACTTAATATAATAAAACTAATTTCTACTAAACAGGGACTTCCTGTAGGCCAGTGGTAGGCGATAATGGCCAGTCGCACTTCGGTTGTGGGTTGGATTCCCACAGCCTTGCCCGACGTGATGGGCTATCGCCCGTCCGGTAGGTTATCCTTTTTCAAAAACTACATTACTGTAACATCCCATCAATAACATCGAAAAAAAGTTCTATCCTTAAACAGTACTAACTTATGTCCAACATAATCCATTCCAATCTTTAGGCTTATCTAAAATACTTCAGTCCAAGCTCATAGTATAAAGAAAATGATTACTTGAAATGTCACATTACAATTACATGAATGACATCATTTATCCACCATATATCATAAGATATATCTTGTTGGTCAAATTACAAATATTTGAATACCTTAATCATTTATTCTATTGAAAAATGAATACCAATTTAACCTTATTGAAAACATGAATGCTGCCAAAAGTAAACTCTTTTCCACATACCAAAATCCCAAAAATTATATATACTCAAACCATGATACCACTTAGTCCTTATATCAATAATGAGCTCATGAATACTATCAAACATGTTATATTCTCTTTATCCCTTTATTATGTGCATATCATCTACTTTCCAAAAATATTTCAATCACTTTTCTTGGTTACCGATGCCATATTCTTATAGAAAACCACAATGGACCAATACATAGATATTCCAATATACCATAAAAGTACCTCAATAACATTATTCATGAATACCAATACATAAACACTTCAAACCATCAACTTCAATGATTGTCCTGGAATAATTCCTTCCATAATTTAGAAGTAACTTTTTAGGTCAGGGCATTGAGTTGGGTAATGCCCATGTTCTCCACAAATAAGACATTGAACCCCATAACAGTCTGTCACTCTATGTCCCTTTTCTCCACACAGATAACATATGTCCCTCCATTTGAGGTATTCCTCAAGGTTCTTCCTCCCTTATTTAGAAATCTCAATCTTCCTTTCCTTATGCTCCTCAACATGCGAACATGCATAAAAGTCTTTCTTCCTCTTATTTGATGAATTTGGCATACCACTAAATTTCACCTTGTTAATCATATATCGTGATGACTGATTTGGAATAATCACAATATCTTTCTCTCTAGGCATTACGCAATTTTTTTGCTCATAGTAACCAATTTCTCCATTGGATTCAATGCTAACCGAATTCTTTCTGGTTCCGTCCATTAACTAAAACACAAAAAGAATTCTGTGAGAGGAAAAAATCATACAAGGAAAATAACATAATCAAGGGGGATTACCTTCAACATCTAACATCCGAGGTTTAATTCTAATATCGTTACTGTAATTCTATGACTATAACCTATACTTATACTTAACCTTAGGGACATCCCTAGACATACCTTAGAAATATCTCTAGGGATCTCACTATAGTTCTCGCATCCTAGTTTCCAAAGGTTGACTAAACCTTTCCTCTGATACCAACTATAGAGACCCGAAGCTTGACATACATGGACATTTCATTACTTTTGCAGAATACTTAATACATAACAAAAATAGACACACAAGGACCATAATAGTTTAGTGTCTTTGGAAACTCGGAATAAAATCATCTAATCGTGGTGAAAGATCTTCAACATCTCCCATAAAGATCTTCCCCTTTTTTCTTACCTAAAAACTTTCTTTATATACTGGGGAAATGAAAACATAAAAAGGGTGAGCTAAAATGCTCAGTAAGGGTAAGCATGGATAAAATAAAACATACGATATACATTTGAACTTAAAAACATGAACATAATGTTTAAACATCAAAAGCTTGAGCAATGGCATAAAACAAGGAAGTACGTAAGGCATAGATCATAAAGAAACATTAATAATGATAAAATAGAATGGTATTAAAACATGCAATTGTGGAAACCATTAATCACATGATATTAATTCCATATTAGCGAAGGCATTGCTGCCAAGACCATTTTAGTGGACAAAGTCACTTTCTGAATCGAGTTCACTCCTCATTCCAGTCTTGTATTACTGAACCGGTTTAACTTTCCATTTCAGCCATGTCTATCTCATGAGATATATATCTTAACCCAATGCATTGGAGGGAGATATAGGTCCTACCCATCTCATATTGAAATCAATCTTTCGTGTGCCACAATATAAACATACATCATTCAAAATAACCCAACGAATAAAATGGGTTTCATAAAAATCATCCCATCATAACATAATCCATATAAAAGAAATGGATATCATTTCATAATAAGAAAATTCAAACCATGTAAATCATAGAGACATTATACTTAAATATACACATATGAAATAATTTCATTTTAGATGGAAAATGGTTTTGATAAAACACTTGAAATCAATTCTTGGGGAAAATATCCTTTCTTATTTAAAATAATTTTCATTTCACAAAATGTCATTCATTTCTAAAAGAAATGGATTTTCTTGAAAATATTCATGAAATATTTTTGAGGAAGCTTCATGAAAATCAAGCTTTAAAAATCCGTTCGTGTTGTATAAGTTAAAAATACATTCTTCTCATACTTTTGCCAGAAAAGTAAAAAAGTACCTCGTACGAAAACGAAAAAAGATTCCTTTTATATACTTTACTAAAAACTCACCGAAGGGTAAAATTGGATTTAAAAAATTGTAGGTGTATGTAAACAATATTACATATTGAGGGAACATGGATTTGGGTGATAAAATACACCCCAGTAAATACCAAAGTATAAACAATCTCGGATAAAAATGAGATTGTGATATTTCCCCTTTACCTTAGGTCTGATTTGCTTCGTAAGTGCTTGAACCTCCTGTATAATGATTTAAATAATGTCGTTGACTTATTACAGAATCATATTCATTTTTATTATATCATATATGGTTCACTAATGACTTTATATTACCCGTTCTTTTGTAAATTAGATGGTAAAGAGTGTTTTGGGTAAAATCGTTTCATTTGTCATTCGTGTTTTGACTTTTAATTATTCATATGATTAATTAGATCATGATTACTTAATTATAGAATATAAAACATGATTTATATATAATATATATTCAGAATATACATATATATAATAGATCACTAAATTGAAAGAAATACATCGTTCATGGAGACAGTAGGCCGTACGTACGCATGAACGCTGTTTTCATTTCCTTATTGAGTTGAATGGAATTAAGTAGATGAAATACATATATATACACATAATTCTAGTGTCATTATTATTTCATATATTTCATGATTACTTATTATATATACTTTATAATCCTTCATGAATGGTTCTCATGGATAATGAATCTCATCGTGTCATGGAGACGGTAGTCCGTACGTACGCATGAGCGATGATATCGTTCTCATGATCGTGGAATTGTATTGGAGTGTATGTATACTATTTCTGAATCAATATCACATTAAAATAATCATATATAGTTATTATGTACACCATTATACCCATCCAAGTAAGGTGGTGGTGGAAAATAGATTACACCACGGCGTGGAGACGGTATTCCATACGTACGAACGCGCGGTGATTTCATTTTCCGTAGGATGGATAGATGGTGAAATAGGGTTTTTTCATACTTATAATAACATATCAGTATATGAGCGATACTGATGTTATTACTCCATAATGAAAAAAACTAAAGAGGAAGAAGTGGAAGAAGAAATAAAGTTGAAAGAATCGGTAACGGACATTACCTCTTCTTTAAAGCGCCTCTTTGAGTCCTCCTCTTAGGGCACTAATATTGGTCTTTAATGAAGACCAGGACCTATAGGATGTTTTTAGGGAAGTTTAGAGGAGAACATTTAGGGTTTGTATGAGCTTGAAGGCTCAAAGTGGTGTGAGGAAGAGAGGGAGGAGGTTCCCATTTATAAGGGAGGAGAGGGGTACCTTTGGAATAACAAAGAATATTAGTTTACTATAAAGTCATATTCTGTTTTAAATAGCTCCAAATTGATTTATTTCAAAGATAAGGTGGGTATGGGTCGAAAGCCTCTCATACAATATAATTTTTACAAGTTTAGGTTACTATTTTAACATTATCATTTATATTTAACTTTAATTTAGATAATTTTACTTTTACCGTGCCTTTTTGTGTTCTTACACTATAAGGTTTATAAACTTACTATAACAAGCCAAACGAACCCCAAGTTGTTTATTATTACTATATATAACATTATCAAAGTAATTTTTCCGAACCTTAGATTTTTAGGAATAAAATAACAATTAATAATATAATATTTGTTTTAAAAACTAATTTATGTCAATTTTGATACTATTTAGTAATTGATTTTTGTGACAATCATAACAGAATGATTAGTTCGAAAAAAGTTAATTAAATAAATACTAACATGTCATATTAACCAATAAAATTAGTGGAATTCATAAAAAGTCTCAAACTACATTTATTTGGGTATTTATAATATCAATTATGTCAATATTTCATTAATAAAATAATTACTGCATCTTCATTGTGTCATAAATAAATTAAATTATTTAATGCATAAAAATTACAAATTAAATATCATTATATAGGAAATCTTTATATCATTCTAATGAATATTTATAGTCGAATTTATCTTATGTATAACCATATATTAAAAATGATTTACTTATTAAACTTTGATTTTAACTATTTTAACCCTTCTTTAAATAAATTAATAATAAATGTCCTAATCTCATCCAACTGGGACTAAATGGTCATATTGTACTCCTAAGGTTGTTTTTGGTCGAATTAAACATATCCAATAGAATTAGGACATGTGTTAGGGTAATACTAATATCATTTTTATCCTTAATTACCCTATTTACTTTTAATCGTGGTAAAAAAAAGTAAAAAGTTACTATTCACCAAAAATTATTTTCATCTCATTGAACCATATTTTACTTACTGACATCAACCGTGTCTCTCGGATTTTTGAAATTCCACTCACAAAAGCGGTAAAATTATGTTTTATGAAAAATTCATTTTTTTACTACCACTTAGTGGTTTCACTATTCATCAAAAAATGAAAGTTCCAGAAATATACCAAAAATTAGGCCTAAGCTATATTTGATATAATTTACTACAAAATGATGTCTATTTTACCAAATTCAAAACATATCATTTTCATGAATTAATTTAAAAAAATAATTCCCGTCGTCAAAACAAAGAGCGTGTTCTTAAGAGATAATAACTATCAAAATATTGACACTTGTTTATGTTTGGTTTAAATGTGAAATTACATCCAATGACCAACATTGTATTAAATTGTAAAAATATATTCAAAATATACTTTAAAACCACTCAAATTAATAATTTATCACTATTAGTTATTTCGATTAAAAAGGTTGTTTTTAATTAAAATTTAGTAATTTTCACTATTCACGAGAAAATGGAAGTTATCCGAAAAGTACCAAAATTTCACCCTAAGCTAATTTCGATATTCCGAATCCCAAAATGATGTCCATTTTGAAAAATAAAATTTTCAAAATTTCACAAATTGGTTATTACTGTAGAGACCCAAAGTATGACGTACATGGACATTACATTACTTTAGTAGAATACTTAATATATAACAAAAACAGAAAAACAAGGACCGTAATAGTTTAGTGTCTTTGAAAACTTGGAACGTAATCTTCTAATCATGGTGAAAGATCTTCAACATCTCCCATCAAGATCTTCCCCTTTTTTTCATACCTAAAACATTTCTTTATATCATGGGGAAAAGAAAACATAAAAAGGGTGAGCTCAAATGCTCAATAAGGGTAAGCATGGATAAAATAAAACATACCATATACATTTGAACTTGAAAACATGAACATAATGTTTAAACATCAAAATCGTGAGAAATGACATAAAACATGGAAGTACGTAAGGCATAGATCATAAAGAAATATTAAGAATGATAAAATAGCAATGGAATAAAACATGTAATTGTGGTAACCATTAAGCACATGATATGATTTCCATAGTAGCCAAGGAATTGCTGCCAAGACCATCTTAGTGGACAAAGTCCCTTTCTGAATCGATTTCACCCCTCATTCCAGTTCTGTATTACTGAACCGGTTTAACTTTTTGTTCCATCCATGTCTATCTCAAGAGATATAAATCATTACCCAATGCATTGGAGGGAGATATAGGTCCCACCCATCTCATAATGAAATCATTATTACTTGTGCCACAAAATAAACATACATCATTCATAATAACCCAACGAATAAAATGGGTTTCATAAACATCATCCCATCATCACATAATCCATATAAAAGAAATGGATATCATTTCATAATAATAAAAGTGATACCATGTAAATCATAGATATATTACACTTGAAACATACACATATGAAATTATTTCATCTTAGATGAAAAATTGTTTTCATAACACACTTTAAATGAATTTTTGAGGAAAATATCCTTTCTTCTTCAAAATCAATTTCTTTTCACAAAACGTCATGCAATTTTAAAAGAAAGATATTTTGTTGAAAATAGTCATGAAATCTTTTGGAGGAAGCTTCATTAAAATAATTATTTATAAAACCGTAAAAATCTGTTCGTTCTGTATAAGTTAAAAAAACATTCTTTTCGTACTTTTGCCGGAAAAGTCAAAAAGTACCTCGTAACATTAAAAAAGAAATATTCCTTACATACCATGTATTAAAAGTCAAAAATGGGTAAAAAGGACTTTAAACATACATGAAAACACTTTTATAAAACAAGGACATGGATGATAGAAATAACCCCAGTAAATACTTACGAATAAGCAATCTCGGATAAAAATGAGATTTGCAAAATTATCTCTTACCTTAGGTCCGATATGCTTCGTACGTATCTGAACCTCCTATATAATGATTTAAATAATGTTATTGACTTATTACAGAATCATATTAATTGTTATGATATAAAATCTGGTTCACTTATGACTTTATATTACCCGTTCTTTTGTAAATTCCATGTTAAAGAGCGTTTTGGGTAAAATCGTTTCATTTGTCGTCCGTGTTTTGACTTGTAATTATTCATATGATTACTTAGATCATGATTACTAAAATCTGGATTGTAAAACATGATTTATATAGAATATATATTCATAATATACATATATATAATAGATCGATAAATGGAAATAAATACACCATTCATGGAGACGGTAGGCCGTACGTACGCATGAACGTTGTTTTTGTTTCCTCATAGAATTGAATGGAATTAATTGGATGACATACATATATATATATACATAAATTCAGTATCATTATTATTTCATATATTTCATGATTACTTATTATATATACTTTATAATCATTTATGAATGGTTAGTCATTGAGAATGAATCTCATCGCGTCGTGGAGACGGTATTCCGTACGTACGCACGAGCGATGATATCGTTACCATGATCGTGGAATGTTATTGGAGTGTATGTATACTATTACAGAATCAATATCACTTTACAATAATCATATATAGTTATTATTTACACCATTATAACCATCCAGGAAAGGTGGTGGTGGAAAATAGTTTACACTACGGTGTGGAGACGGTATTCCGTACATACGCACGCACGGTTATTTCGATTTCCGTAGGATGGATTGATGGTGAAATAGGGTTGTTTCAAACTTATAATAAAATATCCGTATATGAGTGATACAGATGTTATTACTTCATAATGAAACAACCTAAGAATAAGAAGTGGAAGAAGAAATAAAGGTGAAAGAATCAGTAACAGAAATTACCTCTTCTTTGAAGGGCCTCTTTGAGACCTCCTCTTAGGGAACTAAAATTTGTCATTGAAGAAGACCAGGACCTCTAAAATGTTTCTAGGGAAGTGGAGAAGAGAATTGGGAAAGGTTTTGCCGAGATTGAAGGCTCAATGTGGTGTGTGGAAGAGAGGGAGGAGGTGCCTTTTTATAAGGGATGAGAGGGGCACCTTTGGAATTCTTAAAAATATTAATTTATAATAAATCTAAACCCACTTAAAAACCTCCAAATATGACTAATATTCAAATATTAGATGATATAGGGTTGTAATATCATCTACCAATCAAATTTGGACATGTTTGGATCTTATTTTAAACATTATCATTTTGATTTATCCATATTTAATCTATGTAAGTTTATTTGTGGTAATAAAATTCTAAATTTTAAATTATAACAAATAATTAGTTATTTGTTGTAAATATTCCACAATTGTTTACTTTATAACATTATAGACCATATAAATTTTAATTTATAATTTTTTAATATTTTTGTGATTTTTAAACAATTTTATAATATGTTATTTTTATAAAATAACAATAGTGTAAATTTTAACACTATTCAATTATTTGAATTTAAATAAAATATATAATGAATATATTTTCGAACTAAAAGATTTAATAGATTAATAAAAGGTCATATGTATCTATTAAATTATTTTATCACATTAAATAGTTCATATAATATTTATTTTATTATTTATAAAACCATTTATTTGGTTTATCTCTTAATAAAATAATTACTAAATCATTTTTGTATAATTATTTAATAAACTGATTTGTTGCATAAAAATTAAAAATAAAATCCTATGATGAATATAAATCTATTAACTTTCACAATAATACATTTATTCGAATTTATCATCTTAAAATCACTATATTTAAATTGTTATATCTATTAAATTATGAAGGTGACAACTTTGGCATCATTTAAAATAAAATAATATAAGTGTCATAATCACTTTTTTAAGGCTAAAAATGGTTATATATTAGGTAATTGGATTATTAAGGTGTATATATACACTAAAGATATGTTTTGGTCAGGTTTTTGGGCCTTTTATTGGGTATTATTAATTAAATAAAAACTATATTACTTATTTTCCACTTAATAAATAATTTTTGTATCATTAATGTATCGCCATTAATGACAATTATTTAATCCCTAAAAATTCTAAATAAATTATCATGATGTAGATAATTTTATTAGCTTTCTAGATACTATTCAGGTTCTAAGTTTTATGGTTTTTATCCCTAAATTAAAATTATTATACTTATAAGATTTAAGAGAGTGACATGTTGTCACTTTCTTTGGTTTAAATAATAATTAAATTATTTTCATGGTCAAAAGTCCATAAAATGAATCTAATCCGACCCTTAGGTTATATGGGTCTACTTTTATCCATCCAATAGAATTTTGGCACGTGTTAGGGTAATATTATAATATTATATTTACCCTTATTTACTTCATTTACCATTAACTACGGCAAATAAAATTTACCGTAGTTACTATTCATAATTCCCAAAAATAAAAAGTAGCTTATTAACATAATTTGTACCCACTGATTCCAAATATGGAATCACTTTTTCCAAATTAAATACACAAAAGCTGCAGAAATTCAATTAATGTTAGTCCCGTTGTCGAAAGAAAACGGGGTTTTCTTTAAAACATTGAAAAAGATTGAATTGATTTAACCTATGAATTTAATGTAAAATCAATGCTAATGACATAAATTATATTAAATGGTAAAAATATATTCTATTTATACTTTAAAACCATTAAATATTATAATTTTACCATATATATTATTTCGATGAAAAAAGTTGTTTTTAATTAAAATATAGCGTGTTTTTACTATTCATCAAAATATCAAAGTTACCAGAATAATATGACAAATTTAACCAAACTAAATTTTTATTTCTTGATTCCAAGGAAGAATTTTACTTTGTCAAATTGAACTTATAAACATGTCAAAAACTAGATTTAATGTGGGTGCTTCATCAAAAGGTGGCAAAACAACATTTTTTAAAAAAATCTTATTTTAGCCGAAAATTTATTTTTTTCTTATACCATGTTCTAGAAAATGTGTAACATGAATAATAATGTTATAAAATTCATACTTTAGTTAATACTATTCATAATGGCTAGTTCATAATAATATTATATTAATATATCGTTGTTTAGTAAAACCCGGTATTGCGTACAACACATGCTATCGAGGAAGGTCGTGATTGCGTGTAATGCAAGGAAAGTCAGGGTTGCGTGTTGTGTAAGAATCCTTCGTTGTTTCATATAACAGAATCCAACCATATTTCATTTATACATTGAATATATATATATATATACTCAATGTTGTGTACAATAACTATTATCAAAATTGTGTTTAACACGATCCAAGAATAGTGTCGCATGTACTACATGCTAATACGGTGTTGCATATAGCGCAAGGTAATCTTGGTGTAGCATAAAACATAAGTCATTAATGAAATTAAAATAATATT
Source organism: Viscum album (assembly GCA_963277665.1). NCBI lineage: Eukaryota > Viridiplantae > Streptophyta > Magnoliopsida > Santalales > Viscaceae > Viscum > Viscum album. The sequence goes on from OY728127.1 coordinate 1,803,954,764, forward strand.
TTTCATAAAATCTTGGGGAGTTACATTCTACCCCCCTTAAAATGAATTTCTCCCTCGAAATTCGTCGGGGTTATAAATGGTTTACTACTCAAAAGTTTGGTTAATAGAAACCCACATCGTAAAAAGGAATACCAAAACATGGCATTAAAAACTAAAGTATGAAATGTAACAGTTACCCAAATTAACTCATCACTGGGTTTCCACATAGGAGAACATAGGTGAAAATATGGATATGGACGAAAAATCTAACCATCAAGTTATGATGGAGAGTGGTAGAGAACATGGATATGAAAAAGCCAACAATCACAAAGCTATTGATTTGTGATAATCTAAGGTACCATCTGATTCATCATATATAAGGGAACTAGGAAAACATTTTTTGTTTTCATGATCATTTCCCGTAAGTTGATGAATTAAAATAAATACTTGCATGATTTTGGTACAATGTCACTATTGTTCGTGAATTGAACAATTTCCACTTCATCCCTTAAAGAAATGAAGTTGAATTTGTTATTAGTGATGTGTTAGCAGATCATGTGATAGAATGATGGGTCATTCCATATCTTTCAAACAAAAGGTTAACAAAAGTTATAAGTCCATCTTATGGTTAGATTAATCGTATATGGTTCCAAAAATGAACTTATACATCATATATCATACTGCTTAATAAAATAAAACTAGTTTCTACTAACTAGGGACTTCCTATAAGCCAGTGGTAGGCGATAAAGGCCAGTCGCACTTCGGTTGTGGGTTCGATTCCCACATCCTTGTCCGACGCAATGGGTTGTCACCCATCCTACAGGTTGTCCTTTTTCTAAAACTATATTACTATAACATCCCATCAATAATATCGAAAAAATCTTCTATCCTTAAACAATACTAACTTATTTACAACATAATCTATTCCAATATTTAGGCTTATCCATAATACTGCAGTACACTCTCATAATATAGTGAAAATGATTACCAGAGATTTAATACCATTGTTGATCCCCATATATCATAAGATATGTCTTTTTGGTCACATTACAAACATTCGAAGGCCTTAATCATGTATTCTCTTAAAAAATTAATACCCATTGAACCTTAGTGAAAACCTGAATGCAGTTAAAATTTAACACTTTCCATATACCAAAATCCTCAAAATTATGTATACTCAAACCATGATATCACTTAGTCCTTATATCAATCATGAGCTCATAAATACAATCAAAAATCTCATTATCTTCTTATTCCTTCATTATGCGCATATCATCTACTTTACAAAAATATCTGAATAACCATCTATGGTAACTGGTACCATTCAACATATACTTTAAAATACTTTTAGGAAAAACAATAGTGTAACAATCCTTAGATGATTCTTTATTCCATAGTACCTTTAACTATACAACATAACTGTCGATAAACATACAATCATTCCACTGCCTTCTAAAACAAACAACTGAGCATCAACACTTATTTCAGCTCATATATCATTTGTAGTCTCCTCATCATCATCCACATAAATATTACCCATATGACCATGCTGATTCTCTTGATGAGATTTTACATTAGGGAATTGGTTTACATAGTGCACGTACATTCCACACTTAAAACATCTAATCATTGTTGATGTCGTAGCAATACCATTATCCTTGTCCATGGTGTTAACTGAACCTTTTCCTTTGCACTTACTGGATTTTTGTCCTTCTTTTCCACACCCAAAGCATCTTCCAGTTCCTTTGAAACAATCTCCCTGATAATCTCCCCATATGATTTACATGAGGGTAATTGAACTTTTTTTTCTCTATGATCATCATGAAACTCCATCTTTCTCTTATTATCTGAGTCGGGAAACTTGCCAAAGTTGAGATTATTGATCATATTATGAGATTGATGATTAGGCATAATAACGATGTTTAGACATCAAGATCCCGTTTCATTTGGTTTCTCATGAAGAAAATCTTTCCATTGTCTGTCATATCCTCCATTATCGTGAATCTTCCTGTTTCTATCCATTTTCTAAAACCCAAAAAGAATAGTGTGAGAGGAAAAAATCATGCTAGGGAATAAAAAATAGTAAAGGGGTGGTATCCTAAATATCTAACATCTTAGGTTAAATTCTATGATCGTTACCATTGTTCTAGGACTGTATCCTATACGTATACTTATCCTTAGGGACATCTCTATACATACCTTAAAAATATCTCTAGGGATCTCACTAATGTTTTCGCATCCTAGTTTCTGAATGTTGACTAAAAAATTCCTTTGATACCAAATGTAGAGACCCAAAGCTTGATGTACATGGGCATTACATTACTTTAGCGGAATACTTAATACATAACAAAAACAGACACAGAAGGACCGTAATAGTTTAGTGTCTTTGGAAACATGGAACATAATATTCTAATCGTGGTGAAAGATCTTCAACATCTCCAATAAAGATCTTCCCTTTTTTCATACATAAACCCTTTCTTTATATCCTGGGGAAAAGAAAACATAAAAAGGGTGAGCTCAAATTCTTAGTAAGGGTAAGCATGGATAAAATAAAACATACCATATACATTTGAACTTTAAAACATGAACATAATGTTTAAACATTAAAAGCTTGAGAAATGACATAAAACATGGAAGTACGTAAGGCATAGATCATAAAGAAACATTAAGAATGATAAAATAGCAAGGGAATAAAACATGTAATTGTGGTAACCATTAAGAATATGATAATATTTCCATAGTAGTTAAGGCATTGCTGCCAATATCATCTTAGTGGACAAAGTCCCTTTCTGAATCGAGTTCACCCCTCGTTCCAGTCCTGTATTACTGAACCGGTTTAACTTGTCGTTCCAGCCATTTCTATCTCAAGAGATATAAATCTTTACCCAATGCATTGGAGGGAGATATAGGTCCCACCAATCTCATAATGAAATCATTCTTACTTGTGCCACAAAATAAACATACACCATTCATAATAACCCAACGAATAAAATGGGTTTCATAAACATCATCCCGTCATCACATAATACATCTATAAGAAATGGATATCATTTCATAATAAGAAATTTGATACCATGTAAATCATAGTTATATTTCACTTGAAACATACACATATGAAATAATTTCATCTTAGATGTAAAATGGTTTTGATAAAACACTGGAAATGAATTCTTTAGGAAACTATCCTTTCTTCTTCAAAATCAATTTCTTTTCACAAAACAGAATGCAATTTTAAAAGAAAGAGATTTTTTTGAAAATAGTCATGAAATATTTTGGAGGAAGATTCATTAAAATAAAGCTTTATAAAACTTTAAAAATCCGTTCATGCCGTATAAGTTAAAAAAACATTCTTTTCGTACTTTTGCCGGAAAAGTCAAAAAGTACCTCGTAACGTAAAAAAAAGAAAGATTCCTTACATACAATGTCTTAAAAGTCAAAATGGGTAAAAAGGAATTTAAACATACATGAAAACACTTTTATAAAACATGGACATGGATGATAGAAATAACCGCAGTAAATACTTACGAATAAGAAATCTAGGATAAAAATGAGGTTTGCAAAATTATCCCTTACCTTAGGTCTGATATGCTTTGTACGTATCTGAACATCCTGTATAATGATTTAAATAATGTTATTGACTTATTACAGAATCATATTAATTGTTATGATATCAAATATGGTTCACTTATGACTTTATTTTACCCGTTCTTTTGTAAATTCCATGTTAAAGAGCGTTTTGGGTAAAATCGTTTCATTTTTCGTCCGTGTTTTGAATTGTAATTATTCATATGATTACTTAGATCATGATTACTTACATCTGGAATGTAAAACATGATTTATATATAATATATATTAATAATATACATATATATAATAGATCGATAAATGGAAAGAAATACACCGTTCATGGAGAAGGTAGGTCGTACGTACGCATTAACGTTGTTTTCGTTTCCTCATTGAATTGAATGGAAATAATTGGAGGACATACATATATATATACATAAATTAAGTATCATTATTATTTCATATATTTCATGATTACTTATTATATATACTTTATAATCATTTTTGAATGTTTAATCATTGAGAATGAATCTCATCGCATCGTGGAGACAGTATTCCATACGTACGCACGAGCGATGATATTGTTCCCATGATCGTGGAACTTTATTGGAGTGTATGTATACTATTACAAAATCAATATCACTTTACAATAATCATATATAGTTATTATTTACACCATTATACCCATCCAAGTATGGTGGTGGTGTAAAATAGATTACACCACGGCGTGGAGACGGTATTCCCTACATACGCACGTGCGGTGATTTCATTTTCCATAGGATGGATAGATTGTGAAATAGGGTTGTTTTATACTTATAATAACATATCCGTATATTAGTTATACTTATGTTATTACTTCATAATGAAACAACCTAATAAGAAGAAGTGGAAGAAGAAATAAAGGTGAAAGAATCAGTAACAGAAATTACCTCTTCTTTGAAGCGCCTCTTTGAGACCTCCTCTTAGGACACTAAAATTGGTCATTGAAGAAGAAAAAGACCTCTAGGATGTTTCTAGGGAAGTGTATAAGAGAATTGGGCGAGGGTTTTCCAAGATTGAAGGATAAATATGGTGTGTGGAAGAGAGGGAGGAGGTTCCCGTTTATAAGGGAGGAGAGGGGCACCTTTGGAATTCTTAAAAATATTAATTTATAATAAATCTAACCCCACTTAAAAACCTCCAAATATGACTCATATTAGAAGTTTAGATGATATAGGGTTGTAATCCCATCATCCAATAAAATTTATACATGTTTTAATCTTATTTTAAACCTTATCATTTTGATTTATCCTTAGTTAATCTATTGAAGTTTATTTGTCGTAATAAAATTCTAAATTTTAAATTATAACAAATAATTACTTATTTTTTGTCAATTTTCCATTATTGTTTACTTTATAACATTATAGAACATATAGATTTAAATTTATAATTTTTAAATATTTTTGTGATTTTTAAACAATTTTATAATATGTTATTTTTATAAAATAACAATAGTGTCAATTTGGACACTATTCATTTATTGGAATTTAAATAAAATTTATACAGAAGATATTTTAGAACTAAAAGCTTAAATAGATTCATAAAAGGTCATATGTATCTATAAAATTAGTGGATCACATTAAATAGTTCATATAACATTTATTTTATTATTTTTAAAACCATTTATTTGGTTTATCTCTTAATAAAATAATTACTACAACATTTTTATATAATTATTTAATATACTTATTTATTGCATAAAAATTAAAAATAAAATCCTATGATGCATATATATCTATTAACTTTCACAATAATTCTTTTATTAATATTTATCATCTTAAAATCACAATATTTAAATTGTTATATTTAATAAATTATGACGGTGACAACTTTGGCATCATTAAAAATAAAATAATATAAGTGTCATAATAACTTTTATAAGGCTAAAAACGGTTATATATTAGGTAATTGGATTATTAAGGTGTATATATACACTAACAACAATTTTTGGTCAGGTTTGTGGGCCTTTTAATGGGTATTATTATTTCAATAAAAACTATATTACTTATATTCCACTTAATAAAGAATTTTTGTATCATTAATGTATCACCATTAATTTCAATTATTTAATCCCTAAAAATTATAAATAAATTATCATTATGTAGATAATTTTATTATATTTCTTTAGACTATTCATGTTCGATGTTTTATGATGTTTATCGCTAAATTAAAATTATTATACTTATATGATTTAAGAGAGTGACATGTTGTCACTTTCTTTGGTTTTAATAATAATTAAATTATTTTCATGGTCAAAAGTCCATAAAATGAATATAATCCAACCCTTAGGTTATATGGGTCTACTTTTATCCATCCAATAGAATTTTTGCATGTGTTAGGGTAATTTTATAATATTATATTTACCCTTATTTACCCGATTTACCTTTAACTATGGTAAATAAAATTTACCGTACTTACTATGCATAAATCCCAAAAATAAAAAGTAGCTTATTAACATAATTTGGACCCACTGATTCCAAATATGGAATCCATTTACCCAATTTTAATACACAGAAGTTGCAGAAATTAAATTAAAATTAATCTCATTGTCGAAAGAAAACAGGGTTTTCTTTAAAACATTGAAAAAGATTGAATTGATTTAACCTATGAATTTAATGAAAAATCAATGCTAATGAAATAAATTATATTAAATGGTAAAAATATATTCTATTAATACTTTAAAACCATTAAATATTATAATTTAACCATATAAATTTTTGCGATGAAAAAAGTTGTTTTTAATTAAAATATAACATGTTTTTACTATTCATCAAAATATAAAATTTACCAGAATAATATGAAAAATTTATCCAAAGTAATTTTTTATTTCTATATTCCAAAGAAGAATTTTATTTTGTCAAATTGAACTTATAAACAAGTCAAAAACTAGATTTAAAGTGGGTACGCCATCAAAAGGCGGCAAAACTACATATTTTGAAAAAAAAATCTTATTTTACCCGAAAATTTATTTTTTTCTTATACCATGTTCAAGAAAATGTGTAAGATGAATAATAATGTTATAAAATTCAAAATTTAGTTAATACTATTCATAAAGGCTAGTTCATAATATTGTTATAATAATATATCGTTGTTTAGTAAAACCCGGTATTGCGTACAACACACGCTATCGAGGAAGGTCGCGATTGCGTGTAATGCAGGCCAAGTCAGGGTTGCGTGTTGTGTAAGAATCCTTTGTTGTTTCATATAACAGAATCCAACCATATTTCATTTATAAATTGAATATATATATATATATATACTAACTATTTCGTAGAATAACTATTATCAAAATTGTGTGTAACACGATCCAAGATTAGTGTCGCGTATACTGCATGCTAATACGGTGTTGCATATAGCGCAAGGTAATCTTGGTGTAGCATAAAACAGAAGACATTAATGAAATTAAAAGAATATTTTTCATAAAATCTCGTGGTGTTAAAATTACTATTCATAACAGCTAGTTTTAATAATATTTTAATAGCATATCGTTGTTTAGTGAAACTCGGTATTGCGTACTACACACGCTATCGAGCAAGGTCGCAATTGCGTGTAATGCAAGGCAAGTCAAGGATGCGTGTTGTGCAAGAACCTTTTGGTGTAGCGTACAACACAAGACTTTAATGAAATTAAAAAGAATATTTTTCATAAAATCTTGGGGTGTTACAGTGTCGCTTTTAGATATTGGATGTCTACTTTCATGGGAACGTAAGTTCTCAAATAAGAATATTTGTTGTTGCGGAGATGGCGGAGGGAATCATGTATTGGGAATGAACAAGGAATTTATTAAATATTCAGTGTTTTCTCAGGTTAATTGTGTACTATTAGATGTTTATTTTGGTATTTTTTCATATGTGGTGTCCATGAATGCACTGACAAATAAGGGGTCCAAGTTTTAATAGAAAAAATAGTATGAAACAATCTTCTTATACATGAAGAAGAAGTTATAACTATAGAAACCTAAACACCATCTACAGGAATCCAGTGTTTTGTTTTTTAAATTGGCATAAGATACAAGAAATCACATCCCACATGATTAGATAGTTCATAAGTATTTCTAAACTAGATATTTATATGATTCGAAAATTAAATTTGAAATCAAAAATCACAACATAATTTTTTATTTTTTTGATAATATCTTTATACCCTCTAGAATATCATTTCATACCCATTATTGTACAAATTATATAAAAATATCATGGATAATAATAAACATGTAATGATAAATTACTGAAAACACATTCTATTTAAATAATTTTGATTTCATTAATAGATTAGATGAAATCAAAATAGAAAGGTAAATAACTGAAAACACCGTCAATTAAATTAATAAATAATATTGAAATTTATCTATTGAGAATATCATTATGAAAATAACAAGGCTACTGAAAAATAAATTCTATATGAATAAAATTCATAATTATTTTATTCCATGATCTTAGGAATCATGATACCTCTACCATGAAAAACATTCACAATATTGTTTAAAACTATAGTTAAAAACTTACTTAATTCTATATTACTAATTTCTATCTTGATACCAGTTGATGCATTGAGGGGATATATAATACAGGAACCTAGTCGTCATTATATTTCCAAATCATGACCTACATATTTAAATATCTATTAAATTAATTATTAAATATGTCTTATAAATTAATATATGAATTGAAGAAAGAATACCGACTATCAATAATTCCCCAGTCAATGATATAAATTTCAAATGAAAAAATCATATGTTGAAATGAGAATCATTTTCAGAAATAGTAATATTCAAGATAAATAATATTTTTATTTAGGGGAATTTTTATTTCCAATGATCACAAGAAAGTGAATATTTCAATAAAAAAATGACATTAAAAATGAATCGAGAAAGTGAATGTAAATAATTTCCTTTTTCAAATGAACATAAACCATCCATATAAAGAATAGGGAATGTATAATTAAAAAATTACCCATTAGAGTAATAATAAACATCTTTTTTCATTGATGAAATGAAATACCATTATATATCTGTAAAAACATTCTTAAGGAAAATATTATTTTTATTTTGAAAATAATCTATTGAAACTAAATTTTCATAAACCATTTTTGAAAACCTATACCTTTAAAAATAAATATTGAAATATATAAAATAATATTTCAACCACTTTAGTGGTCATTATGGTTGGAAATTATTTTCATGCCATAAACATTATAACAAATATTGCTTTAACATTTTTGATAAAATCCAAATGAGAATTGTTTTGGAAAATATATAAATATTTTTTTAAAAAAATTTAATAAAAATTAAAAATGGGGAAAAAAGTAATTAATATATCATTTTGAAAAGGGATAAAACCCTTTTTGAAAATATTTTTATAGAAAATGGTTCTGATGAATTTGGTTTTCTGAATAAAGAGAGAGATAATGTTTTAGTTTGTTAAAACGTTTTCTCCGTGATTATAAGTACCAAAGAGTGGGTAATTATACTAGTAATTAAAACTATAATAAATAACAACAGAATGATAAATTATAGCAGTGTATTATGCTATGATATAATAATTTCCTTCATTTGAAATTCAAAAAAAATAAATCTTAATGATAATAAGATAATCAAATAAACCTTTAAAATAAAAAAAAATTGATGTTAGAATTAAACAATGAATTTATTATTTCAATCAATAAAAAATACAAAGAAACTTTGGAGATACAGAAAAATATAGTAAATATTCATTACACATGTAATCTTATAATATAAAAAATGAAAATGAAGTAATATAAACCAATAAAAATAAGTTGAGTTTTGAATTTTTTTTACCGTATTGTAACTTTTAAATTAAATACCCTTGGATGAAATAATTCAAAATGAAAATTAAATAACAAAAATTGGGAATTAATCATGATATTAAATGTCAAAGGGTTTTTATATACACCATATTCATGAAATTAAATTGATAACATTAAAAAATGACTCAATGAAGGGAACTTGAGATGAAGGCCATTACCTTATGCTTATTTTTAGTTGAACAATCCTTAACCTCAAGTACAAAAGTTTTAGACATTTTATTATTTTATAAAAGTTCCATATTCATATTTATAATATCATATATGATCGGTTTATATCATCTTATCACCCATTAATTAATTATAATTCATTGTTTTCATTGTTTTAGGTGTTAATTACATTGTTTTCCCTTGCGTGTTTCATCATGAAATATTTTTTTTCTTCCATATATTATATATTCCATCACTGATAGATTAATAATAATGAAATAATTATCATATTTTTATATAAATATTAACATTGAAATGAATAATTAAAGATGGATATGAAAAATAACTGTAATGGCCCAGACCTCTCCGGCCCATTCATTTGTCAAAAAGAAGGTCAAGAAGTGTTCTAGAGGGTGAAATGGACTTTTCCCACACTTTTCAGAATTTTGAAACTACACGCCGTGTAGTGTGAATACACTTCGTGTACCCCCTCGCCGGGTATACCCCGGGTTGAAGGCCATGTCCTTGCCATGTGAAATAAATGGGTACACGCCGTGTACCCAATACTACACGTCATGTAGTCCCTCCCTGTGTATGTGTTACCCTCAAACTGTGTGTTGAACAGTCAACAGTCATGTGTTGATTTGGAGTTGTGTCCATTCCATGCTAAATAAATGGGTACATTCTGTGTACCCAATACTACATGCCATGTAGTCCCTCCCCGCGTATGCATTACCCTCAAGCTGTGTGTTGACCAGTCAACAGCTGCGTGCCTCGTTGAAGGCCGTGTTGGAAGCCGCGTGGTGACTGTGTGAAATGTCCAAGTACACGCCATGTACCATAAAGTACACACCGTGTAATTTTGTTTTTCTCACCAATAAAATGAGGGGTCCCCTCCTCCTTTTCAACTCACCCCTTTTTTCCCTATACCTCTGAGAAGAGCTCTCCCAAGAGACTCGAAGGCTCCTTTTCTTCCATAACTTCTTTGTCAGAGCTCTGATTTAGGATCCGTCAGCGGCCATGGGATCATAACCACTAGGAGCAACTTCTGAGCTTGGATCTGTTGCCTTTCCTTTGGCCTTTCCTTTCCAACTTCCACCCGAGGAGGTTTTTTCAGGACTCGACAGAAGTGACGGACACCGACAGACGTCTTCTAAAGTTGATTTGGGGGAGCATTGTGATCAGAACCTATTGATGTAGGGATATTACCTTCGTCTCTCTAAATTGTGCATCATGTGGGGTGGGTGTCTTCTGGTTTACATGAAACACTTTCGAACCGGTTTAATAAAGATAATAACTGGCTTATATAACAGGTATGGGAAGTTATGAATGCAGTTCCATTATTCTATATCCTGTGATATTATGTTGTGAATTGAATAGGATTATGCCTACTAAAAATCAAGGTCGTTGGGGGCCTTTTCTTGCGCAAGTAAATGCCGCCCTATCTTCTAGACCGTTTTTGTGAATGGAATGTGGAATTTGGTTGATAACGTAACGTTGGATAATTTAAAATCTTGAACCCTTGTGTGATCACCCCGGTTGAACAAAATGGGATAATAAACATGTGGGTGTTAGATTGGATACGTGGCATGTGATGGGGGTGCTTTGGGGGTTGTAGTGGATCGGGTGAGCAGCGGGGCTACAGTTGGCTTGTCTTTGGGATGGTGTGAATGCTATGTTGGTGACGAGCAGCGGGGCTGCGATAAATGGTATTAAAGGGATAATGATGTACGGGTTTCAGTGTGTTTGTGGATATGGTGGATGGAAGTAGGGCTGCAGGGATGGGTTTGAGTGTGAACGAACTATGTGTTGTGAATAATAAATAAAATGTGGGTGATTTAATGAATGGTGGGACATGGAACGGGAATAATAATCAATGGGGTTGGTTGGCTAATAAGAAGGGAATTCTTTGTGTTTCTTGTGTTTTACTAACTTGATTTGTGGATGACAGGGATATGTTTCATGAAATATTGTTATGGTTGGTTGCGGTTGGTTTACAAGTAGATAAGGAACTAAGTAAACTAATTCTGCTGAAACGTGAAAACTTAATGGGTTGGGGATGTTTGTTGTATGCATGCATCATAGTGTTAGTGCTGAGGCACGTGCTCAGTTTCTCTATTTAGAAGCCATAGGTTGGGATGAGTGTTTGGTATACATAAATGTATTTGTATCATTTTTGTTTTATCACTCCCCATCCATGTTGAGAACCTAGTTCCAAACACTCTCATTTTAGGGGAGAGTGTGTTTTCCCCATAGTTACTAGCTCCTTCCTTCTCCTTCTTCCCTAGGCTGTGATGGATTGAGGCGACCTTACACCTAAGACCCTTCAGGTAGGATTCGATTGGGGTGGGATTAGCCTAAAAGTCTTTAGGAAGGTTTTACTATTTCCCAAGAATCTTTGGTATGAGGCCTAGGTGTGTGCGGGTAGGATACGTGGTTGTGAGGCCCAGGTGTGTGTGGGAGGGATGTGTGGTTTGTGAGTTCCAGTTGTGTGCGGGCGGGGAGAGTTTCGCAGCGTCAGGACGTTCACCGTTAGGAAGAGTAGATAACTAATGGGAAATGGTGTGGGGCACCCAATACTCTTGTTCTTATATACTACTACTACCATTTGTGATTATGATTTTGGTATGTGTGGCTGGTGATGTTGGGTGGATAGATTTCCCTGCTAGGTTTCTTCTTTTGTTCTCAAGGGACATTAAGATGTATCCCCACATGTGCCCAGGATCTTTAGGTTTCCCTACTGAGTATACTTGTATGCTCACCTTATGTTTACTTTCAGGTTTCCAGGAGGACTACCAGGGACGTGTGGGGCCCTACTAGTTGGGATAGTTGGAGTTTTTGTAGTTCTTGTACACTTGTTTCTTTTGGAATTGTACTTTTGAGATTTCTTTTACTTGTACCTTGCTTCAGAACTATTTAAACATGCATGTGGGATTGGGTTGGGTTTGTTTCTATACACATGTTCTTTTCCTTTTTGGTGGTTTACTTGTCCTATCTCAGGATCTTAAATAATAAACAAAGGGTAATGCCTCCCATATTTGTGAAAAATCATAACCTTGGTTCTAGTCACCACCTCGGGGCCTACTGGAGGCAGGGATCGGGGGTCATTGTCTCCCTTTAATAATTTCCAGATCAGGAGGGGAATCATTGGTGGGAGGGGGTCATGACAGAATGGTATCAGAGGTGATGGTTGAGAGATATGATGGAGTCTAGAGTTAGTCACAGTGAGGATTGCATTGGATGGTAGGGAAATTGTGTTGGTTAATCTTGGTGCGTGACATATGCCAGGGAGGACCATCTTGGACATGGAATTTTAGGGCCCCCTGTGATCCAATGCAAGGACTCTGAGTCTACCGAACGACCAAGTGAGACTACATTGATTGCAGGGTAGAGACCCTAGGGAAGTTACATGCACCATCATGATTGTGTTTTACATGATTTGGGTATTATGAGAAATAAATTTAAATAAAAATGACAAAATAAAACCGTGAAAAATTTCCTTACTACATGGGGTAAAGTGGTCTTTGTTTACCATACAGCAATTGAACATGGACGTCGTCCCCAGGTGGCTTAGATGGCCATGGTCCAGCAGATTCAGGCAGTCGATCAGTTGAGGATTGACCGAGAGGTGGAAGATAGCCAGTGGAAGAAGACTCTCTGTTCCTTCCAGCGGAAAACCCTCAAGAAGTACGAGGGTAGTACTTCATATTTAGAGATAGAGGTGTGTATTGAGAAACTAGGGATCGATTTTACATTGATTCGTGCTCCAAGGGGGTACTGGGTTCCCCTAGTAGTCAGTCAGCTGAGAGGGGCAGCACGACAGTGGTGGACGCTCTACCTCTGAGAGAGGAGAGAGGCAGAGGTTTCATGGGATAACTTTGAGAAGTAATTCTGAGAGGGATTCCTTTCTTCCATGATCAAGGAGGAGAAGCGGAAGGAGTTACTCTCCCTTCATCTGGGGAGTATGTCAGTAAGAGTGTTGGGGATCATGTTCAAAGATCTTCTGCGCTGTTCTCCGGATCTCTTTCTGGAAGAGGAGTCTCGGGCGAGACGTTTGGAGGAGGTGCTTCGTCCTTCGCTCCAGTATGTTTTCACCCCCTTCACCCTTCCGATGTACTTGGCAGTACAGATGAAGGAAGAGGATTAAGAGAGGATTCACTCGTAGGGAGGTGCACCACGTGAGGGGATCCATCCAGGTTTGTCGAAGGGGAATCCAGTCAGCAGCAGGTCTCCTGTGACGGGACCTTCCAGGTTCAGGCGAGTGGGGGGTAGGCCCCAGCATTTCCAGTTCAGATCTTCAGGTCCCCATCCCTTTCTCATGAACCCAGGACCGAAGTGTTTTTCTAGTGGAGGTTTTGGGAACATTCAGAGTCGGTGCCCGAACCGAGCTCAGTACGGTGGAGGTGGGCAGGTTCAACGCCCACCTCAGCAGCACCAGTTGTCGGCGAGGCCCTTCCAGAAGCAGTAGGACCATGCTCCTTTGAGGGAATACTTTGTAGGAGGAGGTCGACCTCAGTCTGCTCCTCAGGGACCTCGACCAGGGCGTGGTCGGGGAGGTGGACGACATTAGTGAGGCAGAGGTGCTGGGTGTGGACAATTGCATGCAACATTGTTGACAGCTCCGGTAGGACCAGAGGTGGTGTGAGGTACAATTTTTTTGTTCAGCGCTCTCGTTTCTGCTTTGTTCAAATCAGGAGCTTCACACTCCTTTGTTGCACCTGGTCTAGCCCATTCTTTGGGACTATACATAGAGAAACATTCCATAACACTGGTGCTGATTACACCAGTTGGAGGCCAGACCAGTGTATCTTGTGTTTTCCGGGGATGTGGGCTGATGTTAGGACCACATCGAACTAGTGGGGACCTTCTTCTATTATAGATGCAGCCATACAATGTCATCCTAGGCATCGATTGGTTGTTTTCTGTTAGTGCCATTATCGAATGCATCCGAAGAAGGGACGTGTTCTCCGACATGGATGGGAAAAATGTAGCTTTTGTTGGGGAGAGGAGGTATCAGGTGGGTAGCTGGCATGTGGTGCCTCTCATTTCCTTGTTAGGCGGGCTATCAGGGGTTCTAGCGGATATAGATATTATGGATGTCTCGGAGGTTTTTGGGGAGTTCCTCGATGTTTTTCCTAAGGAGGTTGTGACTCTACCACCCCCCCCCCCCCGACAAGAAGTTGAGTTCGGGATAGACTTACAGCCTGGTTCCCATCCGATTTCGATGGCCCCTTATCAGATGGAACCTTCAGAGTTGTGGGAGTTGCAGATTTAGATTGACGATCTGATGGAGAAGGGTTCTGTTCGACCCAGCGTATCGCCATGGGGTGCTCCAGTTTTGTTCGTGAAGAAGGAAGATGGTGGTCTCAGGCTATGCATAGACTACCGAAGATTAAACTAGGTAACGTTCAAGAACTGTTACCCCCTCCCAAGGATAGATGATCTCTTCAACTAGCTGAGGGGAGAAGGATGTTTTTCTAAGACTGATCTATGATCTAGGTCTCATCAGCTGAGGGTGAAGGACGGTGAAATCTTGAAGATGGATTTTAGGTGTAGGTATAGGAACTTCGAGTTTTTAGTTAGGCCATTTGGAGTTACGAAAGCACCGGCTATGTTCATGGGACTTATGAACTTTGTCTTTTGAGAGTTTCTGGACTGGTTCATGATTGTGTTTATTGATGACATCTTGATGAACTCTAGATCAGAGGAGGAGCAAGTTGAGCATCTCAGGGTGGTCTTAGAAGTCCTTTTTCACTGCCATCTTTACAGTAAATTGTCGAAGTGTAAGTTATTGATGCAATAAGTACACATCCTTAGGCATGTTGTGTCTTATCATGGAGTGTCAGTGGACCCGTCGAAGGGGGGGGGGGGGCAGTTGTTTCTTGGGCATCACCAAAGAGAGGTGCAGAAGTTCACAATTTCTTATGGTTAGCAGGTTACTATTGGAGGTTCGTTTTAGACTTCTCTCGAGTTGCTTCTTCATTGACTGCTTTGACTTCGAAGAAGCAGGTCTTCCTATAGAGCGATTAGTGCTAGAAGGCTTTCGACTACTTGAAGGAGAAGTTGGTCAGTGCCCCCGTACTCATGTTACTAGAGGAAGGGTTGTTGTATGAGGTATTTTTTGATGCTTCTGGCCTCGTTCTGGGGTGCAAACTGATGTTGAAGAGGGGAGTGATCTGTTATGGGTCTAGAAAATTACTCCCTCATGAACGTAATTATGCCACCCATGATCTAGAGCTTGCAGAAGTAGTGTTCACACTAAATTTGTGGTGACATGAAATCTTTTTGGAGCGCTTTGTGGTCTTCTCAGATCAAAATAACTTGCCTTATATCTTCTCCCAACGTGACCTGAACATGCGGCAGTGGAGATGGGTCGAGTTCCTCCAAGACTATGACTTCGAGATCTCTTACACTAAAGGTAAAGGCAATGTTGTGGGTGAAGCCCTGAGCAGGTAGTCCCATAAGGAAGTGGTTCGGGAATACACTGATGCTTGGAAAGCGATGGGAGAGTTGGCCGCCTTGCACTTGGATGCAATGTTAGAAGGTGTTAGAGGCTATTTGTTTTAGATGAAGGTGCAGTCCTCCTTGTTGTAGCAAGTGGAAGAGTCTCAGTGGGGGGACTCCGAGGTAGAAGTGATGTGAGATCGTGTGGATCAGGGAAACGCTCTAGAAGGATGGCCAGAGGATAGCCGACATCGGATGATTTTCCATGGAAGGTTGTTTATTCCGGAGGATATGCGTGAGGGAGTTCTCTATGAGTTCCATAGCTCAGCCTTGGCAGTACATCCAGGAGATTCAAAAATGTACCGAGGCCTAAGGGGGTAGTTTTGGATGCCCGGGGTGAAACGGGAAGTGGCGGAGTTTGTGGAAAAATTCCAAGTGTGTCAGCAAGTGAAGGATGAACATCGTGTTCCTAGTTGTTTGTTTCATCCTTTGTATGTCCCCGAGTAGAAGTGGGATGACATCTCAATGGACTTCGTCATAGGACTACCCACAGATCAGGGTGATTATGATGCTTTCTGGGTAGTGGTGGATCGACTGACGAAATCAGCTCGCTTCTTAGCAACTAAGGAGTCGGGCCTAGTGAGTACCTTAGCACAGAGGTATGTAGATGAGGTGGTGTATTTTCATTGAGTTCTGAAGACTATCATCATAGATCAGGATAATCGGTTTACCTCACGAGCCTGGAGGGGGTTACAACATGCTTTTGGTACACAGCTACGCCTTAGAACTGCTTTCTACCCCCAGAATGATGGGCAGCCAGAGCGGACTATCCAGACATTGGAGTACATGCTACGGGCATGCGTTCTGGATTTTGGAGGATCATGGGTATGACACCTTCCTTTAGTAGAGTTTACCTACAACAACAGCTTCCACACTACTATTCGCATTGCACCGTTTGAGGCTTTGTATGGGAGTCCATGTCGTTCACCCATTTGATGGGTAGAGCTTGGTGAGACAGGTGCTCTTGGGCCAGAGGTAGTGCATAACACCACAGAGAAAGTCCAGCTTGTACGTGGGAGGATGAAAGCGTCTCAGGACCGACAGAAGTCTAATGCTGATCGTCGGAGGAGGCCCTTGGAGACTGAGGTGGGAGATCAGGTGTTCTTGAAGGTTTCCCCTTAATGTGGGCAACAGAGGATTGGGAAAGGATGAAAGCTCTCACATAGTTTCATCCGACATTTTGAGGTGTTGAGGCGAGTCGGCGAGGTGGCATATCAGCTAGCCCTTTCACCTATGTTGGAGAAGGATCATGACGTATTCCACGTCTCCCAGCTACATTGATACTTACACGATGACTCTCACATTATCAACTGGGGAGAGTTAGATATGGGAGAAGATGGGACCTTCGAGGAACGACCATTCAGAATCGAGGATCGTAAAGAGAAGGTGCTCCATGGATGAACCATTCCCTTGGTTCATGTGTTGTGGAGGCATGGTGGCCTCGAGGAGAGCACGTGGGAGTGGGAGTCCCAGATGCACGCTCAGTACCCAGAGTAGTTTTGACATGTGTTTTCGCTTGTTCTTCTAAGCTTTGTGTTGATGTTATACTATGTAACTTTGATATATGGAATGCTTGGCTTGTCGATTGTGAGATGTTTTGTTTCCTTGTTCTCTAAAAGTGTGTAGCATGTCCGGATGTGTGGGGAAAGGGAAAAACCTGACTCTTAATCGAGACGCATTAATGATGATGTGATTGAACCCGTGAGAGCGAGTCAGTGCTGCCTAAAGAGGATAATATCTCGACATAGGAGAAGGAATTTTCCCTAAACCACATGTTCGGGTATTGTGTTGGTTGTGTGGTGTTTGGGGTAGTGCAAGTGGGAAAATCCTAATATATGGAAGTGGTAAGGCCTAATCCTTAATCGAGACGCATTAATGCAGATGTGATTAAACCCGTGCAGGAGAGTCAGTGCCACCTAAAGAGGATAATATCTTGACATAGGAGAGGGAATCCCTAACACCTACGATTAGGGTTGTTAGTTAGGTTCCTGTTATAACGACAACCCTAGGAAGTATCTTGTTGGGTTCCTATGGGTTGGTTTTATAATTCTCTAGGAAAATAAAGTGTTAAGAGGTATCTTATGTAATGGCCCGGACCTCTCCGGCCCATTCCTTTTTCAAAAAGAAGGTCACGAAGTGTTATAGAGGGTAAAATGGACTTTTCCCACACTTTTCAGAATATTGAAACTACAGGCCGTGTAGTGTGAATACACGTCGTGGACCCCCTCACCGGGTATAACCCATGTTAAAGTTCATTTCCTTTCCATGTGAAATAAATGGGTACATGCCATGTACCCAATACTACACACCGTGTACCCAGTACTACACGCTGTGTAGTCCCTCCCCGGGTATGCGTTACCCTGAAACTGTGTGATGACCAGTCAACGACCGTGTGCTGTGTTGGAGTCGTGTTCTTACTGGGTGAAATAAATGGGTACACGCCGTGTACCAAATACTACAAACCGTGTAGTCCCTCCCCATGTATATGTTACCCTCAAGCCGTGTGTTGACCAGTCAACGGTGGCGTGCCGCATTGAAAGCCATGTTGGAAGCCGCATGGTGACCGTGTGAAATGTCCAAGTACATGATGTGAACATTAAAGTACACACTGTGCACTTTTGTTTTTCTCGCCTATAAGCGGAGGTGTCCCCACCTCCTTTTCAACTCACCCCTCTCCTCCCCATTATTCTGGGAAGAGATCTCCCAAGAGACTCAAAGGATCCTTTTCTTCTATAACTTTTTTTTCCGAGCTCCAATTTAAGATCCATCAGTGGCCACAAGATCGTAACTATGAGGAAAAAATTATGAGCTTGGATCCGTTGTCTTTACTTTGGCATTTCCTTTCCAACTTCCACCTGATGAGGTTTTTTTGGGACTCGATTGAAGTGACGAATTCCGATGGACATCTTCTAAAGTTGATCTGGGGGAGCATTGTGATCAGAACCTGGTGAGGTGGGGATCTTACCTTCATCTCTCTAAATTTTTCATCATGCAGGGTGGGTGTCCTCTTATTTATGTGAAACACTTTTGAATTGGTTTAATAAAGATACTAACTGGCTTATATAACAGGGATGGGAAGTTGTGAATGCAGTTACATTATTGTATATCCTAGGATATTATGTTGTGAACTGAATAGGCTGATGCCTACTAAAAATCACATTCGTTGGGGTCCTTTACTTGCGCAATTAAATGATGCCCTATCTTCTAGACCGTTTTTGTGAATGGAACGTGTAATTTTGTTAATCACGTAATGTTGGATGATTTAAAATATGGAACCCTTGTGTGATCACCCCAGTTGAACAAAATGGAAAAATAAACATGTGGGTGTTGGCTTGGATACATGGCATGTGATGGGGGTGTTTTTGGGGTTGTTGTGGGTCAGGTGAGTAGTAGGGCTGCAGTTGGATTGTTTGTGGGATGGTGTGAATGCTATGTTGGTGACGGGCAGTGGTGTTGTGATAAAAGGTATTAAAGGGATAATGATGTACGGGTTTTGGTGTGTCTGTGGTTATGGTGGATGGAAGCAGGGCTGTAGGGATGGGGTTGAGTGTGAACAAACTATGGGTTGTGAATAATGAATAAAAGGTCGAAGAGTTAATGAATGGTGGGTCATGGGGCAGGAATAATAATCAATGGGGTTGGTTGGTTAATAATAAGGGAATCTTTTGTGTTGCTTGTGTTTTCCTAACTTGATTTGTGGATGGCAGGGATATGTTTCATGAACGATTGATATGGTTGGCTACAGTTGGTTGCCCAGTAGATAAGGAACAAAATAAACTAATTCTTCTAAAACATGAAAACCTAAATGGGTTGGGGCTGTTTGTTGTATGCATGCTTCGTAGTGGCAGTGCTGAGGCACGTGCTCATTTTATCTATTTAGAAGCCATAGGTTGGGCTGTGTGTTTGGTATACATATATGTATCTATATCTTTTTTGTTTTATAGAACCCCACCCATGTTGAGCACTTAGTGCTGAACACACCCATTTCATGGGAGATGGTGTTTTCCCCTTAGTTACTAGCTCCTTCCTGCTCCTTCTTCCATAGGCTGTGATGGCTTAAGGAAACCTTACACCTAGGACCCTTCAGGTAGGTTTTGATTGGGGTGGATTTATCCCAAGACTCTTTGGGAAGGTTATATTGTTTCCCAAGAATCTTCGGGATGAGGCCCAGGTGTGTGCGGGAGGGATACGTGGTTGTGAGGCCCAGGTTCGTGGGGGTGGATTGTGTGGTTTTCGAGGCCCAGGTGTGTGCAGGTGGGGAGAGTGTGGTAGCGTTAGGAAATTCCCTATTAGGAAGATCAGGTAACTAATGGGAAATGGTGCGGGGTACCCAATACTCTTGTTCTTATATACTACTACTACCTTTTGTGATTGTGTTTTTGGTGAGTGTGGCGGGTGAGGATGGTGGATAGATTTACCTGCTAGGTTTCTTATGTTATTCTCACGGGACGTTAGGATGTCTCCCCACCTGTGCATGAGGGCTTTAGGTTTCCCTACTTAGTATACTTGTATTCTCACCCTATATTTACTTTCAGGTTTCTAGGAGGACTACCAGGGCCATGCGGGACCCTACTAGTCAGGACAGTTGGAGTTGTTGCAGTTGTTGTACACTTGTTTCTTTTTGTATTTTACTTTTGAGCTTTATTTTACTTTTACCTTATTTCAGAACTATTTAAACATGCATGTGGGATTGGTTTGGGTTTATTTCTATACACTTGTTCTTTTCCTTTTTGGTGGTTGACTTGTCCTATCTCTCAATCTTAAATAATAAATAAGGGTAATGCCTCCCATATTTGTGAAAACTCATACCCTTGGTGCTAGTCTCCACCTTGGGGCCTACTAGAGGCGGGACTCAGGGGTCATTATCTCCCTTTCACCATTGCCAGCTCAGGAGGGGCAGCTTTTGTGGGAGGGGTTCAGGACAATAATGCATGTTATGATCATGGAGAGAGTACGCCTTACATACGGATGAGTAAAATTCCATTATTCCAAGGATCATCCTAAAAAAAGGTGAGTATTATTTTTTATATATAAATAATGACAATAATATCATGTATATTTTATTATTTAATTAAATATACATATATTTCTTTTCATGTGTTGTTGTGATGAAAATAGTCTCCCATCGCTTCATGATTGTACAGTCCAGACATACACAAACGATGTTATTATTTTACAGTGTAAAAAATAAATTGACATATAAAATTTAAATAATGATAAATATTCCAGGAATATAAATTTTTTTATTTATACAGCATATATTCAATAAAACTATCCTTATTACTTTATACGTAATTTTTTAGAGAAAAATGAATCACATTACTTCATGAGGAAGTAGTTTTTCGTACACAGAAGTGACGTTATCAAATCCATTATGGAATAGAAATTAAAAAGGTATATATGATATAGTTACTATTGGGGTATAATTATATTATAAATATCATATAAAATCTTTATATTCAACAAAATATCTAATTGTGATATGTGGTAATGGAAAAAACGAATGACATTGGTTCGCATTGTGGTAGTTCTTCGTGCACACAAATTAAGATTTCATAACCCATTTGATTGAAGTGTAGATTTTTTTAAAACAATTATATGAACATAAAAACATATAAGTTGATATAAGTTACTGATATTTTTATATCATCATGGATTAATAATAATTTAAGGAATTTTTGGAATGAATAAAATATTAATGAGCATTGGATAATATTACCTCATCTTCTAGTAACCTCCTTAGGTTTACACCAAAATCCTTCTAAGGATGGATTTATTCCAAAAAATGGATTATAGGTTAATGTAAAAAAATATTGGAAGTTATTTTGGACGTTGGTGTCTAAAATACACTTATTTCATGAAGTTAAGAAGATGGAAAAGTGGGTGGCCTTTTATAATTGAGGAGGAGTGGCGTTTTTCTAAATTCCCAAAATTATTAAATAATGGGAGGTAAATATCAGCTAATGTGGCAAAAAGAATTGGTAAATAATTAATTGGACGTTTTTTATGGTTGAACCACACCTTCATAAAAAATAAAATGTTTTAAAAATGTCATTCTATATGATTTAATTTTATCTTGCATTTTTATACTTCAGTTTCCACCTCCGTAGTTAGTTTCTAATCCAAGGTAATTAAATATTCAACCAAAAATAAAATGAGACAAATTAGATAATTTATAAATAATAATTATTTATATATAATCTATGTTAAAAAATAAAAATACTATGTGGTTTTAGAATTATTTTCAGCACAAGCACATGTGACATGAAGAAAATACTAATTTTAACCTTAACTATGATAATTAATTTTTATTGTCTTTACTAATTATTATGAAAAAAATAAAATTTCTATTTTAAAATAATGTTAATTAAAATTATTATAAATATGAAATATATTTTATGAAATTAAATTCAAATAAGTGGCATGATTTAATTTAAAATTAATCCCACAAACACGATGAAAAAAGTAGGCTTTTAAATAAAAAATGATCATAAGTTTACAACATTATTATATCCAAATTAAATATTAAAAAATTAAAATTAAATAAATTAGATATATATATATCTTTACTATTGTTTCATTTATCACAATTAAAAATATAATTTATCCTTAAGAATAATCTAAATGAAAAGGTACTAATCAATAAAAATTCAAAAGTTTTCATGATTAATCAAAAAATGAAATATTTCAGAACTATACCAATAACACACCCTAATATTAATTTTACATTCTAATATCTAAAATTATTTTCAAATATATTTTCTAAAATTGTTAATAATTAATTTTAAATCACGTTCACAATGCATGACGGGACCGTGTTTTAGAGAAAAATATAATTTTTTCATAAAACTTTTCTTTTTTATTTTACATGATTATTATTTTATTAATATTAAACAGATAAACATATTGAGACTTTTTTTTCTATGTAATTGGATTCAATACCATTGGTCCTTTATAACAAATATTTAAAATCTAATAATGTAGCTGGTTGGGATGGTTATCCCTAATGAAATATGACCCGCCATTCCGGCTTGTGTGTCTGGTGTGTGTGTGTGTTATATTGCAACTGTATCCCAAAGAATATAATATATAAATAATATCTATATATATAATATAATATATTTAATCATATTTTTAATAATTTATTCAGTTTTATTAATACACACATATTTAAAAATTATTTTATAATCATATACTATATTATATTTCATTTCGATTTAGGGTTTTGTGTTTTGCAAAAAATTGAAGATATTAAATTTAAAGAAATATATTTCATGTGTTGTTTAAGCTCTATGAGATATATAGATACCCAATACTTTTACATATAACATTACATAATAGTATGCATAATTATATATCAGATTATAAGCCAATGATCATTATGTCTAGTGTCTTGGAACGCTAGGAACATAAAACATAAAACATGTGGCTAAAAAATATTTCTTTATTTAATATCCATAAAGAGAACCTAACTTCCATTGAGACCTTACATCTACATTGGTTACCCTGTGGAACACATGAACAAAGGAATGAGCTAAAAATCTGAGTAAGTGAATGAACATAAGGATACATCTTAAGAACTTGAGATATGAGGCATGTCATAATGATATCCAAAGAATGGAACATATGAAATAATATTATATAATAATGGGATCATATAAATGTGGATGAATCATAAAAAAATGTTTAGTGCGTGTCAAGGCTAACCTCCAATCCTATTTCCCATTTTAGTACGGGTCAAGCATAACTGCCAATACCATTTCCCATTTTAATACAGTTCAAGGCTAACCACCAATCCCATTTCACATCGCATCTCATTAAAATTATCTTTACTCATTAAATTGTAGCACTATCTGGGTGCACCCATCTCAACATTTTCATTAATATTCTTACCACATAAATAATCATACATTATCCACCTTACAAAAACATAAGGATACACATGGAAAGAATAGTGTACCACAATCATCGCATAAAGCATAACCAATGAGAGTATCATGAAAGTGTCCATGAAAGAATGGGATTAGAACATACATAGACATTAATAAGGTAAAATAAACATATAACATGTTATGTGGTTTCAATCAGAAGTGAAAACATATAAGAAATGTATTTGACAAACTTTAGCATTAAATCATTTTTGTGCGGTTTTAGGAAAAATATTATATATAATTTAAAATAGATAAGAGGACAATATTTTATATAAAACCAGAATTGAACCGAGAAGGTTTTAATAATAATAAAATACTGATTTTATAAAGACTATTTTGGCTTAAAAAAGTGGATAGAGTGCACATGAAATTGGGTAAAATATTTGGAAGTTCCATTAAAATAGGTTTTCTTATCAGAATGTTCTAAGGAGGGAATCTTTTAAAAATAGGTATATCACTGAAATATAGTATAAAAGGGTGTTTATAGAAGAATTTTGTAAAAATAAACTGTATTTAGAATATTTATATAAATAGATAAGATAACAGCAATTTGATATAAATAAATATAAGACAACTCAAAATAACAAAGGAGGTTTAGGTAGAATTCGTTACAGTTTATCGGCATGGTGTCGGGTGTACCTAAGAGGGCATGATGTGAGCGAAAAAGGGTTTATCATCACTTATAAATCATGAGGGAAATACGTGGGAGGTATTTCAACTTACCCCATCATTAGGGATTTCACATAAAATTGTATAGCGTAGAGGACATCATGGTTTAGAGTGAAATGGAGAGGATCTCTTACCTTATATCTGTTGGTGTTCTCCACTTATTATTAATGACCAGAATAAAAAAATTAGGTTTATTAATTAATAATAAGAGAACCACTTATATATGTAGTTGGTTTAGTATAATCATTTTAGGTCCCATTATAACCATTTTTATTGGTTATTATGTTCAATTTCATTCATCTAGCACATTTGTTTACTAGGTTTTAATGACCAGTTCACTTATATTCATGTTTGGAAAAACTTGTTATATGAAAGTGGTTGACCAGAATTTGATGTTATATACAAATATTGAACCCCTAGGAGATTACATGGTTTTAAATTTAATTTTTTATACTTATATTGATGTTTAGTGATTATATAAAACAATTGTGACAACCATTTTTATCAATAAAGGCATTTGATTACAAGGAATAAGTTTTTCTTTATAACATAATACTATTTGAGAAAAAGGATTTAAGAACAAAAAATAGGATATATTTCATATATAATAATCTTGTGAAACCATAAAACAAATGGTTTCATGACCAGAATTAAATATGATAATAGAAATTGATAAAATGTAGTCCTTGAATGTGATAAATTATCACATCTAAAACGATGCTTTCATTTATTTCAAACAAAATGTTGGAAAAGAGGAGAAGATAATGAAAGTTACCATTAGCTTAAAAAAATCCCAGTAAATGTATGTTATTGGATTTATCATACTATTTAGGTGAAGGGAGGAGAAGAAATAAATGAAAATAAAACGACATAAAAGAAATGAAGGAATTGGAAAGAGGAATTTACCTCGTGATACTTAATCCATTGATAACAACTTTAGGGGATCGGTTTTGATATTTTGAAGTGGATAGGGGATTTTTGGTCGTGGGGGACGAAATTTTGGATCGATTTGGGTAGAATATTGGAACAGTGCAAAGCTTGAGAGTAGTGAAGAGAAGAGAATTGAGGGGGGTTATAGTGGAGGAGATGAGGGTTTTCATAATATTATAATCATTAGTTTGTTATATTACCTCAAGACCAGAAATAGTTATGATTACATGGCCCAAAACAGTAATAAATGCATGTGAATTCGAACAAATTTGGATTAAATCAAAAGATCATCATCAATGACTCAATAAATCTATTATTTATCATTTATCATAAATTATCGTATTGTACTATTCATAAAAAATTTATCTATTTCAAACAAATATAAAAAATTCACCCTTTTTATTTTTCAATGTGTATAATTCAAAAATTAGATCCTTTTTTCAAAAATAATTTTCTAAGTATGATTATTTTAGTATTTAATTAAATTCATAATTTATTATCAAAACCCGATTTTTAAACATTCGTTTACTTATTGTAATGTATAGGTATATCGTACTTTCGACATGAATATTATTTATATATTATCATAGGTAAGGTTACAATTCATTAGGATATATCACAATTCATAAGGGTATGTTACTATTCATAAGGGTGGGTTACTATTCACCAAACAATTATGTTTTCCTTTTTGGACTCCATATAACTTACTGATTGCAACTGTGTTTTTCAGATTTTACAAATTCGAAACACAGAAGTGACAAAAGAATGCTTAAAGGTCACATTGTACATAGTAGTTTCTTATGTTTTTTAGATGTCATTTTATAGTATATTTATAAGAAATGAATTTCCATTGAAAAACATTGGGTCGTTACATTCTTCCCCCTTATGAAATTTTGCCCTCGAAATTTCATTTTACATTCTTGGAAAAAAAAGGTGGGTGTACTTTTCCTTCATTGCTTCCTATAGTTCCCATGTTGCCTCTTCATAATGATGGGTTCTCTATAGTATATTGACTAGATGATTAGTCTTGTTGCATAGAACATTGTCTCTACGATCCATGATCTTCATTGGTTGCTCCTCATAGGAAAGATCATACTCTAATGGTTCAACCTCTGAATAGATTACATGTGAAGGGTCTAGTATGTACTTCTTGAAGAGGGATACATTAAAGACATCATGTTCATTCAACATGGTAGGTAAGAGTGCTAGTCTATAGGCCAAAGCTCCGACTTGATCATGGATCTCGAAGGGGCTGCTATACCTTTTACTTATCTTCCCTTTCATTCCAAACCACATGACCTTGTTCCATGGTGATATGCGAAAAAACCATGTCTCCATCATTAAACTCATGGTCTCAACGATGATTGACTACATAGGTTTTATATATACTTTGGGATGCAATAATATGCTACTGAATGGATTTCACATTCTCCACCATTTCTTAGACCATTTCAGGTCCTAGCAACTTAAGCTCGTTGACTTCATCCCAACATGCCAGTGTTCTACACCTTTTCCCATAAAGGGCTCCATAAGGTTCCATTAGGATGCTTGAGTGGAATCTTTTGTTGTAAGAGAATTAAACCAGTGGAAGATGTTGGTTCCCTCCTCCTTCGAATTTAATAAAACCTGATCTCAACATGTCTTCCAGTTTATAAATAGGTCGCTCAAATTGAACATCTATTTGAGTTTGATAGGATGAAATGATGATCGGTTTAGTTCTTAGAGCATGTTAAAGACTTTTCCAGAACATTGTGGTGAATCTAAGATCATGATTACATACATTAGATATTGGCACTCCAGGAAGCCTTACCACTTATTGGATGTAAATCTGTGAATGTTGATCCATTGATAAGTCCTCTCGAATCGGGATAAAGTGACATGTCTTTATAAGACGATCCACAATGAACCATATAGCATTGTTTCCTCTGTATGTCCTTGGAAGTCCAGTGAAAAAGTCCTTGGAATTGTTCCACAACATCCATGATGGTATGGTTAGTGGTTGTATCATACCCTTAGACTTTTTCCTCTTACCATTCACATGCTGACATAACATGCACTTTGAAGTATATTCTGCAATATCCCTTTTCATATTGTCCCACGAAATGTTTTCTCAAAAATCTCGATACATCTTTGTGCTCCCTAGGTGGATTGAGGTGGTTGAGCTATGTTCAACATTCAATACATCCTTATTTATCTCTATATTTGAAGGTACACATAATCGTGTCCCAAATATTACAACTCCATTTTCATCAGTTTTGAAATTGGAGAAATTTCCATTTCCGATAGCTTCCAACCTTTTCTGAATTTTCACATCTTTTATTTAAAAATACTTCATTTTCTCTAAGATGGATGGTTGAGAAATCATTTTAGAAAGGATTGATGATGTTTTTACTAAAATTATTCCCATGTCCATCCTTTCAAAATCTATGATGATCAGATCCTTTTCAATTCTCATCATTTTTAATGATGCATGATTATTTCCTTTTAGAGCTTCCTCCACCTTATTTTCTTTACTGAGATAGTAATGGATTGACCATTCATAATCCTTGATGATCTAAATCCATCTTCAATGGAACATATTTAGCTATTTTAGTGTGAATATATATTTGATACTCTTGTGTTCAGTATATATCTCACACTTCTACCCATAGGGATAATCCCCCCAGATATTCAACTCAATGATCACCACCACCAATTAAAAATCATTCATAGGATAGTTTTTCTCATGGATTTTCAACTTCCTTGAGGCGTAGGCTATCAATTTATAAATTTTAAATACAACATATAATAATCCATTCATAGAAGCATCACAATACTGCACAAAGTGTTCTAACCTTGTAGGGAGTGTGAGTATTGGCACAATGATAAACATTTGTCCAACTCCTTGACACATTCATCACATTCCCGAGTCCAGAAATACAATACTCCCTTATGTGTTAGCTTGGCCAATGGGTTTTCTAATCATGTAAAGTTCTTCAAAAATCATCAATAATACCCATCTTGACCCAAATAGCCATGTATCTCCGTTACAAAATATGGTTTGGGCCACTCTTCAGTTTCCTTTATCATTGAAGGGTCTACAGATATCCCTTTACTGGTGATAACATGCCCAAAGAATAATACATCCTGCATCCAGAACTAACACTTACTATACTTTGCATACCAATTATCCCTTTTCAAATACATTAACACAGTATTCAAATGCTCATCACGTTCCTCCTTTCTCTAAGAGTATATCTTAATACCATCAATAATGAATACAAAAAATTTGGTTTGGTAATCTATAAAGGATATATTAATTAAATCCATGAAAATTTCTAGATCATTAGTGAGTCTTAATGGAATCACTATAATCTCATAGTTTTCATACCTCATTTGAATGGCAGTCTTGGGAATATATTACTTCCTCGCCTTTAATGGGTGATATCCCGTCTCAACGTCCACATTAGGGAATGAACTGGTCCCACGAATCTGATCGAACAAGTCATATATCTATGGAAGGGGATACTTGTTCTTAATGATGATTTTTTGAGATCACAATAATCAATGTAGATGTGCATTGATCCACCCTTATTCATGACGAAGAGGACAACCGCACCCCACGGTGATGCACTTGTGCATATAAAACCCTTCTCCATATTCTCCTATAACTGCTTAATCAAATCTTGCAGCTCTACAGTAGCCATTTTTTATGGTGTTGTTGAGATTGGCTGAGATCCAAGGATGTGTTAAACTGGGAAATCAACCTCTCCGTCATGAGGAAGACCGGAAAACTCTCTAGAGAATACATTTGTGTTATCTCTCAAGATGGGCATGTCTTCAAGCAGTATTCTCTCCTTTGTCTCAATCATTTGAGCTAGATATGACTACTCATAAGGCAGAAATATCTAAACATGAGATGACGATTCTAGAGGAGATTCATCTTTTTTCCTTACACTTTTAATGAATATAAGAATTATTTGGGACGTGGAGAGTGATCTCCCTTTCCCAACAGATTATGTTGGCTTTGTATAAAGATATTCAATACATGCCCATGATAGCATTTAACTCCACTTAAATGAAGTATGAAGAGATTTGTTCATAGGTTCATTCCAAAAACATTAAATGGGGAGGGGTTATAAACCATGGATTCTATAATTTCCCCATTTTATATTCTCATAGAAAACATTTCATCCAAATTTTTAGGTGGGGTTTGAATAGTTCTACTAAACTTATAATATAGGAAGAATGTGTAGAAATAGATTCAAATAGTATATTCTCTATTCATGAATGAATAACTATTGTACTTGTCACCACATAATTTTATGGATCCACCTCACCATTAGTGATTGCATTATCCCTTCCTTTTTTCCTTGGAGGTTGTCGCTAATTGCCTCCGACAACCATTAGCTTAGATAAATTTTTTTCATAATTCCCATGCTCCTTGTAGTTGTAACACTGCACTACAGGTTGATTGTTGATCTGAACCTTCACTTATTCTTCAACATTAGCATGATTTTTCAAAACCCTTCTTCAGTTCTTATCCAAATGACATAACATTAAAAATATGATGAAATTATTGGTTCCCATTATATATTTACCAGGATGTTACTTCCCACAACATTTGCAAGGGGAAAAGTCAGGCTACTTTCAATCATGGGATTTTTTGATGAATCACCCATGTTGTTCTCCATTTTCCTCTTCATGTCATCGGGCCCAGGAGACCACTAAGAGTCTCCAATATCTATTTCATCCTTGGGGACACAACGAACAATATCCTCATAACCGTCGAAGTCTCTAATCGCCAAATCATTTCATAAAATTTGATTTAGTCTACTAATGAAGTGATCCTCTTTGCATTCAGTGTTTATAAAAAATCTTGAGGCGTAACTTGCAAGAATTGAAAGGTTTGCATCCTACGCATCGATGGGCTCATCTTCCTTCTACATGAGTATAAGGATGTCTCTTTCTATCTTGAGACAAATGGTTCGAGGAACAAATTTGTTGAAAAACATCCTCTTGAATTCCTCCCAATCCATGGAATCTATTTCCTCTTTGGAATTTGTTTTCTTTATTAGTGCCCACCACAGATCAGATTCCCCATTGAATCAATAGACCTCTAGTAAAACCTTCTCTTCTTCTAAGCACTAGAGGATGGAGAATATCTTTTCAACGAAGTTAATCAATTGTTCTGCAAGGAGGGTATTAGAAGATCTGCTAAACAGGGGAGGCCGTTTCCGCATGGGGGATTCTACAACAAATTTAACTTTACATGGAGTATGAGGTAATTCCGAAAGATTCATGTTATTATTCATAACTCGACCCAACTGAGAAAGTACTATCAAGATGTTTTGAGGACCCTCTCCCATTATATCAGGTATATCATTTGGAAAATATTCACAATGCATATCACATTGGTTTTTGGAACCTGTTATTCTATTTCCCGCTATTATCTATGACAAATATTGTATAATTAGACGTCTTTAATACTTATTTATTGAGAATAAAAAGGAAAATCTTGACATAAAATGATAAACTTATAAAGAAAAATTATATCCTATCTTTTGATTCCTTAGGTTTATAACTAGGATATGCTCAATCTATTTCTTAACATATATTCTTATAGGAATTTTCATCCCTTAGAAATGGTTTGTACTAAGCTCGTTAATCTACGAAATCATATCCCCTGAGAGTGTCATAAACATGAGTGCAGTAAGGACTGTTGTCATGCACTAGTTCAAATTAGAATCCAGATCAAAGTGGTGTTTTCCAGTTTTACCCATAGATACATCTATGCCAGATCCACCTCTACCTACTCGTTTCTAGACAGGGATGTATTTTCTTGATAAACCACTAACTCAATACTCCCCAAAATTTAGGAATGTTTTCTTATATTTAGTCTCATCCTTAAGGTTCTCACTAAGGTACTCCATTCCTGGTCTCCAAAAATAACTAGGTAATCCCCTAATACCAACTATAGTGAACCAAGCATTTTATATATAACATCACCTGATTTTAAGTAGAATTATACATCATATAACAAGTCAATGTATCGTTATGTCTGCTGTCTTGGAATTCTAGGAACAAAAAACATAAAACATGGGCCTAAAAAAAATTTATATTTAATATCCATAAAGAGATGTTAACATCATTTAAGCCCTTACATCTGCATAGGGTACCCTTGGGAAGACATGAAGAAAGGGATGAGCTAAAAAGCCATGTAAGGGAATGAACAAAAGGATACATCTTAAGCATATGAGTTAGGAGGCATGAGCTAATGATATAAAAAGCATGTAACATCTGAAATCATTTCATATAAGAATGGGAACATATAAACATGGAATCATATAAATGTGGATGAATCGTAAAACATGTCCTTAGTACGGTTTAAGGGTAATTTCCAATCTCGTTTTGCATTTTAGTATTGGTCAAGGCTAAATGCCAATCTAGTTACCCATTTTAGTATGGGTCAAGGATAACCGCCAACCCCATTTCACATCGCATATCATGAGACATAACATTATCCAATGCATTGGAGAAATATCTGGGTGCACCCATCACAAAATTTTCATGAATATTCTTGACACATAAATAATCATACATAATCAACCATACAAAAAACTATGGATACCCATGGAATGAATTGGGTACCACAATAATGACATAAAGTGTAAACAATGAGTGTATCATGAAAGTTTCCATCAAATAAAGCTATTAGAGAATACATGGACATTCATAAGGTCAAATAGGAATATAAAATGGTTGGTTGTTTCAAACAGAAGTGACAATATATTATTAATGTATTTTAGAAACTTTAGCATTAAAATATTTTTGTGCGGTTTTAATCAAAATATTATAGAGCTTTTAAAATAGATAAGAGGAAAATATTTTAAATAAAATGATAATTTAACAAATAATGTTTTCATAATAAAAAATATGGATTTTAAAAATACAATTTTGGCTTAAATTAGAGGATATAGTTCACATAAAATTGGGTAAAAATTTGGGAAGTTCCCTTAAAATAGGTTCTCTTATGAGAATATTCTATGGAGGTAATCTTTTAAAAAACATTTATATCCTAGAAATATAGTGATGAAAGGGTATTCATAGATGAATTTTTTTAAAAAAATCAGAATTTAGAATATTTACCTTAATAGATAAGATAACTCCACTTTTTAAAAAAGAATGCTAAAGTAACATGAAAGAACAATGGAGGTTCAGTTAGAATTCTATACAGTTTATCGGAATGGTGTTAGATGTACCTAAGAGGGATTGATGAGAGAGAATGAGGGTTTATCATCACTTATAAATAATGAGGAATGTATTGGGGGTGATTAATCTTACCCCATCATTAGGGATTACACATAAAATGGCATAGCATAGAAGACATCACGGTTAAGAGTGAAATGGAGAGGATCCCTTACCTTATATCTGTTGGTGTTCTGCACTTGTTATTAAAGTCCCGAGTATACAATATAGTATTACTGATTAATAATTATGGAACCTATTATATATTTAATTCGTTTTGTATAATCATTATATGTTCATTTATAACCTTTCTTATTGGGTATGTGGTTCAATTTCATTGTTCCGGCTTGTTTGTTTTCTTGGTTTTAATGACCTGTTTGCTTATATTCATGTTTGGATAAACATGTAAGATGATATTTGTTGTCCAAAATTTGAAGTTATATGCTATTAGTGAACACCCAGGAGATTTCCAGGTTTTAAAATTTTATTTGATTATTTAGAGTGATGTTGAATTATTATATAAAATCATAGTGACAACTGTTTTTGTTAATCGGTGGGTCTGATTACAAAGAACATATCTGTTTTATAACATAATAACATTTGAAAAAAAGGATTATAGAACTAGAAATAGAATATATTAAAAATATAATAATATGGTTCAACCATAACACAATTGGTTTCATGACCAAAATTAACGATGATAATAGAAAATGAAAAAATGTTGTCCTTGAATGTGCTATATTAGCACTTCTCAAACAGTGCTTTCATTTCTTTGAAACACAAAGTGGGAAAATAAGAGAAGATAATGAAATATACCATTAGCAAAAAAATAAATTTCATGTATATTACTAGATTTACCATAATATTTGGGTGAAGGGAGTTGAGGAATGAATCAAAAAAGAAAATAACTTAAATGAAATGATGGAATTGGAAAGAGGTATTTACCTCTTGAGACTTCCTCTATTGAGAACCTATTGAGGGGAAAGGTTTGGGTATTTTGGAGAGGCTAGGGGATTTTTGACTTGGGGGAGGATCTTAAGGAGATATTTGGGAAGAATATTGTCAAGGCACAAGGCTTGAAAATAGTGAAGATGAGAGGGAGTGAGGGGGTGTTTAATAGTGGAGGAGAGGAGGGTTTTCCTAATATTATAATAATTAGTTTATTATTTTCACTAAAGACCTGCAATAATGATGATTATGTGAAAAAAATTGTAACAAATTCATTATACATAGAACCAATTGTGATTACATCACAAGATCATCATCAATGACTCAATAAATCCATTATTTAACATTTATTGTTAATTATTGTACTTTACTATTCATCAAAAATTCAAGTATTTCAGAAAAATATCAATAAATCACCCTAACTATTTTAGAATGTGTAGAATCCAAAAATTAAATCCATTTCAAAAATAATTTTCTAAATATTATTATTTTAATGTTTAATTAAAATCATAATTTATTATTAAAAACTAGATTTAAAACATTCATTTACATATTCTAAAGTATTGGTATATCTTACTTTCGACATGAATAATATTTATATATTTTCATAGGTAAGTTTACTATTCATTAGGGTATATCACTATTCATAAGGGTATGCTACTATTCAAAAAGGTATGTTACTTTTCATCAAAAAAATTATGTTTTTCTTATCGGACTCCAAATAACATTTTAATTGCAACCGTGTATGTCACATTTTAAAAATTCAAAACACAAAGGTGACAAACATGTGTTTAATGGTCATTTATAACATAGTAGTTCATTATTTTGTGTTTTCATGTTATTTTTTGACATATTTATAAGAAAGTAATATCCATTGAAAAACATTGTGTCATTACATTCTATGTCATATATGACAGAAAAAATGTTATTCTTCTAAAATATTGGGGTGATACATTATCCCCACCATAAATAAATTGGGACCCTATAATTTAAACATTATATCGGCGATGATGGGTTTGGCATATGGAAATACCATTATTGAAAAATCCAACATCATAAAATGGTTAATAAAATATCCTCATAATAGGATATAAAGGTATGTTAAAATGTCATATAGACTAAAACCACTGGTTCAAAATTAATATTTTTATTCAAATTGGTTAACTCAAAACAATGACATATGGACTAGGAAATATTGTAGATTAGTGGGAGGCACTAGACCCTTATCATCCTTTGTTCAAGGGTTCAAGCCCCCATACCTTTTTGAATGCGATGGGTTGTCACCCAGAATATTGGTTGTCCTTTTTCAAAAACTATTTTCATATAGTTTCTATAACATTACCAAATAAAATGGCATACATCCTTGAATGAAAGTTAATATTTAAATTACCTTTTAAATAACATTTTCAATAAATTATCTCCCACAACAATTAATAATATTATTTCACTGGTTTTATAATGTCATTATAGATTATATTAATCCTAATGCTCATAAATTAATTTATATTTATGTCTATAGAAGGTAAATTCATTTTTCATAAAATAACTTTTTCCCTAAAACTAATACTTTCCATAAATTGATCTCAAAATATCCTTAATCATGGTATAATTCAATCATATAATACCTAAAAAGGGGTGTTTATGTGTTTTAAATTATTATAAATGTAAAACACATAAACCCATTGTGATATAAATAACTCTTATTTTAGTGAAGAAATATTTGTTTCCAAATGTTTACTCAATTCAAAGATGTTTCATAATTCTTTTATCCAAAATAAAATTTCTAAAAAAGTGTCTGTAATTTATTTCAATAACCATAGTATATAAATTCTTCGTTAATTTTATTTCCACATAGGTTACTACTTATGCTAGGGATTATTATTTAGAAGAGTGAATAGACTCAGATATTTTCTTGTTCCCCAATATTTAGGATAATTAATTTTAAATGGATCCCAAGGATGATTTTTATTTACATACATCAAACTCTTCATTTTACATCAATAATTATTTGTTTAATGCCCTTTGTTTAAACAATTTTTCCTTTTTAGAGTGCACAACCCATCCCATTTTCAAGAACCATGTGACAATCGATTCAAACCCAATGTTCCCTTTTTATAGTTATTACCAGTATAAAACACATGGTTGTATAGAAAACTATTTTTTTAGTGAAGACATATTTGTTTCCAAAATTTTCCACAATTCATACATGTTTCTTAATTCATATAAACAAAATACCATTTCTAAAAAAAGATTCAATAATTTAATCGAATAACATCAATATATTAATTCTGCATCTATTTTTATTTTTACAGAGGTTAGAACAAGTTCAAGGGATTAACATTTAGAATAGGTAATCGACATAGATAATTCCATGTTCCCCAACATTTAGTATAATTAATTATAAATGGATCCTTAGGATGATTTTTATTTCCTTTTATCAAAATATTCATTTTACATCAGGAATACATTATTTAATGCCCCTCTTTTACACAATGTTCCCTTTTTATAGTACACACCCACAATATTTTCATGAACCATGTGATAATCGATTCCAACCCAAAGTTCCTTTTTTAGAGTTATTACCATAAGATACATCTATTCGAGAACCAAATACACATGTAGTATCCAGAAATTGTTGTATATCAATGAAAACCAAATAATATCTACATTATAAAAACATTTTAATTTTTTTCTATATTTATTCTCTAATTCTATCATGTTTTTTGATCTAAATTATACGTTTTATTAAATCTAGTTTTTGAAGATTCCACTGAACTTCCTATGATACCAACTATTGTGTTCCAGATCCCAAAAACCTAGATCTAGGGTCAAAATTATTATATTGGAATAAGAAACAAGGAATATGATCCTAAAAACGAAATAGATTATTAGTCTTGGTAAACAAGATACATAAATGATTCCTATATTATATTTGTAAACAGAAATTAAATTAAATTTTATTATTTTGAGAATAACATTATTCTCTATATCATATCCTTTCACATTTATCAAGTACACTTCATAGAATCTTGGGGAAAGGAAATAAAATAACAATGAGATAAAATTATAATATTGGTTTATGTTTTTTGGAATTTATCAAAAATCAATAAGAATAATCAATATGGAAAGGTAAATAAATGAACACAAATTCCATGTAATCAACAAAATTATTATAAAGTGCATTTAGAAATAATATCAATATTAAAATATCATGGATTTAAGCCAATAGGGAAGGGTAAATAACTGAACAGATGTTGAATTTAAATAGCATGAGTATCATGAATAGTTAAGGAAAAATCACTATGAAACATAAATAACTCTACCCAAATGTCATTTAATCAATAAAAAAGAAAAAAAAATCACCTAGAGAAAATATCATCGTGAAAATATCATGGATAATAATAACATGAATTCTTAATTACGGAAATTAATAATTATTAGACTCCATGATCTCAGACTTCATGATACCCCTACTATCAAGACCTTTAATAAGACTATTTGAAATTTAGTTAAAAACCAGTTTAATGCAAGAATACTAATATTTAATGAGTTATATACTGATGTTGGAAATATAATATGGGGACCTTGTCTCTA
Source organism: Viscum album (assembly GCA_963277665.1). Classification (NCBI taxonomy): domain Eukaryota; kingdom Viridiplantae; phylum Streptophyta; class Magnoliopsida; order Santalales; family Viscaceae; genus Viscum; species Viscum album. The sequence goes on from OY728127.1 coordinate 1,803,992,122, forward strand.
GGATCAATTTATTCCATACATATAAAATGATCAATTAATTTCATTAATTAATTTTTTTTACCACTAAATATCTCTTTTGTACAAAGAATATAGATTATCAATACCTCCCCAATCAATTAAATTACATTAAATGTAAAACATACTATGAATGAATTAGATAAATTTTAATAAATAATAAAATACATGATAAATAATAGGGATACATAACATAAATTTAATTTCCAATAATCATAGGAAAGTGAATAATTTAAGGGAACAGTTCAGACAACAACAATGAATCTTGAAAGTGAATGTTAATAATTACCTTATTCAAATAATAAAAAAACTACCAAATATATAATAAGGTTTATATCAATACAACATATATCTATCTGTGTAATAATAGAGGTTTTTTTCTGTGATGAATATAAATACCCTAATAATATATTTAAAAACGTTCTTGAGGAAAATAACCTTTTAATTTTGAAACTCAACTTTAAAAAAATTTAAAATCTTGAATATAATATCCTTTAAAAATAACCATTCAATGATATAAAAGAATATTTAATATAACCGAGTCATCATGATGGCTAGAAAGTTTTTCATGTCAATCATGTTAAAATATATATTCCTCTCACTTTTTTGGTAAAGGAAAAATGGGCATTGTATTGAAAACAATTAATATTTATTTAACAAAACTTTTATTAAAAACAAAAAATTGGTTGTACAATTAAAAAAGAAATCATTTTAAAATGGGTTGAAATCATTTTTGAAAAAAAAGAAAACATGGTTTTGATGAAAATATTTTTCGGAACTAAGAGAGATTGATAGAAAATTGGATTGTCTAAAAACATTTTATTAGTAATTTTAGTTACTAATGAGTGAAAAAATGGTACTATAAGCAAAAAAATATGATTAATAACTAGAGGAGGATAAAATTATATGCTTTTATTCGAAAGATATCAAATAATTTTCCCAAACTAAAATTCAAGAATAAATAATCTCGATGATAATAATATTTGAAAATAAACTCTTGCAATGTTCATTAAATTGAAGTGATAATTAACTAATGAATCAATTATTTGTATTAACTATAAAAAACCATAAAAAATTGGAGATAAAATATATTATATTCAAAACACATTATATGATATATATTTTAATTAATGTAACTTTAAAATCAATTTAAAATATAATTTATCATTGTAAAATATTCAAATAACAATTTATTTTTGAATTATTAATCAATAATTTTCCCTATTCATATAAAAATAAAATATTTTAGAAAAATAAAAAAACACCCTAATATAATTTTTATTTATGAATTAAAAAATGATAATTATTTTACCAAAAAAATTATAAAATTGGAAAAATTAATTTTAAATTATATGTTTAAACGGTGACTAAGAAGTCTTTTAGAATGAATATAGTTTTTGAAAAAACATTTCGTTTTCTTTTAAATGATTATTATTTTATTTATAGTTAATAGATATCCATAAATGTTATAATTCAATTTATACTATTCATTCACACTAATTTAATAGTTTGTTTATAAATTAATGTAATATAATGGTTTATTTTGACTATGGGTTTCATATTCTTCTATATTTGAGAGAAATTAAATTTTAAAAAAAATGTATTTCATGGGTTTTTTAAGCTTGATGTTTTACGTCAGATATGGAATCAAAATTTTATTCATTTAAAATATCTGGGTATTACAAACATCAGCACTGATCCTGATTCTTCATGAACCAAGATTTGGGTATGTCGTGTATTTTGGCGAGTCTATCATTGGATCTAGAGCAGTTCTGATGCATTTTGATAAGGTAGTTTATAAAATGAAATTTTAGATGGTACCCCATGAGTAGAAATCCCCTAATAATGAATTTTATATGGAACTTATGGTTTATGGGATGAAATATAATTGAAATAAACTCATAGAAAACTTAATTTTCGTGTATATTAAGCATAATAGTTTGTGGTATATCTTCACCGAGAGTGACCTAAATCTTGATTAGAGGAGTTTAGTATAGTACCTATTGGAATTAAACATTTACATAGAGTATTCTTATAGGAATGGAAAAGTATTTGTGGATGTGACGAAAAATAATATACAGGATGTTGGTGTGTGAATGTTAGATGATGAGTTGAAGAACATATTATTATTAGAAGATGGAATATGGGAATAACTAAATGATTTAGGGGATGTAGATTTCAAAACATTAGTGATCACATAATCATTGGTGGAAAGAGTGAAAGATAGTTGAAAGCCTAACCAAGAGTGTGTCATGATGCATGAGAAGTGGAGAAGAAGTGGTTGCATTCTTGGTCAGGAATTGTACAAACATGGAGTAATTTTATATTATATTAGGGATTTGGTTGTACGTTATAAGGGAGTGGGGTTGATGAGAGCCACTCATTCATTGCAATGGGAATCCCAACATTTGTTGACCAAGATGTAACAAGATATTGAGTGATGGTTTTGGTGGCCCATCATGCAGGAGAAATTTTTGGCTTTGTCCCCTATTCATGGACTAGTCAATGGATTCAGGTCGAGAATCTGTGGAACATATGGTTTCTGAATCCACTTTTTGTGTCTACATAGATCTGTTTTGATGTAATGATTGAATTCACGATAGAGTTGCCTATGTCCCCAATATATCGAGAAGCCATTTCCGTAGTACCGAATCAATTGAATAAGGTGGATCGCTTTATACTAATTAGTGTTAATAACTTATTGGACAAACTAGGGAATTTATTTCATTTAGTGGTTGTTCATCCTTGGAACATTGTATATGATATAGATCACCATTTTATTCTTGGGTTAGGGAAGGATTACAAAAGGTCATGGATATTTAGTGAAAGATATATCTGAAATTTCATCCACATATCAATAAGAATTCATAAAGTACAATTTTGACCTTATATGATACGCTTTGAGTGTGTATAATGTATTTATGAGGAGAAGTGGATGATCACTTGGCTCTGAGTGAGTTAACCTATAATAACAACTATCTATCATTGATTTTAACATCTCTCTTTGAGGAATAGTATGGGTGTCTATGTCTTTCACCATTATGCTAGAATTTGGGAGAAGTGTCTTTATTTTTTAGGTTAGGAATTCTATACGAGACCTCATATTGGGTGCATTTGATTCAAAATTATCAGGTTATAACTCAGAATATGTAGTCAACTTTGGTTAAAAGAAGAATAATACCCTTGTAGATCACTCTAGGTAGAAACAAATTTCTTATGGGAGTCCCCTCTATTTAGGAATAATCATTTGAGGAGGTAAGGAAAGTTGGGGTAATTTTAAGTTCAACATTATGAATTTTTTAAATACATTAGGACGATGGCCTATTAGTTGGACTTCCTCAAAGGTATCATGATTTGGAAAACATGTTCCACATTTCTCAACATCAAAAGTTTGATCGTGATCCTATATATGTTTTTGATTTTTTGAATGTTGAGTTTGATTAATATGTATCTTTTTTTTGAATGGAATGTTTGGGTTGTATACCAAATACAAAATGTATTAGGTGTAATGATTTTCCTCTTGTTTAGGTTCTATTGAAGCACGATAATATTTTGGATGAGAAATGGGAGTGGAAAGCTGATATTTGGGTGTAGTGGCCCAACCAGTTTGAGTAGACCTATTGGGATACTTTTTTTGAATTATAATTCTCAAGAGGGATGGGATTGTGGAACATATATTTATACCGGAATCTATTTAAAAAAATTACACAGTTTTTGAAAATGTTTTAATGCAATACTAGAAAATTTAGAGGTATTTGGGAGGCCATATTTTTAAAACGTGCAGAGTTTGTGGAGTTTTCATCAATCATTATAATTATACTGATTCTACAGGATGGATGGTGGGGATCCTAGGCAGAAATGGGTCTTCCTAGCCACCATCAGATATATGTTTATTGATATGATTTGACAATTTTTTTTGATTTCTAATATAATCAACACCAGGATTCATGGATTTTGAAACTACACATCAATCAGACAAAGATTGTTTTAGGAAGTAGAACTTTTAGGTAAGTTAATCATTGTACTAACATTATGTAATTTTTTTTATTGATGTTTATCCAACATTTTCTAAATCGTATTGAATTGTGATTTTTTCAAGAATTATGTGGTTCTTTCAGAGTTTGACGATGACCCTTCTCTCAGATCATTTTTACCCCTATGGTAGGAAGGCCTTGGATTTTGTGCATGTTTTATTTGGGTTCATGGAATTTTTGTTGGGATATATGTTTGTCCTAATGAGAATTATCGTTTATGCTTGATAACATAATGTGTGCTATTTTATACTTATTGAGAACTATTCTTAATGATTTCTCACATCTGGATTATTACGGTTTCTAGTTATCTATTTATACAACGAGATTTTTATCTTTCAACACTATTTTGTATCATATTTATTATTATTTTTCATCTCTAGCTGAATGTGTAGGATAATCATGTTGGATTATTACTTTAAATGGATGTGGTGTACATTGTTAAATATGTAAATAAGATATTCCAACAAATATAACATCTCACATAGGTTTTTAAGATATCCCATTGAAGGGGTATGCGTCTGGATGATGTTTATTGTTTCTTTCTGCATTGAGCTCAAGCATGAAGAGCTAGTCTCTAATGACCCAAAATATTTGGTGTACTTATGTATGATATTTGTGGTTATCTATTTTTTTATTTCATGGAATTAAAGTTTATATATTATTCACTTATTTTAATAGTCATCATTGGTGTCCTCCTACATCATGTACTCACATACTACTTTAGAATATTATTGTGCTTATAGATTTTACAATCAGATATCATGTCATTGGAAAGGCCCCAGGGTTGGGTTTTTTAGTAGGATAGTATGATGGTGTATATTTAGTTTGATAGATATCAAGATGGAGGCCTTCTACTAAATTATTTATTAGATTTATCTAACACCTTGGATCATCTTGGTTAATTTGATATATATATTTGACATTCCATATTAATATTGTATGTGTTGGTTTATTTTTGTATACTAGTACTCTGATAATTTTCTATTTATTAATTATTAGTATTATTAGTATTTTTTTGATTATTTCACTATAATATTTTCTAGGTACTGAGGTTACTGTCTCCCCATGAGGTTTTATAGGTCCTCAATACTAGTTCGAATCCTCTTACATATGGGGAGGTGCATATGAGGTTTTGTGGAACCCTAGTTGGACCCATTAATTTGGGACATGTTGTTTATAGTAAAACATGATGCATATATTAATTGATCTCAATTCATTGTTATTCACTCTATTTTATACACTGATAATTACTCACATAAACATTGAACTGAATAATTTATGAATAATTTCAATGTGATGTATGATTCCATCCTTCTATCAATGTGTTGGATCAATAATTAAGATTAAATATATGGGGGAGAAGGATAATTAGTGTCTTTCTATATGTATGATCCTAATGATCTTATATTAAACTATCACCTTTTTAGGTATTATCAATAATGTGGAGAAAAATAATATTGACATTAGTATTCAAATGAATTTTAAATTAAATCCCAAGGGTATATTGATGACCCCAAATAGATTAATAAAGTTGAGGTTTTATTTATTATAAATATGTTTATTTGAAGGATAGTCAATGTGTTTGTGTAGATGTGTGGGAGATAGAGGAAGAGACCAATGATTCTAATAGATGATTCCACTATGAAGAATGACATGTATGAAGGAATTTACATTATTTCTGGAAGTTCGTAGTGAATGAAAATTTATGTGCATAGACCACAAATCTATTGATTGTAAAGAATGTTTGTAAGGAATTATGGAAAGTGATTCAAATATCAAGTGGGTAATAAATATATACATAAGGTTTTAATTATGTCGATATCATTTACCTAAAATGTGAGAAAGCATCTATAGATTATTGATCTTGAAATCTACTTATTTAGTGAAAGTATCTACTGAATGATGGATTAAAAATAATATTTGAAGCTAGAAATTATAGGGACGTGAGATACATAGAAATGATATAGATTATTTTTTAAAAATATTTAATTAACTAGAATTAAAAATGAATAATTTTAGAATAATTTTAATAAATTCATCTTCTAAATAAAGTGTTTGACTGGTTTTTTTAGTAATTTCAAATTTACTAAGGTTTATTGAATATTTTCTATTCTACATCAAAAATTGTTATAAAATTATGTGTTGAGGATAAAATTAGATTATGTACACAATGGGTAGGATTTAACTGAAGTAGAACTGATGAATTGATACAGAGGGGGTAAATTCATCAGAATCATCAAGAAGTGTTCATTCTAAAATACACAAAGGAATTGAATTAATATGTTTAATTAAATGGATTTGTAAAATTCATTTCAAAACACTGGTCGAAATTTCACAATGTCATGAGATAAACATAAGAGTCATTTAAAACTCAAAAGATTCATTCCAATGGTGAACTAGAAAACTAGGAAAGGAATGATTTTTTAGGATTCTTTTTACTTATTTCAAAAAAGTAACTCTGCCTTAAGGTTAAAGAATGTGGTTATGTCTTGAGACACACTTCGGAGTATAAATATAACTTTTCTAATTCTATAAGAGTCATCCTAGTATTTTATAAGAGTCATATAAGTATTTCATAAGGGTTATTGATTATTGAGGTGTGAAACTTATCAAATAGGTTATACCCATTAAAATGGTAAGGGTTATCAGGAATTGAAATTGCAGTTTGTTGGAGGTGTCATAAGAATCATTTGAGTAATATAAAAAAGTTACTTCCTACTACAGTGACTAGAAATTTGGAAATAAGTTATTCTCTCACAATGATTTATAAGTGTAAATTACTCTTATAAAATTAAAAATAAATACTTCACAAGAGTCCCCTTGATTCTAATAATTAGATAAATTTATTTATTCGAAATTTCAACTGGATAATCTTTTAAATCAATTCAATAGAAGGTGAATCTATTCTAAAATGAATTAAACAACACAAATGATATTGTTATGCAATAAAGGTGATATGAATAATTATATAAACAATATTATGAAAAATAATACCCTATAAAGAAATAATTTAAATGAAATTCAAGATTAATATTATTCTATATATTTAGAGACTACCAATCCAGAATAATATGTCCTTATTGTAATTGAATTATTGAAATATATTTTTCTTAATGATATGAAGAATAGTGTATTGTGAGTTTTCATGACTTTCCTTAGTAGAAAAATATTTACCTTTCTTATGGAATTTAATGGAAATATAATTTATTGGGAATAAAAAGAAATAAAAAATAATTAAAATCCTGGAAATATTATTAATAATTTTTATTGGGAAGTTTTGTATTCATGAAATAACTTTGAGGAAAACCTGATAAGAATAAATAACATTCTTTGTACTCATGGGAGCATTATGACATGATATAATTGAATCACAATTAAGGATAATCCCAATACCAATGTTGGAGGGAATTTCTAGATTAAAAATGTTGAATGTATATCTAGTGATTAATAAATATAATAGCTAGAAAAAGAAGTGAGAAAATTATAGAGTAGTTAATTGAGAGAAATGATACAACACTATAGAAGAACATCTCATTTTATCCAAAAAGAAGAAGTAGTATATGTTAATTTTATATTAGATTATATGAATCAAATTTGAAGAATAAAAATAAGTATTAAAAGAAAAATAGAACATGGATTAGTAGTCTACAAGACTTATCCAATAATATATTTTTGTCCTAGATTATGATATGAAAAAATAATTGTGGTATAAGATAACAAGGATTGTTCTATAATCTTTATACATTGTTTATTCTGATATTGAGTGAAGAAGGAATAGCGCTGACATGTATGATACTAGTCAATAATGTCTTCTAGAAATGGAACACCCCCACACATTGATTAACAAGATCATAATTTAGTGATCATGTTACTTTTGAAGTAACATGACGATCATTTTTAAGAGTTCATTGAGTAACACCATTGAATAAATAAAGGCTTCTAATATTATCCAATCCCTTTCCAATTGAGTGTCTAAATACATTTCATGATTACTATACTATATTTTAATGTGGATGACAGAAAAAAAATTCTAGGATAACACCATACCACCTCTGAGGAGTATGGAAAACACTTGTGAAAAGGTTAACACCTACCCACCCCTTGTGTGAGTGGAAGATTAATGATACCTTCACAAATATTTGTAATCATAGAAAATTAAATAGTGTTAATCTGATTCTGAGTGGGAACTGAGCATAACAATAATTTGGCATCAAATTGGGTTGAAACCCTATAAAAATATATATTTTTTCCTTCTTTATTTCCTTCACTATTTGTGCATGTGGTAGGTCTGTGTTCGGTGATAATAAATAGGTATATATTATCCTAAATTATATGTTAGTTTCTAATAATGAAATGGAATTTAAACCTGAAAATTCCTATTGATAATTAATTACTTTCTTGGGAACATTACATTTTACAAACGATTTTATACATAAAATCTTATCTTTTTATTTATTTCAAGACAATATTCATGTTCACTTAAATAAAAATAATAATAATATTCTAATATCGATAACTTTTATTTATTTGTTGACATATTATATAGTTTTCTAAAATTGATATCATAACCCATTTTAAGGGACCAAATTCCACAAAAGGGAATACAGTATCACTTCACTATTTTTTTCCTCATCTAAAAACATAATCAATTCTTATACACTAAATAATATTTGTATGTCAATAGATTAAAATGAATTTGTCTCTTATAAATAATTGAAATATGTTAAAAATTTTATTAAAAAACTTTCAATCAATATAATAAGAATACCTATTAAAATATTGATTATAAATAAGTCAGAAAATAATTTTTCTTTTTTATTATTTAAAATAACATTTCTATTTTATCAGTTTTAACTATTTAAGGTGAATTTTTCTCATGAAATAAATTAAAAATATGAAGTAAAAATAAAAATCATTAATTTATGGAAAATTTTAATTCTAAAGGGTTCAATATGGGAAAAATTCAATAATGTTAAATGTTATTATCCTAAATTTGTTTTTATAATAATGATAATATTATTATGTATGCGATTTAATTAAAATTTCTCATGAAATTGAAATAATATAAAAAATAAAAAACAATCACTTTCTTTTGAGATATGGAATAGAAATGGGGTCCAGGATCATGTCATTAACCAATATAATTTGCATATATATTGGACATTAAAATTCATTCAACTAAATATACTAATGTAACCTCAACTATTAATAAGAAATTCTAAAACAAATACTTCATGGTAACTTATACATTGGCATATCATATATTGACCACAATGAATGTGTTATGCACTAATAATCTGTTATCACATGTAGGAATATGGGTTATAATTTTTTCATGATATATTAATTTAAAAAAACATATTTTATAATTAAAAGAATTCTTTCTCAAAAAATTAAATTTTGAATTATGTAAAACTTAAAAAATTTATATTTTTATTTATGAAATCATCATATTAATGATTTTTATATTTAAATGCCATAATTTTTTTATAATGATAATAAATATTTTAATTAATCAATTATTTATTTATATCTCTATTTATTATTTATGTATAAAATATATTTATATTGACAATATTTATACGATTTAATTAAAAAAATTAAATTAATTCATATAAATATTATCCCATTTTTTATGAGTTTCATTCTTGGTAAAATGTAAAATATAAATTCGGTCAATAAAAATTAGCGATTTGTTTTTATAATCCAGAAATTATGATTTATTATATATTTTTTATATATTTGGATTTATAATTGTATTTTAATTAACATACCTCTTGAGTAATGATAAATAAACAGTGGGATATTTTGTGGACTTCTACTATACTATAGACTATTATTATTTCTAGAAATGTGGAATCGGGTACCCAACATCTGATATATTCTCTTTAGTATGTTTTTTGTTTTATATGATTTTATTCCGTTTCATGAATGTGAATCATGTACCTTATAAGTGGGATTTTCATGTGGATATCTATTAAATATTTAAATTAATTATTTAATTTCATTTACATGTCATAAATAAACCGTTATGTAGGTGTTATACATTAACATACCCAAAAAATATTAATTTGGTTAAAGTCATATTATGTTAAAATTAAATTATTACAATAATTTATAAATATAGATAAATAATGATATGCATATAAATAAGTGAAATATGTAAAATCCCTCAAACTAATAATGTGTTAGTTTTCTTCTTGTGTAATCATTTTCCAAAACATTGACCATCCAAATTGAAGGGTCATTCAAAACTCACATAATTATGAATTATTTTGTCTAATTAAAGAAGAACATGTGTGATCTTGTAATTAATGGATCTGGGTGTAGAGGAATTGTAACGTCCCATCTCTCTTCATTGGCTTGAGTTGAGGTAGCATTGCTAATTGGCCTAAGCCAACTACCTCGTGGCACCAAGGGCTAGAAATAAATGTCACGGGCTTCTAGAACAACGGGGGATGATTTTCCCTTTCAAATGAATACAACCAATGAAAAATTCAAATAAGAAAAAACTACATGATGTATGTCAACCATGTTATTCAATTCAAAAATAATGAAGAAAAAATACAACCAATCCACTATAATCTATAATTTTTTGCCCCAAGTAGAAGTCTAAAACAACAAAGATCAAGACACCAAGATACATCTCCATATCTTCATACCAATATCCAAGCTCCAACACTATATGACTGCCAAACAATCATGATGAGACACTAATGAAATGTCGTGATTTACCCGTACAAATGTCATGTTGATAAAAATATGAAATAGCACCATTGTTTCAAAGCATGGGATAAGTAATAATACTCAGAATGTTTTCCCAAAATGACTTCACCACTCATGCCACTAGCATAGAACTGGTTAGAAAATTATATTAAAATATTAAATTACACCATAAAATATGAAACAATTTCAAACAATCCAAACACACCCTTACAAACATATTTTACCAAAAAAATTACAATACCCATGAAATAAAAGAAACACATTAGTAACCATTTTTCAAACCCAAATTGAAATAAACCACTCCACCTTCCATGGATGCATTCATATTAAAAAAAATCACAAATTCGACACCCACACACTTGAACTCGGTGTAACCATTATGGTAGAACTTCCGGTCTAAAACCATCCACTTTTATAATGGTACTTCACGCCAATTCCCACACTATTTATAGTAGTACTTGAAACAATTATATATCCCTTCAAACATGTTATTATTCATTTAATCCAAAAATCAAGCCAATGTCATTTTCCACATCCAAAAAAGCATCAAATAAACAACTTCCCAACTCATATCAACAAACATATGCCAAGCCTTACCACCCAAAAATTTAAAAACCAAATAACTATTTAATCTAGTCCATAATTCCAACAGCATGCCAAATCCTCTTCAATAAATCACCGATTTATTTAAAAAATTCTTAATACATTAAATATTCCAAACGAAACATCACATTTTTTTTGAAAATAATTTTCCATAAACCATTTTGCATCAATAACAAATACATTTATTTTGAAATCCATCCCCAATGAACATTTCAAAAAAATAACCCATTTTCCACAAAATCTACAAATCACCACAAATTGGGTTTCCACCGTGCTTTAAAAATCAAATTCACAATAAATTTCAATAATGACCAGTTAATTTGAAATTAATCCTTTTAGTTCTAGAAAAATGATGTTGAGAGTGAATCCACCCACCTTTAGGGTTTTGAAAAATTGACCCACCAAACAAGCACAATCCAAAACCGGGTGAAACATTCACAAAATCACCATAGATACATTTAACTAACATAAACAAGACCAAATATTAAATTATAGGCAATAAAAACACTAGATCTACATAAGATAGATGTAGATCTTGGAAAAAATAGAGATATATTGAGTATATTACTTCCATGAAAACCATAAAAATACTAAGGAGGTTGACTAACTAAGGGAGATTCATAATCAAAGATACTTGAAAATCCATTGAATAGCTTCCAAAATTAGTGGGAGAGCCTCCCTAAACCCTCATAAAGAAGAATCTTGAGTTTTGTTCTTATGGGAGGGGAAATGAGGTGTTCTGGGAAAATCCTGACAAAGACCAATTTTTTAAATACCCTATTTTTATGTTATGACCTATTTAGCCTCACTATTAAGAAAATTGTGTGCTTACTATACACTTGATACTACCTCCTGAGCAGGCCTCTCATAGTTATCCCACATGGTAATACAAACTATGTTCCAACTATGTGAATTTCCATTGTCTAAAGTTTCATGGTTTCCTTGAGATTCAACATAGATTATACTTACCATTCTCAAACTGTGCACCCTTAGAAAATCCCCCACAATATTCCCTAAAACCATCAAAACTCTCAAAAACAATAACGAACAACTTTATATACATAAAAATATATATAATGTCCTACATACCTCAAATAGGTGGTGGTAAATTCTCCCCCCAATTGGCCTTTCCATCTTCAAAATGTGGAAAACTATCATTTTCTGGAAAAACCATGGCACATTTCTCAGGGATCTCTTTATTCTATTACCATGTCTTATACTGAATTTGAATATATCTACATAAAACCTAAACTAGATTGATTATTTTACCAAATAATAAATTATCTCTCCTATCCATAATCTCCCCTAGAACGTTCTCCAATGAAGCATCTCAATCTAGCTCAACTTGATCCCATCGAATCACATGGTCAAGATCTGGTTGTTTCTTATTCAACTGAGAAACATGAAACACACTATGAACTTCATTGAACCATGATGGAAAAGGAAAATGATATTCCACCTCTCTTACCATATCATGTATCACAAGAGGACCAATATTTCTCAATGATTACAAGCCCTACACTATAAAATGATGATATTCATGCCTTGGATAGATTCTCAAGAGAACAATATCACTCATCTCGGGTGACAATGGTCTTAGATAATGATCCTCATATGATATCCGAGACATTGAGCCATCTCCATTCTCGTATTGATCATCAGAATATTCTTCATAGTTTCTTGGACAAGGATCAGTCGAACAATAAATGTATTACCTAGTTTTTCCCAACAAAGTGGAGAATAACATGGAAACCCATGCAATTATTGAAACAAAGCCATATGTATTAAGGCCTGATAACTGTTATTATATGAGAACTCCACCAAAAACAAATGTTCTCCTCCCAGGATCCACCAAAATAGAAGACACAAGCCCACACTATGTCTTCTAATGTCTTTATTATCCCATCATATTTCTTATCTGCCTAAGGATGATATGTTGTACACATGATCAAATAAATCCCAGGGGATTGTTGCATAGATTTCTAGAAACGATATATGAACCTCAGATCATGATATTATAGAATTGAAACTTATAAACCATGTGTATCTAACACCTTAGGGATATAAATTTTGGACATATCCTCTATTGTAAGAGATTCATGAATAGGGATGAAGTTCGCCAACATTGTGAGATGATCCATAATCACCCACACAAAATCATGTTTCCTAATTGATCATGGAATACCTATAAAAAAATTCATCACTATATCTTTACACTTACACATAGGGATAGAAGAATACAATAACATCCCTACCAACCACTGATTCTCTTCCTTGACATGCTGAGAAGTCAATAATATCAAAACAAACATAGTCATTTTTCCTATCCTACCCACTCTCCAAGACAGAGCATTCAATGCATTATGCATTTTCTGAATTCTAGGATGGAAAATCCACTGGTAATGATCATACGCACTGAGAAGTTTATCTTGAAAATACACCAGTATACCCATTTGATTCCAAAATGACAATAGTAAATTAAAAACTAGTTTTTAACCCTTAGTGGACTCCCCTCCATTGAGTTTTGAAATCATATCAACACATTTGGAATTACACATCTCTACCTCTTTATCCAATCCAATAAAATCATGAACAAAAAATACTAGAAATAAAATTACTACATAAACACATTCTTTACATTCCATTCACATTTATGAAATAACTAACATCGACTACCACAGATCTGAATCCTATTTCATCACCTTATTGTATGATTTCTTATTAAATGTGTCTGCCACCAAATTTCAAATTCCCAATGTGTACATCAAGTCAATTTAAATCATCTAGAGATAGTCCATCAAAAATAATTTTCCTATAATTAAAATATATAGGTGAGAATATATGGTTCAAACCCTTATGATCGGTAAACAAAGTTAATTTCAAACCAAATAGATAGTGGTACCATGTTTTCGAAGCATACAATACCCCAACCAATTCCAAATGATACATTGGGTAGTTATTAAAATGAAAAGTAATCATTCATGATCTATACCCTACAACATGATCCCCTTTCAGGAGAAACCACACCATCCTTTATCCAAATGTATCATAATACACCTTCTAACATTTTGGTTGTTTTAGAAAAAAAATAGTAGTGTTAATGTATGGTGACTCATAAGTTCTTTAAAAGAACATTAAAATCGATCGTCCCATTGGAATGGAACATTATCTCCAATCAAATAATTCATTAATATGGTTAATCATGAGATGTCACAAACAAAGTATCATTAGTGCCCACTAAGACAAAACAAGATTTGTATCTAAAAAAAGCTTTGGTAATTTACAAGATCTAATAGCATCTATATTTTCTAGATCCATTAAAAACACATTCATAGTGATAACATGGCCATGTAAATGATCTTCTAGTATCTTTAAATTAGCACTTTGATTATTTGGAACAAAATCGATGATCTCTAAAAATCCCCAACACTATTGTTAGTTGTTTCCTATCATCAACACTTGTTTATGCGTAAAAAAAATCTATCATAAACAAACACCTCCTCCAAAGAATATTGATATCTAAGAAATATCTGATTCATCAATTCCTTAATGATCATTGGTGAATTCATAAGAACCAAGGGCCAATGAATATACTCATATTGACCATAACCACTTATGAATGAATTTTTTTGAATATTTTCCTTCTTCATCTAAAACTGATGATATCATAACCACAATTCAATTTTGGAGAATAAGTGAGCTACACACCACTTATCAGGAAGATCATAAATGTTTGAGTTTGTATATAGATTCTTTATCATAACTAGTTTTACCTTATGAAAATCAATACAAATTTGAAGGGTTTCGTCTTTATTTTTAAAAAACACGACTAATGTTTCTCACATAGATGTGTTAGGATAGGAAAAACTTTTCTTTTAACTCCTCTAACTACAAACTAAATTCAATCAATTATATTGGTTACATCCGGTATGATAGAAGTGAGAAAGGACTGGTCCCTGGAAAGAGATAAATTGAAAACTCTCCTTCTATTATGGGTGGAAACCTTGATAAATTCTTCTGCAAATACATCTAGAAACTAATCAAATACAACTAGAAAACTGCATCAACCAACCTCTTCCATCAATTCCATAGTCAAATACAGAAAATGATATGAGATATTCTAGACCATTGGATTCAAAAGGCCTATTGTACCCATATTTCCCTTCTTCTCTCCTTAAAAGTGATGAGAGATACTGTCATCCAATGTGAAATTAAATAGTTCATGCTTAATAGCCAATGTGGGCCATAAACATCATCAAACAATCGTTACACAAGATTATATCTTAGAAACACATCTCAATCAAAAACAATTCCCACATAAAATCTACCCTATCAATAGTAAACCCACATGCTCTACCCATAAAGGATCGACACTCTCATTAACCCTAAGGAGTTTGAAGCTTTGAAACAGATGGCTTCATTTCCATATTTAAACCTGACAATTCAACATGACATGAAGAAATGAACGAATGAAACACACCCATATCAAAAATCACTTTCAACTAGGTAGAATTCTAAATAACCATACCTCTTTTCGTGAATGGGATAGACTGATCATCTATCGTAGCATTCGTTTCTCCAAACACCTACTAGTTGTCCACACATTTCCATTTATTCCACTACTATAGATTCATGGTGTTACTTGCTTCACCATTGATAACACTAATCTGTTGATGAAGGGCGTCTTTACACCCCCATTCTATCAAGGTATATGATGCATACGACCCCTGAAGAGTGTCATGAACACTCGACGTCCGATCATTTTTACAATAACACTGATGATTTTACATCTTCTTGCAGTTATGACAAGATCGAGTTTGTTTCATTCATTCTAGCTTCACTTAAATTGTAGAACCACATTGGAAACATCCATTATTATTCTGAGGCTTTGGAGGAAGATATACTAATTCTTTCATTTGATTCTAAGACATACTCCCACCCTATAAATAAGTTCCCCTCTTCGGCTTTCTACCTGAATTATATTTCCCAAAATTTCCCATGGGTGTCATGATAAATCCTCTACATGTGGCCCCTAATATATCCATTTCATCCATAATTTCCCTATTTTACATTTCTATATAATTTGTTATATAGGGCACCACAATATTCAAGAATATTTTCATCCTCAACACAAATTCAATGATATAAACCTTCAACAATGCACTATCCAGAAACTCAAGTGAAAACTTGGTTAAGTTAATCAATTTAGCCACATAATTCATCACCAAGAGGATATCTCTCTTAAAGATAAAAAATCATTCACTTTCTAAATATTTATAATGTGAGGGTATAATTATTTGTTAAACGATTTCTCAAAATCCTCCCTTGTCATACCATGGTCCTATCCATTATGTACCACCAAATCCAACCACTAAATTACAAGATCTTCAAACATAAACATTTATAACTTTCTCTTGAACTCTAGTAATGTTCTTAGGAAATAGAATATTTGATTCATCATATTGAAGCATGATTCCACCCATTAAATTGCTAAATCACCATAAAAGATAGGGGGATTATTATTCTAAAACTAAACTGACTGATCCTCATGATTTGTCTCATCCATCCTATTCCAACATTCCACAGCTTCAAATGCTTGAACTATGCTCTAAACTAGTTAGTAGTTCACCTATGGCTTATGTGCAACCACATTTTCCAAATTTTCCTTTGGTGGGTATCTATGATGCCTACCATCTATTTATTAAATCAACACAACTCAATAACCAAAAGTCTCACTTCCATGAAACCTAAGTTTTACAATTTAAAATCCTATGACATTTCAGTTATCCCAACCATGGTTTCAAATATTCCAATTTTTCCATGTCCTACAATTTTTAAAAAATCCATATTGTTTAGAAAAAACCCATTTTCAAAATACACAACCATTCTCATTTTGAAATATCACATTTGAAAACAATTTCTAGATTATTCAGATATTTACACTTTCATGCAACAACATAAATCATTACGTCTAATGAAATTTGAAATCATTGTTGGAATTCATTACCACAATGCATTCCATGATTTTCTAATTGTCTACATCCACAATAATGACACCACACTCTTATAAGTGTCTCCAAAACTCCAATCTACCCAACTCTTTGGTAACAGGAAGTTCAACCTAAAAGTGTTATCTATATCCTTTATGATATACATATCATGTTCCAACAATCCTACTACTTACTACCATCCCAAATCAAAGAATAAACCATGAATGAGAAACAACTCCATGACCGACGATCAACAACAATGATCCAAACAAAACTACTCTCAATTGAAAGTTTGGGACTGAAAAAACTGATACAACTAGTAGCAACATTCCCCTCTAAATTGACTTGAGTCGAGGTGGAGGTGCAACTTGTCCTTGGGTGGCATCTCCATGGTTGAAAAGACTTGAAATAAATATTGAGGGCTTCTTGAATGGTTGGGGATGATTTAAAATTTGAAATGAAAGCAACCAAACGAATGTACCAATACCAAAAAAACATCATATGGCCAGTAAACCCTATTTTAGAATTAAAAATTACCAAAAGGATCATGACAACCACACATCAATTATCCATAATTAGAGTAACAAGTTGTAGAATAAAACACCAATGATTAAGAAACCAATATAAATTTATATTTCTACATACTATGATCCAGGCCCTAACACCATAAGAATACCCAAGCATCCCAATGTAACACAAAATAAAATATATTATTTACCTTTACTTGTGTCTTGATGTACAACATTTTCAAACTCACCATTTGGTTAAAAAAGGGGGTAAGTATTTATCCTCATTAGGTTTTCCAAAAATAATTCCCTACTTAAGCCGCTAAGATAGAACATGTTATCACATTATATAAAATAACTTATATAGAACTATCAAAAAATGAAATAATTTCTAGAAATCCAAACATATCCTTCACTACCCATTTTACAAAAATCATCACAATACAAAGAAAAGAAACCTTATATGTCATAAAAATGTTTCCCAGCCCATATGAGCATAACCCATTTCACATTTTGAGGACACACAAATATTGCAAGCATATTAAAAAATTCCACACCCACACGCTTCTAATGGTGTTATTGTATTGGAAGAAAATCACATCTAAACCATTCCACTTTTATTGTGGTAATTCATACCGATTTCCTACCATTTTTATTATAGTAATTCACACCACAATCCATCCCTTCCAAACAAATATTAAACATTTATTCCAACAATAAATCCAATATAATTTAGCAAAACCACCATACTATAGAAATAAACTATTTTAAAACACATATCAAAAAACATATGTTAGGACATACTACCCAATAGTTTCAAACAAAACAACCCTTTAATCCAATAAAAAATTCGAGAAATATTCCAAAATTTCATCTATAAATCACTCATTTATAGAAAACATCCTTAATATATTATCCTTGACAGACCACATTTCAATAAAAAATAATTTTATTGAACACCATTTTTCACACACCATTTTTAATAAATCAACTGATCCACTGATTTTAGAATACAACAATGGAGAACATATTACAACAATGGCCTATTTTCCAAAAAAACAAATATCATAAAAAAAGTGGGTTAATAACAAGCTTCACACATCATATTAACAATCAATTTTAAGGATTATGAATTAATTTGAAATTAATGATTTTAGGTCTAGAAAAATGGAGTTGAGAGTGAAGCCACAAAAAATTAGGGTTTCGTGAAATTAACCCACTATACAACCACACCCCAAAACCTTGTGAAACCATCATAATAATCCTAATATCTCTTTCCCTAAGATCAATAATCATAAATCACCCAATTATAGGAAAAAATATCCAAGATCTACATGTGACAGAAGTAGATCTGGTAAACTGATAGAGAGAGAGGAGAGAAGATATAAGAAAAACCATGAAACTTCTAGGGGAGACACTTACCAAGGGAGAATCACCTTCAAGGAACTTTCATAACCCTTAAAATCACTTACAAGATGATTTAGAGAGACTAAATAACCCTTTAAAACAAGGAATCCTAATTTTGGTTCAGGTTCGTTGAAAAATGAGGTGTTTAGGGAAAATCCCAACCAACACCCATTTTAAAAAAAACCCAATTTTAATGTTGTTCATGGTTTAACTACATGGTTAAGAAAATATTTCAATAAACATGCACCTAATAATCTATAAAAAGTGTTCCTTTCATGTTTATCCTTACATGATAGATAAACCATGCACGAACCATGTGAAATCCAATTATCTCAAGTTTCCCAGTTTCTAGGTGATTCTACCCGATTTTTACAAATAGTTCTCAAACCATGCTCCCTTAGAAAATCCCATAAATATTCCCAAAAAACATCCAGAATATTGAAAACATTACCAAACCACTCTATATACAAAAAAATATCAAATAATGGGTTATATAACTTAATCCATATGTGCTTCTGGAAGCACCACTAGAGTGAGATATATTTAATATTTCTTTTAAATAAAATGTCTCAAAACCAAATGAGAGGATATTTCCAGTTAAATTTGAAATTTATTTATAAATATATGGAGGAAATGATATATCTCGGATTAGTATTTTTCAACATTTAATTTTATGATCTTCCCAAAACCGTTTTGGATTACCTTCATTATGTTGTAATGATTTAAGTGTATAATTCCTCTAGTGGTGATCCACTCATTCTCTTTATAACTCTAAGACTCACCAATTGATTTCTGGGTACTAGCACATCGAATCAATTACCATTCATTGTTTTTATTGATTGCTCCAGGATACATCCAGCTTAATGGTGGTCTTCTCATTATTAATTGGATGATATGTAGAAAATGAAATAGGGAGAAGTCTATTGTGTGCATGGGTTATCAATTCCTGATTTTCAATTAATTCTACACAACAGACATGACAATCTATTTATAGATATAAGGTTTCTATTAAAATATTATTAAACATCATTTAAACCCTTAAATAATATAAATTTTATTATCATAATGAATTCTAGAATAATAATAATAATATAATTTTTACTATTTTATGGCACACACCAGCATACATATTTATAAATAATATTTATTAGCTTATAAAGAAATATATATCCCATCATGTGGTCTTATTCCATTTATCCTCATTGGAATTTATTAAATGGTTAAATATAAATTTAATTGAAATATTTCATTCATCAATAAATACTTGTGATTGAAAATATTAGAATAGAATTATTCCTTGGTCTTGTGAATAATATTTAATCTGGTAATTAATTTCAAATAGAATTTAATTGAGATCAATAGAAACACCTATTGTGTCCCTCTAGGAATATATCTCATTCTCAATAGGTTTTATGAGAAAATTTTCTACACTAATGTATATTAAGGGGTTAAGATACCTACGAGAAAGAGATTAATGTCACAATGATGAAAACCACATATGAACACTCACTGTGTAATATAATCCCTTTATCACAAAATCTCACCAAGATAGTTTCACATTTTTATCATCAACATATTTACTCGATATATCATTATCTTACCATATGAAATAAACAAATTGAAACCGCATGGATAGTGGAATTCAGGTTGATGTATCTTTTTCAATAAAAGGGTTAAAATTTTAGATTTCTTGAAAACTTAAGGGAAAAATCCTTCATCAACTTATCCATTTAAAAAATGTCATTCATGATGTCCCCAATATACCATACCTCATCGTGGTCATATTTCATTTGGGTTTTAGTCCAAAAATATAACTCCATGAGTTGAAACATTAAATAATGATAATATTAAATTATAGGAAAATTAGGCATTGTTACATGTAGGAATACCTGATAATAGAAAAACATGTGGGATTCTTAGTGGTGGGTTTTTTCTCATAATTTCTCATCATATAGACGACCATGTTTGGATGTCATGAGAATAAGATATATACACTTATGACTACTCACACCTAATATTCTATAGAATATGTGTCCCATAATTTTATATTATCTATCAATGGAACTATATTTATGAATATTATCCTGAAATTTTATGGTTTTCATTATTGGGGGGAACTGCTACGACCTTGCCAATTTGATAGATAATCTTGAACATTAATAGATTAAGGTCGTGAAGAATAATAATCAGTTTTTAATAAATGGTCATTAATATTAAAATCAAGAAATATATATGTCATAAAAGTAGAAATAATTGTTCCTTGGATAGAAACTCTAACAAACACCCACATGGACAAGATCCGACTACCAACGATATTCAGACCACTAGACATTACATGATAATCAAGTTTCGACTGAGTCAAGCATTTAGTCATGAAGACATACACATTCTATTATGTTGAAATAATTTTTAATAAAACCTCACCTATCTAAAAAAATACCTCTAGGAATTATACATTAGAATTATGTACTTCGTCTACTGATGTGACCATTGATCCTTAGCAAGATACCCCAATGCAGAATTATCACAGTATAGTGTGACAAGATCATGGTTGTTATGTATGAAATAAATATTTTAAATGAATATTCATCTCTAAATACGTTCATTACATACCTCATAAGATGAAATATAATATGGCTCTACTATAGAATATATAAAAAAATCATTTTTTGTTCTCTTCTAGCTCAAATGAACCTCTATTCAAAAAGAATATGTATCCCATTGGAGAGTGTACATCATCTTGATCTATTAAGAAACTCGTAATTTGGATCAGCTATAATTATTATTTTCTTATATCCTCTATAGATAAGGTATATATCCTTAGTACACATTAGATACTTAAGTATTATTTGACATTTATTCAATGGTGGTCACATGGATCAGCTTGATATGTTCCCACCACACTACATGTGTTGTATAAATTTATCCATGTACATATAATAACATACATGACTAATCCAATCATTGATGTGTATGGATTCTTGGAATTATATTTGTTTCCTTATGTGTATGATGGCTCTTTTTCTGAGAAATTTGAATGACATGTGACACTGGAAATAGTAACCTCTTAGATTATTCTATACCAAATAGTTTAGAATCATTTAAATATATGTACTTTGACACAGGACTAGTATCCACATGGATCTATAATGTTGGATATTGATCCCAAGAATATATAAAACCTTTCCTATGTACATAATTGGGAATCCTTTGTCAAACCAGGACTTAAAAGACTATAATACTAGTATCTCATTTCCAATATGTAATAAATTATCAAACTATTCTTTTAAGATAATGGATTCATTCCCACTAATTGATTTATTGAATCTAGGCTTGTTTTCATTATTTATGTTACCAAATTTATGTTATAGCTTCATCAAATCTATTTTTCAACGAACAATATTCTTGGTTTAATCTGTAAATGGGTTTTCTTCAATTTTCAAATTTGGTAGGCATCCTTTAGACTCAGAAACCCCTTGTGTTCTATCATATTGACATATTCATGAAGGTCATCATTAATGAAGTTTGTTTTGAGATCTATTTTTCAAATCTTATAGTCATGGAATTTAGTAATGAAGTGTATAATTATCATGTTTTTCAGTATTGAAACTGGTGAAAATGTTTCATCTTGGTAAATGCCTTGATGTTTTTTAAACATTTTTTTAACCAATCATTCCTTATAGGATGTGAATTTTACCTGCATTTCATGTTTCTTATTTAATACCAATTGGAAAATAATGGGATATAAATCCACTATAAGATCTACCGAAAACTATATATGGTTTTAGTACATGTAATCTATTTAAGAATTTAGGGTTACATTACACAAGAAAACATATGTGCCACTTAATACTTTCTTTTAGGTTATAAGATCATTTGTATCTACTAATAATTAGTCACAATTTTAGTTAACTAGAAAACCATACCATTCTAGTTCTTAAACTTCTCTTATAATCTTACACACTACATGAGTCATTTTAACAACTTCTTCATTAACATGGTTTTGTGGAATATGTTCATATGCCAACTCTTGTGTAACTTTATCCAGGACTAAATCAAAGTATATCTTCATCCCACTATCTATTTTATATATGTTATCCCTCTGAAGGAATATGGAATGTATTTATATTATTAAATTTTTTATGAGGGTTTGAATAAAAAAAAGACCCCCTGTTTATTTGGCATATTCATTAAAGGTAAACTTTATGCCTATGGGTGAAATCTTTACATGAATAGTTCATAAAAAACATTATAACACCATATATGTGAGTATGACAACATGGGTTTCATTTAGATCAAAAATTGGTATGTTATACCATGTTCTACTTTTGTTTGAACTTGGTTTAGTATTTTTTTTAATTTATATCTCCAATAGTTTCATTTATGACTTAGATGACTCATCATTGATCTCACCAAGTCCAAAAAGTGAAGTTCATAATTAGGATTTCGCCATTCAATTAAGGTGTATAAGGGGTATTGAGCTTAGATAGAATCCCAAACTATCATAAATAAACAATTAAGTCTTTATTAAGATATTCTCTACTATGATCAGATAATATTTTCATAATCTTCATAATTGGTTGGATCCCAAATTCATTATTGTTCACTTTTCATTTTCCTAAATAATGTGGATTATACCACATTACGTAGAAAAAATAAATATATAATAAAATTATAAATAAAATTTATAATGTATGAATACCCACCCTTTAAATAGGAATTGGTCCACACATTTCGTTATAGACTAATTCCTGAATCTCTTTACAACATTCACATTTTCTACTAAATGGGGATTTATTCATTCTTCCTTATAAACATGTTTGACATACGCCTAGTGTTTTTTGTTCAAGGTAGTATTAATATATATATTTTTTTATTTTTTCAATAATTAATAACTTAAATGGACCTATTTAGTGACGCCAGTGTTGGGTGAGGTATGATTAATGTGATGTAATTTCATTATTTATTATCATTACTGGGTGTGTTTAATCCAACACATAAATATTATTATTAAAATGTTTCTTACCATAAAAATGTTGTCTTTATAATTTAATAAACATGTATAAATGAACTTGAAAAAAAATTCATCTATATCTAGTCTAGATATAAAAATAATTCTTTGGTAATGGATGTCACATAATAAGAACCATTTAAGATAAAGATAATTCTGGTGGGAAATATGAGTTCTTAGTGACCAGTAGCTAAAGAGGTAAGTTTATATCCCATGGAAATAAATATTTATACCTCCGTCTTAATTTTCACATTTTTTCTTTGAATACATATTTGAGCACCGCAAGATATATCTAAAACTGAATTTGTAGAAACAGATGAATTGAAATTGATAAAAAACTATTGAATTGTCCCCATTCTTTTGAGGTAGGGTTTAGTTTTTCTTCTAGGGGATCTTCTTTCCACATGGGAAAAAAACAATACGTTTTTTTCCATTCTTGTCCATTGATCTTACACATCGTTGAAGTGAATAAATAATCTTTTTTCATACATCTCATTGCTTTCAATTTTTATTTTCAACCATGTAATATAATTCTTGTTATCATTTGTTTCCTTATATACATGGAAATAAAGAGTTAGTAGATATACGTGATACTTATCAATGTTTCATATACTAAAATTTATAACATATATAGAGAATCATTGTGGGAGTATTAAAATAATGAGATAGTTTAATAGTTATTCAGGGAGTTAAACCCCAAATCCTATAGGTTCTCTGTGTAGTTAATGAGACTAACTACCTGTGGCCCAGCTGGAACGCCCACTAAAATCATACTCTAAAAGATAGATTTTAATATATCAAACTATACATGTATTCCTCTCTCTAGATATATACTAAAAATATTCTCAACCATGCAATAAACATTAATGTTTTCATGAGACTTCATGAGTTCACTATATATATGATAACATAAACTATTATACATCAATTTCATTGTTCATATGTTTTAAATAGATTGATAATTTTTCATTACAGTCCTCATTGGTAGTCAGATAGTGCATTGGAAATTCTATTATATAATATTTCCATTTATGGAACAACATAACAACGATGACTTTTGAACCACTCATGGAAGTTAATACCTTTGATGAGATGGTATTTATAAAATATAGATTTTGGTGATAATTTATATTAAAAACATTCCATTTTATATAACTATAAGAGAATATTATTAGAACATTTCTTGATTAAATATCATGTCTTATAAAAATAATAAATTTTATTAAATCTTCCAATATTTTATCAATTCCAAATTTCCCTAACATTTGAACATCAAATGTCTTATTCCTAGGAAATTCTCATGAAAATGATCGGTATTCCCTTCGTATAAAACCAATGAGTGTAGTTAATGTTACTTGATGATATTTAGAGAGGTTGGTCTTTTAGCTCCTAGCTCTATTGAGTGTACTTCCCAATCATGAAGCCTTAACATGTATATCCAAAACAATTTCCCCTAGGTTACATATATTCTTGAGAGGGATAATTATCTTGGTGAAATGTGGTTATTTCAACCCCTAGCCTTCATAATAACTTCATGATAAATGTATGTCTCAGAATAAGGGATGGTCAAAAACATAGTCAAAGGATTTCATTCCTAATCAAGTTGTGTAAGGGAAAGTCTTACACAATATATGTTTGAGGGATATTAATTTATTATGAATAAATTTTATATTTTTTAATAATTAAATATGTTTCTAAAATTAATAGAAATTTAAATAATTTATAATCTATGATTGATATAACATTTACACATGATCTATTAATTTAATCACTTTATTTACACATTAATTCATTTATTTTTTTATTGTGGTTGTGCATCCTTAAAATAAATAATATATATAAAAATAAAAAAATAAACGACATCATCATGAGGTTATCTAATAAGTTGGTATATTGATTAAAAAATTAACCTATGACATTAACGAATAACTTATATCGCTGGTATTGAATTGATTTGCAACATTACATTTATCCACCTATGTATCAACTAATTAGGAATCATTATGGATATGTCTTGAATCGCATCCATGAACCTTTGGATAATCCATTAATTAGAAGTATTTGTAACTCACATGCATGTGAAGGAAAACATAGGATTGGTTAAGGGGTAATACATAAATAACTTTTGGAACACCGGTCTAATATATTAATTTAGGGGGGATGACTCATAGGACATTAATTTAACTTTAAAATTAAAATTTTTAATCCCATTTAATAAAATAAATTAAATATATTACAACACATAAATATTCCTTTGTCAATATCATGATCGATAAAACATGCAATGAATATTGAAAAGTATCTCGATTACAATCATTTATTTTTTATTCTTTATTGTTAAGATAAAAAAGCTTTCGTTATTTAATTGATTCTATTTAATCTTAAGGAAAAAGGAATTCATTAAAAGAAAACCATCATTAAAAACTTTCATAGAAAATAACTAGAATAACCGATAATTATATATTTACTAAAATAAATTATTTGGCATTTAAAATTCATTAATAGCATTATTAAATTGTCAAAAACAATGAGTTCCAGAAAATTAAATAACGTTTTAATAACTCATTTTCAAATTTTATGTAATTTATATATAACATTAATTGGGTGACTACACATTATTTAAATCGGTTTTCGTGTATCCAGGTTACACGCTAGGGGATTTAGCATGTACACCGTCAAGACTACACTACATACACTAACCAGCTACATGAAATATGTTGTGTTTTCCATGTGTCAGGATAAACACGTAGATAATTAGAATCCATCTCAATGGATTACATAGTGTGTATAGGCCAACTACATTCCATGTTGTAAGAATTTCATGTACCTGTGAAACCCATCGGAAGACTCAGTGTGATCTCGCATAAGAGACTACACAACACGTACAATCCAAGAACTTGTTGTGTATCTCTTATGTTATGTGTCCCATTTTCACTCTAAAGGGATCATCATGTTTTTTGGATGTGTAAAAGGATGAACTATGCATCTCATAATCTGTATATCAGTCATTTATATCATTAATTCTCTACCCAGTCAATATCACATAGTTTGACCATGTATAATGACTACATAGATTTCATGAATTTCACTACAAACTAGTGTTCACTACATAGTGTGTGTTCTAGATACACACTATTTAATCAGATATGCCAGGTACATATTTTACCCATTCTACAAGGGATATGAAATTAATGCACAACATGTAATTAATAGCTTAGTGTGTCATGTATCCCACAACATTTCCCAGTTCAGTCCACTTGGGTACGTGACGTGAACTCTAGATACACATCATGTAGTTAGCTTCTATCTGGATATATTCATCAAAACGTCTTAAGGGAATCTCTTGTCATTCTATATATTTATATAGGCCTTTTGGATTACATTTAATATGTTGTATGGATTGTAGTTTAGAAACCCTTAGGTAGTGATCTACTTGTTCACCTTTGATATTGGATAAATGCCAATTTATTTTTGGATGGTTTCAGAGAAATTCATCTCTCTTATTTGGTTCTTCATGATAACTCCAATATCTTATCATGAAATTTGAACATCCATTTCATCAAACAATTTTCTGTATATGCCTTTCTAGTAATTCCTAAAAAATATGTTGATAATCTATGGATATATAAGTTACAGTGATAGTTCTATTCTAATTAAGTGGTTGATATATGGTCTTTTATATAGATACAAGGGATAAATAATACCATGAATTACCCATTAATATCACATTAATTGTTATGAACCCAATTTACCATACCTCTCCATAAACATATGTCATCACAGTTTTCATAAGAAAATCTAAGTGTATAAGTCCTGATCTATATTAATGATAATATAAAAGTCTAGGGTCCATTCTACTCATTACTAGATAGGATTAGATGATGAAACCAAAACATGAATAATTCATACTTGTGATTCTATACTATGAATATCCTATCTGGGATATTTCCATGTGTGAACTTCATGAAAAGAATCCTCATTCATTTATGAGTACTCAAAGTATATATTTTATATACTATCTATCATGTCATAGAACACTGTCTAATTATAGAATAATATTTTACAATATTATCATGGAATTTAATGTTTCTCATCATATTTGGGAACATAATTGATCTTTTCAATGAGATTAATAATCTAGAACAATCTTATAATAAATTCATGCAGAAAAAATTCAATTATGTAATATGAATTCATAAATATTTAAATCATTGAATATACATGTAATAAAAGTAAAAATCGTTTTTCCTAAGACACTAACTCCATTAGTAACAGATTAGATTATTTGTTGAGGTTTTTATTCAAATGTTATCGGATATAAAGTGTGATATTGTTAGAACAAATATATTTAACTGAACATGTTTGTGGAATATTTGTGATGGCTTTTGTGCATATTACATAATCCAATAAATAAGGGGATTAATATCAATTATGGTTCATAGATTGAATAAAAATACTGTAAATATGATCCCAATTATTTTATTGATTTTTTGGAAGTATTGATAAGGTTTTAAATAATTTTTCAATGATGAAACTGAAATTCGAAAAATATATTTTTTTATTACACTGTGATTTCTCTTCCAGATGCAAGGATTTTAGTAATAATCTTCATGACATTTAAATTACATTATAGTGAAATTGTTTTTACAAATATTTATTTATTATGGATGTTACTAGAATGTTATTAGGATTTAAAATTTGTTATTTCGATGTACAACACAACATTACCACAAAATAGAAGAGTTTAAAAAATTATTGATCATCTAGAAATTATTTGTAAGATGATTATTCTGTGAAGCATAAGATTACAACATGATGTAAGAAGTTAAACTATAATCATCTTGGTGTGATTTTTTTTATAAATTAATTGAATAAAACATATTTGGAATAAAATTTATGACACCATAATGCATAAGATTAAATTTTCATTTATATAATGTGTGGATATTTTGTAGATTTGATGGTATGACACAGTTCGTTGATAATCCATACTCGAAAACTTATTTTGGATATATTTTATTAATGTTTAATCATTAATTATTTTATATTATACTATTTTTTCATATGTTGTATGATAATTTTGAATTTAAGACACAAAAGTGTAAAGTTTAAAAAATAGAGAAATTGAACGTTACACAATTTGAATCTGATGTACACTACTTGTACTCCTCAAGAAAACCTCCTTCCCGATGAATTAATATCACTAAGTCCAAAATAAAACGAATAAAACTAGTGCACAACATGATTTCAGTATACACATCCTGAATGAATCCAATTTGAAACCCGATTAAAAAACACAATGTGAGTTTAGTACATGACACACAAAGATAGAAAAACTAATTTTCATTGATGATTCATGCAATGAAATCTTGAGATATGTGATCTTTAGGGAATATTATTTATCTTATGTGCACATCAAAAACTCCAATTACATTTTTTGATGTCCTTGATGTAGAAGTCACTTATATCATGTTCAATATTTGAACCATTTACTCATCGTGAACTAATCAGACAATATAAATAACTAGCAACCCCAACACAAAAAGATTTCTAGAATCCTAAGCCTATTGTCTATATTATTATCTGTTTCAATCCATTTTTCTTTCTTATTTATTTCTATTTGTTCATTTTATTGTTTTAATCATTCCATTATTACCACTTTCCATTCCAGGACCGGTTCATTGCTTCATTGATGTTATGACATCTGAATCCCATTTTGTTGTTGTAAATCATTAATATGATGCTTAATTCATTATTGTTTATTTAAAGTTAGTTTTAAATTGTTTTAACATGATTTTAATAATCTATTTATTTTACTTGAGTTTTTTTATTTATCATGTCAATAATGTTGTGATATTTTCCCTACTTTAATTTAATATAGTCTTGCATGACTAATCCTCTAAATGTTAGAGGTATAGATTAAGGGTTCCTTTGAACTATATGAACTTCTAAGTAAATTTTTTTAAACCCAATGACTAGTACTTAGGTTAAAAAATTGTTATTATCATTTCCTTTGCAACTAACCTAACCATCATATGTGAAATGAAAAGGATTATTGAATTAATAAGAGTTGGAGATGCTAGGACAAATAGCATATGATTGTTTTTTCCTAGAAGATATGATTCCTTCACATAGGTTTTTAACTATCTCTTGAAATTTTTTTCGTTTATATCATTCGTAGATTCATTTTTATGGTCCAAATCTAATTGGTGACCTTTTCATTTCTTTTTAGACTAATTTATAGGCATATATGAATTTTGATTTATGATTATCATTTTTCTATAACCCAAACTTAACCTCAAACCATTATTTTTATCAAATTAAATCTCATCATGATTAGTTATTATACAATACCAAAAAAAATACTTATCATGAGTAATGCAACCGAAAATGTTCCAACTATGTCTCATTCCTATAAGTTTTCTATGTATGTTTGACCCCAGATATCCATTGTGCTATGAGTTTGCAGTTGATTGTGATTGAGGAAATATAAATTCTAATTTGATCAAGGGTCATGCATATCCTATGATTCTATGCAAGCTTTTCAAAGTTTTTGTGCATTGGTGGAGATAGTTTCAATGAGACATAATGACCTATGATATAGACAAATTATTACCTCATCCACCCAGATTTTTTTATTCTTCAGACTTCCCATTTAATTATTATATTTTTTATATAGAATAGAAACTATGTATTCTCCATTCTCATTTAGTGCAATCATCTAGAACCTTTGACTCATTCATGGATCCTTGGGGCTTAGGTAACGTTTTCATTCAATCCTGAGAATGATATAATTTTACCTACAGGAAAACTTTTCAAAATGGAGGAATGAAAAAATAATGCACTTCTATATCCAAAAAATGATCAATATTCCCCGCCTAAACCTCAAGAAGAGCGGCCAACACATTAGGAGTACACCATCATATATTAAAGATTTACATATATCAGTGGTTTTATTCCATGATTTTTCACCCCCCAATTCAGGCCAAATAATTCAAGGTCAAACAAGGAATCATCTATATAATCCAGAACATGGGTCATTTTATTATAATAAAAAAACAAAGACCCTCACGAAATCATTTCAAATTTTCTAGATAATTTTTATACATTTTCTATCAATTTGTTTGTTAGATGACATTAGACTATGAGAATTATCTTTCTCCACACACAATAGATCCAAATATTGGGTTAAAATTTAATCTTCTGAATCTATCAAGACATGGGATAATTTAGAAAATAAATCTCAACATAAATATCTCCCACTGATCGGAGTATGGGTGCTCTTAAATGATATTCAAATGTTTAACCAGGCAGATGGAGAATCTGCCTGGGATGTTTGGAACCATTTTAAGAAATATACTTTTAATATGCCCCAACACAAACTTTATGTGTCTAAAAAACTCTAAACTTTATAATCGGGACACCAAAAAGCTACAAACACTTTTGTTGACACCACCACTAAATTCAGGGTCATTCTTAAGAAACCTGGTGCCAAAAAAGCATTTCTAGATGACATATACTTCATTTTTAGTCTGTGTAAAATAGATATGCATCTAGAATGGTTTGGAATCAATAATGTGGAAGAAAATATTTACCTAACAGCCCAAGATGAAGCCCTGATGAAGAAGAATTAATCCATTCAGCTGCCTACTACACCACCACCACCTCCTACCCATAATAAAAAATCTAATGTTGTAAAAATTTTAGTGGATGACCCCCAATATCTGGACTGTAGTGTCATGATAGAGGAACCAAAATAAAAGAATGCAGTTATGTCTATGAAAATAAATAAAATCAGTTGTACCGGAAAAAGTACAATTAGTAAAGGATGGATCGGTAGCCATAACAACCTAATCAAGGTTACTATCAGTAGAGGAATGGACAAGAACCACTATAAAATTAGGGAAATCCTAGGTACCGCCCACAAAATCCCACTCTTCTATATGATTAAAAATTTCCACAAAAACCTTTTTACCATAGATCTAATTACCTTCAACCTACTTGAAAATAAAAATATCAACATTCTCAATTAAAACCACCATAACAGGACCAAACCCTTTAGTCCTATCTTGAAAACTGACTCACAACCTTCATGAAGAATTCATATCAGAGGATGGAAGCCCAAGAAACCGAAATGAAAAACCAATGGGATACCCTAAGAATCCTTGATCACTAAGTTGACCAAATCTCAAAGACCCTATCAGATAGAATGCTGCATAATTTTCCTAGTAATATCCAGACCCAACCAATTGGGGAAGATAATTTTTTAGTTTATTATAGTGAGAAGATGCTAGATTTTTAGAAATCACGCTTTGGTAAAGAAAATAAATAGAAAGGACTGGAAAAATGAGCTACAATCTTCTTCCAAGATGGTGATGGTTACACCAAAAAATATGGTTAAGAGAAAACTCTATAAGAATATATAGCTTAAAAAATCTCTTTTATAGGATCATCATGAAAAGTACAATTTTTATTTGGTACCCACTCCGTAAAATCCTCCTCTCCCCTTTCTATAAGAGATGAGAAAATAAAAAAGTGATGGGTAATATAAAAACTATTAAGATTTGTTTAATAAATTTCTTATCAACATTCCCTTTACAAAAGAGATTCCAAAAATTCAGGTTAATGTGACGATTCTAAAATACATTCTATCATGTATGAAAAATATGTAAGACCTTGTTATTTTTTATTAAATGAAGAATTATTTGTAATTTTTTAGTGGAATCTCCAACCAAAAATGTGTGGCCTCAAAAGTTTCTAAATTCTATACACTATAAGAATAGGAAATTTTGAAACATACATGTGCAGTATTGGTGAAATTTTCAATCTCCTGCCTATGAGTTTCTTTGAAAACATGGCACTCAAATAATTAAAACCATCAAAAGTTTCATTTTAACATACTAAACACTTGTTCAATCTCTCTCATATCCTGCATGTGGTTGTCTTAGTCAAGGTTGGAATTTTATTCATTACCAATGATTTCTCCATCCTGTGTTTAGAGGTTGAAAGAGATTTCCACATAATTCAAGGGACCCCATTTTTTACATCATTATAGGAACTAATTTATGTAAACTAATGAAGGTTTACATTCAGATTCGATGAGGAATAATAAATTTTTAACTATGTGAAGGATTCCAAGAAAAGTGGTGAGACAATTGACTATAAATCCATCTCTCATACTAATAAAAATGATGATTATATATCTTACAAAGATGGAATAAAGAAACTAACTCCTGATGAAATTGGATATAGTTCTCACAAGAATAAGAATTTCATTACATCTCTAACGAGGCAGGTTGTACAACCCTTCATACATGTTGTTTTGAATAACCATTCACCCAAGGGTGTTTACATAAATTTTAAATAATTTGAGCGGAATAATATATATATCGTGAAAATAGAAGAATAATAGACTATGAGGTATCCCAGAACTGGTTAGATTAGATTTTAGGTAGGTTTAATAACATTAAATTTTGTAGAGGTTTTTTCTTCCAAATATTCTGAAAATTAAAATTTAAAATTTATAAGAAAATTAAATTCACATCATGAACACAAAATAAACAATGTGAAAATGTTGATATCAAAAAAATATCTACATTTAAACAGATGGTACTAAATACATGATGTAAAATACATGTGGTGGGTTTAAAGTAAACATAATCTATGGGTTCAAGGCCAATCCCTCCCCCTCCATCAGTTCTGCTCTCGTGCACGATCTCCCCCTACATGATTGCTGCTCTTCATCCCCCATCATGAGTTTTTATCTTACACCAGATCCACTCAAACCTTTCATATTTCCATTTTCATTACTTCCTGATGAAATGGCCTACACAAAGACTATTATATTCATGACCCAAGGTGTCAATCCTCTGTCACCCATGTGGCTGGTGTCTACTCCTCCAACACCACCCGAATATCCCACCCATTCACTATACATATCAGGTTCTACCACCCCCCCCCCTAAAACTCCATCTACTATAATTACTCATATAGTCCATCCCAGGGTGAATCAATACACACTAAACAGATACCGTTCATCCACTTTTCCTTGATCAATATAAAAATTTCGTTGGTAAATCTCTAGGCCAAGTCGGTGAGGTACAACAAGTGGTTGGACCTAGCCATGATTGCGCACAACTAAGTTCACATAGAGGTCCTCCATCTTCCCACCTAGGTATAAATCAATATAATCATTGAGGTGTGTGAGGATACCTTCTAGGATCTCTTTAATGAGTTCCTGTTCACTCTAGAGTATTTCATGGCATACTTTGCCTTTCGACTTGATGGTAGGACATCAAAGTTGGCCCTCATAGAATTATCTATTGGAGTTAGTATCTACACTTAGTATTTCAATGCATCCCCTACATACACTACCATATGTGTAAAGACAATAAAGGTGTATTGTATGGGGGAGTTGGAAATTGATTTCTCAATATCCTAAGAGCATCCAGAACCCTTGTACAAAATAGATCAATCAGCTTCGTGTTGCTATATTTTGGATTCTTCATTGGCACACCATCTATGTGTTGATTGACATAGAAGATGCTAATGGGAGAGTCGGTTAGATTGAGGAGGTCATCATATCCTCATCCATGGGGGGAACTTCCATCATCATGGATAGAAAACTTTACTTGTACTACTAGACCAAGCTGAGGTGGGCCTAAGGTACTCTCAGGGGAGGAACATTATCACACATCCTATGCATTACCTCATCATCTTCAACACAGTGCAGCCGCTTTTCTCTATTGGGAAGATAGAGTCGATTGAACTCATCATTGCCCAAAATATTGGGATTTAGAGGAAGTTTAAGGGGTTATATTAGTGGGACTTGTATTATGTGGATGATCTAGTTTTGGATCTTTATCATCCACCCCCAACCCCTCTCATGATCCTCCTCCCCCTATTGATCCTACAGGACCTACTTACAATTCAACCGCTACTTCCACATCTTCAGCCCTTACCACAAATTCACCAATACCATACCTTACCCACATATTACATTTGATATATGGTTAGTCAATAGGCGTCTTATAGAGAACCAATTATATATTTACCTATTCCTCTTCATTATATTAACTATTCCATCCCATTTCACCACACCCACCCCACCAACTACTACTAATTATTTATATCCACCACCACCTAGAAAACTCACTACTAACTACATTCTCTCCCCACATGTCATCCCAATCAACAACCCTCTATAGCTCACAGACCCTAACACCAAATAGTAGATTCTAGTGGTGAAAGAATAGAATGTAAATGGTCTTGCCCCCCCAATATTCGTATATTATACCTCACATGGACTCTGATTCATGATGTACAGCCTCAGTATAGATCAGCACCTCCCAGCTCCTTACATCCACGACGGACCTTGCTTATTATACCATATTGGTCAATTAATTAGCCGTAGAGTAAAAATATCAAATTAATAGTGTATATATAATCTAGAACAAAATATTTTACAGGGGGACTACAGATGAAGATTGTGGTGACATTGTGTTTACTATTTAGTTAGTTATATGTTCCCCTCTCTTATTCACCACTGTATCTAAGTGTTTGTTTGTTTCTTTTACATTTTATTCATTATTCACTGATATATCATTTATCATATATTTTTATGGGATATAACATTGAATTAACATAATGTCTTTATTAATTTCCTTTTTCACCTATGAATTACTTTATCCATGCCCAGATAACATTCATCATCTGTGATCATAGATGAGTATGCCAGGAAACACTCTCACATCTCGAATGAGATCTATCGGTATGTATCTATGTTATAGATATAGCTTGAGGAGATCCAATTATAGATCCATACTCAAAAACATCCTCCTCAATTTTTTAATGAAATCTACTATTTTCATATGAGTATTTTGGGAGACCCATTTATGAGTATTTAATTGCACAAAGATCCCTCACAAGATTGATTATATAACCACCAGTTCCTAAAAATGTCATAGGACATATGATATGGTGGATAAAAATGAATGATTCATTTTTCCATCGATCTAGATGACAACATCACAATTAATGGGTTATTGGAGGCAACCCACACTTTTTCAATATTTTAGTTTTCTTCTTACGAACTTTGTTTTCCATTTCTATCATTTTGAATTACCCTGTCTACCCCAAATTCATTTCAGGGAATTATTTTATTCTACTGAGCTTTTTTCTCGTCATATTAACATTGATCACCTACCCATTTTTTCATACCTATTGATTAACCAATTTGTAATCAATTTTATATATAACGATGCTATTTTTTCTAATATTTTTTTCCAGGACATCTAATTTCCAAACAACATCCAACAATTTTCACCAATGAATGACATTCACTATAGGGAAATATTGAGATCCTGATTTTATTTTCCAAATTTCTATTTCAATATTTCTATCCTTATATTTCTTTCTCTCACATTCCATTTTTTCTAAATTTAAAGAAACTGTATCATTTTAAGTGGGGGTAGTCAATAATAAGCTTTATTATCGATACATTTGGACTATTTCCTATTTTCATTATTCTAGGAGATATTTATCATTAATATATTTCATTAACATGAAATATAATTCATCTTAGTAAAATAAATGATAAACTTTGGAACTGTATAATTAAAATAAATTATCCCTATTTAAAATATTATAATTATTACAGAGTTAAGAAATTTGATTTTAATTCTATATTGTTGATATTTATTTTGATTGACTTATTTCAAGATATGATTCACTGAGTGAGTTGAAATTATTTTTCTCTTTCGTAGGTGGAACCTAGACCAACTTTTCCATATTCATTCTTGATAATATTTCTTGAGTGGTACTTAGGGCATGTAAACCTATAAAAACATGCATTGAGATCATATTGATGCAATGATTGGACAAATACAATTTTAAAATGACCGAGGAAATCATATTTTGTGAATTTATCAGGAGACCTACTTGTACATATATCCCTATTTATGACATAGTATCATTTGATAACTATTTTAGTATATATTTGTTTCATTACTACTATCACTTTTTACCATACTATTGGTATTGTGCATGATTTTTATTATAGAGGATATGTATAGTGGAATTTTCACCAAATTGATTTGGAATGGTACATGATTAATTTTCTAATTTTATACACATTCCATGTTCCTTTGTAAAAAATATGGGTTTTGTATTAGGAAGGTAAAAAATAACCATTACTAGACCAATGAATCTTATGATCTATCATAATTGGTTGGGTTATGGATGTAAGATTTGTCTTATAAATGAATTTTAAAAATTAAGTAAATGGAAGAAGATAAATAGAAAGGGAACATTATTTTTTCTATCCTGATATATTCATGCAACCAGTTTAATATATTTAGAGAAAGAGCACATTTTTATATGAGGATTTAATTCATTTCACTATTTATGATTATAATGCCTTATATTGTAGAGACATCCCTTTGTTTTCAGATTTATTTTCACTAACTTCTGAACTTCCCCACTCCTTAGGTTTCATTTTACCTTATTTATAAAGCCCTAATTATTAATTTTTTTATTTTTAATTACAAAGTGGATATGTTAGAACTAGTGTTATCTTATTGTTGGGATCATGTATTGACGATTTGATCATAATTCTATTTTTATTTTTCCTTGAGTTATGAGAGAAAATTTATTATGAGTTAAATTTAAAATTTGATATAATTGGATGAAACTATAATTTAAGGAATACTAAATCTATATTAATAACATAACCATGATGCATGATTGATTTATTATGAAGGATTTTTTCTGGAAGACTTATGTTTTCTTCTTTCACATAGTATAATTTTCTAGCGGAATTGTATGTTTCTAATTTATAGTTTTTTTATTTGGAATCCATATTCAGATGTTTTTTCATAAGGATAATAAATTTTTAATTAATTGGGGAATTAGATAAAATAAATTCATATACATATTTTGGATACATTTCAGTAATGTTTAATCATGATTAATTTTATATTACATCATGTTTTTATGTATTTTCATAGGAATTAAGAACTCAAGACTCAAAGGACCAATACTGGAAAATGGAAAACTTTACGTTACATGTTTTGAATCTGGTGTGCATGACATTTAATCCTCATAAAACCCACTTTTCATCTGAATTACACGATGTGAATACTAAAGACAAGGCGTGAACAAAGTAAACAACATGAATCTAGAATAAACATCATGAAAGACTCGAATTTCAAACTTTTTTAAGATACACTATTTGAGTTTATTAGATTATCTTAAAAGATTGAAAATTAGATTTCCATCAAATATTCAAGATGTGGAATCCAGATATCCAATATCTTCGATAAGTCTTGCAGATCTAAAGCACATAACATGAAATAAAATTACACTTCATGAATTCTTTCATGTAAATGTTAACAAAAATCATGTTCATCGTGTGAACCATTTTCACAATATGAACCACTCATACTCTATAAATAACCAGAAACCCCTATTTGCAAAGGTGTTCATATGCCTAAACATATTTTATCAATTCTTCATCATAACATTCATGTTTTATTTATAATTTTTTTCTAATTTTTTTATTGTTTTAATTATTTACTTGTTATCTCTTCCCATTTGGAGACTCATTAATTACATATTTTTTGTTCCAATATCTGAATCCAGTACTATTTATATGAAAAATTGATCTTCCATTGTCTTCATCAATGTTTCTCCATTCATGTTACTTTTTAATTGAATTTACATGGTTTCAATTGAGAATTTTTGTGTTATAAGTTTTTTTATTAATCATGTCTATCTTGATTTGATCTATTTACATGGTTTAATTTAATACCACTGTGTTTGGATAATCCTCTTTGGATTAGGGGTCTAGATTAGGGGTTTAATTGAACTAATAGTATCCACAAAATAAAATATGGCAAACATATGGTTATTAATTAGGTAAAAACAATTATCTATATATTTTATTTTCAAACATCTTATACCATTGGATTAATAAATTAAAGCATCCTTGACCTAATTTGATTTATGGAGGGTAAGAATAATAGCATGTGATTCTTTTAGGTTGAAAGATAATCTTCATGTACATTGGTTGTTGACTATATCTACACCAAAGAGTATTTTCTAACGTAGGAAGATCTAGTTGGATGGACCAAGAGAAAATGGTGAACTTTTAACCACATTTTATCTAGATACATAGGTATATAATAAGTAATATTTTGGGATTATTATTTTCTTATACCTTGAAATTGACCATAAAACCTTCTTTTAATTTGACTAAATCCCAAGAAACATATTTCATAGAAATCTCCAAACCAATGAGTAATAGTGAGTAATCCTACCAAAAAAAATTCAATTAGGTTTCTTACCTTAAAATTATCTTTGTGGGTTCGACCCTGGATATCCAACGTACAATGATATAGTGGCTAACAGTAGTATGGGAAATTTAAATTTTAATCTGATCAAATCCCATGTGTAATCAATGACATAGTGTGCGGTAGTCATGTGTGTGATATAGATTCATTATTTCCTAATTATAAACATAACATAAAAATTTCATAGTTTATTAGGATTTAAATATTGATACAATAGAAGAGAAAAAAGAAAATTTAGTTAAAACTTTAATGGGCTATTGATTTTTTTTTAAAATCTGAATTTCAGTGAAATGGGGAATTATGTTGCTGCTAGAGAAAGGGTGGAGTTACATGTTTTTAATTTAGCATATAATTAAAATAATATGATAAAAAAATAGGATCTTGAATCTTAAATAGTTGATAATTATTGAGTATCTTCAAAAAATAATATCTTGAATTTCGAATACATAGATGTGAATATTGAGGAAACTCATGAATAAAATGATTATTTCTTCGGTATAAATTGTGATGTTTTGATATTATTCATATTAACTAAAACATATTTTATTTTTTTCCTATAAATTTATCAATGAAGAGTTAAATAATATTTTGGGTTGTAAAATATTGGTTTCAATCATTATTAATTAAAAATATTGTGCACGAAGTTGTGAATATAATTTGGATCTCATAAATAAAAAACATGATTTTCTAATTGAAGACTAATGAATAACTTTATTTTATTTAGTATAAATTATTATTATTATTATTATTTATGATAAAATTATATTAATTGGTATATATTTTATTGTAATAAAAAATTTCATGGATAAACCCTACTCTTTGTATCTAAAGTTATTATAGTGGATCGTCTGATCTTAGGGTTTTCCAGGTAATGTTAAGGATGTAGCCATTCATGTTGAATAATAACACTTAAAAATTCATTATTAATACAATGAATTATATTTTAGGTGGTGTTATTATATAATGAGTTCATTGTATTCATTAAGATGAAACATATAGGGAAAAATAATTTCATAAGAGAAATTAAGTACATTATCATCATTGATGATGAATATTGGTTGTTTTTAAAATATAAATAAAATTATATAACTGATTTACCCACCACAATTAAATAATTATTGATTCTAATAAATTTTGAATATAATAATTTTCCTAGGGTATCATTGTTATGATTCAATTTCACTTTAAAGATGACATGGCTATTTGAAATTGGAAGTGAAAAGTGTTTTCTGTTATAAAGTTGAATTAGTTCTGAATTTTTATATCATATGAACTCCGTGATTATAATGAAATAATTTTATCACATTAAGAGAAATAATCATTCAAAATCATGGTAATTAATTCAGAAAAAGTAACATGGGACAATTTGGAGAATAACTATGAAGGATATATCAGTGGTCAAGAGGAAGAATATCCATATTTGGTATATGAATTATGATGAAATTTGTATTAATGATTATCAATATATAGATGACTTCTTCATAATATTCAATGAAGTAGTTAAAAAAAATTATTTTATTTTGAGATACAAGAATATTCCACAATGGTTTGGAAGATATGATATATATTGATGGTAAAATTTGATGTTAGGTATCAGAATTTTCATATTATGTTCTTGAAATAATTCAATTAGATTATTTACCCAACATTTTATTCACATATGAAATATTGAAATGAAGTAATATTTAGTAGATGTGTACTTCTAGAAATGAAATATTATTTAAATACTCTATTTAGTATATCATTCAAAATTAATTCAAGTAAAACATAATTTATAAGATGAAGGTGATTTTGTAATAAAATTATACAATATGAATCCATTTATCCAGAGAATTATCCATAATTGAATAGGAATGTTTCAATTAAATATTCTATTTAAATTCTTAATAATTTGAATCCAATTTACAATTTTA
Organism: Viscum album; assembly: GCA_963277665.1. NCBI lineage: Eukaryota > Viridiplantae > Streptophyta > Magnoliopsida > Santalales > Viscaceae > Viscum > Viscum album. Next base: position 1,804,033,677 of record OY728127.1, read on the forward strand.
TGCACATTTTATAAATAATAATGAATAATAAAGTGTTCATGAAGATTAGTTTCAAAAAATTTACACAAATTAGAAATCCAAATGGTTAAATAAGATTATTTTTTTATAAAAAATGAAATTTATTTTTTAAATTAGATGATAAAATTTTAATACTGATGAAACATAATTTGAAACATAATTTGAAGAAGTGTAAAAAAACATTGATCACTCAAGTGAATTATGATGAGTTCACTGGTGATAAAGATAGTGGTGAGGAACAAGAGTCTGAGAATGAAACATATTATATTCTATAGTGAGTGTTAATGTACGGTCTTTGAAAGAAATACAATTTCGTGAAACCTAACTTGAAATTAAAGAAAGGATCTCAAAAATAAAACAAGATTGATTCATCCTAAGATTAAAAATATTCAAATTTTTAGAAAGAGAATGATTCTTTTATGGGTTTTTAAAAAATTAATTTGAATAAAGGTATGTGGAGAGGCTCAAATAAATATAAAATTAGCATCAAAATTTTCAACAATATTTATTAAAAGAACAAAATAAAGTAAAAAAATTCAAGACTAACTTTAATAAATCGTTTTACTAATTTAGAGAAAAAAATGAATGTAAATTTCAATGTTATATACGTCTAAATAATTGCTTTCAGTTATTAAATAATAATATACCTCACTGAATTGGTTCACAATGTCTTGGATGAGTGGAATGGAAGGCTGATTAAAAATTACTTAAAATTGAATTGAGGTATTTTTGGAAAAGAAAAAATATCTATAAATATGGAAATTCTTGGAATTCGGTCATAAATGAAAAATATATTACAAATGGAATGTAAAAAAATATAAAGGAAAAATTGTAAAAAGATAACCTAATAGGTGTAATATTAAATATTTTTTTATAAATTCTATCCAAAATCAAAGGCTAGAGAAAATAATGATTATAAGTGACATAGTCTGGATAATAAGATATTTACAAAATAAACTATTTTTCTAGATATTGTTGGTGTTTTGTTTGATTCGAAAATATCAAATTATGATTATAATTTAATGGAGATTATTATTATAAACTAATAATGTTTTACTGTTGGAATTTTAGGGCATCATATCTTGCTCCTAAGGGACTCATTCATGAAAAATGTGAAATATCCTATAATGGATAATCTATTCCAACTATTGAAATAAATCATTGGATGTTGCAAACAATTAGGAAATGTTGGTAATAATATCCAATAATTCAAACTAGATTATTTGAGAATAAATTTTATTTACAAAATTTCATAAAATAAAAATATTCTATGAAATAACAAATCTCTTCTGATGGGTGTCACATTGATATATTTGTAGAAACCAACTTTGGGTATTATATATTCTAGGTTTTCACCACATAATAAATATGATATAAAGCTTCTCAAAGACATTTTAAATAAAAAATAATATTTAGTTTCATTAAATATTAATTGGTCACTTGAAAAATGGAATTTGTTCAATTGATATTAGATAGAATTTTTTGAAATTGATTAATATAATTTATGATCATTTTTTCTTGTATAATTTTTTAATTGTTCCTAAAATTATCATTAATTTGAATGAAGTTATTTTTTAAAACAAATAATGTTTATTCAAGTGGGTAATGGATATTCATGTTGTGACTAATCGATAAATAAAAATATTTAACTTGTTTCAACTATGTGATACTGAAAATTATTTTTATGGATATTAAAATATGAAAATGTTTTATGGAATAGAAGAGACACCCATCATAGTTAAAATAAAATTAATGATTATCCTTGAGGATGAAATTGATTTTTTGTTTCTATAATGAAAAAGAGTATATAATTTTATTTTTTACACACAAAAAATGGGAAAACTCATTAAATCTTTATAAAAAAGGTAAAGATAAAAATTTCACATTCATTATAACTTCTTTATTTGGATATTTATGCACCAATCAAGAAGTATTCAACAAATTGAGATGATTAATTTATCTGGTTTATTGATTTTGTTAATAATTTTTTTGGTTATGTTTATGAAATATAAATCATATACTTTGAATAATTTCAATGGTTTTAGCATAGTTGTAGAAAAACATTATATATTTCATATTCAGAAAATTAAAATAGATAATGGATTTGAGTGAACTAGTGGACTGTTTGAATATTACCTTCAAAATAATGTATCTAAAATGAGTTTAGTATAACATATACCCCAAAATGGGGTTTCTATATAAAATAATATAACTATGGCGGAGATATATTGAATGATGTTGTTGGAGGATAATATTATATGGATAATATAAAAGAAATAAATTTAGATAGGGATGCATATTCAAAATTGTTACGTACATCTTCAAAAACATTTCAATTTACCAATATAAAATGTACTATAATAAAAACCATAGTGTGAAATATTTAAGGGTGTTTGGAAACCCATGTTCCATCAAAACAAAAAGTAAAAAATTAAAAAAAAATTAATTGAGTATAGCCGATTTGACATAAGATTCATGTATCACATTCCAAATATAATTTTATAATACTATTATAACATTGAAATGGGAAATATTAATAATTATGATGATGTGATTTTTTTAAAAAAATCAATAAATTAGTTTGTAAAATAATGAAAAAGGATCATATGTGACAGAGGTAAAACAATTTTTTTTTGAAAACAAAACAAATTATGAAAATACAGATGATTTAAGTGATGCGTATAAGAAGATGTCAATCCAAACATACCAAGTGATTTTGAACAACCAAATTTAGATTATACACGTTTAAGAAAGATTTTGTGCGCATAGAATTGTTAATGACTTATAATATAGGGTAAATGGCATGGGAAAAAATTTATTTGGGTTGTGATTCTATTTTCGGAGGAGATTATGATACACCTAAAAGAAAAGGGGGTGGGTGTAGATTTTTACCAGAGGTATTTAGGGGGTGATGAGTTGGGAAAATATTTAATATTTTAGCATATCATATGGATTTGGATTAAGTTGTGAGGCATGGGTGGGATTCCTATGTTCTCTTGAGTTTCTCATCATATTTTTCTCATACTTCACTTATTTATATACTTACTTTAACATATAACTCTATTTAATCCTCTAAATTTTATTTCCAATAAAAGGTTTTGGTTCTCTGGTGTTTTATATCATTGGTACAACCTTCTTCTTGATCCCAAAAAGCAGATATGTCCCCAACTGTGATGAGTTATACCATTAATATTTACTTCATCACCAATGAATACACCCCCTTATGATGAGTTAATTTTATATTTTCATTATTTGAAAATTCTCACACCTTAAATACATTTCACTAGGTTCATGTGCATTTTCGACTAGTGTTCAGAGGTGATTTATTCGACTAGATTTCATAAGATGGTCTATCATTATTATTCTCCACCACATGTTCTAATCAGGTACCCCCACTATTGGGTTGTATTATTAGTAGTGGGGAACTTCCAGTCTTCTTCAATTATAAAATAATTAACTTATATGTTTTACTCATGTGTGAGGAGGCACACTCCCTCTCTTCATCTCTAACTATTTCCACATGACCATGAAATCTCATTACCAACCCCATGTTGATGTCTTACACTAATATATGGGATACCTAGACGTACCTATGTATAATCTACCAACTCAAATACTAGTTCTTCCTTAGGTAATGATGGAATAGTTTTCCACAATGAAAAAAATCACTACAATATTTTGGATTTAGTGAAATAGTGAATCCGAACAGATTTGTTCTTTGGATGGATATTATAGATTTTAGTACATGTGAACTAATACTTATTGTCTGATGAACTAATATCCCAGCTTTCACCACTACGGATCCAACGGAAAGCCTCAACCAAGTAGTGTTATGTATCTAGAATGCCACGCGATCTAGGCTACATGAGGGGGTATCTAGCTAGGTTCAACTCTAAGACCATGAAACTCAATTCCAAGAATTCCACTCTGTATAGTATCCTTCATCGGGTACACTGGATGGAGCATGTCCATGGGTCCTGGTGGCGGTTTTTATAGTTTTGAAAACCAAGAAGAGCGGTAGTGAATCAGCACTCAAATCCCAGTTCCTAGGAGTGCACAAGGGTACATACAATTGAAAGAACAATAATTTATACCATAGAAGGAATACAAAACTTAAACACCCCAAATATTTTCTATGATAAATGGAGTATCATATGGAATATTTTATATTTTGAAATTATGGAAATGGAACATTATAAAAGATATCAAAAATATGATATTCGACGCACAGTGTTGTTTGGATCTTCCCTAAGAGAAAAATATGTGATGAGTAACTTGTAAATTTCCTAGCATGAGATATGTTGACATAGAAAATGGGGGATTTAAATCTCCAAAATATGGGGGGACCATGTTACCCTCATTTAATCTATATGACAAGAATATTTTCATGGGGTGGAGAGTGAAAAAGACTTGTAATAAGGAGTATTTATTAAGCATAAAATTTCTATAATGCGGGGAGTCTATTTGGGGTGTAAATTGTATCCATGTGTATGAAAAAGGGGGTAGGTGCATCCTATTATATTATTGAGATAAAAAGAGATGATTAATGAATATATTTGACAATACAGTTGATCCAATGACTTGGGATTCAGCCACATGGATTGGGAGGGAGTGTTAGGTGATCTCAAGTTTTTATTTTTTATCTCCTATATTCTTCCTTTAATATATTACTATATTTTAGACCTTCCCTTTTATACCTGTATAATTAAGTTATTCATATAGTTATATCTATAGGTATTTTTCTTTTGTCGTAATGTACATGAATTTCAAACAAGGAACATTTGGGAAACAATCAGACTCATCGTTTTTGTCACATAGAACTAATAATTATCAGTAAGTAATTAATTTATTAGGAATGTTTTAATTATATAAATGATTAATTTAATAATATTAATAACAAAATTCATTAATTTTTGTATCTAATCAAAACAAAAGTGTTATTTCAAAAAAGGTGACTATTCCATGACAAGGTGAATAACAAAAGTGATGTAATAAGGAATAATGAAAATATCATATACAATATTTATTATAATGATGAAGAAAAATGTTTTAATGATAAATTTTAAAATTTCCAATTCATGAGACAGTAAGTATTTTTCTTATAATAACAACTCAATAATGATACAAAATTTTCTAAATAGATAAAAATTCACCATTTTTAAAAGGATTACTTGAAGAGGAAGTGTCTATTGAGAATCCAAATGGTTTCTATCATAGAGATAATTATGGAAGAGTTTATAGATTGGTTATATTGTTGTATGGATTAAAATAATATCTGAGGTATTGGTATTTCATGATTGACACATGTTCTAATGTATTTAATTTTATAAAAGAATAGTGAATAGAAACCACTATATTAATGAAAAAAAGGTATCATTAATTATATTCATCTATATTAATGATATAATATTTTATTTAAATTGGGATTGTATCTTCAAGAAGTTTTGAACTCAAATTAGTGATTTTATTGAGATGTAAATGTGGGGAGAGGTGTATTATTTTTTGGGTCTCCAAATTTCTTAAGAGGATGTGCATATTTTTTATCTGCAACAAAAGTATGACCTAGAAAATTTGAAGAATATTTGTATCAAAGAAGACAATTTCATTATTAATTCACATTTATTGGGAATTAATCTGTTCAATGATGACAAAAGAAAATAAATGAATCAATAGAGTTCAGAAAAAATATCTAGAGTTTACTCAGGTTAATTACTTCAGGGATTACATAGTATATATTGTCACATTCTATACTCATTATAAATTATCACTAAAGGATACACACTTCACCCCAAAAAAAAATATCTCCTTACTAATATTAAAGGATTTGTTTATTTTTACAAACATATAAGAGTGAAGTAAATTTATATCTCTATTGAATTTCTAATATGTATTGTGTTGAAATAATTGATGATAGAATGTCAATATAGGGTAGATTTTTTTTCTTTGGAGAAATATGTGTACCTTGGGACATAATGAAGAAAATTTTCTTTACATTAAATATATTGTAAGTCTTGTATGTTTTCGGGAGTCAAGAAAAAACCAATGTGGATATGAAAAGGATGGAATATTTTAATGTGGTGGTGAAGTTATCCTTGTTATTAAGTTGTGACAATCAAATATATCTGGATCAACATTCTTGATAGAAGAACAGAGATATTATCTACAACATTATAAATGATATGGTTCATCCATGAGTGTTCTAGTTAAATTTTTTCTCTATAAAGGGTAAGCAGATCATGTATTTTATGAATTTCTTTTGAAGGATTATGTTTAATGAATGTATTTAATTTTTGGTGTTCGACATTATAGTTATTAAGGTTATGGTATCATATCTGATCCACTATCTCACTTTTCCATTTGATATTTTTTTCAAAGGTGTAGAAATATAAAAACAAAAATCCATATATATATTTATATATTTTTCTAATGGCTATGATATCCCATATTAAAGGGGTTTTTATATTTAAGAGGAATTTTTCATAAGTGAATGTCTTTGAGTTCCACGTAAACAAGTGATGTGTTGGTATATGTGTATGAATCTATGATTGCATCATGTGTATGTGAATTAGTGAGTGTGTTACCAACTCTCACATGTTCTTTGAGACTGTGTTCTAGAAAAAACACTCCAACATGTAAAAGTACAAATTAATAGAATGATTATTAATGTGAATATTAGTTAACATAATAGGCATATTTGAAATCATTCTTTACTATTCTCATTTCCTAAATATGTTTTCTCAAAATTCCTAGAATGGTTGAATGATAGTATATCTCTATGTTTGTTGGTGATTTATGTTTTCTAGATTTATAGAAAAATATTAAAGGAGTATTTTTATGACCATGAAAAGGATTCATTTAGAGATGTTATTATATTGTTATATATGTAAATGACATATTTTTATCAAAAAATGAAAAATCTATTTTTTAAATATTTTTAGGATCTATTTTATAGGAATATTATTTTTCTATAAAAGTGAATTTATAACTGTGAAGCATAAGACTACATTACTATAAAAATTAATAATTAAAAAATGATCATCCAACTCTTATAGTATTGTGATTTCACTATGAAATTTAACATAAAAGCATAATTTACGATGGAGCACCATAATATTTCTAGTCTGAAAATTGAATTATTAATATTTCAATGAAAACCAATTATGGCCTATATTTACTACACAATAATTCATTGAATTACATAATAACTTAATTAAAATTTTATTTTTATATTTCATTGATCATGTTCCATGATGTGTGACACTAAGATTCATTCTTACTCAATTCTCAACGTGCAATAATATTTATAATGGTAGTTTAAAAGTCAATATATATTATATATAAGAGAAATAAATGAGTGATTTTAGAGGTTTGATAATTTATTCAATAATGAATTTGAAATTCATTGAAATGGGAAGTATGTTACCGCTATAGGGAGAGAGGCGTTTCATAAATTGAATATAGTGTGACTTAGAAAAAATAATTTAAATAAACCCAAAAGATATAACAAGTTTAAATGTTTCATAAAAAATAATTATGGTATGAAAAATGACAAGTGATGGGGAAATTTATAGTCCAAAGGAAACTATAAATATTCTACCCACTTTTAAATTAAGTTGAATGTATTATAGAAACAATGATCAATAGCATAGTAAAAAATGTAGCATTCTAAAAATTACATGCTTTATAATTTAATTTAATCTGAATGTTGTATATACTAATTGTAATCAAGGGGAAAAGTGTAAGTATAGTGGAAATTATATTGAACAAAAATAAAAAAAAATTTGGTTTGAAAAAACTAATAGTACAATAGAAACAGAGAAAGTATTGGATGATAATCTAAATACCTACAAGGATATTATATCAAAAAAATTTATTCCATGCATTTAATTAAAAGAATAATTTTAATCCTAAAACAAATATAATGCATCCATGTTTATATAATAAATTATTCTACTTAACATTCCAGAAGGATTCTGTCTTTGAATAATTTCATGCACTAAATTGACCTAATCCAAAGAAATAAACTGAAGAACCCTAAGCCTCATAGATTGTAAGATAATCAAAATTATATTTTCTGTCTAATAGTTGAATCACATGATCAACTTAATTATAAAACGCTTAGATTCCACAGCCCAGAATCTCATCAACTAATTCGATAAAAAATAATAAATAAAATTAATATAAAAGATAAAAACATTAAAAAAATCAATTCAACATTAATGATAATGTGAACATCATCTTTTTAATTGAGTAATTTTATTTCATAAACATTTATCTTGTTTCCATGCTCTTTTTTCCAGCTTCATATATTTTAATTCTGACTTCACCATGATGGTTCTTACTGTATTTAAATAAGAATTATTGGTTCTATTAATATCAAATCCATAACATCTAATAATATTCATCTCACTATTAAAATGTTTGGCTGAGATTCATTCAACCATGGTCACATATTATGTTTGTTTAAATTTAACTAACAAAAATATAAAACTAAAAAGACATAAAATCAAATAGATAATCTCTATTTACATCATATTCATACATGAGTGTTATGAAATTTCCAAAACCAATGATTAAGATGAGTAATTGACTAAATATTTTCACCCTTTTTGAATATAAAAATACAAATGAAAAATTCTAATATTTTAGTAATTTAAAAGTAAACTCCCTATATATCTTGATCGATTTCAGAAAATTGGGATGTATAAATTTCTCCCCCCTTATTTGAAAAATTATAGTGTCATTTTTCAGAGAACATCAATAAACATTCAATGTGAAATCAGTTGTAAACGAGATTAATGTTTACCAAATTTCGTCCAATTTTTGATTTCTTAATATAAAACAATGAAAATTTATAAAATTCATGTAAGATAAATTTTTTTGACAATTAATGATTAAAGGGAAATAATGGTATGTTATTATCAATACTCTCCCTATGTAAAACAAATATATACACAATCATTAATAGATATCAATTATATAATTTCAATAGAAAAATAAAGTCACAAAATGAATAAAAATTTGATATTCATAATATAATGAATTAAAAAAATCTTAAAATTAAGATACAATTTTTTAAAAAAATATTGATATAAATTTTTTTTAACATCATCGAAATTCTAAAATTAAAATTTTTTCATCATTTTTTAGTTTTTTATTCTATAGCCTTTATTGGTTTCTATCATGATTATCTACAATTTTCCTAAAACTCCACACATCAAATTATTACTTTCTACCACTTTTCACAATGTAATTATTTATTTTACTTGCTAAATAGTCTTCGGTTCATCCTCCATCAAATTCTACATGAGCTCTTTTATCCTTCAATTCCGATGAACAATTGAATGAATCAATTTATTAATATTCATTTTATTACATTTTTTTGTCAATATGTTTCTTTATGAATTTCACATTCCGTTATGTTTTGAAAATCATAAAAAAAAATTAAGGGAAATTATCTTTCACTGAGAAATGTTTTCTTATGGAAGATTTACAATATCTTAAAATGATTTTTACCTTACCTATGTGTTTCATTACCTTTTATAATGTTTTCTTAATCCATGCCTAACATTAATTTTCATTAACTAAAAATAGGATCCTTATCTAACCTAGAACCTTAATGATTCTTTGAATATGATTTCTCTAGAATTGTGACTCTGATTTCTCTAGAAATCAAACTATAATTTCTTCTATAATTAGACACCGATTTATTTAGAAATCATTCTCTGATTTCTTTTTAAATTAGACATCGATTTTTTCTCAAATCAGACTATGATTTCTTATCAAATGAGACACTAATTTGAATAGAAATCAGATTCCAAATTTTATATAAATTAGATTCCAAATTCCTCGGAATTCAGACTCTGATTCTCTATTATTTCATAATATGATTACTAATATTTTTAGACTCTGATTCTCACTTTTTTATAAAACAAATTAAATTTTTTCTAAGAGTTACCTGATTTCCATAAAGTAACATTTCATTATATCATATCCCAAATCTTATTAATGTAAATTAACAATGTAAATTTTTCATAACCATGATAATGTTTCCAATGTTTTATTACATAAAATGATGTCATACAATCTGTTTCAAACTAACCATTGGCTGAGTGACATTTATACAAGACCCTTTGAGATTTAAGGAATCATATGACCATTGGAGGAGGGAGCCAACTGTTTGAACCTTTTCCTATAAAAAACCCAACCATTTGAAGAGTTTGACACACATTGACAAGTGTTGGATGTGCTGATACTCTGATAAAAATTTTCTAAAACCTACCTTCTGTGAATACTGCAAACATCTTCTTCATCTATGAACAAATTCTTCAAATTACCTAGCTCGATCTGGATTGTTAGGGATCAATCGAGGGCTTTTGGGGATAAGTAGTAAATGGTGTTGATCACCTTAGGGATCGATGGATTCTGGGGATATGAAAATTGATTCTTATATTATTATCAAGGGATTACCCTGGTGAGGGTATGACAGACTTTCATGAAATAATAAATCAAGGGACCTTTATCAAAAGTTGTTGCATACCCTTCTATTTGGGTTAAAAGATTTCTTTTACCTGTCCTATTTTGTTGAAAGGCATATTTTCACTACATTTTTTTAATGAATGAATGTATAACATTATTATACTTACGTAATACTTTTATACTCTAATATAAATAAGATTCTATATGCTATAAGGTAAAATATTTACATAAGTTATATATTCTTATGTTTTTTTTGTATCCATGTTATCGGATAATAAGAAACTTAGTTTCTTTGTAAATAACTAAAGAGGGTTTGTAAATCCATCTTGTTGAAATATATTATTCATATATTTCCTGTATAAATAATGTATATGTTTTTAATCCTAAAATTAACCACCAATCACCTCTTGTAATTTAGAATTATAAAACTATATTTAGACCCTACTATTGGTATCATAGCAGGTCTCTTAAATACTTATACTTACATAATAGTTTTATTTCTCATCTTTACATGATTAATTGTACATATTCAGGTTTTTCATAATGTTTTTCATTGTTTATAATGTTTTTCCGCTGAAATGTTTTACAGAAAGGTTATTGTGTATTTTCTTTATAGAATGGGAGGGATGAATGTAAGTTCTATAGAAAATATAAATATTAAGAGATCTCCAATATCTGCTGTAAATTATTATGAATACTTGAGATATATGTTGGAAAATATTATTATCAACACCAGTTTTGATCACTATTCATATTAAAATAATACTACAAGATTCATGACAAAAAAATTACGCAATTCAAAAATTAGAAAAAACAAGAATATCAACTAAACTATAAGGTACACTACACTATTTTATGTTCCTATGCTAGAAATATTTATAACCTAATATCTTTTTTGTGAGGTTATCAATATTATCTGGATGAGACATAATGTTACACCCTTTGGAAATTCAAAATGAAGGAAATATGAAGAGCTATGTTAAGATCTATATATCATGGATTCTTGTTTCTTTATGGAGAACCAGTTTACAAAGTGAAACAATGATTTTTTACTATCAACAACAATCTTCATTATATGGGTGACAAAGAACATGATGATGATATTCTTGGGGATAAGATAACTGATATTATTCCCATGGGGGATCTGAAAGTATAACAATATATGAGAATAGGAAAAATGTAAACATCACTCTAGATTTGTTATTTTGGAAACTTCAATAGTATGAATCTAAAATGAAGAGAAATACTCAGATAAATAAGAAAAATAATGGTAATTGCATGGTATCATTCACTACTACATCAAATTAAATGAAATCCCAGACTCCATAAAGAGTTACTATATCAAAAGCTATGAAGGAATCTATAATATCTGGATCGAGTGATAGTAAAAATTCTAAGAATAAAATTTCCAATCATTCTTAAATAATGAAACAGATTCTTAGAAATAATGCTTTCCAATATAGATACAAGGTGATAGACAGAAATGAGAAGAAAGATTCATAAGTCTCTTGTTATGAATGCAGGAGAGCAGGTCATATCTGATTAGATTTTTCTAGACTCAAAAGGAAAGAAAAAAAGAATATGAATTAAACAAGAAACAAGAATAATTATTAAAAATCTAACGCTAATAAATTACTAAAGGATTATGACACCTATAGTGTCATTGGTTGTGATTCTTGATATGAATCTTCGGATATTGAATATTTTGGATATAAGAATATGAATCTTATAGCTAGATTACCTATTGAAAATATTTGTCATATGGATGAGGTAAATACTACTGAATATTTAACCAATATTTCTATAGAAATGAATTTCCCTAATGAAGAATATTATGAATATTTAGATGAATAACTGTCTTCATCATATGATAATACATTACCTTTAGTTGAAGAAATATCTAGGTTTGAAATGTTACTTGAAAATAAATATAGTAAGATAAAAAATAAACATGATAAATAAGATTGTAGAATAATTATTTTTTAAAAAAACATCTTATATTTCAAATGATCATGATCATTAAATCTTTGATTTTGAAAAATTATCCAAAATCCTTAAGTATGATAACTATGAGAAGGACATACATTTTAAGGATCCTGAAAATGTTATTTCAACGATTTTTTTAGATACAGATAGAAAGCATAAGACTAATGAATCTGAGGATAATAATTTAGTCATCAAACTAAAATCTGAAATATTTCCTCTAAGGAAAACTATATCAATTTTCAATTTTGGATTAAAATGATTTGTTAAAATGTTCCCACAACTTCTTCCTCCTAGGAATAGTTCTATATTTGGTTATTCACATTCAAAGCAAGTTGTTAGTAATAAATATTGTATTCCATAAAGTTCTCCTTTTGCACTAAGTGTCAATATGGTGTACATTGGAAGAAAAATTGTTCTTTAAATAAAATCCAATCCTTAGGTCTTCATAAATCTTAATTTTAATTCAAAATGTGTATACCTAAGATTTTACATTCTTCCAATTATGGATCCAAAAAAGTCTAGATATCGAAATTCTAACTATTTTATTTTTTGGAAAATAATGGATGTGCCAAAAACAATACATGATATATTGATAGTGGAAGTTCCCAACAAATAACTGGTAAAAAAACATATTTGAAAATATTATTAAGATGAATGGTGGAAAAATAAAATTTATAGACAATGCTAAATGAGAAATTGTTGGTATATGTAACATTTTTCTTCTTGGAAAGGATTTAATTTAAAAAAATTTATCTATTAATGGTCTTAAGTATAACCTTATAATAATATGACTATTATTATATTAAGGTTAACTTGTGAATTTTAGGAATGATAAATTCCAAGTACACATTTCCAAGGATGAGTTTATTCTCTCAATCCATAGGCATGAGAATGTTTGTACACTTCACATAGAAAAACATAAGAGATAAGACATACCTTTCCATAGTGAAATTTATGATCAATAATCATTATGGAAAAGAAGAAAAGTGCATTCTAACATTAGGATCTTATTCAAAATCTTATCGAAAAGACATATTAGGAAACTATTAGTGCACTGATTTCATTCTTCAAATTTTTTTGATCTTTATCAATAAAAAATGAAACATAAGTCAATATATAAGTCAAATAGTTAAGTCTCAACTTTTGATTCATTATAGCTACTGTATATGGATCTTTTCAGTCCAACATAAACTGAATGTTTTGGAGGAAAATACTGTATATTTGTTTTAATTAAATATTAAACTATATTTACATGGGTTTATTTTATAGAAAATAAATCCCAATCCTTTTCTTATTTTAAATAATTTACTGAAAAGGTTAAAAATTTGAAAAACCGTCCAATGAAAACTATTTATTGTGATCCTGGGGGAGAACATGAAAATTCATATTTCGAAAATTTTTGTAGTAAGAAAGGAATTAATCATAACTTCCCACCTCTATTAACTCCTCAAAAAAATGGGGTTATTGAAAAAATAATCTAAATTATTCAAGAGGTAACAAGTCCCATGTTAAGTGAATATTATATTGATAAACAGTTTTGGGATGATGCTATTATTACTAATTTTTATACTATAGAAAGAATTTTAATTAGACCATTTCATAATAAAACACCTTCATAAATGTGGACTGGTTGAAAACATAATTATTATTACTCGAAAGAATTTGGATGAAAAGTATTCATCTTTAATAATACATATAACTTACAAAAATTCACACCCAAATCCAATGATGTATTTTTCATAGGCTATTCCACTACTTCCATGGTTTATAGAGTTTTGAACAAAAATTATTGTACTATTGAAGAAACATTACATATTAAATTTGATGAAACTGATCCTTTAGTTTTTAAACAACCCAAACATAAATCCTCGGATGTGTTTTCAAAAACATATTTTCAAACATTGTTTGAATATTCTTATACTAATTAAAAATTCTCAAGAAAGTATTCATAATGTATTTTCCCTAAATGATTTTTTAACTTATATTGATGAACATGTCTTAAAAATAAAAAATCTTTTGTTTCTTAAAAATCATCATATTGATAGTATCATTAGTGATTTATATCAACCTATAAGGACTAGATGTTCTCTATGAAATGATGTATAACTTCTATCAATTCTTGCCCAATATGTAAATAATAAAACTGACGAAGATTAAGGTAATGATTGTTGGATTAAAAACATGCAAGATGAACTAAATAATTAGAATGGAACATACTATGGACCTTGGTTGAAAGACCAAATGAATCTTTATTTATTAGAGTAAAGTGGGTCTTCAGAAATAAGTATTATGAAAATGGAATCACTGTAAAAAAATAAAAGAAAGATTACATGCTAAAGGCTATAATCAATAATAATAAATAGACTATGAAGAATCATGCACTCCAGTGGGTAGACATGAATCTAATTTTACTCAAACAGCCATTTCTGCATTATTCAATTTTATAATTTTTCAAATGGATGTGAAATTTTCATTCTTTATTAGATATCATCAAGAGGAAGTTTATGTTGAAAAACCTATAGGTTTTGATGTGTGAATACATCCTAAACATGATTTTAAATATTCCAAATATTTATACAGACTTAAATAAGCCCATATAGCCTTGTATAATAGACATACATGATTTTTATTACAAAAAAATAATGTTAAATGAGCTTCTAATATAATAATATTTAGAAATAACAATAAGAAAAATATTTTTATTGTTCAAATTTAGGATGATGACTTTATATTTGGATCAACTCACTAATCGTTGAGTGATAAATTTGATAATATTGAGAAATTAGAGTTTAAAATGAGTATGATTGGTGAGTTAAAAAAATTTCATGGTTTTAAATTTTCTTAAAAACCAGAATGAACATATATATATCAACATAAGTATATTAATGATAATCTTAAATTTTTTGGATTTGACCGCAATAAAAGTATAAGTAAATGAATCAGTACCTCAAAACCTTTTGATCTTGTTGAAGTAGGGAATCCAATAGATCAAACATGTTTCTACTAAAATGATAGGAAGATTATTATACTTAATAGTTACTCATCAAAATATAATTTTTTCAGTATGCTTTTGTGTAATATATCAATCATATCTAAATGAATCTTGTTTAAAATCATTAAAAATGATTTTCTTATATATATATATATATATGGAATTATGGATTTAGGAATTTTTTATTCTTTTGGAAATGATATTATTTAAAAAAAAATTGGATGATGAATTTGTTGGCTGTAGATTGAATAAGAAAAGTACATTCGGGAATTTTTTTTTTTCATAGGAGATTCATTAGTTTCTTGGTAATGCAGGAAACGACCCTCAATATCAGTTAACACTATTGAAGCTAAATAAGTAGTAGATAGAAATGTTTTTCCTCAAGAGTTGTGGATGCACCACACACTCATAGACTATAAAAAATGGTTTACCAGAACAAAGATAATGTGTGATAATACTATTTCCATGTCACTAATAAAAACCCTACCCATCACTTTCAGGAAAACACATAGATATTATAAATCACTTTCTTATGGACCACACACTTAAAGGAGATATCATTATTCATTTTACAGAAAAGAAAAACCAATGTGCATAAATTTTTACAACACCATTACAATATGATATATTTGAATACATTAAAAAAATTTTGTAATGATAACAATATGGTAATCATCCATATTATATTCTTGTTAGAAACATCTCTTTATATTAAGCTACTTATTTTCATGGGGTAGTGTTTATGATTTTTTATTTTACATTTCCTTTTCCAAAAAAAAATCCAGAAACTAATTTTTTTAGAATATAAATAGTATTTATTTCACTAAAAAAATTAAGGAACATGGGTTATCCAAGAATAGCCTTATCAATGTTGAAAATTATTTCTGAGAAATCCTCATTTTATTTTTCATTACATAAATATTCTTACTTTTTTAACTTTTTGATATTTTGTTCTTGTTTTAATAAAACCCTATCAGTTTAGTTTTTCTAAAATCTTATTCTATCCTTAAAACCTCAATAGATTGAAACATATAAATACTTCTTTAGAATTCATATCAATATTCAGATCTGATCAAGCGAATCTCAACTGTTGGACATGTTTAGGAATATGATTCATCACATAGAATCCTATAAAAAGGAACCCCTAATTCACAACACACATCAGTTAACTTATTAATTTTTGCACCAAAGATCTATTGTTATTCACGGAAACTCTTTATTTTTTTTCTGTTTCCTTAATCTCTGAAGGTCACTTTATGTTTCCTCATAATCATTAATGGACTCTAACAAAGAAATAAATGATTGACTAATTTATAGATAATGGTTGTTAGACCCAAATTTCATTGCAATGAATGATTTTATTATTTCGAAAAATCATAAAGAAAAATAGTATGGATAGACATTGCATTTCCAAACTGATGAATTAGGATCTTGTGTTTCTTGATATTCTTATATACTTTTATGATACTTTTCAATTTTATGAATAAGGGGAAAAGAGATGTTTTGGTTCAAATGTATTGAAATGACTTGTTCCATGTCATTCAATAAGGTAGATAGTGTCTTGGATATACCTTATAAAGGTGAAGGAATCTTGTTGTCACAAAAATTTCTAGATAAGGAAGGATCTCTTGAGAAGGACAAGGAAATCAATTACCTTGGTCTTAAAAGATTAATTTCAATGAAGATTTCTCCTCATTCGACCAATAATTGATTACTCGCTCTATAGATGCAAGGTTTTCTGATCCCAAGGAAGGGAGAAAAGGGTTCCCATAAGAAATGTGATATATTGGTGATGGATTTCATGGTAAATCTAAGGAAGATAAACCTCATCATTTCCATTATTTTGACAATATGCAATGTCATGAATAGAAACATCAAGTATCTGATCATATGGCATATTTCTATCTTTTCCATGATCATTTCCTTATATTTATAATCATTCAAAATCCATTACATCTTAAGGGAAAAATATTTTCAAATTATTTTATTGAGTGATGATTCCCTAAGAAGGATGAAAATTGGATTTAATTCCAACATGTTTTCTTTTAGAACATCAAAAGTTGAATCCACGAAGATAATCTTAGAAGTGATATAAATTATGAAAAATGATAATGCTCATGATGAGGTTGATAAACTTTGAGATGATGAAAGTAGTAATCGTGATTTTATCCATCTTGATGATCATAAAAAATTGTTAAAAAAGTTTTTCATAATGAATTTGATGGTGATGATAAAAAAATTCCAAATTTTTGAAACTGATCATGAGACTCAAAATGTTGAGAATGAAATCTCTAAAGATGAAAAATGTATGGAAGTGGTTTTTTGATTCGCAAAATAATGTTAATGTTGAAAACTCCAAGAAGGAATTTGATGATAGAAAATCTGAGGGAAAAACCACGGGAAAGATAAATATCCCTCACCATCAAAGGAATCTGCTTTATAATATTTGACATAGGACATGATTTTGTTATTCAGTCCTAGAAGAATCATTTGAATAATTTTCCTTTATTTAGATGAATTTATTCCAGGTGTCAGTTACATCAAGAAAAAATTATTTAGAATTCAGATTAAAAAATAATCCTTATGGAAATTTTTATCAAACTTGAAGTATAATTTAGGACATTTCAAATCGGTTATAATGCTCATCAGAGGAATTTCTATGAGATAAGTAAGTGTTCTGACATAGTAATTAAAGATCTAAAAAATATGTATGATTTGAATTATTTAGTCAATGAAACATATGAGAAGTCAGATGAAATAATAAAGAACCTTTAAAAAAGTCTTTCATAGAAGTGGAATCAAGATCAAGCTTCCTTGATTTAAGAAGATAAATATCTGAATGGGAAGATAAATTTTGTTGCTTTAAATATGATAAGGTAAGAAGATCTTTGGGAACATATGGTTTAAAAAGTCAATGAGTAAGAAGTAGTGATATAGTCTCATGGTGAATTTATTAAATACCATGAAGAGAGAATCAAATATATCTAAATGAAAAATTCGGATCAGGAATAGTTAATCAAGAAGTATGATGATGATTATAAAGAGCAGAATAATTTGATGAAAACCCTGAAAAAGCTGATGTTTAAGGATGAAAATAAAGATGAATGATTTCAAAAATCCGATCATTTATTGTATTTTATTTTTAATACTTTTTCATGTCTTATTGAAATATGTTATCCTTCCATTGTTTTGTTTTGTATGTTCTAAACCTTTTAGGTATTTTTCTATTTCCCTATATTACTTTTAGAAAATAACAAAGGGGGAGAAAAGAATGATCAAAATTAATATTCAGAAAGATAATTCCTAAGTAAGGGAAGATTATTTATAGACAAAATTCAAAATTAAAGAAGAATTAATTTCTCTAAGAAATACAAGAATACGATCTATTGGGATTATAAAATTTAAGGGGGAGTTAGTTTTTTTCATTATGAGCCATAAACAATGTAAACTAATGATAAGTATTTCATTTATGTTTTAAAATGATTTTCTAGTCCTTATGTTATTTTATGAATTATTGTTTGTGCTTTCCAAAAAAGGGGAATATTGTTAAGTAAATTAGTGTCTTTATGAATTTTCCCTTCTTTTATGTTTTGAAAATCACACACATTTTCTTAAGGAAATTTATCTTTCTATAAGAAATATTTTTTTATGGAAGATATTATTTCTCTAAATATGGTTTTTACCTTACCTATGGTTTTCTTTAAATTATCTAATTTTTTCTTAAATCAAGTCTAACTATCATTTTCTGAATCCAAAAATAAAATCCTTATCTAACCTATAAACATATAGTCCCTTTGGATTTGATTTCACCGTAATTTTGACATCGATTTCTCTAGAAATCAGAATCTTATTTCTTCGGAAATCCAACTCAAATTTCTTCCTTAATCAGACTCTGATTCCTTCTAAAATTACACCTTGATTTCATCAAAAATCATACTCTGATTTCTTCAGAAAAATGAATCTAATTTCTTTTGAAATCAGACACTGATTCCTTCTAAAATTAGACATTCATTTCTCTAGAAATCATATTCTAAATTCTTTATAAATAAGATTCCAAATTTATCACAATTCAGACTCTGATTCTCTATTATTTCAGAATCTGATTGTAAATATTTGTAGACTCTTATTCAATCTTTCCTAAAAATCTAATTTAATTTTCTTCTTATCATTTCCTCACTTCATAAAAGTAAAATTTCAATTTACTAGATCATAAACCTGTCAATGTTTCTTAATAATTTTAATATTTCTTAAGAATGATAATGTTTCCCATATTTTCTTACATGAAACGATGTCGTCCAATCAGTTTCTAACTAACTGTTGGATGAGTGACAAATGTATAGGTCCCTCCACACTTTAAGGAAAAATATGACCATTGGATGAGGGAGACGATTGTTCCAACATTTACCTATAAATACCCCAACCATTTGAAGATTTCAATACACATTGAGAAGTGAAATATATACTAATACTATGTGCGAGGTTTACTCAAACATGCCATTTGAGAATACTATGAACATCTTGTTCTTCCTTGAAAAACTTATTCAGCCATCCTTTTGAGACTCCGATTATTACTGATCAATCGAGGGATTCTGGGGATAGGTATCCATGGGTTCTTATAACCATAGAGATCTAGGACTTGCAGGGATATCAATATAGATTATGATATTCTTGTAAAGGGATTACCCTGGTGAGGGTAAGGTAAAATATCTTCAATATATAAATCAAGGGACCGTTATCCAAGGTTATTGGATATCATTTTATTTTGGTTGAAATATTTCTTACACTTGACATGTTTTTTTACATGTTTTATTTCCCATACATGTTTTTAATGAAAGAATGTATAACATTATTAAAATATCTTATTCTAGTATTCATTGATATACATTATATTATATACACATTAAAGTAGAATCATTCCCTTTGTAAACTTTTCTTATGTTTATTTATCGTATCCTTATTATCGAATCCGGAGGAAGTCAATTTCTTTGTTAATAACTAAAGAAGTTTTGTGAATCTATCTTGTTTAATATTGTAATATATAGTTTTTCTTAAGGGTAAAAAAAGTTTTTAAACCTACAATTCACTCGATTTTTAATTGATTAATCTACATCTATATTTTGATCCTAAAACCTTCACATTTATCCATTAGATATTTTATAACCTTTAATTAAAATTCTTAAAACTTAACCAACTCCTCAAAAAAATTTAAATAGACTTCATAGACTTCATTTAAAATAAAATGATATGAATTTAACTAATCAGGATTATATAAAACATTCATTAGATCATCATATGTTTGAATATCCATGATGTTATCCTTCACATAATTTATATGAAAATAAATACAATTAAAAATAGTAATATCATTACAAATTTTCGTAAATTTCTCAATTATACAATTGGATCGCCTTTGATACCTTCACTCTATAAACTATGTTCAGAAGAAATTTCTTCTAAATATTTTCTCAACTAAGATTTGTTTTTCTTAATTCTCCATATCACAGGATTCATCATCAATATCCATTAGATAAAAGCTTATAACATAAATATTATTTCAAAATTTACCTCCATCAAATAATTGATCATTCAAATTATCTTAAATAATAACTCCCAACAAATTTCCTTTTTCATCAACTAGTCAATAGACTTCAAACGTGTCTTCCTTATATTTTAAAAAAATTATGAATTTAGCTTAATAAGCTCGTAATTAAGTTCCAATGATTAAATTGAAACATATATATCAACATTTCATTGTCTTATTAAAAAGATACACATTTTCCATTTTGATATAATTTTTCGTATATTTTACTTTTTGAATTCTCCAGTCTAAACTAATATTACATTCTATGTTCCTATTTTTATCCACATCCTCTAATGTTTTATAAATATTATATTTTTTATAAATAGTTTCCACCTTGAGATTCTTATAGATTTTACAAAACAATTTACATATATCCTCCCATTATTTTACATAGATCATCAATTCATCATTATTTTTATTAACAAACAAGACGTCAAAAACCATAGCTGGTAGTTATATTAAATTTTTGGTATAGAATTTAATAGTTACCCTATGACCCAATTTAACATTAGTCTTATAAAATAAGATTCATAAAAACATAAATTTTTAAAAATAATATGATCAAACATGAATAAATTCTAAGAACATGACTATCCCCACCATTATATCTTGAAAAATTACACGTATTTATCCTCTTGCATCACTAGGGAAAGGAAAAAAATAAGGTTGAGGTTAGTTATTTGAAAAGTAGTATCATACAGTGTAATATTTCATGACATAACAATTAAATAAAAGATATTCTTGGAATAACTGATCAACCTGAATACCTTATCAATTGAATTGGAGGGCATGTTATAACCATGAGAATAATTAAAAATATGTATAATAATAATCACGATTCTTAAACTGAAGTAATGCATAATGTTAGAAATCAAACCATTTTTTCAAACCCTTATTCTAATAAACTATCCTTTAAGGGAAAAGGTATAAACCAAAACCCAAACTGTTTTTCCCCTTGATCTGTGTCAATGTATCGTAGGTATTTATATTTATTGGCCACACCCATGACCTGATTATGTGCAATTAATTCACTATAAGTGTAAACAATAATTTTCCAACTATTCTTGAAGGGACAACTTTCTAAATAAAATCATGGTTATTCATATAATGATAAATAAAATAATCATACAGTTTAAAATTTATTAGTATAATGTGGATGTCTTGGAAAAAATCCTATAATAAACTTAAAAATCATGGGGTATCATCAAAGTAACGTGAATAAGCTTTATCAATGAAATATATTAGTGAGAGTAATTTCAATGTGTTGGGTAATCCATAGAAGATTGTATCTGGTATCAATAGTTTGAATTGGTTGGATACAAAGGAAATAATATAAAAAATACTTCATCATGGTTCATAATGATTAGGTGAATACTCTAAATTTTATCCCTTGGGAGTGTCTTTTCATATGTGAAATCTTTCACGCACACATCAAGCTTCAGAGTAGTGATTGATTCAATTATCAACCAACCATTTTTATGATAATTTCCCTAAAATTAATTTGTAACATATACAAATATGATTTTTAGTATATATAGGTAAGTAATTTCTAGGAATTTATAGACGCATTTATCTTACTATAACATAGTTTGGTTTTTTTACAATAGAAAACTTGTTGTTTTATAATGGTTTTTCAAATCATGAATCAAAAGAATATGGGGATTGTATAATAACATAGATTTGTAAATATATTAAATTTAATTATTAATATGGTAATATTATTCCATGATAATTTAGTCACCACATAAAAGTAAATAGTCAATGGATATAATATGTCTCCTAAAGAAAGAAAATTGGGATACAAAACCCCCACTTATGGGTTTGTTGAAAATTAACTAAAAATATCTTGAAATAGAGTGTTTGAAATTGAACATCGAATTAAATAAATAAATGAAGTTCATGAAATAACATTTCAAAAAGGCATCATACACACCACATTATTTAAATTAGTTGGATAGTATAAAACAAGTCTCAATGAGAGTAATTTGAGAAGGAAACCCCTTTACCTCTTCTAATGGACTCTGTAAATGTAAATTATTATTTTATATCACCAACATGGTTTTATTAACCACTTTATTAGGAATCTCTATCATATTCATTTTCATTTTAACACTTTAATAATATTCATTATATATATGAGCTCCACCAATTTTCTGCATTGGGTGTTTATTGTTTTGATCATTTGTACTTGTTTCATAATAATAGTGTATGTATTCATTTTTATTCCAAATATCATCTTTAATAGATAAGTAATGTCATTTTTAGGGATAATATATAATTATTTATGATGTTTCATGATCTTTTAATTTGTTTTTTAACCTATATCGTTGATGTAGAAATCGATAACAATCACGTTTCAATGATTATTAATGATCAAAGAAATTTTTCTTAATCATTGATTTATATATTGATATAAAATATACAAAAATTAATGATTATTTAAAAATTTATATTATATTATACATGCTATTATTTTCCCATTGTAATTCAAGATACCAATTTATAGTATTGCTCAAGTATGTGGTTAAACTAACCCAGACATGAACATTCCATGATTTAATGAATGATTATAAGGTGGTTTTGTTGTAATAAAATTGTAAAAATTGAATAATTATCTTATTGGGTATCTTTTAGATTGATATATAATATTTTTAATGGGAGAATAATAAGAAGAAGAAGTTTATATTAAAATGTTACATAATTTGAATAAAATATTTCCCTTTTTTCAAACATGTTTTTATTGGTTGAATTAACATTGTTCGTTTACTGATCCTATAATTTTTAGGTTCTTTAATTTTTCAAAAAATAACCTTAATTATATAATAAAATCAATATTTAATAATGAAAACATTTTTTAAAACCATAAATTATTGGTGGGGGGAACTTTGGTTCATTATAGCGGTAGTCCATACATTTGCGCAAACAACAAAATTTGTTTTTCTTAAAATATTTGATAGAAAAATAAAAATTTATAATAACATTTATATAGTAATATTAATGTTTATAAATGATAACTATATCATTATATAATTTTGGATAAAAAATTATTTTAATAAGTAGAATTAGTATGAAATGAGATGTTGTTGATGATACTCACATTGGGGACTTGAATTTTTATTTGAATTATCCTTATAAATAAAGCTAATATATTAAAAAATGGTGATAATATTTCTTTAATCATGGGATAATATTCTAGGAGAGGGAATATTTCATATTTTAATTAATAAATTATAAGGGTATGTGAGTCTTAAAGTGGTGGAAATGTTAACCTTCTATAGGTGAAGGGAAGGGTAGTTTTTGGAGTTACCCTTAAATTTTAAATTATTTAAAGTTATTTTTCAAGGGTAAAAGGCCACAAAAATGGATTAATGAAGGGGGTATAGATATTTCAGATTGAAAATCAACTCAAACACTCCTTTTGATAAAACAAATGTGAGTGTTTTTGGGACTTTTTGGATACCTTTTTAACTTTTATTGAATTTAATTTTACCTTCATAAATAATTTTTAAACTTATCAAAAAAAATTAATAAAAAAATTATTTTTAGTACTGTTAATTAATTTGATCCCAATGATTAAAAATATCAGTATTATTTTATTCTATAAAATTTTTAAATATGTGAAATTTTAGTCTCCAAATAAACCCACTTAATCACATAAAAACCTTTTTTTTAAAATTTTGTTTTAATTCATTTAATTATTTAAAAGGTAAAATCATCTTGGAAACATATCTTAATGACATAAATTGATTTCTCATTAAAAATATACGGTATAAGGCTCTAAATACAATCCAAAACCGGATCTCTATTGAAAATACTAGATTTAATGGAAAAAATATTTCTTTATTAAATTAAAATTTTAATTTGGTATAAAAATATTTGACATGGGATTTATAAGTTAATAGAATAATTAAAAATAAATATTAATATAATTTATATTATTATTTTACTATGTAAATATATTTGAAAACCCCATGTTCATTCTTATAAAATGATAAATTCATACAAATTACATGTTTCGTGAAGATAATATTTTGTTTTCAAAAATCAACATTTTCAGAAAAAGATAAAAAATTAATACTAAGCTAATTTTAAAATGATGAATCAAAACTAAATTTAATTTGATTAATTAAAAATTCTAAAATTTAACAATAAAATGAATCTTTAAAAATGTCTCTTTAGAATGTGCATTGTGTGATAGATTATGATATGGTGTTTACCTAATATAGTAATGTCTTGGGTATTGCATTCTCCCCACCTTAAATAATTGTTTCCTTGATATTGGGGATATATATCAGCTAGTGAAAAAATATAGATATTCTATCCTCTTTTCTAATATCCTGAAATGGGTGCCACATGTTGATATAATAATATTGTTAGTTACATGACTTCAAGAATGCCTCCCGAAGTTCCTAAGGTTGTTGACCAGTGGTGAAGGTCTAATATAAATCATGGGGAGATTATACCCTCATTATAAAAGTATCACAATATCAGAAATCAAAAAAAATTGACAAATAAAAAAAATCATAAATAATACATATCCAATAATGACCAACATCACATTATAATCCCAAATCATGGATAATGACAATAAACAAAAGATATAGACATGTCATTCCATATATGTGTCATGTTTAAAATGTAAGAAAAAAATAAACATTGAAAAATACCCATGTGGGTCCATATATCATGTTTGGTTCCATCATCTATGGTTTATCCTACATCCCAAATCGTCCTTCAACTATATGGATCTTACCCTTATAGAATCCTGTAAAAATGATGTCCATTTGGTTATCCAATAGGATGCCTATGTAGGGTGTGACTATAACTCAATAGGACACCAGCGACGGTGTCAAAAACAATATCTAGTCTGTAACAGTATATACATTTGTATTAATATAAAAGTATCTAAGAATAATTAAAAAATTTCACATTAAAATATCCTTTAATTAAACACATAATACCTAGTCTTTCTGTGATACCCATACTAAATCTACCTTCTTTGGTATGTTCTAGAGAAAGAACCACCCACAAAAAATATATTAAATTTTTTGTATCATGGGTTTCATTAATCATTTTACATACTAATTCACATTCACAAAATGTGTGCCTCAATTAGAAGTCTGGAATCGCGTCAGTATTTGCAGTAGTTTTCCCTGTCAAACAAGATAGTGATGACATGTAATTAATAAATTATATGGGGTCCTAGAGTAGAATTTTGGAACCTCGTGTGTCCTTGGTGCACCATTTCGTATCCCAAAACTCATTCAGATCACATGGTTCAACATTCACATCCCTTTTATCAACTATTTCCATAGTTCACTATTCAACCAATGACATAAATTTATTTACCAACCATGTTCACAACTTATTTTATCGACCATGAATATTTTACAATGGAGTGACTGATCTAGGATCAAGAACCTAATAAAACATCCAATGGAAAATATAAATCAAAGTATAGATATATACTATCACTAATAGAGGAAAGAACCAACCCACTTCATAGAGAATGATAGATGGGAGAGACATGATACTGAAGATAAGTGATTACATAATGAATGAGAGGTCAAACACTTCTATCAGATCATCAATTCTCGATAGCGAGGTTTCAAGTAGCCTTGGAATCCTCTTGTGAACTTCCAAAATTGATGAAATTCTATTAGGGTCGACCCATGTTTATTTATGATAAAAATTAGGGGGTTCTAGAATTTTAATAATAATTTTGATGGTCAAAAACCAACATATATGGTTTCTTTGGTGGAGGCACAAAATTTTACAAACTATTAACCTTAACTAGGCGCCTCTACATAGGGGTCCACCTTTTCACCTATGTGGGGCATGGTTTTACAAACCATTATCATTTAATGAAAATTACCTTTATTTGAGGGTGTATATTTTGGTGTTAGAGGTTACACGATCTGGTTGGACAAGGTTCTAACCATTTTTTTTAAGCACCTCTTAAGCCTCAAAATGGGGTTCATGGTGTACTAGGGAAAACCTCTTAGTTTTCCCTAACAATGATCTAATTGTGTACAACCCCATGGGATTCATAATTTATATAACTTTACCCGAAAAAACACAAAATAAAAACCAAACCAAGGTATAACCAAAATATGGGTAATAGAGTATCTAAAAATGAGTATGATGTATCTATAAAAATTTCCTCATCTTATAATATCCCAGCCTTATAAAACATTTTCCTTGATTTATACTCCCATGAATCTCTATGATTCTAAGGTCAAAAGATCAAGCCACTATGCCCGTAAATCTTCTTCCCTCTCCCATGTTTCCTCGTGAACAATCCTATGATACCAAAACACTCTAAATATTATTAAGGTATTTTCCCACAACAAATTATCTCTTTATTCTATAATAAGAATTGGATTATTCTCAAAGGAATCATTAATCTAGAGATCAGTCTCAACAACATCGATAACATGAAAAGGGTTGGGGTGATACTACTAGAACTATGACACATAAAAAAACATTTTTCCTAGTGTTATAACTCTGTGGATGAGCTAATTAGTATGCCACTTGACTGATCCACTCAAAAATCACAAAAGGTCTAACAATCATGTGTTCCATCATTACTTCCTATAAATCCTACAATAAGCCAATCATTGTGAAACCTGATGGAATACATGATCACCCTCAGTAAACTGAACGTGTCATTTACGTTGATCAATATACACCATATTCTTACTCTGAGACATATCCATACATTTTTCTATTAATTGTACCTTATTATATGTCTATTTCATGATACATGGTGACAATAACACCGACTCACCTCCCTCTTTCCAACATAGAGGTGGACTTCCTAGCCTACCATAGTAATCTTCATTTGGTGAAATCTGAATAGTCTCCTAATAACAGTTACTATATGTGATCTCAAAAAGATATATGCACCTCTCCCATTGCACACCAATGTATAGGACACACTACCCTAGAATATCCTACAATACTTGTATAGTACGTTCTGAATGGACATATGTTTGCGGGTGGAAAGTAATACTAAAAACTATCTTGTTACACAATTCTATTTATAATCCCTTCCAAAATCATGAATTAAATCATGGATCATGGTCTAAAACAATACCCTATGGTACACATTGTAAATGAACTATAACCTGAACAAATATTTCACCAATAGATCCACTATGGAAGTCTACTAAATAGGTAGGAAATGAGCTAATTTAATTAATCGTACCACAATAACCCATATTCTGTAATTATTTTGAGGTATCAAAAGAATAACTACAACGAAATGCAATGTAAAATCATCCCACGTACATTATATAATAGGAAACTATTGTAGTAATCCACGGTGTCATTGATTCTCAACATCCACATGCTAACAGGTGTAGCATCATTTCACAAACCCCACAATCTAACTTTTCATTCCAACCCACCAATACTATCGATGTAGATCATGGTACATTTTAGTCAAACCCAGATGCACCACCCACTTCAAGGTTTGAAATTCACACATCATCTCCTGATGGATACATGTAGCCACAAAAAAAATTCGATAAGTAGATGATCTCAACCTCCTATATATTCCAATTGGAAGGTGACTCGCCACTTTCAAGATATTCCTTCATGGTCAAAAGATCTGGATCTTCATATTCTCTCTACCTTATCAAGCTCAAATGTGTGGAACCCATAGTTAAATATACAAGGATCATCTTATCGTGGCCCTCATAAACCATAATATAAATCTCATCCAACAATGTTATCATCTTTTAATCAAAACATGACTCCTGAACATCATGAGTTTGTGTTTTTATACTCAATTAAATAGAAACATTATTTCCTTTCCGAGGTGTATATGATAGTTTAAAGTAAAATTATTTTTATAATTAACCCATATCTTTTGATTGATATTCAAATATAACTATGAAAAGAAATAATTTATTATTCGGTAGTTGGTAAATAAATTATACATTTCAACCATCAAAGAATGAAACCAACACTACAATGACCAATTTAGTGAAGAAAACATGAGATCATCTGTAGGGTAATTCTTGTTCATGTGGCCTCTACTACCATGACACATATGCCACTACTCGATCTCCCTATATCAAAATAGCTCCACAGTTGATCCCAAAAATATCTAAAATCATAATATACTCATCACCTAGCATTGGTAGGAACAAAATATATGTTGTAGTAAAACACTTCTTTAACATTAGGAAATCATTCTCATATTTTCAAAACCGTTCAATCTTAATTAATTTCATGGTCAACACAAAAATTTGTGCTTCCAAAGAAGAAAAGTCTTACACGATCTTCATATAATAACCTTCCAAACCCATAAAAAAATATATAAAAACATTTTTAGGTTTCTCCTATGTAACCCTCGCATGTACATTCTCAAGGTCAATTATCACACCTTCTTCGTAGATGATATGACCCACAAAATGTTCCATGTTGGTCCAAATTTGAAAATTAGATTTCATGGAGTATATGAGATTCCCTCTCCATGTACTCATGAAGATGTCACTATTTTGGCCATGATCATCGTGAGTCATGTTGTACACCGAGATTTCATCCACAAGAAACCCACTAAAAATAATCCAGTTATGGGAGAAATATTCAGTTCATGAAGGCGAAAAACATAGCTGGTGTGTTTGTCAACACAAAGGGAATCCCAAAAAAATTAATATTGGCCATACCTACTTATGAAAGTATCAGGTGTTATATCATAAGTTCAAACTCATAACTAATGATACCATGATCTCAATTTGGTCATATAGAAAACACAAGATCCCATTAGTTGTTCAATGATATCATCGATATATAGAAGTTGATATCGATTCATCACTGTAATATGGTTCAAATTTTGGTAACAAACACATAAACACAACACCCATTAATCATTCATAGAATATAAATATAGAGAACCCCATGGTGATATACCCCAGAATATAAATCAATTTTCCACCAATTTATTTAGATGATACATAATCTCTTGAATCTCTCTTGGTTTCGTTCCATAAAGTGGGATATAAACAGGTTCAGATCCTAGCATGATCTCAATTGTAAACTCTAAATACCTCTCATGTGGAAGCCCTGATAATTAATCAAGGGACCTATCCTAGAACTGGTCCACTATGGGGGAATTACATCATGTTTCACCCCCCCCTTATTAAGAAAAGGACATGAAACCTGAGTAGTGATTTCCCCATGTTGATGAAATGTTGTCTCTTCATTTCCTGCCTAAAAATCCCACACTCTACAATGCATATAATTATTACCCTTAGGATATATAAATCTCACTCTCCTATGGTAAGAATCGACATGGTATTTGTGCAATAGTATCTTTTATATACACAAAATAATTTCAAAACACAACATGTCATTTTTTTAAAGATCCCAATTGAAACTATATGCACTAACATCGAGAAAACACCCCATGATTAATTATATTCCCCTCAAATACACTCTAAATGTTGTGTTGATCATCATCATGCCACTCAAAAACTCCATCATCAGACTCAACCCATTGGAAATATGAGTATATATAAATTAATGAGAGGATCTTGTATAAAAAATCACTAGAAATTGTAGAATACAAAAGAATAGTACCTCTGATGTCAATTGTCTAGTCTCTCTATCCATATGTGTAGACTGAACTACATGAAATTGTCTTACGCACTTATCTGGTCATGTAGTCTGAGTACCTTTTTCTTCACATATTTTCTTATACAATCACTCTTACCCTAATATATGAAATCGAATACCTTAACATATGTGTCTTGAAGAACTTGAATTTATAGAACTACCAGGATTGAAAATCCGTTGGTGATCATGTACACTAGCTACGAAGATGATCTGATCTACCACATGGGTGGAAGTATATTTGTTTACTACTATTAGTAAATGAAACCTCTACCGGACCAATTTTTTTCTATTTACCTTGTTGACATTCTCATAGCGAGGCCTCCAACTCTTGAAAGACGTACCACATGGTGATATTGCAGAAACCACATACATTTCACATGAAGCTTCCATTACATATGCGTCAAAAATGAAATCTTGAATCACAACTTTAGAAAACATTTCAAAATAAAAAATTATATCCTCGAAATTAATATCGTACAAAAGTACAAACTAGAAATGATTTGTTATAGTATTCTCATCACCATGAAATATTTTAAAAAAACACTTTAAATCATTGAAGTGACTAGCATAGTCCATCAGTAACAGACTCACTTGGGTCAACTTTACGAACTATACTTCATTATCTTCCATGAGTGTCCCAGAGTAAAAGTTCTCCATAAATATCTCATTAAATTCCTTCTATACACCATTCTCTTATTTCCCATCCCATATCTAAATATTCGACCAATGCTTCCCATGACCACATTACTAATAAGAATCTATTTAATACAATATTGTCATATATATTATATTGTAAATCATTCTTTATAATCCTTAAATAGTGAAATTGTGTGGTTCATTGTCACATTTTTACGTTGTTGTGGTAATTTGATCTTATATGTAAAAAATGGTTAAATCTTTAATTTCGACATATTTTAATCATCGGGGTATTTTGGGCATGAAATTTATTTTATTATTCCAGATTGTGTTATTATTTTTGTAATTCCTTGGTTTATTTCCTACAACATTTTCTTCTAGATCAGGGGATGATTCCGGCATCTAGAGCCCCAAATATTCATTTAAATTAGGTAATTTACTTTGAGGATAACGTGGATCCCACCTCTATAAAGGATTCATAAATAGTTATACAATCCTACAAGTTAGGTACATCCGGCTAGAGATGAAAAAGAATTCAATAATGAACGTCCATGATATATTTCAATATAAAATACTATCATTACGTCATTCTATGAATTCTCCAAACAAGTGGAATATGAAATGCCTTCTCAAGAAGAAATGGATACATTGAGTAATTAATTCATTCCATATGAATAATGAATCAAAAAATGAATCATATATTGTGGAGAGAATAAAAATAAAGTGGGGAACATCTTTTATTAAATCTCTAAAATGTGAATATACCGTTTGGAGGGTCATAAGGGTATGGGAATGTGAAGATGTGGAATCTCATGTGGCACATGAGAAAATAAATTATTTTAGAGTAAAATGATCAATTTTGACAGTGCTAAATGATAAATAAATTTTTAGGATCAACGGAGGAGTTATTATGGAAAAAATTTCTTGTAGACATGTGTCACAAATAGAGAAATTTAATGCGACATCCACACATAACCATTTGGAGGATACCTTTTGGAGAATTCTTCCACCTCCTCTCCCTATAAATATGAATCCACACAAATTCTCAAAAAATTGACACCTATGTGTGAACAATTTTTATTTTTTCGTATTTTATTTATATTGTAAAATTATTATTTATCTTTAATATAGTGTTATCTTCTTGTTAATCCCATTATCATTTTCTTTCTTTCATTCTTCACCCTATTTTTCTCCACTGCGACCTCTTTTACTTGTGATCATGTGTAACTAACATGAAGAAGTTCACAGGGAGTCAATATGGTGTCAAACCCAAGCCATTATACTTTCATTTTTTTGTTTCTTATTTACTGGGAGTTAGTAAGAGGGGTATCTTAGTGGGAAAGGATCTTTTTTGTCTCCACTTTCCCCTTGAGGTTTAGCTTTCTCTTGTACAATATTCTCCCTCAATTGAGGGGGTGGATGTGCAGTCTCTCGGTGATCATTGATTGAGTCATACATCCACACCAATATGTATAATAATATGTTCATTCATACTATGGGTCATTATCATTAAGTATATTTGAATCTAACAAAGAGATTATGAAGGTTCACTCTCGATAATTTCTTGGGAGGATCTCCATTTGGTATAGCATCATTGGGTCTCTAGTCATTCTATCGGTATTATGCACTGCATAGTTAATTTTCATTATCATACATCCTCATTTCTCAAACATCCATTTAATTATGTTTTATTTCCAAAATAAAAAAATAGAAAATTGGTTGATAATTAGTGATTGATTGATTGTAAGAACTCATCAAGAGAACGGCCTAAGCCAGTCCTCGTGCTACACTATGTTATAAATATCATTTAGAGTGTGCTCGAAAATGCTTCATCAAAATCCATGTTGACTCACTTAATAGTAGAAGTCTCTAAATGTTCAAGGAGAATATAAATATAATCAATCCATAACCCATATACCTCATGTCCACCCTCTCTGATGAGGGTTAGAGGGTGTTGAAACTGGAACTCCCATGTCAGATCATACATATTTCTCATACCCACACTAGTTATATTTCCATAAACCACAAAAAAAAAAATTTATCATATAACATCTCACAAAATCCTTCACCCAGAACTTATAGAGCCTCGAGTTCCACTACTGGAGGCATGTTTCCATCCATGTCCACATATTTTCCTAACATCACGAATCACCATGGAGGTATATATATACAATAAAAAACACAGGTCTTAGTACATAGAAAACATCATTTAAAAATATTAACAATATGGATTCACATAAATCCATAAAAATCCATCCCCTGTACCCTATTAAATAGTAAAAACTGAGGCACTATCACTTCCATCAACCATCCCTAATCTAGTTTAAGGTTGAAATAGGGTAAGGCTCATTCATATTTCATAGTTCCACATTGTAAACCCATTAAATCCATTTTAAATCAACAAAATTAAAATAATTTACAATTATACATTTCATATTAGGCAAAATTTCTTTTTAAAAATATTTAATGGATGAAAATCATTTTCATAATAACACTTAACCAAATCATTTTCACTAGTTACCAAAATTAATACATGTCACATAATTATACATATTTACTAGAATGATTCATATATTCTCAATATACATTCCATACTGGTCCACAAGTAAAATATAAAAAATCAATAACATCACACAACAATTACATCACCGATGGGGAAATAAAATCAAACTATATTGGAAAACATCAATAAAAACAACCCCACCCTGTTACTAGGTTTTTACCCCATACATGGGTTATCTACTCCAACGAATGAGCTCATGAAAAACGATCGAATCATCCTAGATTCTTCTATAACATTCCTAAATAGAAATGAAACTAAAATGAAAATAGAACCCATTTTATACCACATTGTAATGTCCCGAATATTTTTCCACATGTCAATGCACTGAGCTGGTCAGTTAAGTGGCCTAAGGAAAATATTTCTATTTATTATAGGTTATCTTCAAGTATATAGGTTATAATATACACTATGAGGATATTATTCCCACTTTATCAAATCATCAAAAGGGAGATAATATATAATCCGTAGAAAGTAGATAATAAAAAATGACAAGAATAAGATATGAAGAATAAAGTCCAACATCACTCAGAAATCCTAAAACATGATAATGACTATAAACCAAATTTCAGGGTATCCCAATTCATATATGATTCAAGTGTAAAATGATAACTGAAAATAATGACACACTAAAAACACCCAATGTGGGTCCCAATATCATGTATGGTCCCCTCATCATAATCCATCCAACTTCCCAACTCAGAAACCAAATATAGGGATCTTTCCCTTATCCCATCACAAAAAACATGATGTATATTCAGTTACTGATCATGCATCTAATTAGGGTGTTAGTGAAACTCACTAGGCCACCACCAATGTTATATAAAACAATATCTAGTTTATAAAAGTGTATGAATATGTATAAGGATTAAAATTTAAAAGAATAAGTAAACAATTAAACATTAAAATTTCATATACATATCCAAATAATTCATGGGTTCAGGGTGAAACCTATTTTTCCAAAACCTGTGCCTTATCTATGCACCTCCACATAGGGAGTTCAAAGTTTTTCCTTTGTGGTGCACGGTTTGACAAACCATGTAACCACCATGAAAATCCCCAATATTTAAGGGTGCACTATAGTGACCCCAACCTAGGAAGTTTAGAGCTAGTTCTTGCAACCATTTCATTCACATAAATGCATAGAATAATATCCAAAAGCACTGATCAGTTTAGTAGTTTTGGAAAAATAGGTACATAAATGAGTCGTACATTATATTTTAATGGCAGAAATTACAAAATAATTTTCTTTAAAAAAACAACTTTAAACCTTCTAGAAAATCATGCATATAATTCACAGTAAACATCATGGATTTCTATAAAGTGGAAAAGAAATTTGGATCGGATCTAATGCTAAGTAATTTTTACGTACATCAGATGTTATCCTGAATTAACAATGAATAATCAATATGGAAAGATAAATTACTACACACAATATACATTTAAATAACAAGATAAGGACTAATTAATGTAGAATGATAAGTAAGTGAAAACAATTGCATTTTTAAAAACTCGATATGACACAATAAATATGAAAATGTAAATAACTAAAAACACATGACATTTAAATAACTGTATAAAGGATAATCAATATAGAAAGTTGAATAATAGAAAAAACATTCCATTTAATTAGTAAAATATGAATGATATTCATGCATAGATTTTTTTCGTAGTGAAAATCTCATGGATAATAGTAACTAAATCTGAATGATTAAATTATTAATTATTAGAACCCATATTTCGTGGGTACATAAAACCATTACCATTAAGATATTTCCTAATATGGTTTAAAAATGATGGGTAGAAACTCATTTTTCTGGGGATATCTAACTTATTCATCCCATTATACTACTGATAAATCGAGGGTCTTACATTAAATGGTCCCCAAAAAAATTTATACCATCCCAACACAATCCCCATATTTCAAATAATCGACTTAATTGATAAATAATGTTCCTTATAAAATATTTTTATTGAATATAGAATATAGATTTATCAACATTTCATTATATTATCAATTAATTTAAAATGTAAAAAAATTATGTAAAAATTGTATGAAGACTAGGAAATAATCATATCGATGATAAATAAAGTAGATATTTAAGAGAAATATAAGTATCCATGGTATCTTGAAAGTGAATAAATAAAGGGGATGTTAATGACTATAGAAAAATACTCAAGGAAGTAAATTTAAATAAGATCCTTCAAAAACATAATCAGTAGAGATATAGAAGAAGAATAAAGATCGTATCAATATGATGTATATCCATTAGAGTAAGAATAAGGGTTGTTATCATTGGTGAAATAAAAATGTCCTTAAAAATATTCTTGAGGAAAATATTCATTTCATTTTGAATAACATTTTGAAAATACTTTTCTTTAAAAAAATAAAAATATTTTATTAAAAAATTTCATCATGATATTTTAAAGGAAACATTAAATAAATTATCATGGTTAATTTCATACATTCCTTAAAGGGTAATAAAGATTCCTTTTTATTGTAAATTTTTTTAAGAAATCCCTTCTTCAGAAAGTGATAAGAAGATTCCTTTGAAAACATTTGTAAAAGAAAAAATGGTTAAAATGACATTAATAAATAATTTTTAAAATATTTAAAACATATTTGAAAACCTTTTAATAAAATCATTGGTTTTGTTGAAAAAAAAATCGGATCGAGGAGATAAAAGAAGTCTTGTCTTGGTAAAATAATTTTAAGTTAAAAAATTATGAAAAATTGAATTATTATATGAAAATAATCATAATAACTATATGATGATATAATTAAATTGTTTCTAAAAAATGATCAAATAATTTCCATCAATGTAATGTCATCTGTAAAAAATCCAAAAAAAAAAAGATTTTGAAGTAAACCCCTGAAAAGCTCATAAATTTGAAGTGAGAACCATCCAATGAATAAATTTTGTTTATCAACTATAAATAAACATAAAACAAGTAAAAATACATACAATGATATTAAAAATTAATTACAAAAATTATAATATTAACAAAAAATAAAAAGAATATAACCTGATAAAAAGGAACTATGTTATGAAATAATTTACCCATTAGTAACTTTTAATTCAAATCCCATTAGAAGAAATAATTCAAATTTAATGTTAAAATAAAATGAAAAATGAGGTATTCAATATAATTCATATCAATTTGATTTATTTAAATCATATAAAAGTAATTAGTAGAATAACGTTATAATATTTATCAACATAATTAAATTGAGACGAAAATCTCTTATCTCACACATTCCTTATGGTTAAACTTGCATTAAACTCCAGTATAGTGGTTTTAAACATGTAATCAACCTATTATAGAAAAATTTCAATATTTATTATATCATATATGATCCTATTATAACATTTTATTATCTATTAATTCATAATAATTCCTTACTTTCTTCATTTGGAGTCATAACATGCTTTTTTTTCAAGTATGTTTTGATCTGTGTTTTTTTTGTTCTTGTTACTTAGATCATTATTTAATAACATCGAAAATGTAAACCAATAAGTAAATAAAATATATATTCATAATATACTTATTTATTGTAATCCCAAATATTTGGTCATAAAAAATGATATACCTGGTTCAAGGGAGATGTTTTCATGTACATACACATGAACATTATTTAATTTTTTTTGGTTTTGTAGAATGAAAATTAAATGATATATATATATATATATATATATATATATTATCATTAAATTATCATTTAATGACCTATATATCATATATTTTTATTAATCTATTCCTTAATACATTTCATCTAAAGAATGAACGAATCACATAACTTCGCGAGGTTGTAATCCATCGTACACACGTGTGAGATTATCGTATTCCCACAAAATGAAGAAAATAATTGTATGTATTATATTATAATCGTATAAAAATAAAAAAATCTAAAATTCATAAATATCATATATAAATATTATTTCCTTCATTATTTTGTGACACTAAAATTGGCAATGAAAAAATAGATGACATCAGTGCTCTAGGTGGTAATCCACCGTATAGATTCATCATTATTTCATAACCATTTTGATGGAAGTATGTATGTTTTAGTTTGTACCTTTATCATAAATACATATCATTATATTGAATATATTTATGTTATTTTATAATCATGACCAAAGAATCATTGAAGGTGGTGTAGGTGAAAAAAAAATTGATTTTAGAAAATCAAAAACTCTTCTTCATGTATCCTCCGTAGATTTTCACTAATTCCATAGTCAGTTTAAATTCTTCCAAATATCACGATTCTAGGATGAGGTTGGTGGATTTTATTATTGATTTAGGAAGGCCCTGGATTATCCTAAAGTATTGGGAGGTGTGAAGAGAGGAGGAGTAAAAAGTCCTTTTATATGTGGGGTGAGTGGAAAAAAATGTAAATTTTTAAAATAGTGAATTCCACCCACATTTTTTACATGTGAAGTGTGACATAATGTTCTTTTAAAGGAAAAAAACTATGTTCGATAGCGTACATGATACACCACCTCGATCTTAATTTTATAATTAAATATTTATTATTTAAATGTTACCATTATATCCTAGACATTAAAAAGGTGATAAAAAATAGGATTAACTTAATTATAAAAAAATGGTTAGACATTTAAATATAATAAATTATTTGGGGAAAAATTATTTATAAATGAAAATAAATACTTTTTAAAAACGTATTTAAAAAACAATATTAATGTTCACAAGTGAGTTTTATAGATAAACAATAATCAAATAAATTTTTTTTATTATATTTGATAAATATCTATATAATATATTTATACTAATGGTTTACATTCACCCTATGTTTTTTAAACATATTATATATTAACAAATCCAATTTCATTCATAAAATATAGATTTTTATAATAATATAATTTTACTACATTTTGAGGGTGCACTTGTTTTATATATTTTTTTCAATTTAATTTATTATATATTTAAAAAATTATTTTTTTAAATAGTAATATCAAAATTTACATTTATTTCCTTTTTTTCATGATAAATTTAGTGTTTTGATTAGTAATTAAAAAATGCTTAATATTAATAGAAATACATTTTTGTCTAAAGAATTTATAGTGTTAAGTTATATTTTTTATATGTTTTAATGTATAATTTTACAAATTTTGTATCATTTAATACAGTTTATTTCATTTTAATCAATTTCTCATTAAATTTGTATATAAAAACATTTCAATATTCTGAATGTTTTCATGTTAATAACCAGTTTTCTCACCACATCCGCAAGATTAATTTAAAATTTATTATAGTATATTTTGTGTTTTTAATTTTTAAGAATGGATTACATGTTTGGAAATAGATGGTTCAAATTTATTAAATCAATCCCTTTTATTTTATGTCCATCATGAATAGTAACTTTAGTAATTTTTCTAATTTCCCCGGTTATGGATAAATCAAGTACTTAATAGTAAAAATAATATTATAAGTATTATAAAATTACTCAAACATTTCTCCCAATTTTATAGGATGAGTGACTGTCTATCAAAATAATCCTTAGAAAGATTTTATGGCTTCTAAGAGCCAAAAGGATGACCTTAGGCTTTTTATAGTATTTTATTTCAAGTAAAGTCACATATGTCATAATCAGGATTTTAAAAAGTATTAAATTTTAAATATTTCATTTTTTAGAATATATCATTAACTATAAATTATAAATTAAAATATAGAATTTCAATATTAATCATTAAAATTTATTTTTTATTTTAAGAGAATAAATAATAAAATTAAAGGCTATTATAATGATGATGTAGTAATTATTTAAATAATGGACATACCTAATAAATGTAATCCAAAATGTCTAAATATATATAATTTCTTATAATTAATGAAATCAAATAATTTAATACAATAATTTGAAATTTTATTTATGTCTTAAAAGATTTGGTTAGAATATATCTTATTTTTATTATATTTTTAAATAGTCATGTAATGAATAGTGTCAAAATTGACATTATTTATATTTTAAAATAAATGATATTTCATTAAATGATATAAAATTCATATATATATAAAATTATTCATAAATATATTATAAGGATAAAAGCTTCACTAACGACTCGTTTATGGTTAATTTTTCCTTTTATTGTCAATATATAAACCTTTAAAGAGTAAAAACACATGTTGTCATGATAAGAGTTAAAGGGTTTAAATGAGGGTTAAAACCAAAAGATAAGGGTAATAATGTGATCTAAACCTGTATAAATTTTTTATGATATTATTTAGACCCATTATCATTTTATCATCAAAATAAATCAATGGGGAGTCATTTATAATTGATAATTAATATATATTAATTTATAATTTTGAGAGTTTCCCCAATTTCCCTTGAAAACAATTATAAAAGGGTGACCCTCCATCACTTATTCACAACCCATTGATAACTACATGCCAAAAAAATACTATCTCTTCAAAAAATTCTTATACAATTTATTTAGATCCTATTATTCCAAAAATATCAACCCTAGATCCCTTAATAAGAGATCTAAAATATTTCCTCTGAAGAATATGTGAACATTTTCACCAACTCATCCATGTTAATTTCTTCTTTTACTTCCACTTTATATATTGTTTTAATGATAAGGTAATAACAACATAAAAATAAATACACTATGGTTTTATGGTTATGTACTTTTTCCTCCTTTATCTATCATATGAAAATCAAAAACATTTTCTGTGCGTACGTACGCCTTACCTTCTCCACGGCCTGGTGTAATCGGTTTTTCATCACCACTTTTCCTGGATGGGTATAATGATAGAAAGAATTGGTAAATATGAATATTATTATATGATAATTATTCTTGAAAAATTAATATATCATACACTTCATTATCATTTAACTATTATGGGAATGATATCGCCGCTCTTGCGTACATATGACCAACCATCTCCACAAGGCGATGTGATTCATTTTCCATGATAACCATTAAATAATGAATATAATAATTTTTAAAATTAATAAATATGAAACTTATGACCTTAATATCATTATTAATATGATTTAACAATATACTCTGTAATAGAACTAGGAATTTCAGGACAACACAAGCATGAAAAAACATGGAAGTTAACACTAGAATCAATGAAATGAATAAAATATTATTAATAAATGAGTGCTAAAATGTTATTATTTGATCATATATGATATCATAAATATTATTATTACAATTTTATAAGATGATGAAATGTTCAAACCACTATACATTGATTTTGGACACATTTTGAGGAAATCAGACCTATGGGAAGGGTTTAATCCACAATCTCATCATAAATCAATATTTTTTCTATTTAAGTATCCAAAATGTAATATTTTTCTTACATGTCCATGTTTTAAAAAAATCAAAATGGTTCATAGGATTGAACTACTAATTTTTAATGTATTTTCACCCTTATAATACATTTAAAATATGGTTTTAAATGATTCTTTTTATCATTTTCCAATGAAGGTACATTATGAATTTAAAAAGAAAATACAAGAGGAATATTTTTTTAAACTTATACGGTATGAGGAGATTTTTTTGAATTCATGAATACTTATTGTTTTTAATATTCCCTAAAGAATTAAAAGGTTATTTTGGAATTCATTTTTTCATTTATAAAATTTGATGATTTTTAAATAAATGATTTCAAAGTAAAAATGGTATTTCTATTAAGAATATTTTAATTATTTTATTAGAGCATTTTCATCTATGTCAACATACATTTTTGGATATTATAATTTATTAGAATTGTACTCCTGTGATATCACCAACAATATTTTATTGATTGGTTTATGATAAGTTTAATTGTGGATGTGCTATTTTTTTCCATTCATCGTATTATTCTGAATGGTGTATGATTATGTTTTTTGATTGGCGAATGTTATTGAAATTTAATATTCCATTATAGGATGATAATGTTTCACCCATTTCATATGAGGAATGCATTTTAAAGAGTATGTGATGGTCAGGTATAGCTATTTCCACTTTATGCATCGGTAGGACTGTTGAGAAAAAATAGTTTGGTTGTTGGTTGCTGCCTTATCTGATTATGCATGGTGTTTTAGCCAGATCCTTGATGGTATGTTTATGACGTACAA
Organism: Viscum album; assembly: GCA_963277665.1. Taxonomy (NCBI): domain Eukaryota; kingdom Viridiplantae; phylum Streptophyta; class Magnoliopsida; order Santalales; family Viscaceae; genus Viscum; species Viscum album. The sequence continues at coordinate 1,804,075,657 of OY728127.1, forward strand.
CATTATTTATTAGTAATTCACCATGAATTAATGTTTATGATTATATATTTATCATATGTTCAATGGTAATATTACCCTTTCTAAGAATATGAGTTTTCCCCTTTATTATGATTTATTTTTCTAACAATTTGAAGATGTATACCATGATTGACGTGAAGGTATAACATAGAAAAATAATGCTTGTCTTAAATGAATCATTATATTGTATTATATAGTTTCAATTAAAATTTATGTTTCATGTATGTATAAATTTTTCCAAAACTAATAAACCATTACATACTTGGGGATGTTATTCCGTGTATTATATTAAAATATAATAATGTAATCAATAACTAGGCACTTCAAGGGTCTCTGTCATGTAGTTCATATCAGTTTAGGTTTAGTAGGAAACGTGGGAACATAATTTAATAAAACATATATTAAACAAAAAAAATCCTTCGAAGGAATTTTTAAATTTATCCAAACATATATTAATTGATACACCACATTTGAGAGTATACATTAAATTTCACAATTTTATGATCTAATATACTGATTCCATTGTTTATAAATGATTCCTAGTTGAATGAATGAAAAATATATCAATGCATGTAACCCATATAGGTATTTTCCTCCAACAAAAGATAATGATGTGGGATCTAGAGATACAAATGGGGATGAAAAACTTATAAATATACTAGGATAACTGAATTAGGTTATGAGAAATTACATTACCATTATGGAATAGTCAAATATAAATTAAAGAGGAATAATTTCATACTACTTCATGATACAAAATCCTCTATCTTTCATTGTGAATAAAAATGGATTTAGAGCTTAGAAATGGATAAGTTCATTAGAGAATATATTTCTTCCTTTGGGATGTAATGAATTGGAGAATGTTATCATGAAATTTTATCATATCTTAGAAGATGCAGATCAATGATGGATATTTATTCAAAAAATCAAAGAGGGGGAAGAAATAGTAATCAAAGAATGAAATTATAATAATTAATTTTTCATTGAAAAATATTTACCTCCTGAATTGTGAGTGGATATGGAGAGACAATTCGTATGTCTAGGAGAAAGGAGTATTTCAATGTTTCTATATATGAACCAAAAATAAATGGGTTATCAAGTCATGTTTTGGAATATTTTCATAACCCATGGAGTAATATTGATCGTTTCATTGTTGGAATAATGCCATTCCATTGAAAGGAATAGTTCACCCAAATTTTCCTATCATACAAAAATCTAGTCTCATGTGCTATCAAGAGAGATATAAAATTAGATATGTCTTATGCCTTTAAAGGAATGAAATTGAAGAAGACAACTTTAGAGAATGGGTCGTATAAATGGAAAAAGGGAAAGAAGTATTTTCCCATATGTGATAATTATGGGAATAAATTCCCCTCTATGTTCTTAAATGGATTGAATGTTTTTTAAATGAATGGAGAGAAAGGCCACCATGCTTGTGATTTTATGGGAATAAAATATGCTGAAAATTTTCAATTTTTCAACTAAAAGGATATGGGGAACTAGGAAAACGAATGTCCCAGGAATCAAGGAAATATATCTTAGAAGAGAAAAATGGATCATGATTAAGATTATGATGATACTACAGTCAATGTGGAATAATTAATGTATTTGTGTTTTTTGATTCAAGAATTGTGCAATGATATTTTGGTTATAAGAATCCTGAGATATATATGTATAGTACTATAGAACATTTTATTTATTGATTTGGGAGCGCAAATGAATTTGTTAATATTTATAAGGTGATAAAATATTTGGTATTTAATAATAAGTGTTTAATTATGTTTATTAGATAATCTAATGTTAAGGTTGATTTTCAAAAATTTTGAGTCCTTTTTGGACAGATGTATATTGGATGAGTCTTATGGTTGGAATGGATTATGTTTTACATGATATATTATTTTTATAAATTTAAGTATTATTTATTATATTGGATAACATGTACTAACCATTTTTGGATTTACTAAATATTTTAAATTCAAAGGAATGACTCATGGATATTATGATTCATAAAACAACATCAGACGTGACAAATTTATATTGGGCATTCGTTTCTCTCTGTAAGGTATCACGTGAAAATTGATCAACACAAAATCAAAGGGTTATATTATTCTTATGAAATGGAATGAAATCAATCCCCTAATTTTTTATCCATATTTAAAATTTTGAGGACAAGATTTATTAAATGGTTTAAAATGTAACATCTTGAGTTTTTAATGTCAATAACTATCTTCGATAGCACACATGATATGCCACATCAAACTTAAACAAACCATTAAATATTATTGTTAAATGATACCATTATAAAATAGTTGTTAGAATGGAAGGAATAAAAAGGTTTAACTATATTATGAAAATATGGTTTCCATCATTAAATAAAACTAATTATATGCTGACTAATTATTTGTAAATTTAAATAAAACCATATATTAAAAAGATATATATTTTTCAAAAAAAATAAATTCTTTCAAGTGTGTTTTATACCAAAAAAATAAATAAAAAAATCGTAGGTTTGGATTGAATTAATGAAATATGTATGTATTTTAATAAATATAATGTTTCACATTCATCATATTTGTTTTCTGGACATGATATAAGAACAAATCTAATTTTAGTCATAAAAGATGTATTTTTACAAAAAGGATGTTTTAACACCATTGGATGGCGCACATTTTGTAAATATATTTTTCACACATTTATAAATTCTATTTGAAAAAAATAAAAATATTCCTTAAAATAGGAATATTAAATTTAAATTTTATTGTGTTTTTGGTATTTTTTGATAATTTTCAAATTTCAGTGAATAGTAAAACAATTTTGAATTTCAATTGAAAACATTTTTTTCATCTTAATAATTTAAAATGATTGGTTATATTTTATATATAATTAACAGTGTATTTATAAAAAATTTCTTTAATTTAATCCAATTTAGGTCATTTTAATCAATTTCACATTGAATTTGGATATAAAAATATTTCAAACTTTCAAACATTTTCACTTTAAAAACATTTATTCTCACCCCGTTAATAGGATTAATTTTTAATTAATTTTAGAAAACTATGTTTTTTGAATTTTGAAAACTGTATTCAATAATTTAAATCATAAATTACAAATTAAATAAATTAGAACCTTTTATTTGATGAGTGAGTGTCTGCAAAAAACATCAATCGACAAATTTTATTGCCTCTTGGTCCCACATGGATGACATTAAGTATTTTTTATTTTTTTATTTTTTGGAATTTCATATATGTCATACTAATGTTTTTAATAAGTCTTACATTTTAAATATGTGGTTATTCAAAAACTATATTTAAAGGGATTAAATGATTCTCAATACCAATAGATATGGGTAAGAATGTAATCTATAATCTTATAAAAATTATTGGATGAGACTATTTAGACCCATCATTATATTAGATTTAATATCACTCACTTTGGATCCATTTGTAATTCAAATTTAATTTATATTAGTCAATTATTATGGGTTTTTTTGAAAAGTTTCCCTCACCACATTTATAAGGGGTCACATAATCTCTCACTTAGTCAAACCACATTAATCCCTCTATCTAGAAAAACCCCTTCCAATTTCTCTTCCCAAAATACATACCCATGTTTTGGATATCTTTTTCTTCCAAAAGGCCTCCCATAGTTCCCTTAAGAAGACATCTAATGGAAGTCTTACGAAGAAGAGGTAATAATTTATACTAACTCATCCAACGTCATTTTTTATTATAATTACTATTCATATGTTTAATACATGATAACGTAATAACTAAAATATAATATATATTCTAGGATTCTTTTATTATTATGTTACAACCATTTTCCTACTTTTATCCGTCCTATGAAAAATGAAAACATCGTGCTTGCATGCATAAGGCTTACCATCGTCACACTATGGAGTAACCTATTTTTCATCACCTATTTACTTGAATGTTTTTAATGGATATATATGTTACTTATTATATTATAATTATTATTTAAAAATAAATATGTGATACACTTCCTTACACTTTAACCATTAATGGAATGATATCGTCTCTCATGCGTACGTATAGCACGCCATCTCTACAATGTGATGTGATTCAGTTTCCATGATAACCATTCATGAATCATTATAATATGTATAAAATGAATAGATATGATATTTTTTACATTTATATAGTTCTTGATAAGATTTAAATATATCCTATTCAAGAGAACTGCGACTTTCACGACAAAACATGCATGGGAAAATGATGATAATTAACACCCGAAACACTAAAATGAATAAAATATTTTTAATTAAAGAGTGGTAAAATTTTATAAGGTGATAATATATGATATAATAAAAATTATTATGATTTTTTATAACTTTATATTTTTTATAAAATTACTCTAAATGAATTTAAGACAGGTATGGTTTAAATCAGACATAAGATAAGGGATTTATTCAAAATATCATAATTAATTGAGATTGTTTCCCTTTAAGTCTCCACCGGGAAATATTTTTACTCCATGTACATGTTTTATATAAATATTTGCAATTTTTTTACTATTATCCTATATATTGTTATACCCTTTTTACCCTTTTTTGATTTTTTGTAAAATTGTTTGAAAGGAATCATTGGTTTTTTCTAAATTAGGTACTTTATGATTTTTTCGAAAACATTATCGAATGAATATTTTTTAACTTTTTTTGAATTAAAATATTATTAAATAGTAATACTTCCTTATTGTGTTGAATATTTATTTAAAAATTTACAAGGTTATTTTCCAATAAAATATTTTCTTATATAAATTCTATTCGTTTTTAAATAAATGATTTCAATGTAAAAAATGGATTTTATAAAATAAATTTTTAATTGTTTTTTTAGATTTATTTCATATATGTTTACATAAATTGTTGTATAATATGATTAATTGAGACTTAATTATTATGATACCATGTAACATATTTATTGAATGGTTTTTGAATAGTTTTACTGTGGATGTTTTATTATTGATATCATCCATCATATTACTCGGAATGGATTATGATTCTGTTTATTTATTTGTTAAATTTATTACTGTTTAATGTTACAGTATAATTGTTTAATTTTTTTATCCTATTACATATGAGAAATTTCTTTTACTTAGTAATGGATGGGTGTGGCCTACTATAACCCCTCAATACATTAGTATGTTTCATGAGACAAACTAGTTTGGATATTGGTCAATGTCTTACCAATTTATGTATTGTGTATTGGTCAAATCCTTGATGTATCATTTTGATGAAGAAAATTATAAAATCCCCATTATAATATTACTTACTGATATTACATGTATTATTTTATTAGTAGAATATTCATGTGAGTATTTATATGGTATTATTTGGTAATCATTTATTCTTTCCATATTATGCTCACAATTACGTATAAAAGTAATAGGATTAAGTTATTTAGATCTCCTTAATGTATATGCATATTTATTCAAGATATATTCTTTTTTATTCTTACTCTTACTAAACATTTTATCTCATCCCTTTCTTATGTTTTACTTTTCCAAGACGCCGAGATATATACTCTAAATTGAATTTAAGGATAAGCAAGTAGAATAGTGTTGAGTCAATAAGGTTTTCCTTGTGACTTTTCCATTCCATATTGTTTTGAAAATCACAAACACCTTATCTTTAAGAAAATCACTTTTATAAGAAAAATCACTTTTATAAGAAAAATTTCTTTTATAAGGAAAATCGCTTTTATAAGGAAAATCGCTTTTATAAGGAAAATCGCTTTTATAAGGAAAATCGCTTTTGTAAGAAAAATTATCCTTATCATATTTTTCATTCATATTTTTCATATGTATAAGATTCGGATTCGTTCTCAGAATTTTTTGAAACTTTGATATGAGGAATTCTGTTTTTAGGATCCGAAATCTGGACAAAAACTGTAATAAATTTTCACTCCAAAATCCAGATGAGAACTGTAATAATGTTTCATTCTGAACTCCGGATACGAACTCTAATTAAGTTCTACACCAGATTTAGGATGGGAATCCTTATGAAGTTTGACAAAGAATTCTCATTACGAATTCTGATGATGAATTCTCATTACGAATTCTGATGATGAATTCTCATTACGAATTCTGATGAGTAATTCTCATTACGAATTCTGATGAAGAATTCTCATTACGAATTCTGATGAGGAATTCTCATTACGAATTCCGATGAAGAATTCTCATTACGAATTCTGATGAATAATTCTCATTACGAATTCTGATGAAGAATTCTCATTACGAATTCTGATGAAGAATTCTCATTACGAATTCTGATGAGGAATTCTCATTACGAATTCTGATGAAGAATTCTCATTACGAATTCTGGTGAATAATTCTCATTACGAATTCTGATAATGAATTCTCATTACGAATTCTGATGACGAACTCTCATGACAAATTCTCATTCCGAATTCATCTATTAAACATAATCTGATCATCTTTGTTTTATACACTCTGAATTTATTCAGACTCTGAATCTTCACTCATAACTTTTTAGTTAAGATTTAAAACGATGTCGTACATTCTGTTACACTTGTTTTGTTATAAAATGATGTCACGTATTCTGTTATGAACTTACCGTTGGTTAAGTTACACGTGTATAGGTCCCTCCGATTTTTAAGGAAAATATGACTGTTGGGAAGGAGTCCAACCTTACCTATAAATAGGAGCTCATTTGAAAGAGCTCATAACGGATGGATGAACTGCTTGGTAATTGTGCATACATGCTATTGAAGTGATTTCTAGATATAGAGGCTCTTATTAACTCTCAAAGCTTCGTGCGACTCCGAATGTTGGTGATTACATTCGAGGGCTTCCGGGGATAGGAAGACAGAGGTGTCGCTTCCTTGTTGCAGGAAGACAGAGGTTTCCAACTACCTTGATGTTGAGGGCTTGTGGGGATAGCAAGACAGAGACACTCTGATCTTCGTATCGAGGTCTTACCCTGGTGTGGGTAAGACAGACTTTCATGAAATCATAAATCAAGGGAACTTTATCCAAGGATGTTGGATACCCTTCTCTTTGGGTTAAAAGACTTATATCTTGTTACTTGTAGATTTACTACTTGTTTCTTTCCGCTGCATTTTGTATTATAAGGAAAGTATAACTTTCTTATACTTCCTTACTTGTACTCTATTTCATTTAGATTCTATACGCTTTAAGGTATAATCTCATATTGTAATATTTTGTTAAGTTTCATTTTCCGGAATCATATTTCCAGAAACTACTTTTAGAATCTCTTTTCAAGTTTTCATTTGATATTAGAGGTGTTGTAAAATTTCTTAAGTTTAACATTGTTAAACGTAGCCCTTTCCTTTGCTTAAAGAAAAAACATAGTTAATCGTAACTAACTTTAAAGGTTCTAAAGGAATTTTTAAATTATACAATTCCACCCCCCCCCCTCTTGTATATTGAGCATCTACATCATTATTTTGATCCTACAATTGGTATTAGAGGCTGGTCTCTGAAAAACTTGTACTCACGTATAAGTTTTTCTTGCTCACTTTTCCACTTCAAACTTTTCCATTCTGAACTTTGTTATTGCGAATATTTTCTACTAACAAGTTTTTGTGCCGAAGGTTATTTTTAGTATGGCAGGAATCAATATTGGTTAAATTGATAATCTAAATCCTACAAGACCACCAATCTTTGATGGTAATGACTATGAGTACTGGAGAGATCGAATGAATACTTTTTTTATCAATACTAAAGTAAACAATTTTGTTATGCTTACTGGTGATTATAAAATTCCTGACAAGGAAGTTAGAACTTTCACTAACTAGGAAAAGCAAGAATATCAACTCAACTATAAGGTAGGCAATACTCTACTGTGTTCAATGACTAGAAATATATATAGCCAAATTTCTTCTTGTGAAGAAGCTAATTGTATCTGGAAGAAGTTAGAAGTTACACACTTTGGAACTTCTAAGGTGATTGAGACTAGGAGAGCTATGCTTAGAGCTGAATATCATGGCTTCAATTTTCCTTATGGAGAACCAATCTGTAAAGTACAATAGAGATTTATGACTATCGTCAACAGCCTACAGTCTATGGGAGAGAATGTTTTAGATGATGAAGCTCTTGTGGATAAGATAATTGATATCATGCCCAATGACTGGGAATCCAAAATAATAGCTATAGATGAGAACAGGAAAGTGACTTAGATTTCTCTTGATGAGTTATTTGGAACTCTTCTCCAACATGAAACCAGAATGAAGAGAGATGCTGACAACATCAAAAAGAAAAATGGAAATGGTACTGTTGCTTTTACAACAACATCAAATCATATGAAAGCTAAGACTCCTGAGAGAGTAACAAAATCCAAGTCTAAGAAGATGATAGTTCAATCAGATTCTAGTGAGAGTGAAATATCTGAAAATGAATTAGAAAATCTTTCCCGACGGATGAACAAGATAGCTGGCCAGAGAAATTTCCAATCCAAGTATAAGAAAAATGAAAGGAAAGATAAGAAATATGGAGAAGACACTTGTTATGAATGCAAGAGAGCTGGACATATAAGACCAGATTTCCCTATGCTCTAAAAGAAAGAAAGGAAAGAAGGACATTCAGACAGGAACAGAAAGACGTATTATAAAGAAAAATCTAAGAAAGTTCTGAAAGCTAATGACACCTGGAGTGCCAGTGGTGGTGACTCTTCAGATAAATCTTCTGATTATGAATCTTCAGGACAGAAGAATCATGGTCTTATAACCAGATTACCTATTGATAATCACTGTTTTATGGCTATGGTACGAAATGTTGAATCACAGACCAATGTTTCTTAAAATTCTAATTTTAGTAAGTATTATGACTCTTCTGATGAAGAATCTTCTTCTGATGAAGAAAATACATTACCTAAATATGAAGAAGTCTCTAGGTTTGTTGAACGTCTTGAAATTGAGAATTCTAAACTCAATAAAAAAAATTATAAGGCAAACTCTAGGAATTCTATTCTTATATAAGAGATATCAGATCTTTCTAAAGATCTTGATAAGAAAAATGCTGATTTTGAATGTATTTCAAAAAATCTTGTGGGAGTAAGTTCTGAGAAGAACAAACTTTCTAAAGAGTTAGAAAAAGTAATTTCTAAGAAAAATGTTTTCGATCCTAGCTCTAGTTCTAAAACTAATGATTTTGAGGATAAAAACTTGGTTGTAAAACTCAAGTCCGAAATTTTTTCCTTAAAGAAGTGTTTATCAAACATTACCCATGGGAAAGAAAATTTTGATAAAATGTATTCCCAAATACGACCTTTAAGAAATAAATCTGGATTTGGCTATACCCATGGAAAACCAATTTTCAGTAAGAATTATTTTGTTCCTCAAAGTGCCCCATTTTGTACCAAGTGTCAATATGGTGGTCACTAGGAAAAGGATTGTTCCTTAAACAAAACCCAATCTTTAGGATTTCACAAAGCATACTTTTCTAAGAAAATGTGGGTACCTAAAATTTTTTTATCTAGAAATCTCGTATCCAAACAAATTTGGATTCCGAAAGTCTAATTTTCTTCTTGATTTCAGGAAAATAAAGAGAGTACCAGCAACAATACATGGTACATGGATAGTGGATGTTCCCGGCACATGACTGGTAACAAAAGCTATTTTGAAAAGATTATCAAAACGAAAGGAGGAAAAGTAACTTTCAGAGATAATGCTAAGGGTGAGATTGTTGGTATTGGTTATATTGTTTTTCTTGGTAAAACATTGATTTCAAATGTTCTTTTTGTTAAGGGTCTTAAGCACAACCTCATTAGCATAATTCAGGTATGTGATCAAGGTTACCTTGTGAATTTTAGGAATGATAAGTGCTTAGTTCACAATTCCAAGGAAGAATTTATTCTCTCAGCCAATAGGCAAGAGAATGTTTAAACATTAAACTTACAAGATCGTAGAAGCCACGATTTACCTTGCCTTAGTGCAATGGAACATCATTCCGGGTTATGGCATAGAAGACTTGGTCACTGTAACCTTAAGAACCTATTTAAACTTTCTAAGAAGAAACTAGTTAAGGATCTACCGGAGCTTAGATTTGATTCTTCTAAAGTTTGTGAACTTTATCAACATGGAAAGAAACATAAATCTAGTTTTAAATCAATTGGTGAAGTCTCAACAACCGATGCATTACAGTTAGTGCATATGGATATTTTTGGTCCAACACAAACTGAAAGTATTGGAGGCAAATACTATGTGTTTGTTCTAGTTGATGATTACACTAGATTTACTTGGGTTTATTTTCTAGCAAAGAAATCTGATGCTTTTTCTTATTTCAAAAGTTTTAGAGCTCAAGTTAAAAATGAGAAAAACATTCCATTGAAAACAATTCATAGTGATCATGGTGGAGAATTTCAAAATTCTGATTTTGAATATTTTTGTAGTAAAAAAGGTATTACACACAATTTTTCAGCACCTAGAACTCCTCAACAAAATGGTGTAGTTGAAAGAAGAAATAGAATTCTTCAAGAAATTACTAGAACCATGTTGAGTGAATATTCTATAGCTAGACATTTCTGGGCTGAAGCTGTAAGTACTGCTTGCTATACTATAAATCGAGTTTTGATTAGACCTTTTCTTAATAAAACTCCTTATGAGTTATGGAATGGTAGAAAACCAAGACTATCCTACTTCAAGGTTTTTGGTTGCAAAGTATTCATTTCAAATACTAAAGATAACTTACATAAATTCACACCAAAATCCGATGAAGGAATTTTCTTAGGTTACTCCACAACATCTAAGGCTTATAGAGTTTTTAATAAAAACACTTGTAATGTTAGAGAAATAGTACATGTAAAATTTGATGAGTCAGATCCTTTTGTTTTTAAAACATCTCAGCCTACATCCTTGGATGTGTTGTCAAAAACTGATTATCAACCTTTGATAGAAGAACCTTCTGATAAAGATAATGTTCAAGAAGATATTCCTGAAACATTTACCCAAGAAGATTTTCTACCCTATGTTGATGAACAGGCTTTTCAAAACCCAAATCAGGCGTTTCTTAAGAATCGTCCCAGTGATAGTATCATTGGTGATGTAAATCAACCTGTATGTACTAGAAGTTCCTTAAGAAATGAAGTACAACATCTAGCATTTCTTTCCCAATTAGAACCTAAAAGAAGTGATGAAGCTTTAGGTGATGATGATTGGATTAAAGACATGCAAGATAAACTAAATGAATTCGAAAGGAATAAAGTCTGGACCTTGGTTGAAAGACCTAAGGAAACTTCTGTTATTGGAGTTAAATGGGTTTTCAGAAATAAATGTGATGAAAATGGAGTCATAGTATGAAATAAAGCTAGACTTGTTGCTAAAGGCTATAATCAACAAGAGGGAATAGACTATGAAGAAACCTATGCTCCAGTATCTAGACTTGAATCTAACCGTATTCTACTAGCCTTTGCAGCATTCTTTAATTTCAAACTTTTCCAAATGGATGTGAAATGTGCTTTTCTTAACGGTTATGTTCAAGAGGATGTTTTTGTTGAACAACCTCCTGGCATTGAAGATACAAAACATCCTGATTATGTTTTTAGACTTACCAATGCTCTATATGGCCTTAAACAAGCCCCACGAGCATGGTATGATAGAATTACAGGATTTTTGCTTCAAAATAACTATGTTAAGGGAAATGAATATCCAACCCTTTTTATAAAGAAAGATAAGAAAAATGTTTTGATTGTTAAAATTTATTTTGATGACATCATATTTGGTTCAACACAGCAATCTTTGACCGACTCTTTTGCAAGTCTAATGAAATATGTGTTTGAAATGAGTATGATGGGTGAGTTAACATTTTTCCTTGTTTTTCAAATTTCTCAAAAACCAGAAGGAACCTACATATCTCAACATAAGTATATTAAATATTTTCTTAAAAATTATGGTTATGATAATACTAAGAGTATAAGTACTCCTATTGGTACCTCAAACTCTTTAGATATTGATGAAGCTGGGAAACCAGTAGATCAAACATCTTTTAGAGTTGTGATAGGAAGTCTACTATACTTAACAGCTAGTCGACCAGACTTAGTGTTTTTAGTATGCTTATGTGCAAGATATCAATCCAATCCTAAGGAATCTCACTTAAAGGCAGTAAAAAGAATTTTTCTCTACCTTAAGGGAACCATAGATCTATGATTATTTTATACTTATGGAAATGATTTAATACTAAAAAGATTTTCTGATGCTGACTTTGGTAGATGTAGAATGGATAGAAAAAGTACATCCGGAACTTGTCATTTCTTAGGAGATTCATTAGTTTCTTGGTCCTACAAAAATCAACATTCTGTAGCACTCTCCACTGTAGAAGCTGAATATGTAGCAGTTGTAAGTTGTTGTTCTCAAGTGTTGTGGATGAAACACACACTCACAGATTATGGCTTGAGTTTTACTACAACTCAAATTTTGTGTGATAACACAAGTGCCATTGCCCTTAGTAAAAACCCTTCACATCACTCCCGTGAAAAACACATAGATATTAGGCATCACTTTCTTAGGGATCACACACTAAAAGGAGATATTATTCTTCAGTTTATTGGAACGCAAGATCAACATGCTGATATTTTCACAAAATCGTTACCTTCTGATAGATTTGAATACATAAAACTGAAGTTAGGAATGATAACCATAAGGTAATACTTCTTAATTAACTTTCTGTTGAAAATGTCTCCTTACAGCAATAAACTCTTTTTCATAGGGGGAGTACATTTGATTGTTAGTTTAACAAAGATTTTCAAAATTTGTTTTCTATCTTTTCGGAACTAAAATTCCGGAATGGCATTTCTGGAACTAAAAATTTTCCAGAATGGATACTTTCATACAGAATACTTCTGGAATGGAAGTGTTCATATTGAAAACATCCTGAATGGAAAAATTTCGTTCTAATATTTTCATAACGGGATTTTCGTACCGAATCTTTCATAATGAGTTTTTTTAAATTCTGGAATGAAATTTTCATACTATGTTTTTCCTTACTAAGTTTGTTTTTCGTACAGAGTTTTTCATACTGAGTTTATTTTTTGTAATGAGTTTTGTGAACTATTTCGTAGTAAAGATTTTTTTTCGTAGTTTTTGTAAAAATGTTACCAATTACGAATAATCTTCCTAAGCCAATCCGAAATGTACGATTTCCTTACTCAATTTTTCGTAGTCGTACTTTACTTGCTGGAATTTACTTATATTTTGTTTTCAGTTTTCTTAATTCTTTGTTTTAATAAAAAAACCCCAAATGATCGGATTCAAGAGAATTGGTTTTTAACCATCAGATCTGATCTCAGCTTATCACAACCGTTCGATCAACCGTGGAAGTTGAAATGTTTTTTCGTTGCCTATATAAAGGAGAACCCAAACGTTGTCCCATATCAGTTTTCAAGCTCTAGCGTCTCGAAGCTCTGCTTCTCTGTTTTAAGGCCGTTCTTAACCTCAGTTTTCTCAATTCCGAACTTCTCAGAGGTCTTCAGATCCGAATTTCTGTGGAAGCATCTTCTCAAGACATGTCGTCTTCTAAGCCGATTTCAAAGTGGATAGTATATAGAGAGAGGCTGGTTCATCTGGATTTCGTTAACAAGTACAACTCTCTTATTTCGAAGAATATCAAGCTTAATGGTTGGGAAGATGTTGCGGTTTCAAAACCTGGGAACCAAGATGAAGTGTATTCAGACGTACTTGTTGAATTCTATGAGAGAGTTTCTTTTCTTAATGAAATGGAAAGGAGAAATTGTCTTTTAATTCTTTTGGTAAGACTTATAAGCTCTCATATTCCAAGGAAGCCAGCTTGGTAGGGCTAAATAATGATGGTGAAGCTGAGTTTGTTTCTCATGTGTTGCCGGATTCTAAGGGTAGCTTCTACAAGGAAAAAGCCCTAGAAACTCTCGGACTGGCTGATGACAAGGCTCCGAAGATTGCTAGTTTATCTACAAATTTACGGATTATAGACTTATGTGTATAGGGTCTTATCGTACTGAGGAAAGGTGCCAAGATAACTTAAAGAAGAGTGAGATCTACATCCTAGATTTTCTGATAAATCTGAGGAAGTTTAATTTGATGAATCACATTCTTATCAATCTTGAGAATTTGAAGAAAGGAAATCTAAGAGCTTATATTATTATGTATTCAGCAATCCTCTCCAAGTTGATAGTTCGGTGCCTTGAGTCTTTTAAGGAGGCTTGCAAATCTAAGCCAAGAGTTTGCAAGATTATACTGGTGAGTGATGGTACACTCAAAAGAATGTATATAGCTTTTGGCAAGGATTCTTGATAGTTTATTGATCTACCTGCTAAAAAAGAATCAGTTCCGAAAGCTGCTGATCCGGAATCCTCTAAGTTGGTAAGGAAGAGAAAGTTGAAGGAAGTGGAAGTAGAAACCGAGGATCCCAAGTCTAAGGAAGTTCATTCCGCACCTCCAAAACCAAAGAAGAAGAAATCTTACCCAGATGAGGTTGTTTCTAAATGGAGGTAGATGAAAGAAAAGAGAGTGAAAGGAGAGCCTTAGTTTGGCCTGGACCCTGCGGAGGCTAAATCCTTGAAGGAGAGAACTGCCGACGAGCTAGAAAAACAAGAAAAAGAAAAGAAGCTCAAGAAGAAGATGTCTGAGGCTGAGGTAGCTCAGGCTTTGTTAAAATTCAATGAGATGGTTTCTGCAAACATTCATTTTCTGAGATCTTTTTCATTGGAAACTCTACCTGTGACTCCAGGAAGAGAGTTTGTTGATCCGGAAGAGGCAGTGGCTAAGCCAGTTGAACAAGGTGAGCAAGTTGAGCAAGTGGAAGAAGACAAAGATGTTGCTGAAGGAAGTGGTGAAACCAGAGATGTGTTAAAACAAGTAGATGATTATAAGGGGACAACTTTGGAACACTTATCGCTCCGAACTTCAGAAGCTGAATCATAAAAGATAGTTACTCTAGTAATGGAAGAAGTGAAGGGAGAAGAAATATCTTATCATGGAGAAGAAGAACAACTTTTACATGATATTTATCAGATGGAAAACGTATAAATTGGTGTTCAGGAAGTTGCTGATGATGAAGATAATGTTTTCCAAGTCTCTGATAGTGAAAAGAAAACTCCGGAACAGGATTCTATTCTGAAAAAAGACAATGGAAAGAAAATTCTTACTGATACTCTGAGTTCAGTAATGGTGAAGAGAAAAGAAGTTGGTAGTTCTTCAAAGAGAAATATTGACCTTGTTGAAGAAGAAAATTCTCTAAGAAAATGTTCGGATTCGGAGTCATCTTCGTTGGGGAAAGACATTGTTGTTTAGTCTTTGAAAAAGTTGGTGGGAACCATTCTGACCTTCTCAAGTATTGATTCAAGATTCCAGATGCTCCAACATTCTTTGAATCAGAAAACAGATTCCCTGTCTATGGTTATGGACAAGTGCGTTGAGATTGAGGCTTAGTTCAAAACATTTTTTGTTGGATACGAATCTCATAGAAAATCTTGTAAGAGAATGAAAAAATGGTCGAAGAAAACTGTAGAAGAGATGAGGCTATTCGACAAATTTCAAGACAATGTTAAAGACGCTTTTGAGACTGAGGACAGGAAGATAAATGAGCTGACTTCTTCCTTTGAAGGGAAGCTGACAGATGAAAAGAACTTTCGGATTCAAGAAGTTAGAGATTTGAATGGGAAGCTAAATTCTGTCTCTCAAAACTGGAAGTTTGAAAGAGATCATCAGATTGAGTTTCAAGAGAAATTGAAGGCTCGGGAAGAAAAGAACAAAGCCCAGGAAGAAAAGCTTCATGCCCATGATGAAAATATTGAAGCCCAATCTGCAAGAATAGTGGTCTTAGAGAAGCAAGCTGAAGAAGATCATAAAGACCTAAAAAAGATAAAGACTATTCTAAAGGGCCTCATTGTAATGGAAAAAGATCCCAAATAGACAGATCTGATCTTTTGTTGTAATTTAACTCTTTTGTTGTTGAAATTTTCAATCTTATTAAAAATTTTGTGCTTTCTCGTTTCTTTTTGTTATTACTACTAATCTTTCAGGTAGTTTACTATATTTTTTTCCATTCCCTTATATTCTTTTTTAAAATCACAAAGGGGGAGAAGGAAAAGATCTCTAATGAAAGGGAAAAAGAATCCTAACAAAGGGTGAGAAAGAAAACAAACTCTAATAAGAGTTTATCTAAGGGGGAGTTTTTTTTAGGAGAAGACTTTCTTATTCGTAATGAAGTGTCACTCTGGAAATCTAGAATACGATCCTTATAGTTTCAAAGCCTAAGGGGGAGTTAGTCGTATTCGTCAATATTCTTAAAGCAAAGGGAGATAAGCGTTAATGTTTTTCTTTCTTCTTAGAATTTCTTTTTCAAGGATGTTTGTGCTTTCCAAAAAGGGGGAGATTGTTGAGTCAATAAGCTTTTCCTTATGACTTTTCCATTCCTTCTTGTTCTGAAAATCACAAACACCTTATCTTTAAGAAAATATCTTTTATAAGAAAAATCACTTTTGTAATAAAAATTTCTTTTATAAGGAAAATCACTTTTATAAGGAAAATCGCTTTTATAAGGAAAATCGCTTTTATAAGGAAAATTGATTTTGTAAGAAAAATTATCCTTATCATATTTTTCATTCATATTTTTCCTATGTATAAGATTTGGATTCATTCTCGAAATTGTTTGAAACTTTGATATGAGGAATTCTGTTTTTAGGATCCGAATTATGGACAAGAACTATAATAATGTTTCACTCCAAAATCTAAATGAGAACTGTAATAAAGTTTCATTCCGAACTCCGGATATGAACTCTAATTAAGTTCTACATCAGATCTAGGATGCAAATCCTTAGAAAGTTTGATAATGAATTCGCATTACGAATTCTGATGATGAATTCTCAATACGAATTCTGATGAAGATTTCTCATTACGAATTCTGATGAGGAATTCTCATTACGAATTTTGATAAAAAATTCTCATTACGAATTCTGATGAGGAATTCTCATTACGAATTCTGATCAAGAATTATCATTATGAATTCTGATGAAGAATTCTCATTACGAATTCTGATGAATAATTCTCATTAAGAATTCTGATGAAGAATTCTCATTACGAATTATGATGAGGAATTCTCATTACGAATTCTGATGAGGAATTCTCATTACGAATTCTGATGAAGAATTCTCAATACGAATTTTGATGAAGAATTCTCATTACGAATTCTGATAAAGAATTCTCATTACGAATTCTGATGACGAACTCTCATGAAAAATTCTCATTCTGAATTCATCTACTAAACAAGATCTGATCATCTTTGTTTTATACACACTGAATTTATTCAGACTCCGAATCTTCACTCCGAACTTTTTAGTTAAGATTTAAAACGATGTCGTACATTCTGTTACACTTGTTTTGTTATAAAACGATGTCATGTATTCTGTTATGAACTAACCGTTGGTTAAGTTACACGAGTATAGGTCCCTCCGATTTTTAAGGAAAATATGACTGTTGGGAAGGAGGCTAACCATACCTATAAATAGGATCTCCTTTGAAAGAGCTCATAATGGATGGATGAACAACTTGGTTATTGTGCATACATGTTGTTGAAGTGATTTATAGAGAGAGAGAGAGGCTCTTATTAACTCTCAAAGATTCGTGCGACTCCGAATGTTGGTGATTGCATTCGAGGGCTTCCGGGGATAGCAAGACAGAGGTGCCGGCTACCTTGACGTTTGAGGGATTCCTTGCTGAGAAAGATAGAGGTTTCCAACTACCTTGAAGTTGAGGGCTTGCGGGGATAGCAAGACAGAGACACTCCAATCTTTGTATCGAGGGCTTACCCTGGTGTGGGTAAGACATACTTTCTTGAAAGTATAAATCAAGGGACCTTTATCCAAGGTTGTTGGATACCCTTATCTGTGGGTTAAAAGACTTATATCTTGTTACTTGTAGTTTTATTACTTGTTTATTTCCGCTGCATTTTGTATTTTAAGGAAATTATAACTTTCTTATACTTCCTTACTTGTACTCTGTTTCATTTAGATTCTATACGCTTTAAGGTAGAATCTCATATAGTAATCTTTTGTTAAGTTTCATTTTCCAGAAATCATATTTCTGGAACCTACTTTCAGAATCTCTTTTCAAGTTTTCATTTGATATTAGAGGTGTTGTGAATTTTCTTAAGTTTAAGTTTGTTAAACTTATCCCTTTCCTTTTCTTAAGGAAAACATAGTTAATCGTAACTGACTTTAAAGGTTCCAAAGGAATTATTAAAGTATACAATTCACCCCCCCCCCCTCTTGTATATTGAGCATCTACATCATTATTTCGATCCTACAAATAGTATTATTTTTAAAGGAATAATTATGTTGTATTATATAGTTTCAATTTTAATGTATGTTTTAAGTGTGTATCTGGTTTTTCCAAACTACTAAAATGTGCGTTACTTCAGGATGCAATTCCTTGTATAATAAGCCAATGTAATAAAGTAATCATCAACTCTAGGCTACTCTATAGAGGTATTATATCAAGTGGATCCTTTAATGAAAAAAAATATACTCTAAGGTATAAGGTCTATATATGTCAATGTAATAAAGTAACCATTAAGGTTTATGCTTGTATTAAACATTTTTTTATTAGTCATTGTAATTAATTTAAAATGACAACACTAATAAATTTTGTTAATTATTAATTTGGAAATATTTCAAATTATAAATTAGGATCATTCCAAAAATGGAAAATATTTATTCAAATTTAAACCAAATATTTAACAGAAATTAATTTGTAATTAATCCTCCATACAGGATATGAAATCATGTTTTTAAAGTGAAAATATTTAAAAGTTTACAATGATTTTATATCCAATTTCAAAATATAATTTCTTCTAATCAAATAAAATTGATTAATATATGTATAATTTTTATATTTTTACATTAATTAAAATTAATAATATAATTTTATGTTAGAAATTATTTAGATGAAAAAGAAGTTTTCAATCAAAATTCAGCATTTTCGCTATTCGTTAAAATATAAAACTTCTCAAAAAATACCAAAAATTAACTCCAAAAATGTTGATATTATTATTTAAGAAATAATGTTTATTTTATTTATAAAAAATATACTATTTTCCAAATTCAGTTTTAGAACAAGTGATCTATTAAAATGCGGAAAAAATATCTTTAGGAAAATATAACATTATAAGCATAAAATTAGATTTTATATTATCAGACAGCAATCAAATCTATTAGATTAATGTAAAAAAAATATGACTTAATATATAATATAAATATTTCTTTAATATCATCTACTAGTAATAATAAATTTAATTTATTGTGATACAACTTCTTTAGTGAAAATTAATAGTTTTTATACGACCATTTAATTTATATTCAACTGGTTTTTATATTCATTTATAATTAATTGGTAACTAATTAATTAAACAATATATTTTATTAATTTAGATAATCCAATTTGTTAACTCAAACTTAATGGTTAGGATATAATTTTATTATTAAATAATAATATTAACAGTTTTCATAAAATTTGGTCATTCATGTAAGCAAGTAGTCAAAGAAAGTTGTTATTGAGTGTAATGCAAGCTAACATAGTATTCAATGCATTTAAAGCAATATAAAATATTAAATTTATTTAAAATATTAAATATATCATAAATTATAGAGTAGTTTTATTCATATCTATGCTTTTTGTTGTGTTTCATACATGTTGTCGAATAACATGATGTTATTTTATAATTTTTGCGGTGTTACAATGTCCCCACATTTCATAAAATCATTCATCATAGTTTAAACATGATCCTAAAAATATAGGGTTTGAAATTTCAAAATAAAATTTTTTATAAACCAACTTATTAAAAGAGTTAATAAAATATCTTGTTAACATTAGTGGATGGGAAGTT
This sequence comes from Viscum album, assembly GCA_963277665.1. NCBI lineage: Eukaryota > Viridiplantae > Streptophyta > Magnoliopsida > Santalales > Viscaceae > Viscum > Viscum album. The sequence goes on from OY728127.1 coordinate 1,804,095,523, forward strand.
CAAAGTTCACATGAAATAACACAAAACTATGTTTCCATGTTGAGGAACATCAGTGGAAAGTGAAGATATAGAATGGTGGAAAATTGTAAACATTCATAAAGAGTGATTGAGGTCATTGATCATAAACAATTAAATGATCAATGTAAATTTGAGGGGCTCAAAAACATAAATCAAAGGCATTAAAAATTCATTGTTATAATCAGAAATAATGGTAATAGGATAAAATATTATTTCTTGACAAATTTTCTAAAGTTGGGGAATTATTATACTATCATACAATATATGAAAAATATACTGACAAGATGTATTTTTATTTCATAAGAAAAATATCATCCACTGGTTATGCTTTGATCAATTTCTAGATCATAACATATTCCAAAACAATAAATTTCCACAAATAATTTTTTAATTCCGTAATCAGTAAAAATCACTTTTTATAGATCCATAAAATTGTGAAATGTATTTATGTCTCTCTCTAATTATTTGGAATACCAATATGGTTAATACATTAATCTAGAAACAAAAAAAAATAGAACTATTTTTTCTTCATTAATGTTTATTTGTCAAATTGGTCAACTAAAAATAATGACACATTTACCAAGACATCATAGAGGCATATGGTAGTCATGAAACCCTTATCATCCTTTGGTCATGGGATAAATCCCCAACACCTTTGTGGACTTGGTATGTTTTTACACATCAATCTTGTTTCCTTTTTTCTAAAACAATATTAATATAATTCTTATAAAATTTCCAAAATAAATAAGATGTGTATCATTTAAAAAAAGTATTCATTAAATAAACATTTTCTGATTGTTTTCAGAACAATTTTTATTAAAAATGTCTAATAATATTATTTTATAATTATAATATATTTATTAATGACCAAATTAACCCAAAAGGATATCAGTACCTTTAATCTTATATGTATAAAATGTAAAGTCATTATTCCTCAAAAAAATCTTCCTGTTAAAACATATTCATTGAACAAATCTCTCGAATATGTCATTATCCTTGGTCAATACCAATGTATAGGTTTTTATAACATTGACAATATGATCAATTTTAAACTCATTGACCATGATGGAATCAATGAATCTTATGTCAATGAATAAACAACTAGTTCTAAAATTTTATAGAACCCATAGATGATTCATGATTATTGTAAAAAAAATAATCTCAATAAAATCATTCATCAATTTATTTATTAAATCAAAATACATAAGTACATCATCCATTTTATATCCAAATATGTCCTTCCATGGTCTAGGGGCTTCACTTTTAAAGAGTGAGTTGACACGATTAGTGCCCTGGTTAGCCACATTTAATGCAACAAACTATAAATGGATCTTTATAATGATATTTAGATCCTTCCATCATACTATTATTTTATACTTAGTAATTATTTACATTATTATATTATATTATACACATAAATCATCTCACAATTCCATTGAGACACTTCTCAAAGTGTCTTATTCCACATTCATTTCATGGTAATAATGAAACCTTCTTTTGTCATGGTCTCCACCACTTGAGTTCTATGAAAACTCCAACCTTCTCTTATTTTTTGAGTTAAAAATAGGTTAATTTATCTATTATTAATCATATTTTAAAAAAATAATTAGTAATAAATATTATATATTTCACTCCCATCAACAAAAAAAAATTTTCTCATTGACACCTCCTTTTCCTTAATGTTCAATGTTAACATGATTCCTTTGGGATTCATCCATTGACTCAAACAAAAAAACATAGTGTTAACACCAATTATCATAGAGGGAATACCATATAATAATTTATAGGATTTATAACTATTGACCAATTATATTCAGTCTATGAAATAGGTTAAAACTTGTTTATTCATATTCATTATCTATTCAAATCCTTCATAATGGTTTAAAATGAAAATGTCAAATATCCTAAGAATATCCCCTAATGATGTCAAACTAGATTCACAGTATGGATTTTGGTCATACACCAGGTAATGATTGGGTTAAGCCCAATGTGCCCTTTTTTAGATTAATTACCCCTATGTATATATATTTCATAAGAAAATACCCTTTTAATGTCTTGTTATGGATGTTTACCTGAAAAAACCAGATAATATTTATCTTACTAAAACAATAGTATGTTTTTTATACATATCCTAAAATTCAATCATAGGGTTATATTCCATAATATATGTTTAATTATATCCAGTTCCAAAGGATACTACTAAACATCATTTCATACAAGCTATTGTGACCTTGACCCAAATAGCCCAATGTAAATTCCTACTACCAATATATTGGCATAAGATATAAGGAATTATTTCCCAAAGGATATATCTGTTTAGTAGTCATGGTAATCTAAATAAATAAATGATTCTTACATTAAATTTTCAAAAAAAATTGAAACATATATTTTTAAAAAAATTAACACTATTCCATCTTGAGAATCCATGTATATCAGTCGTATTAAACATTCTGGATTCATGGGTAATGCCAAAAACAATGGTGGTCTCAAATGAACAATAATGGTTAACTACATAATAGGCCATCATGAATCAATAATGAATAATAAATTTAGTAAATCAAACAATTTAACAAATAGAACATTTAAATAATTGGATATGGAATAATCAATCTGGTAAGGTAAATAACAGAAAACACATTCTATTTAAATAATTAGATAAGGCATAATCATTACTTAAAAGTAAATAATTTAAAAAAATGAAATTTAAAAAAATGCATAAGGCATAATCAGTATGGGTAGATTAATAACTAGAAACACATGAAATTTAATCAATAAACTAAGGGTATTATGCCTCCATATATTTTGTCATAGTGAAAAGATCATGGAAAAAGAAAACAAAATATGAATAATGGAAATCAAAATTATTTGATTCCATGTTTCCCACGTACATGGAACATTTACCATTATGATGTTTCACAAGCTCTTCTATAAATGATGGGTAGAAACCCATTTAATTCAGTCTTGCTATAACATCCTAAGATTTTATAGTATGATATCTTTTTAAAGAAATTTAATATCCTGCACTACATGTAACACCGAGTTCGAGCACACCCTGACCTATCAAAATAGCCTTTAAAAAAGATGTTTTGAATGATGTTGAAGACATTATGAAAATTTATAATTTTCATTTTTCCAAATAAAAAACATTTTTAAATTTTTAAAACCCAAATTAGATTATGGTAAATTTTTGGAATTTTTATTAAAAGATTTAATTTTTTATGAATAGTAAAAAAAAATACTATAATTTTGTTGAAAATAGAATATTCCCTTAAAATAATTATTTTCATTAAAATTTATTTTAAATATTCAAAAGATAAATTGTACATGTAATGATAAAATTTATGTAATTGGAACTATTTTATAAAATTAATTTAGATATAAAAATTAATTGAACTCTTGAACATCTCTTTCACCGTCCTTCTAGCTACATTTGCAGGATTAGAATTAAACATAATTTTACTACTTCAGAAAATTTAATTTAGAAAAATAAATACATGGTTTCAATCATTATAAAAAATTTGGTCCAATAATATCAAAAAACAATTTCTAAATAATAACTTTAGTAATTTTATTTACAAATGTTAATGATAGATACCGCAATTAAAGGTAAAAATAATATTAAAATAATATAAAGTTAAACTAAAACTTATAATAATTTAATTGGAAAAGTTTCTTTTAATCAAAAGTATCCTTAGGTCTATTTTGAGACAACTATGATCTACTTGGATTACTTTAAAAGTTTTATAATATTATTTTTAATGAAAATCATATTTTTTTACAATTTTGTAGTTAACAATTAATTTTTTTTACTATGAGGTAATATAAGTGATATTTTAGAATACAAATAATCATTAAAAATCTGAAATTATTATATTTATTATGTTAATTTACATAAAATTTCTTAAAATAAATAATTAAATTAAATGGGGAAATAATTATGATGCAACAATAGATTTATTAAAGGAAGAATGAAATAAATAACATTAATAATATTAAAATAAATGTCATATGAAAGATTATATTCCATCCAAATTTTTTTGTTGAAATTAACATATTAATATCGGTTAAAATACTATTTTTGAAATATTCAAGTTGTATTGATTTTATAAACAGTCAAATAATAAATAGCATCAAAATTGGCAAAGATGAGATCTTAAAATAAATAATATTTTATTAAATGATATAAATTAAAAAAAACAAATATATTGGGCATACAACTAGGATAATGTTTAAATTATCACAATTATCAATTTTGAATCATTTAAGTGTAACTTGTCCTTAATAATTACATAGATATTATTAAAATCAATGAATTTGGGAAAATGTCACACTCTCATTTCATATAAATACAATAATTTTAATTTAGGGATAAACTAGACGTAAATTTGATCATGAATATTATTTGGGAATATAAAATAATTTTATAAAAATTTTCAATTTATTTATAATATTTACAGCCTAAATATTTACCATAAATAATGACACAAGAGTGATGAAATAATTATTTTATTAATTTAAATATCAAATAAATTATTTTAAAAATGTTAAAATAAATTTAATTTAACATAATTGTGAATATCCAAGAATTTTCATGGTTACTAGGACATTAATTAGTGTATTAAATAGTTTGGTTCAGAGTTATCTTTCTGTTTGGATTTTATTTAAAGTCAAAGTCATGAATAGTGTCCAAATTAACACTATTCGGATTTTATAAAACTAATAATTTATTAAATTATAATAAAATCATAAAAATCTCTAAAACGGACAATGTGATAATTATAAGGTCTAAAATGTCATAAATTTTCCATTTATTGACATTTGAATCCATATAAGTAAATATGTATATACGTTTAATATTTAACGTATTATTACCACAATTAGACCTAAATTGATTAATTAAGGATAAATCGAAAATATAAGGTTTAAAATAAAATTAAAACATGTATAAATTTTATTATTATAATGGTACATATCCAAATACTCATCTTACATTCTAAATAATTCACATTGGAGACATTTGTAATAGAAAATTAATATATATTATTTTAATATTTTTAGAGATTACTAATGGGATAATCACTTCTATTATAAAATAGAACCTCTACTTATCTTTTATTCACACCTATAAAGAAATTTTTCAATGAAAAAACCAACCCATATTCTCTCCCAACGTCCATCAATTCAAATTATACACCATAATTTTGGAAAAAAACAACATAAGAAGTCCTTTTGTACAAATCCCTCATAGAAGAGGTAATTTTTTTACTCATTCAATTCAATTTTTTTTCTTCTTATAGTTCATCTTCCTATGTTCTCTTTATATAAATTTAATAACTCTAGTATCATCTATATACTAAGATTTTATTATGATTATAGGAAAACTATATTCATCTTTTTATACATCCTAGGAAAATCAATATCACCATGTGTGTGTACGTAAGGTTTACCATCTCCATGTGTTAGTGTGCACTATTTTAATCTATACATTATCTAGATGGGTATAATGATCAATATAACAGATATACATTATAATTAATATTCAATCAATTTCGTTTCCCATTTAACGTAAATCAAATGACATCATTTCTCATGTGAACATACGACTTACCGTCTCCATGATGTAATTAGACTAATCCTCAAAGATAACCATTCAAGAAGTATTATAAAAAATATATATTGTCACAACCCGTCCCCCGGGGCCCATGCCGTGACAACTCCACGCCTGCCTTCCATAAGCCAGGTGCTGGTGACTAGCACCAATGGCGTAAATCCCTAATCTAGGAAGGAATTTCCTTTATAACTAAAAACACACATAATAGAATACACAGATAGATACAAAACACTATGTAAAACTACATAACAAGAGAGTGTTGAAAGGTAAAGGGGCCGGAAATGCAAGACCAACTGAAATTACAAGTACAATATAAAAGTACCAAAAATAGCTGAAAGGTGAAAAGAAGATCCTAGATCATCCACCATGGATCCTACCTGAAGGGTAGGTACATATATCCTCCATGGCACTCCACGTTGGTCAGTCTCCTCCAGGTACCGAATGGTCGTGAGGTCCACCTTCGGGTACCATCCAGTCCTCGTACACTCAGCCTCAGTCAGTGTTGTCAGTCTTCTGCATCCAACACAATGAGGTGCAGGCATAGCCCATGCAGGGGTGAGTATAACGATACTCAGTAGGCACCCAGAGAAGTTCGTGGTCTCACAAAATTAAACAAGGATACACTAAAAAGTATGAAATCAACATATTAGCCTACTTATTTATATGCCCATATATATACCTAAGTTATCAAGTAATCCATCTCAATCCTGAGAAAAACACCAAGTTTACAGACTCAGCTCACATAGATATAAAACTTTTTTTAGAGAGATAGAGATGATCAAATGTATCCAATGAATCATATATTCTGTCGAACCCACAGAGGATCCAGGAAGAGAAATCAGAACTTTCGAACCCACACAGGATCCAAGAACAGTTATTCGGTCGAACCCACACAGGATCCAGGAATAGAAGTCATAACTATCGAACCCACAGAGGATCCACGAATTGTAGTCAGAGTTATCAAATCCATACGGGACATAGGAATAGTCGTTAGTGCTGTCAAACCAACATATGATCCATGAACAGTCGTTAGTTCTGTTGAACCCAAATAGGATCCAAGAACAGTTTTTAGTGCACAGCCAGCCATAGGGTTCCGCGCGAAGAATGCTTGATTCTGGGAGGGTCCGCTCCTCAATCCGATTGTCGATATAAAAAATACCACTATGTCCCAATAATAATTATCTCAAAGTCCCTTCTTGTCATAGGGATATCAACACAATATATTGTGCGTCAATCGGAAGCCCGGTCTGTGAGTTATTGGCATTTCCGCTCTGAGGGCCCAGTTGGATTTAGGTTCAATCCAACCTAATCATACCGCAATTGTGTACAAACCTCATGTGGGGTATTCTAAAAGAATCATTTTTCTCCAGGAATTCCGTCTCCGTAGACGGTTCGTTAATCGGACACCCGTAGCCCATGTTTTATGTGAAAATTTGAAAACATACCAAAATGGGTCCGAGTCCGGACTGGGGTCCGACCCGGTCTATGGGTCTGACTCGGTCTGCGATCCTGACCCTGTACATGGGGATGGCTCAACCCATGATGGTGGCCCACCCCACACTGGGTCCGGCCCTTCAGCCTACGCTATGTCCATCTCGGGGCCCTGTGGGGTCCGCCCTAGCCGTGTACAGGGGGTAAGCCGCACCCCTGGATTCAGAACGGCTAAGCCATTCAGGAGGAGGAAAAACTAGTGCCACGTGGCGTCGGTCTGCGTCACATGGGGCTCGCTCCTCCCGGTTGGTCGAGCGGCCAGCATACTCTCACGCGGCGCCATTGCACAACGCCCCCTCCGGTGACACTGCTGCTTAGGCCACCGGTCTTCCTCATGGCCGGCCTTGAGCTGGTAGCCGTTGCACTGCTGCGGAAAGGGTCTGCAACCCCCTTCTTCTCCACCTTGCGTAGTGGTTGGGTCGTGCCTTCTCTGGCGACCCGGCGGCTCGGGCCACTGGATTCCTTCGCGGACGGCCATGCGATGGCCACCGCTGCACCATCGAGGCCCTTCGGTAGTGGCCTTTTCCTCCGACAGTGTGGTTGTGTCATCGCTATCCACATGGCCGGCTTCAGTGTCGTCCGCGTTTCTCTTCGTCACCGGTGACATTCACCGGTTCCGACCACCGACGAATCCTTCGCGGGTCACCAGACGAGTTTTGGTGGCCCATTTCTCGTTCCTGAAGACGTCTCACTCTCCTCAGGAAGTTACCTTCGATCCAAAACTAATTTTGACGAGGAACTCTCAACTCAGAATCATTCCACGTTGGGTGTCAAAATCCAAATGAAAGGGAGAGGGGTCGAGTCGTGTTTGTTCGGCCTGAACCCTCCGCATTAGGGTGATGTCAAGAGGCATCTAATTCTAATCTATGATGGAAAACGAAGAACACGACACAATTTAACAAAGCATGAACCCCTGCCTAGGATTTTTTGTCATTGGAAATGAAGATGGAGAATTCGAGGATGACGTCTTCCATGATCTTCAAGGATGGTGCTTCCTCCTTTGTTCCTGTTGGAGATCAAAGAAAAAGTTTTCTATCATCGGTGGATGAAGAATTCTTCTTTCTTAAAATGTAATTCTTTATTGTGAGGAGCGATCTTCGTTGGGAGATGCTCCCAATAATCCTCCACTAAAATAACCAATGTGAATAGATGTGCCAAATAATAGATTATAAAAAAAATTCTTTTGTTGGAAAGAAATTAAAAACGAATTCTTAATCACTTGGTTGGAACCATTAATGTGAAGGGTGGTGGCACCATTATGTGGGGAGCTCATGAGTTTTCTCCCCACATAATGGGGAGTTCAAGATGTTAAAACCTCGGGGGGTCCACACATGGGAGGTTGAGTTTGGGTGGGCCCCAACACCATAACCTCTCATGTGGGGTTAAGGTGTGGTGGTCCCCACCTCCAGCCTCCCAACGGTGGTTATAAAAAATTAAATTAAATAAGAAATGCACTAATTTTATTTTATTATTCCACGTAAAACTCAAAAACTATCTTTAATTCACGACTATCTGTTGTCGAGGTGAAAGTCTTATTATGTGAATATAGACACTATGAGTTCAACGGTGCCCCCGGATTTCAATTCCGAGCACTGGTTCAAAAGATATAAAAACCCACTCGTATGTTTACTAAACATACCCGAACAAAACTGCATAAATTGATTCTAGGCACACCGGGCCTCAGAATCAAGCACCATTAATTTTTGCGGACACATAAAATTCCCATGTATTTATGAAAAAAAATTCCATGGAAATCCTAGGTCTTTACATTCTCCCCACCTTAGTTCTTTACATCCCCATAAGATACCACTCGAACTAAGTGAACAAATGGGGGTACTGAGCACACATCTGAGCCTCCCTCTCCCATGTACTCTCTTGGAGGTTCTCCAGCTGCCAAAGAACGCACATCAAAAGTATCAACCATCCATGAAGGAATTTCTCTTTTTGATCCTCAATCTCCACTAGAACCTCTGTAAAAGTCGCCCCATCATCGACGTACAACACCCCATGGTCGATGATGTGAGAATGGTCGTGCACATATCTCATTAGCTGAGAAATGTGGAAGATGTCGAGCACCCGGTGCAACTAAGGTGAAAGAGCCAGGTGGTAGGCCACCTCGAATACTCTGATGAGGACCTATAAAGGTCTAATGAATCACAGAGATAACATGTTTCCTCGACCAAATCTCTGGAAACCTCATAGGGGGGAGACCCATAGAAAGACGTGGTCACTATCCTTGAACTCTAGAGGTCTCCCTATCCTATCTGTATACTACTTTTGTTTTATTTGTGCAGTCTTCATCTGCTAATGGATGATTTATACCTTCTTCGTGGTATCTCATACCATCTCTAGTCCCACTAGCACTGACTCCACTGGGTATGTCCAATACAATGGTGATCTAACAGGTCGACCATACCAGGCCACAAAAGGGGTCATCCCGATGGTGGAGTGATACTTGTTGTTGTATGAAAACTACACCAAAGGTAAGTGATCCTTCTAGTTGTGACCGAAGTCGAGGACACATTCACACAACATGTCCTCAAGGGTATTAATGGTCTGCTCAGTCTGACGATTCTTCTAAGGATGGAAGGCGGTGCTCAAACGAATCTACATCCCGAAAGCCTCCGGCAACCCCTTACATTGCCGGGATGTATATCGTATGTCATGATAATAGACAATAAAAGAAGGTAATCCATGTAGACGCACAATCTTTTGCATGTAGAGGCATCCTAAGATCTTTACTGAACCCCTGCTCTCTAATCGGTTGGAAGTGGGCCGACTTGGTGACTAGCTCAATGATCACCCAAGTCAAGTCATGACCCCCAGGATGTATATGGATGTCCTGTCACAATGTCCATGGATATCCCATACCACTTCCACACTGGGACCTCTAAAGGCTGAACCAAGCCTACTTGTACCAGATGCTCCGCCTTCACTATCTGACAAGTGATGCATCGAGAGACAAACTCTACTACTTCCTTCTTCATTCCTGGATACCAATGTTGTTGTCGAACATCCCGGTACATCTTCTACACTCCTAGATGTACAGCTAGAGGATATGTGTGGAACTCTCTCAACACTTCTTCCTGAAGTGACACTGGAACTATAGTACATCCTCTAATGAGTATGATGTTCCCCCCACGTTTAGAAAATCCATCAAGTGACTGCCCTGTGGATATATGAGCACGTCGTGTCTCGTAGTCATTGTATCCACGATGCACCTACCTGATTCACTGAATATGTGGAGGAGTGAGTGTAAGAGAATGAAGGAAAACTCTTCCATCTCGGTCCGCAAGGGATATCTATAAAGCAGCCAGTTGCTCGGTCTCCTTTCTTATAAGCTGTATACCATATCTACTACATAGTGCATCTGCTAAAAAATTCCCCTTCCCAATAGTATATACTATCTCAAAGTCATAGTCCTAGAGGAACACAAGCCATCGTCATGTCTCATGTTCTGGTCCTTCTGAGAGTAGATATACCTAAGACTCTGGTGGTCAGAGTAGACTGTAAAATGCTCTCCTTTCAGATAGTGCCACCACATCTTCAAGGCGAAGACCACTTCTGCTAACTCCAGGTCATGGGTAGCGTAGTTATGCTCATGTTGACTCAGCAGACTCTAACCATAAGCGATCACTTCTTTCCCCGGCATTAGGAAACACATGATTCTGGTCCTTGATGTGTCATAATAGACTATGTACCCCACTTCTTTCGATATAAGCCTCAAGATGGGGGCACTATTCTGCCTCTGCCTCAACTCATGAATGCTCTACTGGAATCTCTCTGACCACATGAAGGGTTTCCCCTTCTTTGTCAAGGAAGATAGTGGTGATGAAACTCTTGAGAAGTATGGTATGAACGTCTCGTAATATCCAGCCAAAACTGAGAAACTCTGAACCTTTGTCACACTCTTGGGTGTCTCCCAAGAAAGTACCGCCTCAATCATCACTGGATCTACTACAACTCCAGCATCTAAGATGACATTTCTGAGAAAGTGAACCTCTCGGATCCATAACTGGCACTTCAAGAGCTTACCATAAAGATGGTGCTCTCGGAGTGTGTCTAGTACTACCCGCAAATGATAGGCATGGTCCTCCTCAGTAGTCGAATAGATCAGAATTTTGTTGATGAAGACTACGACAAAGAGATCGAGGTATGGCTAGAAAATACTATTCATGAGACCCATGAACATTCCTGGATCATTGGATATGCTAATAGGAATAACCAAGAACTCATAGTGGCTGTACTGACAATTGAATGTTGTCTTCTGCACATCCTCATCTCGAAATCTGAGCTGTTGATAGCCTGATCTGAGGTCAATCATAGAGAACCATCGTGCCCCCTTTAGCTGATCAAAGAGGTCATTAACCCACTGGAGTGGGTACTTGTTCTTCATAGTCACCTAGTTTAGGCGACGGTAGTGGACACAAAGCCTCAATATCCCATCCGCCTTATTGGTGAACAGAATCAGGGATGCCCTAGGAGAAACACTGGGCCAGATGAATCCCTTCCCCTATAAGTCCTCCTACTATACCTGTAACTAATGAAGCTTGGTGGGAGCCATCCGATATTCAAGTGTAGATATCGGTGTCATCCTGGGGTACAGGTCAATGTGGAATTCCACCACTCTGCAAGGAGGTAGTCCTGGAATATCATTAGGGAAAACATATGTGTATTGGTCCACCACTATTGAATTGCTCGAACTCTCCACATCAACTGCTCTGAGGGTAAGGCAGGCCAACTAATGAGTGATCGGATGCACCCTTCTCCTGGTAAGTCTGTCCTATGCTGCAAAGGCTCCCTTCTCACTGGTGAAGGTGAACCTGGTCCCATCCATACGGACACACCTCACTTTGTGCCTAATACTATCAATCTGAGCGTGGATTGTAGATAACCAGCCTATACCCAAGATGATGTCATAAGGTCTCGACACCACTATGAGGAGATCCTCGCTGATGATCTTACCTCCTAGAGTAAGCTCACACTTTCAGCACCATTGCATGATCGTCGAGTCTGCTCCTATAGGAGTCTCTTGCCGTAAGGATTGAGCCAATAGCTCCATCAGAATCTCCGAGCTCCGAACAGGGGTGGTGGTAATGAAATAGTGATTGGTACCTATGTCTATAAGTACAAAATCCAAGGTGGAGTAGACACAGATCGTACCACGAATCATCTCCTGAGCACTATGATCGTAAGCCTCAGCTGCCTTGAGCTTAGCTCTCCTCTATCCACCTGCTCCCTATGGTTGGGGTGGACCTCCTATGGTGGTGGTGGTAACACCTCATAACGTCTTCCACTACCAGCCGCCCAACCATATCCTCTTCCACCTCCACCTACGCCCTACAGATTGCCTCGATTGAATCTATGCCTCTACCTGGGAGGTCCCTCAACTAAATATTGATCATCCATATGGCGGGTCAGATAATCATGAGCCATGTGACCCTGCCCGCCACATGTGAAACACTAACTCTTCCCTGAATGAATGGCTCTGTCTTGTGTGTCTCACACAACCGAACCCAAGTCATGAGGTCGTCCAATGGATGTCATGGTCTGCTTGGACCTCTACGACATCTGTCTATTGCCAGCTACAGAAGACTCCACTATGTGGTGCCCGGTGGCGGGTCTCGCTGCAGGTGACTGCTCAGCATAGAAACTCTCTACTAAGAGGGATCACTCCAATACCCACACATACGTTGGGATGCAGAGAGAGATCATCGAAGCAATGATATCTCACCTGAGCCCCTGCTCGAAGGTCTGACCCCTGATGAATGGGTACAACACCATATATATGGAGTAGCGCGAGAGGTCGGAGAACCTTGCTGGGTATTGTGCCATTTTCATGCTATCCTACTGTAGATGCAGTAGCTCTAGTATTTTCACAACACAAAGGGTGGCTGGGAAAAACCCTTCCCAAAACATGCTCTTGATGTCTTCCTAGAGAAGTGATGCATCATCACGCACCAAGAGTATCAGGCTCCACCATCTTCTTGTTGCTGCCTGAAAAAGACTCGAAGTAAGGATCACCATATGGTCTGCTGGTGTCCCTACCAATCTGAAGACTCTCACCATATCCTCCAACCAATCCTCAATAGCTTGCTGGTCCATCTCACCCTTGTACCTTGGCAGCCTCTGGCGCTGGAACTCATGCAACGTGCTCATGTGGCATAAAATCTCTCCTGCTAGGGATGGTGGCATCGGTGTCACAATGGGTAGTGGTACCCTCGGAGCCTCCACTATAATAGGGACCTGCACCGAGGCCCCATCGCTCGGTGGGCTACTATCTCATACAAAACATGGAACCCTGGATGGCTATCTAAGTGGGGTCATCCTGAAAGAAATAGGTGGGTCACGGTCAATAAGTTATACCTAATGAGCTGACCCAAATGATATCACAAATAAGACTCTTCAAAACACATACTCAATCAATTTTTCTGTGTATTGAGTCGGAAATATGAAGTAAAGGGTCCTGTTATATGGATATGTCTTCCGCCGCACCAACCCTGGACTCGTTGAACTAAAAACCACACTCAATACCATTAACACTATTTCATCACAGAAGAGATAAGTGTCCTAAGTTCTGTGGTAGAACCAACTCCTCTGATGCTAATGTTTCATGACCCATCCCCAGGGGCCCATGTCGTGACTACCCCAAACCCACCTTCCACATGACAAAGGCTGGCGACTAGCATTAAAACCGTAAATCCCTAAACTGGGAAGGAATTTCCTTTATAACTGAAAACACACAAAACATTGTAAACATCTAGATACAAAACCCTATGTAAAACTGTATAAAAAGAGAGTGTTGAAAGGTAAAGGGGCCAAAAATACTAGCCCAACTGAAAGTAAAAGTACCACTAAAAAGGACCAAAAATAGTTGTAAGGTGAAAAGAAGATCCTCGATCATCCACCAAGGATCCTAGCTGAAGGGTAGGTAAAGATAACCTCCTCAACACTCCATATCAATCAGTAATTTTTGGGTACCGACTCATCGTGAGGTCCACCTCCAGGTACCATCCAGTCCTCGTACACTCAGCCTCGGTCAATGTTTTCTATCTTCAGCATCTAACACAACGATGTGCGGGCATAACCCGTGGAGTGGTGAGTATAACGATACTCCGTAGGGACCCTGAGACCCTCAAGGTCTCACAAAATCCAACAAGGATAAAACAAAAAATATGATATCAACAGATAACCCCACTTAGGTATATGCACATAGATATACCTAAGTTATCAATTAATCCATCTCAATCAGGAGGAAAACACACATTTTCTAACTCAGCTCACACATGTATACAACTATTGTAGAGATATAGAGATAATCAAATATAGCCACTGAATCATCTATTCTGTCGAACCCACACAGGATCGAGGAACTGAAATTAGAACCGCCGAACCCACACAGGATCCAGAAATAATTATTCTGTCAAACCAACACAGGATCTTGGAACAAAAGTCAGAACTGCTGAACCCATACAAGATCCAGGAACAGTCGTCAGAGTTTTTGAATCTGTATGTGATCCAGGAACAGTCATCAGTTCTCTCGAACCCACACAGGATCCAAGAATAGTCGTTAGTACTGTCGAACCAACACAGGATCCAGGAACATTTGTCAATGCACAGCCAGCCACAGGGTTTCGCACGAAGCATGCCTGATTTCGGGAGGGTATTCTCTTCAAGACGAGTGTCGATACAACAAATAAAACGAATTCCCAATAAAAATTATCTCCAAGTTCCTCCTTATCATAGGGATCCCAATGCAACAGACGGCATGTCAATCGGACGCCCGGTCTGTGAGTTAACGGCATTTCATCTTCGAGGTCCCGGTTGGATTTCGGTTCAATCCAACCCAAACGTACCCCAATTGCATCCAAACCTCAAGTTTGGTATGCCAAAAGAACCGTCATTCTCTAATATTTCTGTCTCCATAGACGGTTCTTCAATCGATCTATCGTAGCCCATGTTATGGGTGAATAGGTGAAAACAGGACGAAAAGGGTCCGGGTCCGGTCCGGCCCACTCGGGCCGACCATTCCTGACCCGGCCCAACCCCGATCCAGATAGGGGTCTGAACCGGTCTGTGGTTCTGACACAACCTGCGGGGCGGCCTGACCCGTGCGGGCGGCCTTGCCCGAGGGGGCGTCCCGGCTCACACAGGGTCTTTCCCGGCGGCCCACGCTGGGTCCATCCCAATGGCCCGTGGAGTCCGCCCTAGCCGCGTCCAAGGTGAAGTCGTACCCCTGGATCCCGAACGGCTAAATCGTTCGGGTGGAAGACAATCTAGTGCCACGTGGTGCCGGTCCAATTCACATGGGTCTCGCTGGGTCCTGCTCCTCCCGGTTGGCCGAGCGGCCAGTCGACTCCCACGATGTGCTATTATGACATGCCCCCTCCAGTAACCCGGTGGCTCGGGCCACCATCTTCCTTGGGGTCGGCTTTGCTCCGACCTCTGTTGCACCACCACGGCTAGGGTCTGTGTCCCCATTCTTCACCACCGTGTGGTGTGGTTGTGTTGTTCCCTCTCGAGTGACCCAGCGGCTAAGGCTGTTGTATTCCTTCGTGACGCGGTTGTGCCTCTGTTGTCCATGAGGTCGTCCAGAGCATCGGCCGCCCTTCTCTTCGTCACCCGTGACGTTTTACGGTTCTGATCGCCGATGAATCCTTCATGGGTCACCGGACGAGTTTCGATGGCTTGTTTCTCGTTCCTGGAGAAGTCACACACTCGTCGGTACGTTGCCTTAGATCCACAGCTGATGTCGATGAGAAATGCTCAACCCAGACTCAAGATGAGTTGGGAATCAAAATCCATAATAAAGTAGGAGGGTTTGGGCCATGTTATTATGTCCCACGCCCTCCGCATTAGGGTGATATCAAGTAACTTCGAATTCTAAACCACGATGGAAAATGAAGAACACGCAACAATTTAACAAAGCTCGAACCCCTGCCTCATATTTGTTGTCATTGGAAATAAAGATGAAGAAGTTGAGAATGACATTGTAGGAATTCTTCAAGGATAGTGATTCTTCCTTTGTTCCAGTTGGAGATAAATGAAGAAGTTTTCTGTCATCGGTGGATGAAGCGTTCTTCATTCGTCAATGGTCATTCTTCATTGGGAGTAGCGTTCTTCGTTGTGTGCTTCTCCTAATAATCCTCCAATCAAATCACCAAAGTGAATAGACGTTCCAAATAATAGATTATATTATGTATTCTTTCATTGGTAAGAAATTAAAAAAGAATTCCTAAACACTTGGTTGGAACCATTAGTGTGAAGGGTGGTGGCACCATTAAGTGGGGAGCTAAAGAGGTTTCCCCCCACTTAATGGGGGGTTCAAGAGGCTAAAACCTCGGGTGGTCCCCACCAAATTAATCCTCACATGGGAGGTTGAGTTCGAGTGGGCCCCACCACCATAACCTTTCATGGGTGGTTAAGGTGTGGCGATCCCCACCTACAACCTCCACATGGTAGTTATAAATAATAAAATAAAATAATACATGAACTTATTTTATTTTATTATTCCACGTAAAACTCAAAAACTATCTTTAATTCCCGACCATCAGTCTTCGAGGTGAAAGTCTTTTTAACTGAATAGTGGTGCTGTGAGTTTAACGGTGCCCTCAGATTTCAATTCTAAGCACATGTTCAAATGTTATAAAAACCCACTCGTACGATTATGAATGTACCTGAACAAAACTTCAGAAATTGATTTCGGGCACACCGTGCTTCGGAATGTAGTGCCGTCAATTTTCGTGGACTCGTATAATTCCCATGTATTTAAGAAGACAATTTTCATGGAAATTCGGGGTCTTTACATATATAATTAATAAGTATGAAATCTATGAAAATATAATGGTATTGTAAATATATATATATATATATATATATATCATTCACATGCATCCATTTAATACAATAAGGAATCAGAAGCAACATTATTGCATACGTACAGCCAATCGTCTCCATGAATGGTGTATTATATATCTTATATATATCTATAATATATATTTATATTATAAAAATATATGATATTTAAATAATATTATACATTATAGAATAATTAAATCATTATCTAATTAATATGATCAAGAATATCAAGTCAAAACACATACGATAAACCACACAATTACTACCTGAAATATTTAATTAACATTAAATTCTTAAATGAATAGTTAATACAAAGTCATAAATGAATCATATATTATATCATAAATATTATCATGATTTTTGTAAAAGTTAATAATATGTTTAAAACCACAATACAAGAGTTTCATACACATACAGAGGAAATCCATCCTACAAAAATTATTAATTTCGAAATCCCATTATTATTTGATATTTTTTATGCATACATATTTACAAGGTTATATTTATCCTCTTTTTACATCATTATTATAAAATTAAAAGAGATTATTTTTAAAGTATTAGGTAAGTGAATCATTAACTAAAACCCCATTTTAAATGTTCTAAGGATATATTCTTCTAAATATTTTACATTAATATCCAAGATTTCAAAATGTTTTTAAGGATTTATTTATATGGACATGAATGTTTTAAAATGTTACTTCCTTTAAAATGTTTCAAAGTGTTATGGGACACTTTGATTCAAAAATCAAATTTTAAATGTATTCTTTTATAAGTGTGCAACTTTTTAATAAATGATTTCAATGAAATGGGGGTATTTGTCTCAAGATGTTTTTAATGATGTTATTAGATTATTTTCATCTATATAAACATCCATTTTTAGGGAATTATGATTAATTGAGGATGATTTATTATTATAAAATATTACATATTATAATTTAGGGTTTTTGATTTAATTGACTTTGGATGTTCTCTTTTGATACAATTTACAGTTTATAGTTAATGTATTAACATTTTTTATTCTAATTTTAATACGAATGTTTATGTCATGTTCTACCCCTTTCATAAGAGTAATGGGTTAGGCATAGTAAGTGATGGGTGGGACCCGCTATAGCCCCTCGATGCATCCGTAGGTCTCATGATACAAATTTTTGTATTTTCATGATGCATTGATGGTACGGTTTTTTATGGTCTTGGCATAAGGAATTCACGATATAGTAATGTATGGTATTGGCATGAGGCCTTGACGGTATGGTTATGTTATCTATCATTATGAATTCCCCCATTAGGAAATTAGTTATTGATATTGTATGTTAGAATTAGACAAGAATAATATCCATGAGAATGTTTATATAGAACTAATTGATATATTCTTTCCATATTATGTGGAGGATTATGTTAAAAACTATTTTATTTAATTTTACACCTTGCCTTAAATTTTTTTTCTTCAATATGATAGGTTTCACTATATTTTGTACCCTTACTGAACATTTAAGCTCACCACATTCTTATTTTTTCATTTCCCAGGATTCTAAGAAGTGTATAATTACTGATATGTAGGAATAACCTAATATTATAATGGAATTATATAATAATTGACTATTTTTTTATTTATGATTTTAATTTCAATGTAAAATGCATGTATGTAATCTATTTTACAGAACTGATAAACTAATCGGTTCTTCGATATTTGATTCCTTCTAATAATGAAAATGTATTTAAATAATGACCCATCTCTGATATTTTAGGGTTAGGTCATTGCATTATAATTTGGCCAAAAAAATTATAATTTCCTTTTAAAAGGATAGTTTGATTGGTCATGGTGTGATTGAACTCAATGTTTTATGCAGTGCAAGCTATTGAGTTTATTTTAAAATATAACATACTATGAATTAATGGGGAGCTACAATAGCCATATGATTCACCTCATTATACTATCGAGTCATGGAGTGACTTACATTAAATAATCCACATCCCATTTCATACTCGTCCATTTCATTCCCTATATATTGAATAATCGATTTAATTCATAAACAATGTGCCTTATCAAATATTCATATTTATTAAATATTATGGATTTATCGATATTTCCCAAGATAATCAGAAAAAATTAATGAAAATATTACATTTTATAAATTTTATATAGTTTTTGAAATAATCATATCCATGATAAATAAAGTGGATATTTAGTTGTAATTTTTTCAATAATCACTGGAATGTAAAGACTCAAGGGGACATGAATGACCAAAAAATGATACAGGAAACTGAATTTCAATGATATACTTGGGTCAAAATAATAAAAATCCATCCAAAACAATAATAATGATGGTATCTATATGAATTATACTCGTTGAAGTATGTGTAACATCCCAGGTAAAAAAAGAATATGACATTTTCATATTTATTAATATTTGTAAATTAATTATTAATTTTACATTAAAGGGGATGCTATGTTCGATGGCATACCCGATACACAATAATGTGTTTCCCTGAAATCATACATTGCTCACAACACTGAGTTATACTAAAAATAATAGTATAATATTGTTATAAATGGTAGTTAACGCCTAGCCGTTATATTGGCAGGAATGGACAGAACTAACTACAATATGAATATAAATGTTTGTTAAATGTTTTTAAATTTATCCATAAAAGTTTAGAGGATACAAATAAGAAAAAATCTGATTTTAAGAATAAATAATATATGATTCATTAAAAAGTCGATTTACTGCCTTTTGATGGGGAACCCTCATTAAATCTAGTTTTTGTCACTTGTATATGTTGAATCTGAAAAAATAAAATTCCACTTTAGAATCAGGACCAAAAAATTTAATTTGGGTAAATATTTGGTATCTTTCTGAAAAACATCAATTTTCATGAATAATGAAACCAATATGTAGTAGTTAAAAAATTGACTTCTTCATTTAAATGAAATTTTACCAAATCTGTGAATTGAATTTCTAAAATCCTACATACAAGGTTTTTATTAGAATTTAAAATGTGGATCAATAAGATGAAAATAATGATTTGGTGAATAGTAACTTTTGACTTTTATTTACCACAGTTAAAGGTAAATGATGTAGTTCGAGGAAAAAATAATATTTTAATAATAAAAAATTACCTTAACACTTCTCTTAACCATATTGGATAAATCATGGACGACCATGGGCATCATTGGGAGGATTTGGGGACCCCATGGAGCCACTTGGGAGTGATAATGTCACTTTAGATTAATTAATTTAATGTAAAGACAAAAATTGCACAAACAAATATCTTTTAGTAACATAATTTTTACCTGGGGTTGTATAAGTTACCTTTTAAACTATAAATATTAATTTTAAATATAAATTTATATCCAACATCATGGTAATTTTTTTATAATTTTTAGACATCAAATAAAAAATATTATTTATGACTCAAAAATGATGCATTATTTACCTCATTAATAAATGAATTAAATAAATAAGATTTTAAATATTGAAATAAAATCCGAAACCATTCCAATTATTATTTTATGAATTTATTTCTACCATGAGTCATCTTATCTTTGACCTTAATTAGTTTTGGACCTTTAGAAAATGAAAATCATTATGTAATAAAATAATATTTTCACACGTTCCTAAAGAACCCCTCATCCCCATTATGAAAAGCCATCACTTATAAACCATTCCTCACTCCTCTCAAGCCCCTTGCCTCTTCCAAACACTGCCCATATAATCTCTCAAGATACCTCTATTCCTCCTAGAATCCTTACCTTAGGCATAAGGCACTTCAATAAGTCCTTTTGGTTTAAACCAATGGGAGTTACCCGAATTAAAGGTAACAATTTCTCTTAAATTATTTTCGTTTATTTTACATCTCCAAACCCTATACTCTTTTTATTCATTTATTTTATAAAAACTACAGAATCCTAAATATACTAGTATGTTTTTATGAGATGGATTCAAACTACACTTACACACACCACCATCTAATGGGTAAAGAACATATTATTTCTGTGGATGGAAAACTAACGCCCCACGAAACGATGATTATTCAATTATCTCCTACCACCTATTATGGTGGAAATTAGGATAAAACTATATTTATATATGATATATGTTATGTTTATGTTTTCTTTATGCTTATTTATTTTAAATTTATTACATACCTTTATGGTTTCCATTATAAGTAAACGCGATAATTTCATTTGAGGAAGTGCGGACTACCGCCCCTCAAATTGATATGATTCATTCATACTATATGTGGGACATATAAAGGATGGAAATTTTGAAATTATATATGATATTATATTTTAATTATAATATCACTATGAATCATTATGTTTTAATTCAATTAAAATAGTAAATATAAATGGAAGTAGTGTTCATGCATACATACGACTTACCGTCTCCATGAACGGTGCATTTCATTTATTATCTCCAAATGTTATGTACTATTAAAAATACATATATATCCTGGATATATAAGATATATTTTATATCTAAATCATGAATATCATTCTATAGATATTGGACTCTTGACCAGATGGACAAGTTTTAATTAGAAGGTGGTCATTTTTTACTTAAGTACCAAATATCGACAAAACGACCATTATTAACATAAATGATTATATAATTTTTATAACATGATGATAAGTGATATAAAAGGAATAATAAACATGAAAAAAGTTTCTTAATCAATTATAAATTAATTTATTTTTATTATTCAGGGATAACAAGGAACAAACATGTCAATTCGGACACGAGGTAAGCAGTTTCTTATCTCACCTTTAATTCTGTGAGATTTCCATTGTTCGCCACAAATTTATTTCATGTGGTGTATTCTGTACTTCCATATGGTATATATTACCACGATTCTATTTATATTCATGTTATTCTATAAATAATTTGGTTTTTATTATCTTTTGTTCATACGACTCGATTGATTAAAATGTGGTAATGGATTTTCATCTCACTTTTTATTCTTGTGAGATTCATGCTATATTTTCCACTATTTCCTTTTGTGTGTTGTATGTACTACCCATTATTGTATTCATTTTTCAATATACATAAATTAATGGGTATTTTCATCTTCATTTTATTATCCCTATTTCATGGGTTGTATATTTCGTAAGTTGCCAACATGGTAAGGGAACTTCTCAACCCAATTTCTATTCCTTGTGTTAATCTACTAGTTATTAATTATGTCATCCTATGATTATGTGTGGAATAATTATTTATTTATTTATGTTGTAATTTCAAATCCCTTATGTCGGAAAATACTTTTGATACACAAAATCACTCCATTGATATATTCCCATGTCATCGATATGAACTTAATAAATGTAATTTTAACTCAATTTCCATTAATTGAGTTAAACATCCAAGTCGTGGTTTTTTATTATGAAGATCATATGTGAATTTCCTATGATTGATTTACCCTGAATATCCAACCATATTGATTGTATTTATATTTGTCACACATTATTATGTTATTGACTTATCCTTAATCTAAGGATACCATTTTTAAAAGGGATTTCGTCTCAATTTACATTCTACTGAGACTTTATTATTTATTTGCACCAATTCACTTATATATGGTGTATATAGTTTCATTTGGAATGTTGTATCATGAATCCCTTTATTCTCATGATATTATAAAATTGTGATTAAATTTTATTCCTCAATTATTTGTATTCAATAGTCAATCATTATGTTAAAAACTTTTTTACTAAAATATCATTTTAAATGGTTTAAATATTTATTCTTATAAATTTTTATCATTAATGTCCATGTTTTAAAAATGGTTTTTAGGATTTATTTATACAGAAATTAATGTTTTAAAATGATAATTCATTAAAATCATCAATGTGGTATGGGAAACTTTGATTCAAAATTCTAATTATTATATGTTTTAAATGATTTTGAAAATGGTTTGATAGAGCATTGTTTATTTCAATATCATGATTTGATATATTAGAATGTGGAAATGTTTTCTTTCCTTTATACGTGTGTTATGTGTTTTTTGATGTTATGGTTATTGGTCATTGTTTATGTATATGGGTTATTCTGTGATAAACTGAGGTTGGGTGATCCCGAAATAGCTCTCTAATGCATTGGATAACGTGATGGAGGTAAATGTTAATGTTTCTCCAAAGAGATTTAGGGAATATACTGTGATAGGTATTCTTAATGTGACTACCTATGTAGCTATGATAGATAAATTTTAAGTATGTTATGAATGCCACATGTTACCTTTATGATTTATGATTTCTATATGTTATTCATAAATCATATGATTTCATGAGTTATATTATGATTGAAAAGTATTTTTTCATAGATTTTTATTTATTAATGGGATAATGTTTCTTTTCATTATATTATAATCCTTACATTGCTTTATCTACTCATCCCATATTTGAAATGTTTTTCACAGGACATAAAGATTAATAGAGTAAAGGATAATATCAAGGAAAAGTCATTCTATCTAAAACATGGAACTAGGCATGTCTCTATTTTTTCAAGTGTTTTTCTTTTATGAAAAATAGATTCTGGTTATTAGTGTCTACATGTAATATTCATTTTGTTATGTAATAGTTATGGCCTAATTCACTAAAACTCTAAACCTAAAAAGTTCCTCAGTGTGAATTCTTGACAAAATTCAAGATTATGTAATGTTTAAGGTCAATTCCTTATATTTGTTATCAAAGGTCGGTTTAGCTAACTTCAGAGGTTTGGGTGTTCTTTAAGAATAAGTTACATTACTATAATGCTTAGGATTTTAAAAAGTTTCATAGTTATTTTAGATAAATTGAATGAGTTTAAGATAACATGAATATGTATATCTTAGTATTTACCCTTCTAATAAGATATTATATGATGATATTACTAATATACTAACACTTACCTTTTAGGTTTTAGTAAATGGTTGGATATAGCAGGCACAAAAGTTATAGTGGATGTAAAGAAAACTGTGATGGTTTTCTGAATGAGAAATTGAATGAAATGGGAGCTGCAATGATAACTCTTATGGGTATTCTCAACCTACTATCTGGAGTCATGATTTCAAACCTTAACCATGGTGATTTTTATAAGGCATCATATATGTGAGAAACAAATCCCCATGGATGTCAAGTTAATAATAATAAGTCAATTATATTAAAAACCCGATGTGTCAAGGATGTGGAAAGAAACACATAGGAAAATATTTAAAAATGATGGGAATATTCTCTAGATGTGGAAGTGAAGGTCATAAAGCAAGAACCTACCATGGAAAAAGGAAGCATCCAGTTGACTCTAGGAAATTGAAATTTTTTCTTTCTAAGTGATCAATTGAATGTGTTAAATGTGGTGTGCATGTTCATTATACAAACAAATGTCCTACGAAGAAGGTTACGGAATGGGATCACCAATATCATACAAATATATGATTAGAAATACCTAATTCCATTCCAATTGAGGATGATGAAACTGACAAAGTCCAATGAAAGTTATGAATTTTTTCTTAAATTATGTTTAGAAATTTTTGAATCTTAGGATATGATTCATGATTTTGTTTGTAGGAAAGAAGTATTTCAGAATAAGTTGGTAATGAATGTTTAATGGATCATGAATAATATCGAATGTGTAGGAATTCAACATATAAGTGATTCAAGAGTTATGGTAGACTTTAGGATGGATAAGTGCTTAAAATTATTAAGGCTCTTTTAATGATGGGATTGCATTAGAAGTCTTTTTATAGTATGTGTAACCCTGAAGTTTGATACATGAAAATTTTATTCAAGGAATAATTATATTTTCTTTTGTGGATATATTTCTAAAGAACTAGTCCGGTATATATGATACTTAAATTTGAGGTGATTACAAGTTAATACATTTTGGGATGCAAAATGAAGGTAATTAGATAACCTTTTTGGTTATGTTATGTTATGGTTATTTTTGATAAATTTATCTCATTTTGATAATGTTATAAAATTATATAGTTTTTAAAGAATGATAACACGCAGGCCATGTGACAACCCATCGCATTAGACAAATCTGCAGGGACCAAACCCCCAACCAAAGTGAAACTAGGATTTATCACCTAGCACTGGATTACATGAATTCCCTAGTGAGTATGAAAAAATATTTTTAGTTATATGATTTAATGAATCAATAATAAGTTTATTTTGGGATATCTATTGAAATGATAAACCTATCATGGAGAATATGTCATTATGTTAATTACTTTTCAACATGAGACATTAAGAGTAACTAATGTTATTGGGATATAAATGTTAAGATTTATCTTGGAAGAATATGTGATTAAATGCTTCTGAGGTTTGGGTTTCAATGTTATTTTGAATTATTTTGAAAAAAATTATGGACAATTATTATTGAATGGTCATTGTTGAACTTGTGTTTTTTATGACAATTTTTTGTGATTAAGGGTAGTTTTTCTTTTTGTAAAAGATTGTCCTTTTGGGTATTATCTGTTCTCACACTAACCATTTTGGTTTTGGTTAATGTATAAAGAGATGGAAAAAATATAGTTCATCTTTTGTGGATTATGTTATTCTCTAGAAGTTTATTATGGTTCTTTCAGTGTGAAAAAGTCATATTAAATATTCATTGTTTGAAAAAACAATTAGTTTGTGGTAGTAATTTAGTAATGGATGAATGTATACAAGACAAGTAAGTAAGTTTCTATAAGTTTTTTGTTAAGAAGATAGATAAATTCCTCAACATTATGAAAAGTAACTTAAAACAAAAACATTATCTGTTAACGTCTCCTATTGGTTAATCAATGACTATTTAACCCATCACATATTTCCGATTTTCAAGTAGTTAACTTTATCTTAGTCATGTTTTCTATCACCCTCTATCAAAACATGATGGATTTTTTTCTCCAACATATCCATGTTTTCATGGAATCCTAGTATCTTTTCTCTTCGGCGACCTTTGTACTTCGCTTCCTTTATTTTAAAGTGATAGTTTTATAGATTCTTTTTCCGATGTGGAACTCCCAATGATGTTTCTGAGCCCAATATTTAAATAGAGAGGATGCAATTTCCCAAAGGGGGGAAGGATGTAACATCCCAGGTACATAAAGAATATGATATTTTCATATTTATTAATATTTTAAAATTAATTATTAATTTTACTTTAAAGGGGATGTTATGTTCGATGTCATACCTGATACCAAACAATAGGTTTCTTTGAAATCTTACGTTGCACAAAATGTTGAGTTATACTGAAAAATAATAATTAAATATTATTATATATGGGAGTTAAATCCTAGACGTTGTCTGGGAAGGAACATACAAAACTAACTGAAATATGAATACACATGTTTGTTGAATGTTTTTACATTTATTCCATAAATTTTAGAGGCTTAAAATAAGAAAGAAACTGATTTTAAGCATAAAGGATCTAATATTCATTAAAAGGTCGATTTACTAACTTTTAATGGAGAACCCTATTTAAATCTAGTTTTGGTCACTTTTATATGTTCTATTTGAAAAAAAATAAAATTATTCTTTAGAATCAGGACATCATAATTTACATTGGGTAAAGTTTGGGTATTTTTCTGATAAAATTCATTTTTTGAATGAATAGTGAAAATACTAAATTTTTATTCAAACCTTTTCTTTAATATAATTCTTTTATATGGATATATTATCATTTTAATTGGTTTTAAAGTGTAAATAGATTATATTTTTACCATTTAATACAATTTTGGTCAGTATAATTAATTTTATTTTGAAATTGGGCAAAAACAAGTGTTAATCTTTTGATAGATATTGTTTAAAAAACATGCTATATATTTTGACAATAGAATTTAACTTTAAATTAATTAATGAAACTTCTATGTTTGGAATTTTGTAAAATAGACTTAATTTTTTTAATTCAAAATATCAAATATATCTTAGTCTGAATTTTTGGTATTTTTCTGAAAAACATAAATTTTTTTTGAATAGTGAAACCACTAAGTAGTAGTTAAAAAATTGACTGTTTCATTTTAATGAAATTTTACTACATCTGGGAACTAAATTTTGAAAATCCAGTATACAGGGTTGTTATTAGTATGTAATCTTTGATTCAATAAGATGAAAATAATTTTTTGCTGAATAATAGCTTTTGACTTTTATTTAGCGTGGTTAAAGGTAAATAGTGTATTTCAAGGTAAAAAATATTATAATAATATAAAATTTCATCCACACATGTCTTAACCATATTTTATGAGTCATGGCCGACCATTTTCATCCATGGGTCGATTTTGGGACCCCATGGAGCCACTTGGGAGTGATAATGACACATTATTTTAATTTACATAAAGTAAAGGAAAAATGACATAAAGAAATATCTTTTAGTAAATTAATTTTTACATGACATTATGTAAGATATCATTTTTACTATATATATTAATTAGAAATATAAACATATTTTTTACATAATGGAACTTTTTTTATAATTTTTAGACGTCAAATAAATAAAATTATTTATGACACAAAAATGATGCAATGTTTACCTCATTAATAAATCATTTAAATAAATAAGATTATAAATATTAAAATAACATCCAAAACATTCCTAACTATTATTGGATGAATTTATTTAGATCATGATCCCTATTATCTTTGTCCTTAATGAGTTTTCGACTATTAGAAATTGAGACTCATTATATAATAAAATAATATTTTAACACATTTCAAAAGAACCCCTCCCCCCCTTATAAAAAATCATCACCTCTAACCCATTCCTCACATATCCCAAGCCCTTTGTCTCGTCCAAATCCTACCAAAATAATCTATCAAGGTCCCTCTCCTCCTCATATAATCCTTAACTTATGCATAAGGCACTTTAAGAAGTCATTTTGGTTCAATCCAAAGGGAGTAAACCAAATTAAAGGTAACAATTTCTCTTAAGTTCTTTTATTTTATTATACTTATACAACCCCTAAAATCTTTTTATTCCATTCACATATAATAAAAATATTATCTCAAATATACTAGTATTTTTTTTATTAGAAGTATTATAACTACACTTACACACAACTTCATCTAATGGGTAAAGTTCATATTGTTTCTGGGGATGGAAAACTAACGCCTCACGAAACGATGATTGTTCAATTATCTCCAACCACCTCAAATGGTGGACATTATGGTGAAAATATATTTATATATGATATATATTATGTTTATGTTTTCTTTATGCTTCTTTAATTTTAATTTATATCACACCTTTATGGTATCTATTATGGGTAAACGCGATAATTTCATTTGAGGAGGTACGGACTACAGCCCCCTGAAAGTGATATGACTCATTTGTACCGTATGTGGGACATCTAAAGGATGGAGTTAATTAAATTATTTATGATATTATACTGGAATTATAATATAACTATATATCATTATTTTTTCAATTAATTAAAATAATTAATAGAAATGTAAGTAGCGTTAATGCGTACGTACGGCTTACCGTCTCCATGAATGGTGCAATTCATTTCTTATCTCAAAATGATATGTACTATTATAAAAGAATATATATACTAGATATATATGATATATATATGATATCTAATTCATTATTATAATTCTGGAGATAATGGAATCATGACCACATGTACAACATGTAATTATAAGTTTTTCATTTTTTACTCAAGTACCAAATATGAACGAAACGACCATTATTAACTTAAATGATTACATATTGTTTATAACATGGTAATAAGTGTTATAAAATAAATAAAAAACATGAAAAAAGTGTTATTAATCAATTATAAATTAACATATGTATTTTTATTCAGGAATAATAAGGAACAAACAAGTCAAGTCCAACATGAGGTGGGGGGTTTCATATCTCACTTCTAATTCTGTGAAATTTCCAGTATTTTCCACTTATTTATTTCATGTGGGATATTGTGTATTGAAATTTGATATATATTATCATGATTATATTCATATTCATAGTATCATGTGATTCATTTTGTGGTAATTAACTTTTGGTCATACAACTCGATTGATTACAACGTGGTAAGGGGTTTTCATCTCATTGTTTTCCCATGAGATTCATGATATATTGCCACTATTTCCTTTTTGTGGTGTATGTACAACTCATGATTTTATTCATTTTTTTATATAAATTTATTTATGGTTAATTAAATCATCAATTTATGATACTTCTTTCATATGGGTAATGTTTCATAAGTTACCAAATCATTAAGGGAACCTTTCACCCTACTTTTTGTTAAAGACTTCTTTTTGTTATGTTTTTTAATTTACATATTCTAATGTAGGGATATGTTCTTCTATATCCTTAATGATGTAAATTTTATGTCTAGGTGATGAGATAACCTTTTCTATCTCATCAAATAATTTTTCTCAATTTTAATGTGATGTCGTTAGGCTGTCGAATTTCCATAAGGGAACTTCTTAACACAATTTCAATTCATTAAGTTAAAATTATGCATCTTGATTATGTCGTGTTATAAATATAAGGGATTTAATCTCAATTTACATTCCCTTGAGACTTCATTGTTGTTATGTTCCAATACAATTTTATATTATGTATGTACTACCCTTTGGAATATTATATCATGAATACCCTTATTCTCATGATATTTTATGTTTTGTTTTTTTACATTCTCCAATTATGTTTAGTGAAGTGTTTCTCAAGTGTTACGAGACTCTTTAACTAAAAAATTGTTTAAAAAGCATTAAAGAATTATTCATATAAATACTTCTCATTAATTTCCATGTTTTCAAAATGGTTTATAGTATTTATTTATAAGGAAATTAATGTTTGAAAATAATATTTCCTTTAAAATCATCAAAGTGGTGTGGGACACTTTGATTCAAAAATATATTTATTAAATGTTTCATTTTGTTTTGAAAATGGTTTGATAAAGTAGTTATTATGTCTATGATAAGTTGTGATTGCAATATGGAAATGTTATTTTTTCCTTTATTCTTTTTTAACATGTTATGGATATGTTATGGTTCTTGGTCATTGTTTATGTATAAGGGTGTTCTATGATAAACCTAGGGCAGGTGAGCCCAATATAGGCCTCCAATGCATTGGGAAACATGGCGGTGGTAATCATTAATGTTTCTCCTAAGAGATTTAGTTAATATATTGTGATTGGTATTCCAAATGTGACTCCCTATGTAGCTGGGATCACTATAATGTATGTATTTTATGAATGCCATAAGATACCTTTCTGATTTATGATTTGTGTGTGTTATTCATAAATCTTATGATTTTGTAAGGTATGTTATGATTGAAAATTATGTTTTCATTAATTTTTATTTAATGATGGTATAATGTTATCCTTTTTTATTTTATAAACCTTAATGATCTTTTCATGTTCATCCCATGTTTTAAAAAAAATTTACATAGGACTTAATGATGAATAGGGTCAAGGATGGGATCAATGAAAAGTCATGTTGTCCAAAACATGGAACTAGACATGTTTATTTTTAAAAGTTCTTATTTTATTTAAAAAAATTGATACTGAGTAGTAGTGTCTAAATGTAATTTTCTTATTGATATTTAATAGTAATGGACTAATTCTCTAAAACTCAAAACCTGAAAAGATCCTCAATGTGAATTCTTGACATAATTCAAGACTATGTAATGTTTATGTCCAGGTCCTTGTATTTGGTATCAGAGTTAATTTTAGATAACAATAGAGGTTAGGGAGTTATTTAATCCTAAGTGACAAAACCATAATGGTTAAATCGAATGAAAATGTATAAGATTAAATTTAATGAGTTTAAGATTAAATGAAAAAGTATGTTTTAGTGCTTACCATCATTATAATATAATATATGATGATTTTACTAATATAATCAAACTAAATTTTTGGTTTTAGTCAATGGCTGGATCAAGAAAGCATCAAAGTAACTATAGATATGAAGAAAACTATGATGGTTTTTTGAATGAGCAATTGAATGAAATGGCAGCTGCAAGGAGAACTCTTGTGGTTATTCTCAACCATCTATCTGGAGTCATGATTGACCACCTTAACCATGGCGATTTTTTTAAGTCATAATGTATGGTAGAATTAAATCCCCATGGATGTTCAGGTAATAATCATAAAGGTAAGTATATTAAAAAACCAATGTGTCATGAATGATGGAAGAAACAAATAAAAAATGTTTCAAAGGGATAGGACGATGCTATAGATGTGGAATTGAAGGTCATAAAGCTAGAACCTACCATGAAAAAGGGAAGCATCTAGTTGACTCTAGGAAAGGGAAAGAATTTCTTTCTGAGAGGTCAATTCAATGTCTAAAATGTGTTGTGCATGGGCATTATACAAATAGATGTTCTGTGAAGAAGTTTTGGGAATGGGATCACAAAGATTTTATAAATATATGATTACCAATACCTAATGCCCTTCCGATTGATGATGAAGAAACCGACAATGACCAATGATAGGTATGGATTATTTCTTTAAATAGGTTTTGATATTATTGAATCTTAGGATATAATTCTTGATTTTGTTTTTAGGAAAGATGTATATCAAAATAAGTTGGAAAGGAATGGTTAATGGATCATAATTAACATTGAATGAGTATGAAGTAAACATATAAGGGATTCAAGAGTTTTGGTAGATTTTAGGATGGTGAAATGCTTAAAAGTATTAAGGCACTTATAATGACGGGATTATATTAGAAGACTTTTTATAGTATATGTAACCCTAAAGTTTCATATATTAAAGTTTTATTCAAGGAATAACTATCTTTTCTTTTGAGGATATAGTTATAAAGAACCATTTGATTTTATATGATACTTGACTTTGAGGAAATTATAGGTTAATAAATTTTGGGATGCAAAATGAAATTTATTAGATCAAATTTGTTGTTAAAATATTTTATGGTTATTTTTGATGAATTTATATCTTTTTGGGAAGGTTATAAAATTTTATAGTTTTTGAAAAGGTACAAAATGTAGACCGCATGACAACCCGTCGCGTCGGAAAAATGTGCAGGAATCAAACCCACAACCAAAGTGCGATTGGGATTTATCGCCTACCACAAGACTACGTTAAGTACCTGGATAGTATGAAAAATTAATTTTAGTTATATGATTTTATGAATCAATAATAAGTTGACTTTGGGTTATCTATGGAAATTATTAGCATATCATGGAGAATATGTGATTAGTTTAATTATTTTTCAATATAAGACTTTAATAGTAACTAATGTATTTTGGAGATAAATGTTATGATTTATCTTGGAAGGATATGTAATTAAATCCTTATGAGATTTGGGTTTCAATATTAGTTTGGATTATGTTGAAGAATTTGATGGACAGTTGTTTATTGAATGGTCTTGGTTGATCTTTGGGTACTGTTTGACAAATTTTTGAGATTAAGAGTAGTTTTTCATTTTGTAAAAGATTATCATTTTTTGGGATAATCTGTTATTCTACAAACAAATTTTGGTTGTGGTCGATGTCTAAAGATAGGGGAAATATATAGTTCATCTTCATTAGATTATATGATACTCTAGAAGATGATTCCAGCACTTCAGGTGTCTCCAAGTCATCTTGAATAATTACCGTTGTGATAAAAGATGATATTGTTATATAATTTTATTAAAGGATGACAGTCTACATGAAAAGTAAGTATATTTCCTTATGATCTTAGTCTAGTTATTAATAAAATTCATCAACTCTATGAAAATGATATTGAAGTAAAAAACTGATAATCTCTCTATTATCATCAGACTTTTACCCAAATACAAATTTATGGTATTGTGGTGGTTAACTTTCTGTGATCAAGTTCTCTATCACTCTCTATTAATCTATGAGAGTTAGTTTCTCTTACATATCCATTTTTTCCTGGAATCCTAATATCTATTGTCTCAGGTGACCTTTTTTAATATCTTTATTTTTTTTAAAGTGATAGTTTTATTGACACTTTTTCTGATGTGGGACTTTTAATGATGTTTCCGAGACCAATTTTAAAATAGCGAGGACACAATTCCCAAAAGGGGGGAAGTATGTAACATCCTAGGTAAATAAAAATTATGAAATTTTCATATATATTATTTTTTATAAATTAATTATTAATTTTACTTTAAATGGGATTCCATGTTTGATGGAAAACCTGATACATAACAACAGGTTTCTTAGAAATATTATGTTTCACACAATGTTGAGTAATACTGAAAAATAATATAATAATATTATTCTAAATGGTAGTTAATGCATTTCCATTGTATTGGAAGGAATGTACATATCTAAAAAAATATTTATACAAATGTTTTTTAAATGTTTTTACATTTATACCATAAATTTTAGAGGCATAAAATAAAAATGAATCTAATTTTCGGCATAAATACTCTAATATTCATTAAAAGGACAATTTGCCTCCTTTTGATGGAGAACACTAGTTAAATATAATTTTTGCCACTTTATTATTTTCTATTTGATAAAATAAAATTGTTCTTTAGAAATGGGACATCAAAAATTTACTTTGGGTAAATGTTTTTTATTTTTCTTATGAAATTAATTTTTTGATAAATGGTGAAAAATACTGTTTTTTAATTCAAAACTGTCATTTAATATAATTTATTCATGTGGATAGATTATCAATTTAATTGGTTTTAAAGTGAAATTATATTTTATTTTTTTCATTTAATCCAATTTTGGTCATTGGAATTAATTTCATTTTCAAATTGGGCATAAACAAGTGTCAATCTTTTGATAGATATTGTTTCTTAAAAACACGTTATTTGTATTGACAACAAAAATTAATTTTAAATAAATTAATGAAACTTCTATGTTATTAATTTTATAAAATAGAAATCATTTTTTAAATCGGAATACCAAATATATCTTAGGATTAATTTTTGGTATTTTTCTGAAAAACATCAATTTTTGATGTATAGTGAAACCGCTAAGTAGTAGCTAAAAAACTGACTGTTTCATTTAAATGAACTTCCACCACTTCTATGAATTGAATTTAAAAAATCTAGCATACATGGTTTTTATTAGTAAGAAAAATTTGGTTCAATAAGATGAAAATATTTTTTTGGTGAGTAGTAACTTTTGACTTTTAATTACTGCGGTTAAAAGTAAATTGGGTAATTCAATGTAAGAAGAATGTTATAATAATAAAAACTTACCTTCATATTTGTCCTATCTTTATTTTATGAGTAATGACCGACCATTGGAACTGTGGGTTGATTTTTTGACCCCATGGAACCACTTGGGAGTGATAATGACAGTTTCTTTTAATTAACATAAAGTAAAGGCAAAAATGACATAAAGAAATATGTTTTAGTAAATTAATTTTTACATGGGGTTATTTATAATATATTTTCAACAATAAATATTCATTGGAAATATAAAAGTATTTCCTACATCATGGTAATTTTTTTATTATTTTCAGACATCCAATAAATAAAATTATTTATAAAACTAAAATGATGCAGTGTCTACCTCATTAATAAATCATTTAAATAAATAATATTATTAATATTAAAATAACTTCCAAAACCTATAAAATTATTATTTTATTAATATACTTCTACCATGATCCATCTTATCTTCAACCTTAATGAGTTTTGGACCTTTAGAAACCGAAAATAACTATATAATAAAATAATATTTTCACACTTTCCAAAAGAAACCCTCCTTCCCCCTATAAAAAGCCCTCAACTTTATCCCATTCCTCACACATCTCAAGCCCCTTGCCTCATCCAGCCCATACCCAACTAAGATCTCAAGATCCCTCTCCTACTCCTATAAGCCTTAACTTAAGCATAAGGGACTTCAAGAAGTCCTTTTGGTTCAATCCAAAGAGAGTTACCCAAATTAAAGGTAATTGTTTCTCTTAACTTCTTTTCTTTTATTTTACATCTAAAACCCATAAAATATTTTTATCCCTTTCTTTTATAATAAAACCATTATCCTAAATATACTAGGATGTTTTTATGAGAATTATTCTAACTAGAATTACACACACTTGCATCTAATGGGTAATGTGCATATTGTTTCTGTGGATGGGAAACTAACGCCTCACGAAACGATGATTGTTCAATAATCTCCTACAAACTTATATGGTGGCCATTATGATGAAACTATATTAATATATGATATAAATTATGTTTATTTTTTCTTTATACTTCTGTATTTTTAATTTATATCATACCTTTATGGTTTACATTATGAGTAAACGTGATAATTTCATTCGAGGAAGTGCGGGCTACCGCCCCATAAAAGTGATATGACTCGTTCATACCATACGTGGAAAATATAAAGGATGGAGTATTTGAAATTATATATTATATTATACTGGAATTATAATTTATCTTTGTATCATTAAGTTTTTATTCAATTATAATAATAAATAGAAATGAAAGTAGCATTCATGCGTACATACGACTTACAATCTCCATGAACTGTGCATTTCATTTCTTATCTCCAAATGATATGTACTTTTATAAATTCATATATATATATATTGGATACATATGATATATATATGATATATAAATCATTAATATCATTCTAGAGATAATGCACTCTTGAACACATGGACAACTTGTAATTATATGGTGTTCATTTTTTACTCAAGTACAAAATATAGACAAAATGACCATTGTAAACATAAATGATTACATATTGATTATAAAATGGTAATAAGTGATATAAATTGAATAATAATCTTGAAAATTTGTTCTTAATAAAGTATAAATTTACATAAGTTTATTATTCATGAAGAATAAGAAACAAACAAGTCAAGTCGAACATGAGGAAAGGGGTTTCTTATCTCACTTTCAATTCTATGAGATTTCCATTTTTTTCCACTTATTTATTGAA
Source organism: Viscum album (assembly GCA_963277665.1). Classification (NCBI taxonomy): domain Eukaryota; kingdom Viridiplantae; phylum Streptophyta; class Magnoliopsida; order Santalales; family Viscaceae; genus Viscum; species Viscum album. The sequence continues at coordinate 1,804,131,298 of OY728127.1, forward strand.
TATGGTGTATTTTGTACTTCAATTTCATATATATTATTATCATTACCTTTATATTCATGGTATAATGTGATTCATTTGGCGGTTATTAACTTTTGGACATACGACTCTATAGATTAAAATGTGGTAAGGGGTTTTCATATCACTTTTTATTCCCATGATATTCATGTTATATTGCCAATTTTTCCCTTTTTTAGTGTATGTACTACCCATTATTGTATAAATTGTGTAATATACATTAATTTATGGTTAATTAAGTCTTAATTTAATGATCTTTCTTTCGTATGGTGAATTTTTCATATGTAACCAAATCATTAAAGAAATGTTTCCACTTTTTTGAATTGAATTTCAAAAATACAACATACATGGTTGTTATTAGTAAGTAAAATGTGGTTTAATAAGATGAAAATAATTTTTTTTGGTGAATATTAACTTTACACTTGTATTTACCGAGGTTAAAGTAAAATAAGGTAATTCAAGGTAAAAAGAATATTATATTAATAAAACATTTCCTTAACAGATGTCCTAACCTTATTTGACGAGTCATTGCTGACCATGGGCATACTTTGGTCGATTTTGGGACCCCATGGAGCAACTTGGGAGTGAAAATGACACTTTATATTAATTAATTTAAAGTAAAGACAAAAATGACACAAACAAATATATTTTAGCAATATAATTTTTACTAGGGTTTATATAAGTTATCTTTTCGAACATAAATATTATTTGAAATAATAAAATATTTCCTACATCATGTTTTTTTTTTATAATTTTTAGACATCAAATAAATACTATTATTTATGACACAAAAAGGATGCAATATTTACCTCATTAATAAATGATTTAAATAAATAAGATTATAAATATTATAATATCATCCAAAACCTATCCAATTATTGTTGGATGAATTTATTATAACCTTGAGTCATCGTATCTTTGACCATAATGAGTTTTGGACCTTTAGAAACCGAAAATCCTTATATGATAAAATAATATTTTCACACTTTCCTAAAGAACCCCTCCTCTCCCCTATAAAAATCCTTTCTTTCAAACCATTCCTCACATATCTCAATCCCCATGTCTCATGAAACCCCTACTCAAATAAGCTATAAAGATCCATATATTACTCAAAGAAACCTTACCTTAGGCAGAAGGAACTTCAAGAAGTCCTTTTGGTTCAAACCAAAAGGAGTTGCCCGAATTAAAGGTAACGGTTTCTCTTAAATTATTTTCTATTATTTGAATTCTACAACCCCTAAAATCTTTTCATTACTTTATTTTATAACAACACAAGTATCCTAAATATACTAGGATGTTTTTATGAGATTTATACTAACTACACTTGCACACACCTCCATCTAATGGGTAAAGAACATATTGTTTCTGTGGATGGAAAACTAAAGCCTCACAAAATGATGATTGTTCAATTATCTCTTACAACCACTTATGGTTTCCATTATGATGACACTATATTTATATATTATTTATATTATTATTATGTTTTCATTATACTTGTGTAATTTTAATTTATATCATACCTTTATGGTTTCCATTATTTGTAAACATGATAATTTCATTGGAGGAAATGCAGACTACCTACCCCTCAAAGTGATTAGACAATTTCATATCATATGTGGGACATGTAAATGATGGAGTTACTGAAATTATATATGATATTACACTGGAATTATAATATAACTATGTATCATTAAGTTTTCATTCAATTAAAATACAAAATATAAATAAAAGTAGTGTTCATGTGTACGTACGACTTACTGTCTCCATTAATGGTGTATTTAATTTCTTATATCCAAAAGTTTTTTACTGTTATAAATACATATATATACTGAATATATGTTATATATATGATATCTAATTCATTAATATAATTATGGAGATAATTAACTCCTACCATAAGAACAACTTCTAATTATAAGGTGTTCATTTTTTACTCAAGTACCAAATATCAATAAATCGAACATTATTAACATAAATGATTACATATTATTTATATCATTGTAATAAGTGATATAAAAAAAATAAAAAACTTGAAAAATGGTTCCTAATCAAGTATAAATTAACTTATGTTTATTATTTAGGAAGAAAAAGGAACAAACAAGTCACGTCGTACACGAGGTAAGGGGATTCTAATCTCACTTTTAATTCTGTGAGATTTCCATTATTCATCATGACTTTATTAAAAGTGATTTATTTTGTACTTCCATTTGGTATATATTATCATGATTATCATTATATTAATTTTATTCTATGATTAATTTGTTGGTTATTAACTTTTGGTCATACCACTCGATTGATTACAACGTGGTAAGGTATTTTCATCTCAGTTTTTATTATTGTGAGATTCATGCAATATTTTCGACTATTTCCTTTTGTGTGGTGTATCTACTACCCATGATGATATTAATTGGGTAGTAAAATTAAATTTATGTGGATTTTAATCTTCATTTTATTATCCTTATTTCATGGTTTGTATGTTTCTTAAGTTACCAAATCGGCAAGGGAACCTTTGTACCCAATTTGTATTATGTGGGTTAATCTCCTAATTCTTAATTATGTCATTCTATGATTATGTGTGGAAAAACTATTTATTTATTTCTTTTGTAATTTCCACTCCCCTTTGTGTGTATATACTTTTTATATGCATAATAACTCCATTGATAAAACTTGAAGTCATCTATATGAACATAATAAGAGTGATTTTATCTCAATTTCCATTCATTGAGTTAAACATCCAACTCATTGGTTTTGTATTAAAAAGAACATGTGTGAATTTCATATAATTAATTGACACTGAATATCTAGTCATATTGAGTGTATTAATATTTGTCACACATTATTATGTAATTGATTTATCCTAAATCTAATGATACAGTTTTTATAAGGTATTTCACCTCAATTTTCATTCCATTGAGACTTTATTATCGTTATGCACCAATTCACTTTTATATGGTATATATACTTTCCTTTGACATATTATATCATGAATCCATTTATTCTCATGATATTATAAAGTTATGATTAAATGTTATTCCTCAATTATTTGTATTCAATCGTCTCTCATATTTTTAAAAACTCTTTAACTGAAATATCATTTTAAATGTTTAAAAGATTTATTCTTCTAAATATTTATCATTAATGTCTAAGTTTCAAAAATGGATTTTAGGATTCATTTATAAGGACCATAATTTTTTCAAATGATAATTCATTAAAATATCAATGTGATATGTGACACTTTAATTCAAAAATCTATTTTTTATATGTTTTAAATGGTTTTGAAAATGGTTTGATAAAGCATTGTTTTTTTCAATATATTGATTTGATATATTGGAATGTGGAAATGTTATCTTTCCTTTATACTTGTGTTATGTGTTATGATTATGTTATAGTTATTAGGCATTTTTTATGTACACTGTTTGTTTCGTGATAAAACTTAGTGCAGTTGAGCCCGAGATTGCTCTCCAATGCATCAGATAACGTGATGGAGGTAAACATTAATGTTTCTCCTATGTGATTTAGGGAATATACTGTGATGGGTATTCCAAATATGACTCTCTATGTAGTTTTGATAGCTACAATGTATGTATTTTATGAATTCCACAAGTTACCTTTATAAATTATGATTTCTATATGTTATTCATAAATCTTATGATTTCATGAGCTATGTTATGATTGAAAAGAATGGTTTCATAGATTTGTATTTATTTATGGGATAATGTTTCTTTTCATTATTTTATAACCCTTACTATGATTTTTATCCTCATCCCAAGTTTTGAAATATTTTTCACAGGACATAAAGATGAATAGGGTCATGGATGAGATCAAGGAAAAGTCATCTTGTCAAAAACATGGAACTAAAAATGTCTATATTTTTTCAAGAGTTTTTATTTTATGATAAATGAATACTGGTTTGTAGTGTCTACATGTAATATTCAAGTTGTTATGTAATATTTATGGCCTAATTCTATAAACCTCTAAACCTGAAAAGATCCTCAATGTGAATTCTTGAAATAATTCAAAAATATGTAATGTTTAATGTCAGGTCCTTATAGTTGGCATCAATGGTTTGTTTAGATAACTTTAGAGGTTTGGGGTTTCATTAAGCATAAGTGACATTACCATAACAGTTTGGATTTTAGAAAGAGTAATAGTTATTTTAGATAATGTGAATTAGTTTAAGATAACATGAATAAGTATATCATAGTATTTACCCTCATTATAAGCTATTCTAAGATGATTTTACTAATATACTCACACTTACCTTTTTGGTTTTAGTAAATGGCTAGATCGAGCAGGCACAAAAGTAACAGTGGATGTAATGAAAACTGTTATGGTTTTCTAAATGAGAAAATGAATGAAATAGGATCTGCAATGAGAACTCTTATGTTTATTCTGAACCAACTATATGGATTCATGATTTAATACCTGAACATTGGTGATTTTTATAAGGAATCATATATGTGAGAAGAAACTCCCCATGGAAGTTTAGTTAATAATCATAAAGGATTGTATATTAAAAAACAAATGTGTCAATGATGTGGAAAGAAACACATAAGAAAATGTTTCATAAGGATGGGAAGATTCTATAGATATGGAAGTGATGTTCATAAGGCAAGAACCTACCATGGAAAAAAAATCATCCAGTTGACACTAGGAAATGGAACGAAGTTCTTTGAAAAGGGATCAATTGAATGTTTTAAATGTTGTCTGCATTGCCATTATACAAAGCGATGTACTACAAATAAAGTTCGGGAATGGGGTCACCAATATCATTAAAATATATGTTTACTAATACCTAATTCCATTCAAATTGAGGATGAGGAAACTGAAAATGTCTAATGAAAGGTATGGATTATTTCTTAACATATGTTTAGACATTTTGGAATCTTACAATATGATTCATTATTTTGTTTGTAAGATAGAATTATTTCAGAATAAGTTGGAAACGAATGGTTTATGGATCCTGAATAATGTTAAATGATTAAGAAGTCATCATATAAGGGATTCAAGAGTTATGGTAGATTTTAGGATGGAACAATTATAAAAAGTATTAAGACTCTTTTAATGATGGGATTACATTTGAAGACTTTTTATAGTATGTGTAACCATGATGTTTGATATATGAAAATTTTATTCAAGGAATAATTGTCTTCTCTTTTGAGGATATAGTTATAAAGAACCATTTGGGTTTATTTGATTCTTAAATTGGAGGCAATTACAGGTTAATAATTTTTGGTATACCAAATAAAATTAATTAGATAACCATTGTTGTTAAAATATGTAATGGTTTTTTTTATGAATTTATCAATTTTTTGTATTGTAATAAAATTATATAGTTTTTGAAAAAGGACAACACACAGACTGCATGACTACATGTCTCATTGGACAAAGCTGGGGGGATTGAACCCCCAACCAAAGTGCGAATGGGATTTCTCGCCTACCATTGGACTACGTGAAGTCCCCAGTGAGTATGAATAAATATTTTTAGTAAGATGATTTTATGAATCAATAATAATTTGTCTTCGGGTAATTTATGTAAATTATTAACCCATCCTAGAGAATATGAGATTATGTTAATTACTTTTGAATATGCGACTTTAAGAGTAACTATTGTTATTTGAGATAAATATTAAGATTTATCATGGAATATTTTTGGATTAAATCCTTCTGTGATTTCGGTATCAATATTAGTTTCGATTACATTGAAGAATTTTATGGACAACTATTTATTGAATTGTCTTTGTTGAACTATTGGTTGGTTTGACAAATTTTGGAGATTAAGGGTAGTTTATTTTTTTGGTAAAATTTTGTCCATTTGGGTATTATCTGATCTCACACTAACCATTTTGGTTTTGGTTAATGTCTAAAGACATGGAAAAAACATAATTCATATTTTTTTGGATTATGTGATTCTCAAGAAGATTATTATAGTGCTTTAAATGTGAACAAGTCATATTGAATACTAATTGTTTGAAAAAAAATGTGATTGTGGTAGGAATTTAGTTATGGATGAATGTCTACTTGATAAGTAAGTATGTTTCCTTATATTTTTAGTTCATATCATAGATAAACTCAACTATTTTATGAAATTTAACTTAAAATAAATACATTTTCTATTAACTTTTCTACTGGGGAATAAAATACTATTTAACACATCACATTATTGTGATTTTTTGGTGGTTAACTTTCTCCTATTCATGTTTTCTATGACTCTTATTGAGAACATGACAGTTTTTTTCCCCTCCAGATCTATGTATTCATGGAATCCTAGTATCATTTGTCTTGGGTGACCTTTTTTACTTCTCTTATTTTATTTTAAGTGATATTTTTATTGACACCTATTCTGATTTGGGACTTTCAATTATGTTTCCAAGCCCAATTTTGAAATTGTGAGGATAAAATTATCAAAATAGGGGAAGGATGTTACATCCCAGGAAAATAAATAATATGAGATTTTCATATTAATTAATATTTATAAGCTAATTATTAATTTTACTTTAAAGGAGATGCTATGTCTGATGGCACAATTGATTCACAACAACGTGTTTCTCTGAAATCATACGTTGCACACAATGTTGAGTTATACTGAAAAATAATAGTATCATATTATTTTAAATGGTAGTTAATGCCTAGAAATTGTATTGGCAGGAATGGACAGAACTAACTATAATATGAATATACATTTTTTAAATGTTTTTACATTTATCCCATAAATTTTAAATGTTTCAAATAAGAAATAATCTAATTTTAAGCATAAATACATTAATATACATTAAAAGGTTGATTTAACACATTTTGATAGAGAACCATCTTTAAATCAAGTTTTGGTCACTTTTATATGTTCAATTTGAAAAATTAAAAATCTTCTTTCGAATAAGGACATCAAAATTTACTTTGGGTAAACTTTTTGTGTTTTTCTGTAAAAATTCAATTTTTGATGAATAGTGAAACCACTATGTACAAGTTGAAAAGCTAGCTTTTTCATTTAAATGAAATTTTACCACTTTTGTGAATTGAAATTTGAAAATCCATCATACATGGTTGTAATTAGTAAGAAAAATTTTGTTCAATAAGATGAAAATAATTTTTTAGTGAATCGTATTTTTTGACTTTTATTTACCACTATTAAAGGTAAATATGGTAATTCAAGGTAAAAAGAATATTATAATATTACAAAATTAGGTTAACACATGTCTTAACCTTATTTTATAGGTTAGAGAGGACCATGGGCATCCTTGGGTCGATTTTTGGACCCCATGGAGCAACTTTGGATTGATAATGACACTATAGATTAATTAATTTAAAGTAAGGACAAAAATTACACAAAAAAATATCTTTTAGTAACTTAATTTTTACATGGTGTTTTATAAGTAATCATTATGAATATAAATATTCCATGAAAAGATAATAATATTTCAAATTTAATTGTTTTTATATAAATTTTGTACATCAAATAAATAATATTATTTATTACACAAAAATGATGTAGTATTTACTTCATTAATAAATGATTTAAATAAATAAAATAAAAAATATTTAAATAAAATATAAAACCTTTCCAATTCTTATTTTATGAATTTATTTCGACCATGAGTCATCTTATCTTCTAGCTTAATGAGTTTTGGACATTTAGAAACTGAATATCATTATATAACAAAATAATATTTTCACACTTTCCTAATAAACCACTCCCCCACCTTATAAAAAGACCTCAATTCAAACCCATTCCCCACACCTATCAAACCCGTTGGATCCACCAACATGTGGAAAAGTAATCTCTCAGATCCCTCTATTCCTCCTAGAATCCTTACCTTAGGCAGAAGGGACATCAAAAAGACATTTTGGTTCAAACCAAAGGGAGATTCCCAAATTAAAGGTAACAGTTGCTCTTAAATTCCTTTTTTTAATTTTACTTCTCCAACCCCTAAAATATATTCATTCCTTTATATTATAACAACACCAGTATCCTCAATATACAAGGATGTTTTTACAAGAATTATTCGAACAACACTTACACACACCTCCATCTAATGGGTAAAGAACATACAGTTTCAATGGATGGAAAACTAACGCCTCACGAAACGATGATTGTACCGTTATCTCCTACCACTTCTTATGGTGGTCGTTATGATGAAAATGTATTTATATATGATATGTATTATATTTATTTTTTCTTTATGATTCTGTATTTTTAATTTTTATAATACCTTTATGTTTTCCCTATTAAGTAAACGTGATAATTTCAATTGGGGAACTACAGACTACCTCCCCCTCAAAGTAATTTAAATCAATCATACCATACGTGGCACATATAAAGGATTGAGTAATTGAAATTATATATGATATTATATAGAAATTATAATATAACTATATATAATAATGTTTCCGTCCAATTAAAATATGAAATTTAAATGAAAGTAGCGTTCATGCGTACTTACGACTTACGGTCTCCATAAACGGTGCATTTCATTTCTTATCTCCAAATGTTATGTACTGTTGTAAATAAATATATACACTAGATATATATGACATATATGATATCTAAATCATGAAAATCATTATGGGGATAATTTACTCTTGACCACATGGAAAACTTGTAATTATATGGTGTTCATTTTTTACTCAAGTACCAAATATCGACACAGCGGCCATTATTAACATAAATGATTACATATTGTTTATATCATGGTAATAAGTCATATAAAAGGAATAATATATTTTAAAAATGGTTCTTAATCAATTATAAATTAACTTAAGTTCATTTTTCAGTAAGAATAGGGAATAATCATGTCAATTGGGATAGGAGGTAAGGGTTTCTTATCTCACTTTCAATTCAGTGATATTTCCATTGTTCCCATTGAATTTATTTCATGTGGTGTATTGTGTACTTCCATTGGTATATATTATCATTATATTTTTTTCCTGAATGGCCTGAAGGCCTATTTTTTTTTTTGATTTTTGATAACCCCCAATTCATGGGATGAGGGGGAACCCTTACAGGACACGTATGCTAAGAGATGACATGGCCCATAAGCTTATGAGATTACATGACCCAAAGGTATTAGGGAATTCATCCAGACTATCTACAAGGAACTACCCATCACCAGAATTTGCATCATAATAGTAGCTCTCCACCTTCATATGGCCATTTGGCTAGGCTTCCCATACAAGTATAGGCTTGTCTCGATGGCATAGCCATACCCCCTCATTCTGAAAAATCCATTTGGGGTTTATTAACTTTTGGTCATACAACTCGATTGATTACAATGTGGTAAGGGATTTTCATCTCACCTTTTATTCCTGTAAGAGTCATGCTATATTTTAACTATTTCCTTTTGTGCGGTGTGTGTACTACCCATGATTGTATTAATTGTGTAATATAATTCAATTTGTTGGTTATTACATCTTCATTTTATGATCCTTCTTTCATGGGTTGTATGTTTGGTAAGTTTCCAAATCAGTAAGGGAACCTTTTAACCAAATTTTCATACCTTGGGTTAATCTTATAATTTTTAATTATTTCGGGATATGATATTTTGTGGAATAACTATTTATTTATTTATGTAGTAATTTCCACTCCCATTTGTGTGGATATACTTTTGAAACACATAATCACTCAATTGATAAATTTTCAAGTCATCAATATGAACTTGATAAGAGTAATTTTTACTCAATTTGCATTCATTGAGTTAAACATCCAAGTCAATGTTTTTGTATTAAAAAGAAGATGTGTGAATTTAATATAATTTATTTACACTGAATATTAAATCGTATTGAGTGTATTTATATTTTTCACATATTATTCTGTAATTAATGTAACCTTAATATAAGGATACCAGTTTTATACTGGATTTAGTCTCAATTTACATTCCATTGAGACTTCATTATCATTATGCACCAATTCACTTTTATACAGTGTATATACTATCTTTGGGCATATTATATCTGGAATCCCTTTATTCTAATGATATTATATTGTTCTGATTAACTGTTATACCATAATTATTTGTATTCAAGTGTCTCTCATTTTTTTAAAAACTATTTAACTAAAATATCATTTTAAATATTTTAAAGATTTATTCTTATAAATATTTATCATGAATTCCCATGTTTTAAAAATGATTTTTAAGATTTATTTATATGGACATTAATGTATTCAAATGATTATTTATTAAAATCATCAAACTCGTATGGGACACTTTGATTCAAAAATATCTATATTAAATGTTTTAAATTATTTTGAAAATGGTTTGATAAAGCATTTTTTTTACAATATATTGATTTGATATATGGGAATGTGGAAATGTTATCTTTTTGTTGTAATAGTGTTATGTGTTATGATTATGTTATGGTTATTGGGAATTGTTTACGAATATGGGTGGTTCGGTGAAAAACATATTGCGAGTGAGCCCGAGATAGCTCTCCAATGCATTGGGTAACATGACAGAGGTTAACGTTAATGTTTCACCTAAGAGAATTGGGGAATATATAGTGATGGGTATTCCAAATGTGACTCCCAATATGGCTGTGATAGCAACAATGTAAGTATGTTATGAATTCCACAATTTTACTTCTTGTTTGATGATTTCTATATGTTATTCATAAATATTAATATTTCATGAGGTGTGTTATGATTGAACAGTAGGGTTTCATTGATTTTTATTTATTGATGAGCTAATGTTTCTTTTCATTATTTTATAACCTTTACTGAGGTTTTTATGATCATCCCATGTTTTGAAATGTTTTTCCCAGGATATAATGATGAATAGTTTCAAGGATGAGATCAAGGAAAATTCATGTTGTCTAAAACAATGAACTAGGAATATCTCTAAATTTTAAAAAAAAAATATTAGATGAAAAATGGATACTCCGTAGTACTGTCTACATGTAATATTCAAGTTTTTATATAATTTTTATGGCCTAATTCTATAAAATTATAAACCTAAAAAGATCCTTAATGTTAATTATTGAAATAATTCAATATTAGGTAATGTTTAAGGATGGGTCCTTGTAGTATGAATTCGAGTTATTGTCATTGATGAAATAATAATATCTTCATAAAAATTCTTGATTAAAATATCCTTTTAGTTTTAAAAAAATTGAATATATTTTTATTTCAAAATCACTTTTAAAATTTTTAAATTATAAATTACTTCATTAACATTCAATGGAATATTTAAGAAAATTATATTAGGTAATTATTTCCATTCCGTACTAGGGAAAATAACATTCTTTTTCATTTTAAAAATGTTTAAAAAGTGACTTATTGGGAAATAGTGCAGAATATTCCTTAAAACAAATTGGGAAAATAAATAATGGGTAAAAATTTATTTAATAAATTATTTTTAAATGTTTACAAAAAATATTAAACAATTTAAAAAAAACATGTTTTTGAGAGAAAATAGATTTACGATCAATGAGAGAAATGATGTTTAATTTTATTAAAAACAATTTCTAAAACATCTTATGTACCAAATAGTATAAAAATGGAAATATTAATTGAAAAAATAATTAATAACTACTAGATAATAATATTTAATTCTTTATTAAATATATAAAATAATTTCCTTCAACTAAAATTCTTGTTTTAACAATCTCAAATAAAATTATATTGTGCAGTAACCCTTTGTAACAATAATAATGTAAAAGTGTAAATCCAAAAATGAATCAGTTATGTGTGTCAAATATAAATATAAATAAAATAAGTGTTAATAAAATAATAGGTAGCCAAAATTACTTACCCACATAATCTTATAGTATTAATGAAAATGAGGAAGTAATATAACCTAATGAAACGGAATTGTGTAATGAAATTATTTTCAACTTGGTAACTGTTAATTCAAATACCAATAAATGAAATAATTAAAATTAAAACATAAAATAAAATTAAAAATTATTCATTAATGATATTAAATTTAAATGGGTAGTATAAACCCCTTATAAGAATAATTAGATGCATAATAATATAATAAACATCAATAAGAGGAAACTGAGAAGAAAATCAACTATCTCGCACACTCCATTTAGTTTTACATTATTTGACCTTAAATATAGTGGTTTTAAAGAAGTTATCATCTTGTTAAAGAAAAGTATTAATATATATTAAATCATATATTATATTTTTATAACATTTTATTACATGTTTGTTAATATTGATTCATAGTTTTCATTATTTCGGATAATAAATAGATTTTTTTTCAATTATGATTTGACATGCTATTTTAATTACCTATTATATCAATCATGATTTAATAATATAAAAAATATAAAAAATATTTCAACGTAATATATATTCAGTATAAATTTATTTACAGGAAACCCTTAAATTGGGTAATATGAAATGAAATACATGGTTCATTAAGATGGTAGGTCATGCGTACGCATGAACATTGTTTACATTTACTTTCAATATTGAATGAAAGAAAAGTAAATTATATATGTATATATATATATTATCATTATATTATTATTATTATTAATATATTTCACATATGTTTATTTAAACCATCCTTAACATGTTCCATATAAAGTGTGAATGGATTACATCGCTTCGCATGGTGGTAGTTCGTTGTAAACACTTGTGATGTTTCCATATTCCCAGAAAATTTAAACAATAATGATATGTGTTACATAATAATTAAATAATTACTAATAAATCATAAATATAATAGGTAAAAATTATTTCCATCATTATTTCCAACCTTGAAAGGTTGTTATGGAAAAATGAATAACACTAGTTTGCGAGGTGGTAGTCTTACATACACACGAATGATGATTTCAAAACATATTTATGGAATTGAGTGTTTTTTAGGAATTAGTCTTGACATAACAAAATATTAGAATATATATGATATTTTTTTATCAAAGAATAGTATCTTAATAATTGAAGGTGGTGGATATGGAAATAAATTAAAATTTATTTTTGAAAAATGTTACCTCTTCTTTAGGTATCCTCATTAGGTTTCCCTAAATTCCATTATGTATTGTATTTTTATATAATATAAAGATTATATGATGATGTGATGGAATTTGATATGTTATTTGGGTAGGTATTTTGTGATCCATAGTTATTTAGAGGTGTGATGAAAGGTGTAGAGGGGGAGGCCTTTTATAAGTGGGGTGTGCCGAAAACTTATAAAATTTTGAAAGTGTGAATTCCCCCCATATTTTTTACAATTAAAGTGGATTTAATAATGAAAAAAATATTATAATATAAGTTTTAAAGTCTAAATATATCTATACATTTGGTTTTTCAAAAGTTAATAGGTCATTTGACCCCTGAAGATTAAATTTTTCTCCCTTAGTAAACTATTTTCCACGTAATCATTATAATTAAATTTATATGTTTTCACTAACCAATTTGGAAGAAAATTAAGTTGGAATAATAAAACATTAAAATTTATGACTATTGAAAATAAAGAATCAATTTTTTCAAATTTAAACCACATAAATGGCATAAATAAATATATAATTACTTCGGTGAACAGGATGATAAAATGTGTTTTTAAATTGAGAATATGAAATGGTTTACAATGTTTTTTCATCGGATTTCATTATAAAATTGGTTAAAATGGCCTAAAAATGGAGATATATATTTATAATTGAATTATTTTTAATTTAAAACTATTCAAACATATAATTTATCATTACAAATTATTTATATGAAAAAAAAAGATTTTAATTAAAATTCAGTATTTTCCATTATTCATTAAAAATAAAACCTCTCATAAAAATAAAAAAACTCACCCTAAGATAATTTTGATATTCAAAATTATAAAATTAATTTTATTTTTTCAAATAAAATTTATAATTGTGTCCAAAAATTTTCTACACTTGTGTGACATAAAAAGGAAAAAACTGCATATTGAAATATAATTCTTTTTAGTCATAAAATAGGATTTGTTCTTATCTTATTCCTAAAAGATATATTTGATAAATTTTAAATAATTTTATTAAATATATAATATAGATAAATTTCAATAATATGAACCTATAATATTATTTTATTAAATTTATTAACATAAAATTCCTTTGGATTACAAAAATATGTTTTTATAAAAGCATTTCTTTTATTTTTAATTAGTTTTTTAAATTCATTTCTAATTAATTAGTTAGAAAATAATTAAAAAATATATTTTCATAAGTTATTTGATCCTATTTTTAACTACCAATTTAATGTATATAATATTATGTTTATATTAAATAATAATATTAATAGTATTTGGTAAAAATAGGTCTTGCGTGTAATAAAAGCTATCAAAGAAACTCTTTCTTACATGAAACACAATATAACTCCATTCTTGGTGTTGTGTTTCATGCACACTATCAAATAAAATCATATTCTTTTAAAAAAAATTGGGTGTTACAAGCACGGTTTTGGAAGGGAGGCCGAACGGTTTGGAAAAAACATGTTCTCATTGTAGGAAACATCTTATGCCTAAAAAAATGGGGTGCATGTTTACCTGCAGAAAACATTATGCTTTCCCCTAACCATGCACCAACAGTGCAAAACCCCATAGGCCTCCAAATTTCACCAATTTCTCCTGAAACAAATCCAAATAAATTGCAAACCAAGGTATACACAAAAAAATAGAAAATGAGTACATGAAAATGAGCATGATGAATCTACAAAAATATCTGCATCTTACATATTTACATCTTCATGAACCTATTATTACTCATATACTTTTTAATTTCTCTAATGTATATTCACCAATTGAGTTGTATGATTTGAAAATAATTACTCTCTATTGTTATGAATTAGGATATATGCCTCATTATAAGAAAAAATGTTGTATCCAACTCTATTCCCTTATATGTGAGTACATGTTATGGATCTAGAATGAATTTCATTAGTACTGAAACATATAAGATGTCATGTACTTTAGAAAATTTTGGTGGTATAGCCAATTTTTAATCTATGGATCCTATTCATTATGATGCATCAAAAGGACCAATATACATAGGGATTAACTTCACCATTTTAACAAATATTATAGCGCCCTCTATGGTTAATCCTTAAAGAATAGATTATCCCCAAAATTGGAATTCCAAGTCATTAAATATATTATTAAAAAAACTATTTTTTTATCCTTGATACTTTATTATGATCATGAATACTTTGTAATTTAATAGTCATATCTTCTATAATCTCTTAGATAGCTATCTTTATTTATCAAAATTCATCCAAACGGGTTTAATTATGACGCAATTTTTTATATAATTATTTTTATATTTCCATATTGATGATTGAATACAATCTATAATTCATGAAAATTACCCTAAAGATAAATATTGATCACATATTACTTGTAAGTCCTGATTTTATGATTTCAGCATGTCTCATAATGTTTTGATAGTCCTTCTATACTGCACATTAATTTTCAGATGATAGGTGGTGCGTAGATATATCGTGGTGTTTAATTTCCTTTTAAGACTCTTTTAGAATTTATTTGTGAACTAATAGACATGATCATATACAATCAATAGAGGTTCCCCATAGAGCCTTATGATTTCATCAACAAAGATCTTGGCTAGTCACTCAAGGGGTAAAACGTCTATTATTATATAGAAATGAGTAGAGTAAGTAAAATGACCAATAATGACTCATTGGGTGTTATTGTTCCTTGGATTATTTGGGCCATATTGGTTTATCAAGAGGTTTCCTAACCCCCTTTGGATAATGTATTTCACCCATTACATACTATAATTATAAGTGTTTGGACAGAGAGTCTTTTATTTCACACTTCACACAATGCCTCCAAAAATATATTCTTAAATACCAATAGATTTTTGGATTACCATGGTGTAAAGATATATTTGTGATGTGTGCTTCATCTAGCTGTTACCTATTAAAATTCTGTATTTATGGAACACATATCCTAAAAAAATAGAAATAATCCATCTATATAGATAATTTTTGTCAATTCTAGAAAATTTACCTCTCTAATATTACTTTTTATGTTCTCTTAAACCTACTAGAACATCCCTATTTTTTCTATTATGTATTTTCAATAAATTTCATAAAAAATAAATTAATGACCCCTTACCTAAAAATAAAAACAACCATATTTACTAGATCGTTATATATAAGACCCTTTTTAATCCTCATCATGGTAAGAACTTTGTGGACCCTCATACTAAATACGTCATCCACCTTGTCTACCTTCGTTGGGTGGTATAGTATTGATAAATTGTAGTGCCTGAGTTTTTTCCAACCCTCTTCTTCATCTCATGTTGAGACATTTATGATAGAATATATACATAAAAATCATATAGTCCATATATATATATCATCTTTCACAATTGAGGTATTGTATCTATATTTCCAAATCAAAAATTTTTACTTCCATCTCAAGGTCAAGAGTCAAAAAATTCTATTAATAGATTTTAAATTATTGAGATGTGTAGGAAATCACACTATAATTATGTATAAAGACATAGCCATTTTATTTATTTGGTGAATCACAATATATTTAAAATACATTCATACCAGTTGGTAGAGTTAAAACTGATGAATTAATTAGTCTCATATTCCTATCTTTAAAACATTACTCAAAATTCACAAACCTTGTGAATTTATCCCCTTTATGTTAACTTTGTTAACAGGTTGGACAATTAGAGAAGATCTTAAAAACCCCATTGATAGTAATGTGTTAAGCCTTGGAAACTTCAGATCTCAGTTATGTTTTTGGTTGCATAACATTCTTTGAAAAAAATGGATAAAGGTTCAATATATATTCCACACATGGTGAAATTATTACTATGAAAAGAAACATCATTGATCCAAAATTCACTATTTACATATTTCATAAGTAATTCCTTTTTCTAGAGGGTATTGAGAATAATTTTGAAATGAAACTCATTATATTAATATATCTTAGGTTATATCAAGATATCGTCAATGAATACAACTAAAAATGATATTAATATACTCCAAAAAACACTATTCCTAAAATATATATAAATAATGCTGGAATAGTCAATTCAAAAGGAATTACTGTAGACTTCTAATAATCATACCTTGTTCAAATTTTAATCTTCGGTATAAAAAACTTCTTAACCTTTAATAGATGATAACCAAAATGAATATCAATCATTAAAAATTATTTAAATCCTTGAAGTTGAAAAATTAATTCATAATATTTTTTCAAAGGATACTAATTATTTATATTAATGACATTGATCTCTCTATAATTAATGCATAGTATTTTACACCCATCATTATTTTTCACAAATAAAAATGGGACACACAGTGGTGAACCATTGTGGAGTATAAATTTCATACCACAAACTCCTACAACATTCTATTAAACTTCACTAACACAACTAGTTCCATTCTATGAGGGTTTTTTAGCTATTGGATATACCTCACGATACAGTTCAACGGAACAAAAAAATTCTCACAAAAGTGGATATCTTAGTAATTATTCTAGATAAAACATTAAAGAATTTTTATACCAAATATGTATTATATATTATTCATATATCTTTATTTTTCGTATATTTCACTTGGTATTCCATCATTCCTAGGATTTCATTATGGGAGCTACTAAGTGAGGATCCTGAAATCATTTACATGATGTCGTTACCCCTTTAAAGGAAAAAATATATAATTGCACCTTCATGAATCGTAATCTCAGTATCATGGAAATAAGTTTATTTCGTTATACATTAAAATTGAATAAATATCAAGGATCATATCAAATTCAGTCAATGTTTTGATGAAAATTTTTGAAATAGGGTAATTCCTTGCATCATAATTAGAACTTCCTAACACATTTTTATTATAATAACTAACCTACATTTTATATTAATTTTTAACTCACTTAATAGAGAGATAGTGCAAAATATAATGTTTTTAGAAAACATGGAAGACATAATATAGTGTGTAGATATAGAAACAAATAAAAAATTATCTAACATTGTGGTAATGATCAACATAAATTCCACAACATAATTTCGAAATTTAACTTCAGTTATAGTAATCCCATAATATTATCCTTTCTACCATTTCCTTTTGTGAATTAAATTCCCTTGAAATTTGGGTAATTGTTTCACATAATTTTTCTTATCCCTATAGTTAATGCATTAATCATCAAAATTCTCGCATTTTCCTTTTATTTTTGATCTTGATATACTTTTTTATCTACACTTATAATAATATCTTTTTCTATTACTACTTGTTCTATGGTTTTTCATCCCAGAGTAATCACATGTGGGAAATTTTATCATTCCTTTCGTCCCCTTTATTACTTTATTATTCCCATGATACTTAGTTAATCTATTCTTCTCTAAATAGTACATGAATACATATTTCTTAGAAAAAACCATTTTTTCATAAAGGTACTTGTGTCTCTTTGATCATATAATTAAAAGGTATGAGGTACCAACACCATTAGATGGAATTTATCTCACCCATTTAAGAAATGATAAATTTATCTCTATGGTCTGCATATATATTTTAATGTTTGTCTAGAAAAACATGTAATGTTATCCTCATACCCAATAATAATTTACTCCTCATTTTCTATAATATTGATGATTTTTTTATATTTCTATTCTATTCTCTTAAGAAAAATATTTTTCATAAGTTAAATACTAAAATGTTCCCCATTATATGCATATTATACCATCTTCATCTTTTGTGTTTTGAAATTTTGACCAATATTTTTTATATCTCATTACATAAGATATTCAACCATGATGTATTTTTTCCCAACTTCCTAAAGTGAAAAATATTTCCCCTAGGGACCTGATCTATTGTTCATATACATATATATTAGTAGTTACACTAAATTATAGTAGTTTTTTTCATTTTTATGGGTTAATAATAGTTACAAAAAGTTATAGATAAAGAGGACACTCGATACAGGTGATATTATTTGTCATGATTTGGGTAAAATTCCCAAAAATGGTTATAAAATTATTATCCTCAATCAAACTTTATTAATTTATTTAGAATAAATATCCTTTATTTACTTTGGTTTTTGATTCAATTCATATTACTCATATTAGCCATCATGTATCTTCAATGGAATTCACATAATCATCTCCTGATATTGAATTGTAAATTATCATTCCTATTTTGTTTTCTAGATTTTTTCCACAATACCTGGTGTGTTTTTCATAGTAATTGTGCTATCTCACAAGGATCCTCTAAAACATGTTCCAAAAGTTTGTACTATACATTCTACAATACAAACATTAATAAAATAGATAGCATAAACACATATATGGTAGTTATGATACATTATTTTTATAAAATAAAATAGTTATCATAGGAACCAATAGTATTGTAGTCTCTTAAGACTAGATGAGCATATACTTTAAAATTTAAAACATAAGATATGACATGAACACATTGTGAGGAAATTAGTATCCCTTTAATCATATACTATAAAATATCACATAGTTCCCCACTATTATTCCTAGGTAAATGAAAACAAATAATAGTGAACTGACATTCTCAGTAAAACTAGTGTATAATATAAGATTTAATGATATAAACTTATAATAAGTGTTTTAGAAGGATTAACATAACAACATGTATACATGAACAAATAAAACTTAAGGAATTCCATATCCATGATAATAAATGAAAAATTTAAAATAATAATTAATGATCTCGTAATGATGGAATGCATAATATATGAAATCGTTACATGTTTTTATGGCCTCATGATAAGTCAGTAACCGGTTATGTGATGAGTTATACACCAGAACATTATTTATCTTATCTTATGAGACAATTGATGAATTGAGGATCTATATAATAATTTTTCCCACCCATCACCTGATTATGCCCAATGAATTCACCATAAGAGTAAACCAGACCTTTCATATCATTCCCTAAGGAACCTCTTGATGAGAAATGATCAAATATATAGTGATAAATATGTAATTATAACACTTTCACATTCAATAAATTAGTGTGGATGTATATGATAAAAAAACATAATAAACTAATAAGTCATGAGGCATAATCAATGAATATTAAGTTTCCTTTTCAACGAAATAGAGTGGCAAGGGTGCATTTTATGTATTAGGATATCCATGGAAGAACGTAATTGGGATCAATAGTATGAATTGGTTGGAAACCAATTCAATGTAAGGAAAAATAATTTATCAAGTTTCATTGATAGTTCATGAATATTCCAATTCATATCCCTTGGAGTGTCTAAATAGGGGTGTAGTATTTGGACCACTCATTGTTCATCAGGGTGATGATTAATTAAATTCTAAACCAACCCTTTTTAGGTTGATTACAATGAGTTTTATTTCTAAAACAACTACATCCACTTTTTGGAATCTATATAGGGATGTATTTCTTATGAATCCATATATATATTTATTTTACCAAAACTTACGATGGGGTTTCCACTATGGAAATATTTATTTTTGTACTGGATTTGGTTACTCTTGAATGAAAAGAATATATGGGTTGGATTACATTATATAATAATAAATCCCTAAAATTCCATTATTAATATGGTAAAATTATTTGATGTTAATATATTCATCAGAGAATAAAAAGTGATGAATATAACATAAGTCCTAAAGAAGAAAATTGCATTGAAAACCCCTAATTAGTGATTAGCTAACAATTTAATAAAAATGTAATGAAAGGATTTTATTTAAATTAATCATAAAATAATGTTAATAAATTAATTACATGATATAACATATCAAATAGTAAATATATGCCCCAAATAAAATAAATTAGGTCTAAAATATAAAAAAAATTCAAAGTGGGGAATTTGAGATGGAAAACTGATACCTCTTTTCCTAACTTCTGTGTATGTACATTATCCTTATATATGGGAGGTATAGTTATTTTAATCTTTAAAATCAAAACATTAATCATATAAATTTTCATTTATAATCTTAATAAATAGCTATTTTTAAATGAATTCTACTTATTTTTTACATTGGATGTCTATAGTTTTGATCATTTTAACATGTTTCATAATATGGGTTTTTGTATTCATTTTTATTCTAATTTTTATCATTGATAAGAAATTTAATATGATATTATGTAAGAATTATAATTATTTATGATTTTTTAATTTTCATTCATGAGTGTTTTTGTTTTCATTCATTAAAATGAAATTAATAACAAGAATATTTTTCATGATTCTTGATGATCGAAGGTTTTTTTCTAAATCAATGAATTAAATATTCATATAACCTATCTATAATAAAAAACCTTTATTACCACATTTATATTTTATTATATCAATATTTATTTTCACAAATTTTTTCATGATATTAATTCATAATACTATTCAAGTAGATGGTTAAACTAACCAAACATGAACACATCCAAATTTTATTAATAATTATGAGGTGGTTTTGTTATAATATCATCATTAGAGAAGAAAAATTATTGTCTTTAAGGTTAATTAGATTCATATATAAACATTTTAAAGGATTAATAAAGATAAATAATATTTATTAAAAAATTAACTAATTTGAATAAAATATTTCCCCTTATCACACATTTTTAAAGGGTTGAATTAACGAAGATCATATATTGATCATATAATTTCTATGTTCTCATGTTATTTTTAAACAAACCTTAATGGAATCTTCAAAATAACATTTCCTTCATAAATAAATTCTATGAACCATCCCTGTTTGGTGATGAGGAAAAATGTGCTCATGATGGTGGTTGTCTGCAGATATGCATGAATGACAACTTAATTATTCCTAATGGATTGGATAGATAAATAAAAATTTATAATACTGAAAATTTATTGAACATTATATTAAATTAATTTTACTAATATAACTATATTTTTGTGTTCAAAAAAATTTAATTTTATTAATTATTAAGAATATCTATGTTGTTGATAATAGTCATGTCAGGAGGGCTTAAATTTTCCATTGAAGTGTCTTTAAAAATGAAGGACCTATGATATTTAATGATGAAAAGAATATTTTAAACTAGAATAATGTTTTAGGAAGATAAAATATTATAGTTTCAATAAGATGTTTGAATATGGGGTGAGTCTTTAAGTGGTTAAAATGTTACCCTTTTATAAGTGAACATAAGGGTATTTTTTAGTAACCGTTACATTTTCCATAATGTAAAGCTAATATTAAAAGATAAATGTATAAAAACTTAACATCCCTTAAAAATACATAATACAATGAAAATTATAAACCCATAGTTTTATTAGAGTATCATTTTAATTAGTACAAAACATGATGTAAAGGAGTTTTTTAAGTTCAAATAACATTTTAAAATCATGATTTTAATTACTCAAATTCATATTTGGTTACTTGAAATGTTTTTAAAACTTCATGGTCATTATTATATAATGATAAATATCCTAAAGATTTAATGTTTTATGAAAACTATTTTTTTTACTAAAAATCAATATTTTTAGAAAAATAAAAATATCTTATGAGGGTAATAATGATATTACGATTAAAAAATTATGTTAACCAATAAACTTTTAAATTATAAAACATAAATTTTAAAAAATCTCTTTAGAATGCACATTGTGGGATAATTCGAGATATGGTTTTTTCAAGCAATACTACGGTCGTGTGTATTAGATGTTTAAGGTACACTATCCAAATCATCAAAAATTGATACCTAATATTATAAGAATCAAAAATTGAAATCATTGTATATCTCCAATAGAGTGTCAAAATAAACATATACGGTTAAACACTAATTATTTTGAAAAAAATTAATGTAAAATCCAATAATATTTCTACAATCATCACTTTTCGAATCACTACTAATATTAGAAGATTGATTGTCTAATGACCTCTATGTTTAATTACTAACATAAATTATTTACTATATTTTTCCTTCAAATAAATATCATATTTATTTTTTCTCTTCAACCTAGGACAATCCATCCTCATATGTCGCACCTTTTTAAATTAAATGGAAATTTATTCATATGTATATATCCTTCAATTTTTATTCTTCCCATCACATGGATCATTATGATAATTTCATCATATATTACATTTTTTCAACATTATCCATTCTATATTTTCAAGCTCACCATCTAGAAGATCAATATCACCTTCATTTGAATTCATCATAGAACTTCTCTAATATAAACTCTTCTGTGATGTAGTAACTCCAAAAGTTCAAGCTGTGAAAGTGTAATCTAATAGAACCCTATTATTAAATGTTATATTTTACATATCCATGTTAAATATAATCTCATGTTACTTGATATTTTTAAAAATATAATCCATATAAGTTTTCTAATGTGTTTTGGTTCATCAGTTTCATTCCATTTTGATTCCTACTCTTTAGGTATAATATGAATGACCTTTTAAAGTAATTAATGATATGATAATTTTATCACACATTGATTAAATAAAAATAAATTAAATAATAAACTATAGGTAGAAACGGGACCCCAAATACCCTGGATTTGGTGTCTTTTATCAATTACATTGGCATGATTACATGGAATCGTGCTATGATGGACCAATAAGTTTAGTTTTCTTGGTAAACAAGATACAAAAAATGTGGATTCAATTATAAAATAACAACCTAATTACAACATAATTTTTCAATTATATAAATAAAAATATAATATATGATAATGATAATCCATAAAATAAATACCTTCATATCATTCATAGTACTCTTCTTGGATTCCTGGGGAATAATCATAATAAGGCTGAGTTCAAATACATAGTAAGGAAAAAATATGGAGAAAGAAATATAGAATTAGTGAGAACAGTATATATGGAAAGGTTAATAACATAACACAAAATCCATTTAATCAATAAACTAAATGGATGTGTGTAATCAATATGGAAAGGTAATCCATAGAAACACATGTCATTCAACTAACTAAATAAGGACAAATAAATTTGGAAAGGTAAGAATCTGAAACACATTATATATAAATAACATAAATTGAAATGTATTCATAGATATTTTAATACAAAATCTCATAGATAAATAATAACATTAGCGGAATTAGTTTAATACTTTCTTAATGGACATCATGTATTAGGTACATGAAAACATATACAATCATGACCATTCAAAATATTCTTTAAACTATTATGATTTTTGAAAATAATTTGTCTCATCAGAACCTATCAATGCCTCGAGGACCAATATAAATTCTAGTATCCACTATTCATTTAATTTTCAAATCATTCCTCATATAGAATAATAAATTTTATAAACATAAAATATTCCTTATCAAATATGTGTATTGAATGAAAGATACAAATTTATCAATAATTCCCTAGTTAATCGAATAACTATCAAAGTAAACAATATATTTGAAATGATACACAGTTTAGGAAATAATAATATGAATCATATAATATATGGATATTCATGGAAATTTACATTGGAAAATTATTACAAAAGTTAGTGATATTTCAAGGATTATAATTAAGAACATTCTTGAGGAGAATAATATTTAAACATTCCAAAGTGTTCATACCTCTTTGAAACATTTGAATCATAATACCCAGAATTTATGACATTAATTTAAGATATAATATCATTATAATAATGGTATCCAAGATATAATAAGAAGAATATAGTATATATAAAAAATTAATGTGAATTAGCACATAAAAAAATTAGTCTCAATTGAACTTAATTTGAGATGAAATTCTGTGAACATGTGTTTCATTTCGGGTGAAAATCCTTTATCCTCATTTATGAGGGGTTTAAAAATATTAATAACTAATAAAATAAAAATATTAATTTTTATTGTATCTTATATTATCCTGTGATAATATCTTGTTACACATTTGTTAACAACTTTTCATTATTTTAGCAATTTCGGGTGTTAATTGCCTAGTTTGTCAAATATGTTTTTACTTGTTTTTCATTGTATTATATATTCCTTGGTTTTATCACCTCTATAATGTAAAACATGATTTTTGTATTATATATATATGGTATATAATTATTTATAGTTATCTACAATATCTAGATTTTAAAAATGAAGTGCACTGTTCATGGAGACGATAGGTCGTACGTAAGCAAGAACTCTACTTTCAATTCATTATCTTATTAAAATATAAGAAGAAAAATAAATCCTATTTTTATTGTAATTATAGAATAATATCTATTTTATAAATCTTTCATATTACTTTTAGAACCATCCATTATACATTACATGTATGCCATGAATGATTTGTATCGCTTTGAGGGGGTGTTGGTCCACACTTCATCAAACGAAACTATCATATTTACACAAGATGAAATGCATAAAGTATTGTGTTATATAAAAATAAAAGAATCTTAAATAAATTATAATTATAATATATAAAATATATAAATATAGTTTCTATCACAATGTCCTACCATGAGAGTTGTTAAATGAAAAATGAACAATCATCATTTCATGAGGGAGTAGTTCATCATACACAAAAATAATATGTTTATTACACATTAGATGGATGATAGTGTAAGTGTTGGTCAAACCATTATCAGAAAAAAATATTGTATATTTAGAATAATATTTTTCTATAAAAAATTTCAATAAGAAGGGATGTGGGGTTGGAGAATGGAAATAAATTTAACATTCGTTAGAGAAGACGTTACATAGTAATCAGGTAGCTACATTTGGTTAGAATCAAAAGGATTATATGGAAGGATTTCATCCAAAATGGAGGATTCATGGTATAGGGGGATGTTGGGAATATAAATGGTTAGATCATTAATGAACCTAGGTGGTTTACATGGTGTAAGGAATGTGAATAGGTGGTGGCCGTTTATAATGGAGGAAAAGGACTACCATTGTTTTTTTAAGAAGTTGTTAGCTTCCCCTTTGTTCTTAGCTAATAAAAGTCATTAAAAACCTATAAAACGAAATAATGGAAGTTTATTTACTGAATTATGGAAATAAAACTGGTTTTTTACACGTTTCAAGGTCATTTTTCCCCGAAGACGAAGGTTTATTCATTTATTAAGCTTATTTTTCTCTAATAATTGTATTTAATTTTAATCACATTAACTAATATTTTTTGTCAAAAAAAAATTTTCTTATTAGACATTGTAAATTAATATTATTACAAATATGGAATTCATTTTTCCAAATACCAATCACATAGGTGATATAAATTAATTTAAAATTCATCTCACATGTGGGATGGAAATGTGGTTTTTTAATGTGAAAACATATGAAACATTGATATGTTTTTATAATCTATCTCTACATGAAATTGATTTCAATGAAATTTTTTTTACTAATTTAATAAAATATTATCTAATTATACTTAAAAACCAAATAAATGTATACCATATAAATATAAATAAATTGGATGAAAAAGCTATTTTGAAAAAAAATTTAGTATTTTTAACTATTTAGTAAAAATGAATTTTTTTTTTCAGAAAATATAAAATATTTACACAATGGTTATTATATTGTTTATCTTAAAATTTTGATGTTTATTTTTACATATTAAATCAGTTAACATTTCAAAAAAAATTAATGGTTTCTCCATTAAAAGTTGTTAAAATTTTCATTACAAAAATATTTATTTTTATGTGTATTGTATAGTTGGTTCTTATCTTAAGTCTCTCAAACCAAACAAATGAATATAATAATATTTTATTGAATATATAACATACATATTTAATTAAAATAATTCAATAATTGTAATTAATTATTTTTATTAATACAAAACTCCATTGCAAGAAAAAAATAATATTTTCTTTTATATCTAATTGGTTCTTATTTTCATTTATAATTAATTTGATACCAATGAATTATTATTTTTTATTTAAAAAACAAATAAATCTATGTTAGTTAATACTATTCAAAACCACTATCCTAATGTCTAGGTTATGTCCTATGACATTAAATAATAATATTTTAATAATACATTATTTTTTAGTGAAACTCATTCTTTCATGTAACACAAGTTATTAAGGAAGGTTGGTCTTTTGTGTAACAGAAGATACCAACGAAGGTATATTTTTTATCTAACATAATCACTTGACGAAGGTTGATCTTACATGTAACTCGAACTTGCATTGTGATTCAATAGTTAAAATATATATAATCAATTTTAAATAGTAAAAATATTATAAAGTATCTAGATGTTATTTTACCTTACCATCTTGGTGTCGCATGTCATAAATGAAATCGAATACATGGTTCATTAATTAGTTTTTAGCGGTGTCACACTCTACCCACCTTATTTAAATTTAATCCTCATAATTTATACCTCATCAAAATGATAGATTTTTTGATATTTCCTATGTTGAAATATGACATTGTGAGAAAGGTTAATAATTAACCCTCTATAAAAGAAAATTTTTAATGTGAAAAAGGTCACATGGATTACCATGTAAATAGGTCTCTATATAGGATTACATTTTTGGTGGGTGATAATATGTACTTGGAGGAAAAGCATAAATATTTATAGGGAGTGAAATAGGTCATCAATCACATACAATTTTGTGATCAATTGAACATTAAGAGCCTCAAATCAATAAATCTGTGATGATTTTGGAGATCATCCATTCTACAGTATTTAAGGTATTAGGAAAAAAATTTATTTTAATTTCATTTTATTAATGTTGGGTACTTATTTTACTAATTATTAATATAATTATGTATATATATATATTATAGGTTTCAACATTATATGTACAATACTAACTTTTGGTTGTTCTTCTACCAAATTCATATTCATTACTTCACTACCAAAAATTATTTATCCATAAAAATGTATGTATAATGAACTAAAATATACTTTTAAATGAACATAAGGCCTATAAAAGTGTGAAAATCCAAACTATTTATCTTTAAATATCTTCAAAAACCAATATGGTCAAAAAAAATTAATCTCTAATCCAAAAACAATTATACTACATGATCATCATTAACTTTTAATAGTCAATTTTTTTAATAAAAGACAAATAAAAACTAACCAGGATATTGAGTAAGTAAATGGATATCCTGAAACCCTTATAATCCATTGGTCATGAGTTCAAGACCTACCGCCATACTTTATTTAATAGGTTGTAAATTGTCTTATATATTTTCCTTTTCAAAACCCATATTAATATAATTTCCATAATATGATGAAAATCATTGAAATAAAGTTAATTGCTAAATATCCTTTTAACTAAGTTTTTAAATAAAACCTCAACAAATAAATACATTATTTTATAGTTTTCACATATATCCTTACCTTTTCTAATGTTTATCCATAATATCATCTCTATGAATTCTATTTCCTGACACAATATTTTTAAATTTAAAACACCTTTTGTTTAACCATGTTTATTCAGATTTTTTATGAAAATTATTCATAATGGTGTGTAAAGATAGTGTGTATTATCCTTAACATATCTTCCAGGAGTGTCAAATGAGATGTGTGGTATGTCCCATTATCATGTACCAGGTTACCCCGAGTTAGTCCATGAACACCTCGTTGAAGTTATTACACCTTGTTACATCGGTTCCAGGACCATGTCCACTTGTACTATATATAAAGTTATGTATTTTCAAAAAGACAACATAATATTTACTTTAAAAAATTTCTAGGTTATTATTCTACACATATCCTTATATTATAATTTATTCTAATGTTCTATATCCTATGCCTTCCTAAATATAGTTCCCACATTTTCAATTAATTCTCTTTTTATACCGACTATAGAAAACGTACCCAAGATATCCTAGATATATTGACTTATATCAATTATATTAGAATTATTACAAGGAATCATTCCTTGAGGACCGATCAGTTTTGTAATCTTGGTAAACCGGATACATAAATTGGTATTGTATTACAATATCATACACTAGTTTCAACATATATTTTAAAATATTTACAAATAAATAACATTGATGATAACTCTAATTAATCTAGTATATCCCTTCATATCTTTCATAGTATGCTTCTTGGACTCCTAATGAAGGAATCAAAGTAAGGCTGAGATCAAATTCACATTAAGGAACAAATATAGGCAAATAAATATAGAATCAAATTTTAATAGTCAATATGCAAAGGTGAATAACTGAACACACATGTCATGTATTCAATTAACAGAATGGAATTTCCAAAACAATATATAATGGTAATAACTAGAAACACATGCCATTAAAATAACTAGATAAGTAAAAATAAATATGTCATGGTAAGAAACTGAAACACATTCCATCTAAATAACTATTATTGAAATGTATCTCTATATTTTTTGACACAAGATAGTTTAAACTATTCTAATTTTCACAAAAAAATTGTCTCATGAGAACCCAACGACGCATCGAGGAGCCATATAAAGTCCAGGATCCACACAACATTTCATTTCTAGATCATTCCTCATATCGAATAACCAATTTTATCAATAAAAAATATTCCTCATCAAATATCCTTATTAAATAAAATATAACGATTTATCAAAAAATTCCCTAGTTAATCGAATAACTATCGAGGTAAACACTTTGTGAAGTGATATATGGTTTTGAAGATAATAATATCAACCATATAGAAATATTGATATTAAAATAAAGGTACAATGAAAAATTATTACAACTAGAAGTGATATTTAATAGTTTATAACTGAGAACATTATTATGGATAAAATTCTTTATACATTCAAAAGTGTCCCATACCACATTGAAATATTTGAATGATAATGTCCAGAATGTATGAAATTAAATGAACTTATAATAACATGAGAATAATGGTATTCATGATATAACATGAAAAATGTAGTATATACACCAAATAAAATTGAATTGTTTTATAATAACAAATAAGACTCAATGGAATGTAATTTTGGACGGAATTCCCTTTCCTTGTGGTTCCCTTTAGGTGAATGTCCTTTAAGCTCATGTATAATGTGTTTAAAAATGTTACTAACTTTTAAATGGACAATATTAATATTTATTATATAAAATATGATCCTATTATATTATCTTCTTACCTACTTTTTAATAAACTTTCATTATTTTAACTATTCCATGTGTTAATTTCCATGTTTTTCAAGAATGTTTTAATTTTTTATTCATTTTTATTATTAAAATGGTCTTGGTTTCATCTAATAAATAATATAAACCCTTATTAAAAATCATATATATCTATTATAAATATATTTATAGTATTCTATAATATTTAGAGATTTGAAATCAACTACACCTTTCATGGAGACTGTTGATCATACATACGCATGAACCAAGCTTTCATTTCTTGGTCATATTAAAAGAATGAAAGATAAATGATACATATATATATAATAATTCTGAAGTGGGTATTGATCATTTTTCTATGGAGAAAACAAGTGATGACTTTTCTCCACACATATATGATGTTTTGAGGATGTCTGAGTTGTAGGGCACATGGTTGACGTCGTGTTTGAGGAGAATACCGATGGGGGTTGGCCCCATGTGGATCTGAGCGGGAAATGTCTGAAGGTATTGACTGCTCTTCCTCTAACATAGGGGAGATTTTATTTTTACAATATGGATTCAAATAGATTATGAGCAATAGTGAACATGTGAATTCACTGGTGGTTGGTTAGAAGAAAATTGATGTTCATGTCCATAAGGATTTTCCTAGACCAGGGATGGATGCAGTGTCGTCTGGTGACCATAATGAGGTGTCCTCTTCCAATAATTCATTCACACAATTTAATGGCATGTCAGATTACATAATTATCTGAAAAGTAATGTTTGATCACAATAAAATAGAGCCCCCATGCTGTTTCAGAGAGA
Organism: Viscum album; assembly: GCA_963277665.1. Classification (NCBI taxonomy): domain Eukaryota; kingdom Viridiplantae; phylum Streptophyta; class Magnoliopsida; order Santalales; family Viscaceae; genus Viscum; species Viscum album. The sequence goes on from OY728127.1 coordinate 1,804,162,008, forward strand.
CTCAAAATGAGAGAACATTCAATCATTTCTAGGTTGTTTTTACCTAAAGGATTTTAAAACCTAAAAATTTACTACCACATGGAATGAATTTTTGCTTGTGGGGTAATTTACTCCTGGAAATGTGTCTCACTAAGAAATGGATACTTTCCTATTCTCTTTCTCACAAAAGACCTTAAAATTTTAGCTTGGAGATTTGGTTCAATTGTGCTAAAATCCAGAATTATTCACCTTCGGGAATGGAACAAAAAATTGAATCTCTTTGAAGTTGCAAACTCCAAAAATCGAGTTTGGGATAGGGTTTATGGATTAAATTTCATATTTTGGAACCCCAAAATTTTATATGATATTTCAATGTCTATTGGAACTCTAGTTAAAATAGACAGGGAAATGGAAGTTTCCATCTTTAGACACTTTGCCAGATTCTTGGTCGAGAATGAACTGGGTACTAATCAAGTAGATTAGGTTATTCTTTCAACTGAGGATGACATTATTGAGTTGAATATCATTTGTGAAAAAATGATTAACTTTTTCAAGTAATGTACTCTGATCAGTCATGATCACTTTAAATGTAGGTGCTCTATAGTTTGCAGTTTAGAGGCATTGCGAGGACATGATGAGAGTATTTCTTTTAAGAAAAAAAAAACACGCAAGCTCATAAGGCTACTGAGAACAACAAGAGGTTGGAAGGAATGAAGAATTTTGTACATGAGGATTTTTTTCCTGTGCATGTGAACAAATGAATTATTTATGGGAGGGGAGGAAGTCCCTTGAAATATTGGGCCACCATATTCTCTTCAGAAACAAATGCTTTCAAGGAAAAAGTTACTTCAAAAAGTGCTGATGACTTGAAGACTAATAAAGTTGTGGAAGATAATATTCAAAAATAGGTTGACCAACAACTTTCATATAAAGTTCTGTTTACCTCAGGTAAACGAAAGGGTAAAAAAAATTATAATTTGAATCTCCTTTCATTTTCAAAAATAATCGTGCCTCCTCAAAGACGTTTTTGGATGATGAAGTATTTCAACTTGTTCCCTATAAAAAGACAAAGCCCATGGTTTCTCCCCTAATGGTTACTGAGCAAGCCCCCTATAGGTAATCTTTCCCTCCCAAACTCAAGAAGAGAAGAATCATTTTGTAAGAGGAATATCTCCTTAAAAATGGAAGCTATAAGAATATAGATCTAATGATTTCATTGATGCTGAAACATTATTGGAAACTCTTCAATCACTACCCTCTATTATGGGAAGATCAAGTGGTCAGGGGTGCAGTCATGGAAGAGCGGGATGGTTTGTTCTTCAAGATGAGGAAAGAAAACTCACTTAAAGATTGTTGAAAATGATTGGCATGTAACTATTTGATGTGGTTCTACCCATCTGATTCATTTAATCTATTATATTCTTTTTCATTCATTGCTTTTAATAAGAGGCTTTTCCTTCTTCCCCCTCCCACCTAAAAACATATGTCAAAAGCGATTTATATCACTTTGAGTGGGTGGTATCCCACACTTCCTCGAACAAAATTATCATATTTAAAAAAGAAGGAAATCATATAGGTATGTTCAAAATAAAAATTACATATGAATAAATAAATTATCAGTTTAATATATACTATTTATATATATGGTTTCTATCATAATTTCCAACCATGAATTTTGGTTCTGGAAAAATGACATACCAACTTTTATTGAGGTAGTAGTTTGTAGATAATAGAAAAAGTATGTTTGTTACCCATTAGATGGAAGTCTGTGTAAGTGTAGTTCAAACCATTATATTAAAAAATCATAGTACATGTAGGATAATTTTTTGTTATAATATAATATTATAAAGAGATATGAGGGGTTGGATAATGGATGTAAAATGAAATATCCTAAGAGAACACATTGCCTCTTAATCGGGTAAAGACTGTAGGATTGTACCGAAAGGCTTCATTGAAAGGAATTATTACAAAAGAGAGGCTTAAAGGTCAAGGGGACGGATTTGGGGAAGCTATATGGGTAGATATTGGCTGAACATAAGTGGTTTGAGAGGTGGGAGAATTGTGGGGAGTTGGTGGCCTTTTATTTGGGAGGAAAAGGACTAACACGGTATTTTTTTAAAGATGTAAGGTGTACACATGTTCTTAGATAAAAAGATCATAAATACCCCAAAGAATACTCAACAATGGAAGGAAAATGGACGAATTATTTCAAGATAATGGGATATGTACAAGTGGCTAGGTCATTTGGTCCCCTGAGTTAAAGGTTTAGTCCTCTATTAATCTTAATTTTTCCTTAATAATTATAATTCACCCATATAATTTTTTATTAGAAATTATAAATTATGATAATTCAAAATATTTAATCCAATTTTCCAAATTATAATGACATATTTGGATGAAATTGATTTAAACTTCATCTCATAGGTGAGATGACAATGCAGGTTTTAAATGTATAACCATCTAAATGTTTACCATGACTTTATTGTCAACATAAAAGTTAAATAGATACCAATTTCATAAATTGAATTAATAGATAAAAATATTATCTAATAAAACATTAAAACTATTTAAATGTATAATTTAACCGTATAAGTAAATTTGATGAAAACGATGTTTTGAAATAAAAATAAGTTTTTCTAACCATTATTTAAAAAATTAATTGTTTCAAAAACCAATTCACCATAACCTTATTATTATATTTCAATTTAAAACATGTAATTTATATGAACATATTAAAACAATTAAAGTGAAAAATATTAAGGGGTTATCTATTAAATGGTGGTAAAATTGCATTTAAAAAAATATTGGTTTTTATGTGTAAAGTATGGTTTGTTATTATCTTAGGTATACCAAACCTAATGGATGAATATCAAAAATATATGATTGAATATATAAAATATAAATTTCATTAAAATAATTCACTAATTGTTATTAAATATTTTTATCAAGACAAAAATCCTTTGGAAGAATTAATATAATAATATATTTTATATATCCAATTGGTTTTATTTTAATTTTCACTTAATTGGAATCTAATGAATTAATTTTATATTTATGTAAACCATAAAAATTAATTATTTAGTTAATAATATTCCCAACTGATAACATAAAAATTAGGTAATATTATATTATGTTAAATTATAATATTTTTATAACACTTTTTTGTTTATTGAAACTCATTCTTCCTTCAAGGGATTTCACTCTTGTGTGTAACACAAGATATCTAGGAATTTCACACTTGTGTGTAACACAATCTGTGGTGGAAGGTCAGTGTGGCCAACGATTCACACTAACTCATTGTTTTGTGAATTTAAATATATATAATCAATTTTAAATAGTGCATATATTATAAGGTATCTAGACATTATGTTACCTTATGCGCCTGGTGTTGTGTGTCATACATGAAATCAAATACAAGGTTCTTACATTATATTTTCAGGGCATCACATTCTTCCCCCCATATTTAAATTGAATCTTCTCAATTTAAACTCATTCATAGTGGAAGATTGTCTTATATTTCATATTTTTCAAATCCCTCATCTGTATAAGGGATCATATTTCACAATCTATAAAAGATATATTGGAAAGTACAAAGGTTACATGGATTACAATCTTGCTGGGTCTCTATGTAGGATAAAATTAGAAGAAAGTGAAGATACATACTTGGAGGAAAGTAAAAATATTAATAGAGGGTGAATGAGGTCATCAATAATAAAAAATTTAATGATCAATAGAATGTTTATTGCATCAAATCGATAAATCTGTTAGGATTTTGGAGATCATCGGTTTAATAGAAATTATGTTTTCATGGGAAAAAATATTTTTAAGTAATTTTCCTAATGTTGGAAAATTCTTTTACCCACCAAGAATAATAGAAAATATTCATACGTGATAGCCTTCAATTTCATTTGAACAGCCCGAAATTTTTGTTCTGCTTAGATCAAATTATAATTCATTCATTTAATACCATAAATTAATTACCAAAAACAATTAGGCTTGAATCACAAAAATATACTTAAAGAAGATCTTAAGGCCTATAAAATAGTAAAAATTATAATTATTTTTCATTAACTATCTTCCAAAAAAAATATGGTTAATAGATTAATATCTAATCCTAAAAATTTAATACTACTGATTCATCATTAGCATTTATTCATCACATTGTTTCAATAATAACAATTGAAAATAAACCAGGACATTGCATAGGTCAGTGGTTGGTGTAAAACCATTATTGTCCTTCGGTCAAGGGTCAAGACCCGAGCGGCATTGTCAAATTTGATTGGTTTTCACCCAGATTATAGGTTTTCCTTTCTAAATCCATATTAAAATAATTTCCAAAATATGATGGGCATCATTGGAACAAGGTTAACCACTAAATAACATTTTAACAAAAGTTTTCAAAAAAACCTCAATACAAAAATACTTCATTCTATTATTTTCAAATAGATCCTTCCTTGGACTATTGTTTATCTATAACATCATATCTATGATTTCTAAATCATCACACATTATTTTTAATATAACACTCCTTAGGATTAATCTAGGATAATAATTTTTATTATTCAATTCATTATAATTGTTTGTAAATAAAATATATATTACCCAAAATATATCACTCACAAGTGTCAAACTAGGTTCACATTAATTCTCATTTTCATGTACCAGGTTACCCAGAGTGAGACCCATAATAACTTCTTAGAATTATTACTCTAAGGTACATTTTTTACAAAACCACATCCACATATAGTATATAGACAGGGATGAATTTTTCAGAATACCCACATAATCTCTACTTTAACAGTTTTTTAGCTTGTTCTTCTACACTTATACTAAGGTTATACCTTAGGGTTATGTTCTCTAACCTCTACTTTCTAAACTTTCATACGTAAGTTTCTACTAATCTTCCCTTGATACACACTATAGTGTCCAAACCCCATATATCCTTGAGTCGGTGTCTTATGTCAATTAAATTGGTAGGATTACAAGGAATCAATCCTTGAAGGACCGATTTTTTTTATTTTCCTGGGAAACTAGATACATAAATGGGTATTATATTAAAAAATAATGCACTTACTACAACATATATTTTCAAATATTTCCAAATAAAACACTACGATGATAACTCTAATCAATATAGTAAATCCCTGCATATCTTTCATGTTATAATTCATGGATTCCTTGAGAATGAAACAAAAAAATAGTGAAATCAATTGTTCTGTAATTTCAAATTATAGTGGAGCAATAATTAATCAACAATAATTGTAATATCGAAAATTAAATAACTAAACACTCATTCAATGTAATAAATAATCTAAAAGGAATTTTATAAACAATATGGAAAGGTAATAAATAGAAATTCATGCTCTTAAATTAACTAGATATGGAAAAATAAATATGGAAATATAATAAACATAAACACATGACATTAATACAATTCACAAGACAGTTTGAACAATTCAAATTTACGCAAATAATTTATCTCATGAGAACCTATCAATGCACAGGGTGGCTACATAAAGTCTAGTATCCACCCATCACTTCATGTCCAAATAACTCATTATATCGAATAATCAATTTTATCAACATAAAATATTACATATAAAATATCCATATTGAATAAAATAAATATATTTTTAAATAATTCTCTACTTAATCGTGATAGGACTAGTTTGGGATACTCCAAACATAAAGAGGGGGCTGAATCATCATGGGGTACATATTAATCTAATTTCAAAAAAATTATCCAAGTGCCTCTCAGACTGGTATGGATCATGGTTCTACTATTCCCCTTTCCATTCTGTATGCATGTATTTTAAAGAAGTAAATATATCACACTATATTTTTACCAGTTTTTCTACAAAATATGACAATCGTGTGCTTTGCATGGTCGGAAAAAATCACGACCACACAACCAGTAGATAAAAATCCTTTTTAAGTTGTTATATAATGTATGATATACCCATACACTTGTGTGAAACAATGAAAACAAACTAATGGCACGTGCTTTTCAAAAAATGGACTGACTATTATAATTCCTCTCAAGATTGTCCTTTCTTTATTGAGGGTTTCAAACATGAATAAAGTCTTCCACCTATTTAGACATGTTGATTTCATGGTTCTACTATGTTATTCTCCATGCATCTTCATCACATTGTTACTTTCACAACTGCGTGCAAGAAACTTATTTTATCTCTTCCCATCAAACAACAACATAGTGGAACAATCCTCTTCTCCTAATGGTCCCAAAAATATGAATATGTTATGTAACGATGAACACTACATGTTCTATTACACAAATTATAATAAACTAATATCAATTTGGTCGCTAGATATTTTTATCTTCCTTTATCTTTCTTCTTTGGTGAAAAAAATGCACTGAGATCTCTTCTTCTTATTCTGGCAGGAATCAAAAACTTCTTATATGATTATTAAGTGCATGAAAATAAACTCATCCTGGAATTATTACAATTTATATATCCTAAATAAATGAAGATAGATTGTCCACTGTCTTTCTTCTTCTTTAAAAAAGAATAATATGTAATACTAATGAATTGTCTTGATCTCCCTTTCTTATTCACATTCCTACCCAAAATCTAGTAAGAACATCCTAGACATCATAATTCTACTTAAGCTAACACATTAGTCTTATATTCCACACAACTATAGAATGTCTTGTGTGCAAATTTTTCTACGCACATCATTTTCTTTCGTTGAAGATAACAAACTTGTGCACAAATTTCTAATCCCGTTGACCTCCCTTCATAATTCAAACTCACAAATTTTTGGCCACATAAATTTTGAAAACACTAGAAAACGGTGCCAAAAGAATAAAAATAACCAATGTATTGTCATATTTTATATGATAATTACTAATCCATGAAAAATAATTTCATAAAATAAATACATAACAACTCTCTAGTCATCCACATGAAACTTAAAGTCTTCAAACAATTCACATGTTTTATTTGAATATCAAGACTTGAGCACTTCATTCAATCTCCATTACGATTAGAACTACTTTATCATATTAAAAGTAATGATATCTTCATATCTCATTTAACACTAATGAAAAAAAATGAAAATTATTTTGAAATATTAATATCTCATTGAACACTGTTGACTACCAATGAAAATTAGTTCACAATAAATACAATACATACACAAAGTGGGTAAAAAAATTGAATAACTATCAATGTAAATATAGAATGTGAATTGATATATTCTTTAGGAAATAATAATAAACATTGTATAAAAATATGTATATCAATTTAAATTTACAATAAAAAAATTAAATAAGCATGTGATATTGAAGTTTTTATTATTAAGAACATTCTTCGCGATAATAATCCTTAAACATTCCAACGTGTCTCATACCGCTTTCAAACATTTGAATCATAATATCCCAAATTTATTAAATTAAATTAACTTATATTATATTAATAATATTATTATTCATGATATAACATGAAAAACACATTATATACACCAAATAAAAGTTAATTGTTGTATAATAACAAATAAGCCTCAATATAATGTAATTTGAGATGAAATTTCCTTACATTGTGTTTCCTTTATGGTTAATGTCCTTTATCCTCATGTATAAGGGTTTTAAACAAGTTACTAAATTATAAAAGAAACATATTAATATATATGATATCGTATATAATATTCTTATAATATCTTATTACCCATTTGTTAATAACTTTTCATTATTTTAAATATTTTGGGTGTTAATTGTCTACTTTGTCGAGTAAGTTGTGACTTGTTATTCATTGTAATTTTTAAATATGTCATGATTTCATCAGCTCAAAAATATAAAACCGGATTTTAATAACATATATATACCATATATATGTATTTATAGTAGTCTATAATATTTGGACATTATAAATGATGTGCACCATTCATGGACATAATAGGTAGTATGTACGCATGAACGCTGCATTCATTTCTTTACTATATTAGAAGAATGAAAGGTAAATGATAAAAATGTATATAATAATTAAATTAGAAAATATATGTTATATATTTTACATAGGTTTGGTTAAACCGCCCATTATGTGTTCTATGTGTGGCATGAATGATTTATATCACATTGAGGGGGAGGTAGTCAAGACTTGGTCAAATGAAATTATCGATTTTAAACAAGAAAGAAGGGTTAAAGAAAAGTTCTAAATAAAAATTATTTAATCTTAATGAAATTATAAATATAATATATAAAATATATAAAAAAATTTTATATCATAATGTCCATCCATGAATGTTTCTAATGGAAAAAAGGAACAATCATCATTTTGTGAGGTAGTAGTCCTCCACACACAGAAACAATATGTTTGTTACACATTAGATAGAGTTGTGTGTATTTGTAGGTAAAAAAATTATCATAAAATATTATAGTATATTTATGATATTTTTTTATAAAAAAATATATTAAAATTTTATTAGGGTTTTTAGAATTGAAATATAATTATGAAGATTAAGAGAATATGTTACCTATTAATCGAGAAAATAATATTGGTTTGTACAAAAAGGAATCCTTGGAACTATTTATGTCCAATGTTTGGTTTAATGATCTGTGGGAGGGACTTTTTGAAGCTATAGGTGCATATCATGGTTGACCCTATGTTGATTGAGAGGTGTGAGGAACTGGGGGAGGTGGTGGCCATTTATAGACGTGGAAAAGGACTCACTTGTTATTTTTGAAACGAATTTAGGATTACAAATGTTATTATATAATACAAAGTCATAAAAGTAAACCCAAATCAATAATGGAATGTTAATAGATAAATTGTGGCCATCCAATAGGATTTATACAAGTGGATATATCATTTGGGCCCCAAATTTAATGGTTTAGACCATTATGAGCTTAATTTTTCCTAAATAAATATAGTTAATTTTAATCATTTTCACTAATCATTAAGGTAAAAAATTTGGGTTTATTTGGAATTATAAATTTTTATGATTCCAAATATCTAATCCATTTTTTCAAATTCCAATCATATAATTTTCATAAATTAGTTTCAAATTCATCTCGGAGGGGGGAAGACAGTGAAAGTAAAAACTTCTAAAAGATTGTTATGTTTTTATAATAAATTTAAATGGGAAATCGATTAAAATGAAATAAATTTAATTTATTTGTTAAAATATTATCTAATTAAACATTAAAACCAACTAAAATTTCAATTTAACCATATAAATAAAATATATGAAAAAGCAGTTTTGAACTAAAATTTAGTATTTTTAACAATTCCTTTAAAAATGAAATGATTATGAAAAATATATAAATTTTACCCTAGCCAATTATTATGTTTTTATTTCAAATATTATTTTTATTTTAAATTATTAAATCAATTAAAGTTTCAAAATTGAAATATAAGATGGGGCTTTCATTAATAGTCGGTAAAATTGCCCTTATAATAATATAGGTTTTTATGTGTAACGTAGGGTTTGTTCTTATCTATTGTTTATCATACCTAATTGATTAATAATATAAATATATTATTCAATGTATAAGTTATATATTTTATTAAAATTATTCACTAATTTTGATTAATTATTTTTATTCATACAAATATTATTTGGATGAATAGATATAATAATATTTCTTTTTATATCCAATTCGTTCTTGTTTTAATTTATAATTAATTTGTAACCAAGGAATTATTTTTATATATATATAACAAAAAATTTCCTAATAAAGTAAATAATATTTATAAATTCTAAAATAATGGATATGTAATATCGTATTATATTAAATAATAATATTTTAATAAAACATTATTGTTTGGAGCAATACATTCTTATGTGTAATGCATGCCCTCGAGGAAGGTCGCTCTTGTGTGTAACACAACCTATCTAGGAAGGTGTCTCTTGAATATTACACAAGTCCCTGAGGAAGTTTTATCTAGTATGTGACATATTAATAAATGCTATCAAATACAAGGTTACTACATTAGTTTTTTTGCATGTCATACCTTTAGTGTCTTTGTGTCACTGAATCTCTTGGTATGAAATCAAATTAATGGTAATTGGCCTTAATCATACCTTTCTTAGTATAATGTCCTTTTGAAGTTTCAAGGTGAATAATTTCAATATTTTTACAAATACCATAAGACGTTTTTCCTGAACATACTTGAAGATAGATATTTCATTCACTTTCTGCAAACAATGTATTTGAATAATTGAATTGTGTTATAAGTTAGCCCTTTACTCATCAGTAAAAGTCCAAAAAACATTATACAAAAAAAATAAACTAAGGATAACATTAGAAATTTCAAAAGTCCAGTATTAATAATATATATCTCTCCATGAAATTTCTCAAATTTTCATTGTATCCATCAATAATAATTTACTTTCAGTTAATATTTACATTATCAATCCAAACCACATGTACAACCTCTATATCTAAAACAAAAATATCTTTTCTCCTTTACATGGTTGGTATAAGGAAATAAAATATTATAAGTTCCAATGAATAAAAAAAGATATATTTAGAAAAACTCACAATTGAAGGGAGTATATTTGATACCTTGTATTTTTCTAGATAATAATTGTATAGAAAAATTAAACAAAGAGGGTGAATTATAGTTTAAAGGAAACAATCAATTTTTATCCCACTCAAAATTCATTTCATCAGAATTTAGAAACATTGATCAATATAAAAGTAAAAATGATAAGATATTAAAAATTGGATAATAAAAATTAGGTTAATTTTAATATGTTAAGTTCTAGTTGAAATAAAATTGAAAAAATTTAATAAAAGTATAAATTAAATTGAATGGAAATAAAATAATTTCTGGTATTCACAATATGATAGAATATTAAAAATAAAACATGAATTAGATGATAATCTGAATACATAAAGGGATATTATAAATAGGAAGGAAATCAAAAAATTTATCAAAATTGTATGTGGGTTCATTGAATTTAATATAGGTATCCTAATTCACACAAGCACTTAATCCACATAACTTTCAAAAAGGTATTCATAATTAAAGAATTGTAATCCCTTGATCGATCAGATCAGATGCAGAAATATAAGGCACTATAATATTTTTCAATTATAACCCTATTAGAAGGGTGTTGTCTTCTTAACCTAATAATCCCATGATAAAATTTCTATGAAAATTAGAAAATTAATCACCTAGGATATCTTTGATCTTATAGGATCAGAAAAAAAATAAATAAAAATGAAATCAAAGAGAATAATTACTATAATAAAAGCACTCAATAAGTAATGAGAAGGTTCAAAAACAATTATAGAATATCAGTCAATTTTAAAAAAGTTTTATCTTTTTATCTCATTATTATTTTATCTTCATCTCTAAAAATCCTCATTTTCTGTTTATAATTCACGTTGTAAATAATTATAATGTAAAAATTTTGAGTTCCTTGTTATAGTTGTAACTGAATCATAATAATAATTTTATTTTGTGTTCAAATAAAATATATAACACATGTTCATATAGAGCTCACCATTACAGTTTCTGATTTGGTTCTATTAAAACATGGTCACACACAGTGTTTTTTGGAACATAAATAACCAAAAATTAATACTACATAAACATAAATCCAAACAATATCTTTGTATTAAATCCGATTCATACATGAGAATAATGTGACTTTTAAAACAATGAATAATTAAGAGTCTTTTACTCAACAAAATGAACTTTATCAAATCATTTCATGAAGTTTAAAAATAATTTTTATGAATTTTAAAAACACACTTGATGTGAATATAGGATGTTTTGGTATTTGTACTGATACAGGGGCTTGATCTTTCATTAGCATTGATATATAAAGAGTGGAAGAATATACTAGGTTATAAAAGATGGGTTTTAATCACTATTTGGTAAAAAATTCAATGGATGAAAAATTGAATTCATGTCGGAGGTAATCTATAAGAAATTATAGCTTCTAAATAGAGATTTAAGACTCGCTTTATTTTATTTTGAAATTAATATCCATTTGATTATACTTATAGCGACCCATTTTTTCATAAGTAAGACTTGAGTTATTTTTTTTCAAATTTTGGATCACATAAATTTATTAAAAGGTATGTTTAACCAAAAATTTGATCTTGTAAAAAATTGATGGTTCAATAGAAATCAAAATACGATATTTTCCCATGCAATAAATTCGGGTTAAATTTTATTCTAGTTAATTTTTTTTGGAACGTTTTATATTTATTTCATGAATTATAACATTTAATGAACACTAAACATAGTCCAAAATATAAATTATTAACATCATGGTTGTGTCTAAAATTTGGTTTTTTTACTTGTAGATGTTAAATTTGAACGGAACATCTTTGAACCTTGATATTGAGTATTTGCACGCACTAAAAAAATATTATTATTATTATTATGTGGATGTGGTGATGAGATCAAATTTTGATTGGGTAGATATATTCCATTGTGGAAACCATTTTCCAGGGATAATTATATAACCTTTTATTATTGGCCTATCAAATTCAATATGGAAGGATTTTTATTCAATTTTTAAATAAGAGAGATTTATGTTGATTTATTGAGTATTTATGGACAGAAATGAATATTTTATCTATACAAGTTTTTCATCATTTGAAATATCCTTCCCTCTCTCCATTTTTTGATTAGTGGAATAATTTCTACGTTTTCATCTCTCCTATTTACCCTATATGTCCTTGTACAATAAAGAATAACTCATTCTATTTTTCATGTTATTTGTGTTTATCACATAGTGTCCAAAATAATAAATGAGGAATTTGATATGATCATTAAGTGTTGGAAATGTTCTGTCAAGGTAGGACTAATAATTTTTTATTCCCCTCATTTATATTATGTTATTTGATTACCTTTCCATATGGATAGAATCTCACAAAACATCAAATAATATGAAAAATATATAAATCATGAAGGGTTTTAAATATTATTATATACCCAATATTTAATAGTAAATTAATCTATCACCACCCATCCCCCGGGACCCATTCCGTGACTAACCCAAGCCCTCATTCCATATCCCTGGGGCTGGTGACTAGCACTATAAAAGAATATTTAAAAAAGGGAAGGCATGGGCTTTAAACCTGTAAAAAAAATGGCCAACCACATCCCAACACACTAAAAGGGGGAAACAAGTATACCACTAATACAATGGTTAGTGAAATTACAAGTGAAAGTAAGTGGGATAGAATTAAAACCCAACAAAGAACTGAAAACAATAAAGTACTACAAAAAATCTGATGGCCATCCGCCGAAATCCGGAACTGATCGTGATAGTAGTGAAGCAACTAGAAGCCGAAGCAGTATGTCTTGACTGCCTGGTCCTACTGGGTCCCACCTAGTCCTAGGTCACCTTGTCCATTGTCATAGCATCTGTCTATCCCATCCCCTTGAGTACCTCTGTCAAAAAATTTAACATCTACACTGACCACAACACCTGCGGGTGAAGCCCGTACGGGGGTGAGTGTAACAATACTCAGTACCGACCTCAAGACCCTAATGGTATCCCAAAATTCCTCAATGAAAAAACCATAAATCATGTTCTCAATCAAAATTCATAAAGTAAAATTCACCTCACACTGGGTATACAACTTAATGAACCTAAATAAATATGATTAATCATAAATCTAGATAATCTAATTTTTTTGAAAAGATATTGTTCCTAGACCACACAAGGTTGTTAGGTATTGACCCATAAGGGATCGCTCGGTGCTAAACCACAGTGGATCTCTAAGTGTTGACCCATGGAGGATCGCTAATTTTTGACCCACGGTGGATCGCTAAGTGTTGACCCATAGAGGATCAATACGTGCTGACCCACAGAGGATTTCTAAGTGCTGACCCACAAAGGGTCGCTAGGTGCTGACCCATAGAAGATCGCTAACTGCTGACCCATAATGCTTTGCTAACTTCTAAGCCATTGTGGATCACTAACAGCTAACCCACAGAGGATCTCTAGGTGCTTCATCGCGTCATAGCCAGCCACTAGATTCCTGCACTTAGCACACTTGATTCTAGGAGGCTCACCTCTTCTATACATCATTCATACCTCAACCACCACTAAACCCCATGAATAAGTAACTTGAAGAACCATTATGTCATAAGGTTTCCAATGCAACCGCTGGCATGTCAATAAGATGCAGAGTCTGTAAGATATTGGCATTTTAGTACCGAGGGCCCAGTTTTATTCGAGTCTGATCCAACCCAACTGTACTTCAACAATATCCAAAACCCAAGTGGAGTATCTCAAAAGGTCTGCCTCATCCTAATGATTCCAGCACTACATACAGTTTATCAAACTGAAGTCTGGTTTAGAAGATATGTCTTTTTAAGCAACAATGGGTTATAAGTGGTTCTGGGTTTTGCCTGACCTAGTCTGACTAACCCGACCAGGCTTGTTGGGCCCTCCCTGAAGTGGATGGACTTGGCCCAGTTTAGATGGGCCTAGTCCGGGCTGCTGGGATGCAGAACGTGCCCGGACCACCCAACTGGGCGTGGCCCGCCAAACCGCTTTATCGTCCTGGCCCGCTGGCTAGGTGGGGTCTGCTCCCCTCTTGAAAGAATGCTGTCCATTTAGGCTCACAAACTGGTGGCACCCGGTAGGTGCCATTCTTCCAGCTGACCGGTACGGTGGACCAGTATAAGGCAGGACCCATAGACGTGGGTCTGACCTCCTCCACGGTGTTCATTCCACCATCAACGTGACCAGCAAAGTCAGGCCTCCCCTATCTGTTGTGGCACCTTCGGGTGCAGCCATCCTCTTGTAGCTGGTAGAAGATGGTCTCTGCCACTAGTCGACTCTGTCGGTTTCTAGCACCTCCATGCCAACGATGCTTCGTGGGCCATTGGTGATGCTCTGTTGGTCCAATTTTCTTCTCGTCTGCACCTACGGGCCTCTTGGGATGCCTCCAACACTGTGCAGCTATCAATTTCACCTTCTACCATATTTCTCAGCCGCCAATGAAGAACGCATCAAACTGAGATTGATTGAGCATCCAGTGATTGTTGGGTTCGGCCTGCACCCTCTACGTCAGCATTATAACATGGGAAGAAATTAAATAAACATTAAAACCCAATAATGGAATCCTGCATCGACCTTCAGCAATAAAGAATGAAACACGTATCAACACATTGGTTAGTTTGTCTTCATTCCAAAGTTATTTATAAACAATAGAAGACGTGTATTAAAAAAGAAAATCACATAAACCCCTACCTTGATCTTGTTGGAATATGTTGCGAATGTGGAACAAGGGTCCCCATTCTATGGTGTTTGTCGGCGTTTGTTGATATTTTAATTATATCCTCAATGGATTCATTGATCTGCGTTAATTGTTGGAGGGAGACATCGACAGAAATTGGTCAAGAGTTATCATGTGGGTTCCCAAAACACAGGCCAACGATTTGATTTAAAAAGAAGAAAAGGAACCACCCGTGTTGCATTCATTAATGTGGTTCATTAATGAACCACAATTATTCATCCATTTATTCCAACATGGGTCATAGTTACACAACTAATGGGTCTTGCCATTAAATGAATCTCATTCAATTCCTAACATTATGATGTGGTCCCACCATCCGTCACTCAACTGTTTGAGAAAGAATAAAATAACTTATTGTGTTATTTTGTTATTTTTTTCTAAAATTTACAAAATTAAATTTTTCATCCAACACATTTCGGTTGATGTTATGAACCTCTTAAGAAAATCCCAGTTCTGAAAATTCAATGATTCCCTAGGATTTTTAATCCGAGCACTGATTCAGAAGACAAAAATTCATGTTCGTATGTTTACTGAACGTACCTTAAAAATAAAAATATATTAATAGTCACCCTCAACCCATGCCAATTGAGGTTAGGCTCCACCTAAGGGGAACACGCCCTCATGAGCTCGATGGTACTCTTATACATCCAATACAATTTAATGTTTAGGAGATATAAGGATTTGATAATAAAATATTTGTTACGTCATTATTTTATTTATGGCCAAAAACTAACATTCACTATTGGCCCACACTGGACAATGTTAGGATCTGCCTATGGATATAATATGCTAGTGACTTCAGCAGTGGTCTCAGATATTTAATCTGAATCCTCATTTGTGAGTTAAAATCATTTGAATAATAAAAAAAAATTATTTAATTATTTAATTTACTATTATTCCATTTTCTGGTTTTCTCTCTAGAGGCATGCACCGACTAAACATAAGTTGCACCTATGATAAACCTAATATCCATAACACAATGGTGCCCTCAGATTTCTGATTTGGGCACCCTTTTAAGAGTTATTTTACTTTTTTGGGGAAACTACTCACATGCGCTATTTAAAGTTTTACATTTTTTGATGGATCATTCCAAGCACTTTGGGCCTCGGATTCACATGTAGTCAATTTCCAATGTCTTGTAATAATTTCATATTATTAAAAAATAAAAAATTTCTAAGACATTATATAATCATGTATTAATATTTATGTAACCAAACATGGGGATTTTAATTGAATTAAAATATGATTTTTAGTATTCATGGAGAGCGGTTTTTTTGTCATCAATGGATTGATTATTTCATACTCTTATTTTAAAAAGAATATTTCCTTTGACAAACATGTTTATATGAGATACAAATTTATAATCATAAAATGAGAAAAAAAAATAATAACAATTCATTAAATATTCCTTTTCCTTTGAAAAAACATGAAACTAATACTTTTATCTCATAGAAATTAAATTTTATCATTTCTGTGACTATATTAGAATTTTTATTTTATAAAAAATGAGTTTTTTTAAAGGGAATTAGATTAAATAGTTGAATTATATTATTTTTTCAAGACATATAGAAAATGGTATTTTACCTCCATCATATTTATCCTCCAATAATTTATGTTTCTTTTTAAAATATCATGTTTTTATCATTGTAAGAATGTGGGGGTTAAACATCCATGTTTCTATTGATTTTTCTTTTCAAAAAGTTCATTTGATTATTTCTATAAGGTGGGTTGTCCTTATTGATGATTATTTGAGATTATAATTATTTTTGATAAAGTTATTATTTGATAATTTATTTATTTTCAAAATAAAACATTATTAGATTAATCATTTCCTATTGAGAAACTTATTCCTCTATATATAGTGAACCTATTTTTTAATACTCATGATCTCTAATGAAACAAAATGTGTATATTTGCTTCGGTGGTCAACTATTCCTCCAGAAACTAACATCTCTAATATTGTAATTTTCGTCTTAATTGAGACTTATAGTGTTTTTGTGTTTCTAAAATAGAGAAAAACTAGATAATTCATTGCTTTGGGAACATATAGGTTACAATACATTGAGTTTGGGGAACATTTAAAAGAATGGTGGATTGAGATCATCCAAACAATGAATGATAGGAAAAAATAATATTGGTAAGGGGTAGTGGAGGACCCATGGATGTTTGGGTAAATTATCAGTGGAAACTTTTCTAGGGGAGGAGTTGAGAGATACTTTTTTGAAAAATGGGTCAGCTCTATAATTTTTCAACTACAATCCATTTATACTCTACACACATATTGTATTTGTTTCCAAATTCATTCTCCATGTTATAATAAAATTTAAAGAGTATTTACCTCTAAGATAACAACTCTTTGAATGTAAATTTTACATGTATTGGCTTGATATGGTATTTACAATACTACATGTCTTGTAACTCCTAGTCACATGTCTTGTGGAGCTAGACAATGTTTCTCAGTGTGTGCTCGGTGTATATTCCATGTTTGGGAGCTACACTGACATGAAATTTTTTATATTAAATATTTCATTTATATAAGGATAGTAGACGTGGTGTGTATATGTTGTTCATTACAAGATCATGTGTGGTATTATAAACTATGGGTTCTTTAGAGATACCATATATAGATTCCTACATACTACGTACTTAATCACACATTAAATAGTCTATGTAAGAATAACATGGAAATCATTCATAATATATGAGATTAAATAATCTTCCTCTTATTTAACACACATTTGACCCCACTATAGAAGTTGTGTATGTTAACCTTGCACATATTGAGTAGTGGAAGTACATGAATATGATTTCCTAAGAACTATTCATGTTGTGTATACCACTTAAAAAGTAATGTATTGGGTTGTTTGAAGTATTCATTATGATTTCTCACTAGGAACACGGTCTTGGGTGTATGAGTAGAACATTATGAGTGTCTTCACATATATAGTATAATATCATGATCTCCATGACCATTGGAAGTTGTTCACTTTATAGTTTAGATGTTTTAAGGATCATAGCTTCATTGGAGACACAATATTTAGAGAATGTTATGTTTTGAGTAGATATGGATTTGGTACTACCACATGTCTTGAGAAATAGTCCTCTAACTTTGAGGTTAGTAACTCACTAGGAGACACACATATGATAGGGTACAATCCCATAAATGCTGACAATGTTTTGGTACTCCCCAAAATTTATGGGTAGGTTCCTCTACTGGTGTATTCAATACTCCCATATATGTTGGGCTGCATACCTCTATTAATGGAGATGGTACACACTATTTGTTGGGAAATGGTCCTCCATAGGGTTCATGTACTCCCTCAGTTTATACACAAATAACTAAATTAGGCATGGTCCAAAACCACTATTCTAGAGAGGTTTCATTAGTGTTATATAAGAGTAGGAGATTCTTAGGCACAAAGCTTATAATGTAATGGTATGTAAATACCGTTGAAAATATACCAGTATTTTGATACTTTTTGACTTCATTCCCAGTTGAAAATTGTAGTGGGGGTTTTCAATTTCTTGTATTTCATGATGTATAATTCCATAGGTATCACATGTTTTTTATGTGATATTAACCATTATCCAGCTGATCTATGAAGATTATTTTCTCCCCAATTCCTTGATATTCTTATAATTATAGCATATTTGTTTAATTTTTCATACAATCTATTAATCAATTTAATTGGGTTTGATATAACTTATTGGGAAGTCTTAAAATTGTGTTATTTTATTTTATTTTAGGATATGTTTATATTCACCCCTACATGGGATTTTTTCTCACATGTGTTCTGTTTATACTTATGTTTTACAATTCAAATATAACATTGGTAGATGTTGAGATAACAGAGTTATAATTAGTATTACATAGTTAATAATTATTGTTCATGGAGGAGATATTTATAGATAAAGTCCTTTCTATGATACCCTATGGAAAAGAGGAGACATACCATACCAAGATTCAATTCAACTTGGTGGTTATTATTATCTATACATATATTTCCAAATTCAACATTTTACTCCATTGTTTTTTTTCTTTTCATTGATTTATCATGCTATCATTTTAAACGTTTCAATTGTTTTTTTTATGTACCTGGATTTTTTATTTTAATATATATCAAAGACACATTTATGTTTCAATTTGTATTAGGATAAGACCGATAATTTTTGTTATCCATTATTATTGTTAATTTCACTCCCTTGTCTTATTAGAGGAAGGATTATGGTGGAACACCTAGCTCGCCACCGACAGAGGTGGGTCTCATATAGGTCATGTCATATTATTATGGAATCAGTGATGACTAAGTCCCAGTGTGGGAAAAAAATGAAAAAAAATCATTTCTATGAGACTTAAAACTTTTTAACTGACCCAAAACTCTATGAAATCATATTTTCGATATAAGTAAGTTGTTATGTTCATCATCCAATGGTCATTCATAATTATTTTATGACCTCCTCAGGTATTCTAACAAAGATATAATCTAAATAAACTATGGGCCCCTCTTTTCAAGTATAGGATCATACCCAAAAACATTTGGATCTTATTAAAATATTGGGTGATGACATGCTGGTTCTAATTCAAGAGACACTCATTACTGAATGATGAGAAATTGATTCAATGAATTATTGTGAGGTTTCATATCTCATTGAGAAATGGGTAGATTCCTCACTAATTCTATTTAGTGTAGATATTCTGTGTATTAAAGATGGTAGATCCCATAAATAAGAAAAATTATCTATATTCTACATATTTGTTTTTCATTAGAGTTGTGGACACATCATGTAATTTAAATGAAATATTTATCCTCAAATGATAAAAGATTAGTTGGAAATTTGAGACTCACTCAACCAATTTATATTGAAAATTCACCATCCAGATAGTGATTATTTCACTATATTTAACTTATGTGGAGATGTGAATCATTGGTTGATATGTATGTTAACATAAATTGGTAACATATTATCATGGTGGGGGAATAATCTTGTGCTCATGTTTCTGGATGGATCACTCACTATGACACATTTTAAATTGATTTTTATGATCTTGATAGTTTTAGCAGGGACTTATATATGAGATTTGAATCGCGAGGTTACACCTATCCAATATTCCTCATCTATATCAGAGACAAAAGGTGGAATTTTTATCCTTGAAATTTTATCCTTGTTATTCACCACTACCTTTGTGACATGAAAGTGTTCTTATGTATCTGTATATCAGTTTAATGAGAAAATATCCAATGTGGGGATAGCTTCAAGATTAAGTGATTCCTTGTATAACTATAAAAATCATTCTATTTTATACTGTTAATGGGGAGTTTGTGATGTGAAAATATATACTAATATATTATTCTTTATTCTATATTGACATTACACCATTTTTAAATCCTCATCTGATCAAAATTATTACCAAATAAATTTTTTCTAGTTTTGAGTGGTGGGTGATTTAGATTGGGTGATAACATACATAGTTTGATGAATGACTCATTTTGTCTTCAACGACACAAATGCACATGATAATAAGATTAAGTCATTTTCTTCCTATATTGTTTTGGTTCATGGGGTTAGTGTTTCCCATACACATCTTAGCCAGATACTTATGGTCAAATACTCCTACTTATTATGGACATCTTTTTTACATGGCTATTAAAAGTGTAAATTTTCCCTCTATAAGTGAAGATAATATATGATATTGTTACTAGTCATCTATCATTTATATATCTTATCATATTGAGTTATAATATCTATAATAGGGTGGTTAATCGAAGTGATTGTTGATCCTGAGAATATAATCATAGATAAAATTATATACTTATGGTCTTCAAGTATTCTGGTCATGTATCAGTATGTTTTAGAAAAGGTATTGATATTTTTTTACTAGTTAATAAATATCCATACATATATCATGGATATTATGTGTAATTGGTGGAATTATTATTGGAAATTTTTAATTAGGATCTAAGAGACACTCATAACCAGTTGTTCCTCGAAATTGAGATTATTTTTTGTTGGTAATATTTCTTGTTTGGTGAGAATACCGCTATGTGCGCTATGTTTGACCCATTTTTCGGACATCCCAAAAATAATAATGATGCTTGATGAATGTAATGAACAACATGTGGTTAATATATTAACCATGGATTTTATTTATTGTAATTTAATTAATCTGCCATAATTTTATATTTAATAGTGTATAATAATCTTGGGAATTTTAATTCAATTTAGGACCTCCTTTCACAAAACTGGTGTTCTATAAAAACCTCAAGTTGCAAATGTTGGGGTTTTTAAGTACATTACATTGATCATAATAATTGAACTATTAGAAAATTAGTTCATACACATCAATATAATACTTTTAAATACATATCTTATCTTAATGGAATGTGGTTTTGGTTGTAACCGGAATCTCTAGAAAGTGATTTTCTGTTCTATGGATGTTGGATATATTGGATTAACTAGATTCATTGTGATTGGGCTGCAAAAAGGGGTGATATGCTTAACACCAGTTGATGTTTACCTCTCATCATTATAGATCATATGCACACTATATGGATGATTTGCGTTTGGTATCATATTCATTCTGGTGTTCATGGTTAGTTCTATAGATTCATTCACTTAATGGTGTGTATTATGCCATCTTGCTTCATTAATTTAATAGTGATCTACTATAAAGACTCATATTGGGTGGTGAAGAGTTTTTAAGAAAAATGTATAACTACAAGGTATAGGGAACTAGTTGTAGTGAAGAGATTGTGTCTTTTTGTGGCCATTTTACTATATAGTGATGGTTGTTTCTCAGAGGGTTGTAGTTAAAATTTCTTTAGTTTGATAGGTGATATTCTCATATCTGAAGTTGGAAAAGAAGGTATTTTAGAAACATTAAGACTATCTAATTCATATTTTGTTGAAATGGATCTCTGATGATCATTAGGATTATTCTACAGATGTATTAGGTTCTCAACACTATTTATTGGTGTAACCTTTATTATATTTCACATAGATCATTCATAACCCAATTGAGAGTCCTTATGATTTGGATAAAAGCGTGTTGTTTTTCATCACATTATTAGTGCGGAGTGAGATTCTCTTCTTGATGGGGCCCTTTATAATGATACTTTATAAGGATAATTTTATGGCTTATAGTTTTCATTATTTAATCTAGATTCATGAACTATTGTTAAAAAGGTCATCTATGTGGAATCTTGGGAGAATTCATGTGATTCAATCATACAAACATTATATGGAATCATCATTATAAGATTTAGTTGGAAAATTTCATTGTGGTTTTAGGATTTTTCATGATTTTTTTGACCTCGATCTGTTTAAGATCTATACCATTAAAGGTGGATTCCATATGCCAGATGGTAGTATTTCTTCAATGTGAGTTTCTTTGATGAGATTCTTTTTAATAAATTGGGTAATTATCATTTTTATGATAAAGTGTATTTAAAGCGGAGAGGATGTAACCATACCAAATTTTCATTATTGAGACATAATTTATTTCTGAGTTTACAAGGTTGTTTCCCTTAATGATAGTGTAATGATAAATTCACAACAACATTTCTCTTTTGAAAAAATTTGATAGTTCTTTTGAACTCATCATATGGTATTTACCAATTGGATAAAATATGGTAAAATTAAAAGATATTTAAATCCATGGGGATATTATATATTTATTCGTTAAATATTTATTTATTCTATAAGTATGAATGTTTAATAACAACTAATTAGTGTCCCAAATCATAATCCGGATATTGTGGTCATGTCAAGAATGTGTGCTTTCAAATTTTGTGGTAATATTTCAATAAAATAAAATTAATCCCGGGTCTCCTGTATCTAGGAACATTAAATAATACATTTTCATTTTCATTTTTCATGTATAGTGACCTAGTGACATCATGTTTTAGTGACATGGAAATTACATGCCATGATGGTGGTGACATTTCAGTGAGAATTATAGGAACTTGTATTATTGTCATGTCAAATTCTTTATGGGAGGATTTTGAATTGTTTTTTTATAAAGGAAATTTATATGGATTTATGGTTGGAAATATAAAAGGATGTAATGTTTTACACTAACAAAATATTTTTTCTCCATTTGACATATGCATCCCTCTATCCCTTTTATCTATGGTTTCATTAATTTATAGGATTTTATATCTTATTTTCTACCTCTCAATCATTTCACAACATGGAATAATTCATCAAATTCATGAATTTCTTAGTTTTATTTGTATGGTGGTGAAAATTATTAAAAAGGAACTTGACATGATCATCAAGCATCAATTTTTCATGACTCGTCCCCCGGGGCCCATGCCGTGACTACCCCAAGCCTTCTTTCTATAGGCTAGGGGTTGGCGACTAGCACCGAAAGGCGTATTCCCTAAAACCGGGAAGGCATTACCTTGATAACCTGTAAACACACACAAAAAAGCACACAACATGGTACTAAATATAGTAAGCTGTATAGTAAATAGGGATTGTACTGTATAAAAAGGTTCCAGAATAAAATCCCAACTAGAAAGTACAAGAAAACTAAAAAGTAGAAG
Source organism: Viscum album (assembly GCA_963277665.1). Lineage (NCBI taxonomy): Eukaryota > Viridiplantae > Streptophyta > Magnoliopsida > Santalales > Viscaceae > Viscum > Viscum album. Next base: position 1,804,185,777 of record OY728127.1, read on the forward strand.
TAAACTGAAACAGATCCTATGAACACATGCCAAGGATTCTACCTAAAGGGTAGGTACAGATCTTGAACGACTGTCTCTATAGTATGCATCGTCTATGTTCCACCTCTGAGCTGTCTCCAAACCTGGTACCCCCGTCCTCAGTTTGCGCTATCTATCGTCTACATCAAACAAAACAAAATATAGGCATAGCCCATGCAGGGGTGAATATAACGATACTCAGTAGGGACCCCGAGACCCTAGAAGGTCTCAAAAAAATCACAAAGGATAGCCACAAAGCATGAAAACATCTAAAAACCCTACTTAGTTATATGCCTATATAAATACATATGTTATCAAGTATACCCATCTCTTTCAGGAGGAAACCCAAGACCCAACTCTTAGCCAAAGTACAACTATTCCACATAGGAAATAATACCTCGAAGGTAACACCACAAGGGTGCATACCACGAAGGTAACGCCACACAGAAAAATACCATGAAGGTATCACCAAGAAGTTGAGTACCACAATGTTATGGCACGGAGGAGAATTAAAAAAATGTATCACCATAAAGTTAAGTAAGACAAAGCTATTACCACGAAGGTAAGGACTCAGCTCACAACAGGTATAACTTAGGCATGTAAGGAAAGATGATTAGGTGTAACTACTGAATCATCTTACTCTGTTAAAAGGTAGACCCATATCGGATCCTTAATCATCAGACCCACATCTAATCCTATTACGGTAGACCCACGTAGGATCCTACAATAGTTTACCCACATTAATGTTCTATCGAACTTCGTCTTCTGATTGATTTATTCCCCTATTATATGTTCAAGGATTTAATACTCTTCCACTCATTATAGAATCAATTAAAACTTATATATCTATGAAATGAATATAAATCATGAATAGTTTTAAATATTACTATTTACGAAATATAAATCATTAGTTTAATCAATTTTTAACTTTCAAGGAAAAAAACAATAGTATATTAATTGGGTGAAATTTTGAGTTGATAGTTTTTTTGTTGTCTTTTTTATAGTGATCAAAAAAATATTATTTTCTTTAAGACCATTTTTCTCAAAATAAATCTTCTTAGAACAAATGTGTTTATATAGGACGAAAATTTATAATATGAAATTGATAAAAGAATGATAATTAATAAAATATTATTTTCCTCCAAATACATGTTTATTGAATACTTTCATCTCACCCTAAATATATTCGTTGTATGACTATGATTATTTGAGGATTTTTATTTCATGAAAATGAATGATTTTTTTAATGAAAATTAGTGTAAATAATGGAATTTTTTTTATTCTCACAATTCAAGAAGAAATTTTATTCCCTCGTTTATATTTCTCCTCTAATCATGTTTATTTATTTTTTAAAATATAATATTTTTATAATGGGATAAGTAATGGGATTAATCCTCAATGCTTGTCCTGAATTTTCATTCAATAGTTATACTTATATTATTTACCTTACATGAGTTATTGTTAGTTGATTTTTTGAAATAAAAATTAGATTTTTTATAGTCATTATTTTATAATTTGTTTCTTTGTAAAATAATATTTTACTATATTAATAATAACATATTGGTAAACTCCTTATTTAACAAATATAAATGTTTCTCTTATCTCATATACATGTTCTTAAATAATCCCAGACATGATAACATCATTGGGTGGTGGATTGTTCATACAACCACCACCATCTTAAAATTTGAAATATTATTCATTATTGTGTCAAATAGATATTTTTCAATGTTATAAGCATGGAAAATGAGATAATTCTTAGTTTAGTGGAATGGTGGAAATGATGAAATTGGTTTCAGTAATGGTTCAAATAACGGTGGATGAAGATAAGCCATATAATGATAGGTGGGAAAATATTATCCTATAAAGGTGCAATGGATTCCCTATTGGTTTTGAGGTCTACTAATATTATACATACATCTGAAAAACATGATGAAAATATTATTGGTGGAAACAGTTAGATTTCAAAAATATTCCTATTACAAGTCATGTGGTCTCTAGACACACATCATGTGTGTATCTTGATTAAGTCACCTTTTAGAAATAAATTCCACACAACATATATCTCTTAGATTCTTTTTATTTGACTTATTGTTTTCCATAGTTTTACATGAAATGATATTTTTAACACTGTATATTATGTGACTCAAGGTAACATGTCCTGAAATGCTAGACCACATTCCTCAACATGTACTCAATTTACAAGAGATGTTAGCTAACTAGTTCTATGTGACATGTACATCCCTTACGAACTCTGTGTATATGGGTTCGAGTGGATCGGCATGTACAAGTTGTATACACCAAAAGATTGATGGACATAAAAACTAAGTATTATATAGATATTTTGTGTGAAAATATCTACACGAAATATACTTTATCACACACTATGTAAAAAATATTGGGATAAATTTGAAATCTATCAGTTTCATGAGATTTAATCACATTCCTATTATACATACATGAAATTTACCCTTTTGGAAACATCATGTATATTGACCATTCATGAGTTGAGTCACATAAGTACGCAACCTACCATGACCAAAATCCCCACAATTCATTTATCACAATTTACACACCATGTATTAGGATAGTTATTGTATTATTCTATATTTATCCCTTGAATAACTACATTAGATTTAATAGTAGTACATTATAATTTTCTTCTCATGGATATCACCACAACACCATCTACTATTTACTTGGAAAATATTCAGATTACAGTTTGGATAGATCAAGGATCATTGATCTACTAGAGTGATGAAAGGTGGTGGGAGATAAGTTTAGAGTAAACATGGATTTGATAATACCTCATGTGTTATGGTGAGGTCCTCCAGGTATGGGGTTAGGTAATCCAATAGTAACACCTATATAAATATCCTGTACCCCGATATAAAGTTAGAGTTTAGTAACACCCGCATATACTGGGTCTTGGTCCCCTATTGTTTGATTCTATAAAACACTATATGTTTCACATCGTCTACCATTAAGGGAATTAATACTCCCTGGAATGTAAGTTATTTTCCTCCACAATTTCTAGTTAATCCCACTATTGACCAATAAATACCTCTATGATACACAGTGCCATAGATTAATTTTAAAAAGGTAGCATGGGTGTTATGGATAAGTAGAAGATCAGGAGTTTTAGAACATATAATGTTTCATTATGTATATTTCATTGAGATTCTATAATACTTTTGAGAAATTTTATATTACTTAAAATTGTAGAATTTTTTTACTATTTACATTGCATATTTTAGGATTTAAACTACACTAGGTATCACTTGTTTCTTATGTGATGTGATACTTCATTGAGATAAGATATGAATATTGGTTTCATTGATTTTATATTATTTTTTAACATTGTATCATAAATAGTTCTTTTATGATACCTTCTATAATTCTATGAAGATGGGTTTCAGCTAACTTAGTAGGTTATTATTACTTTTTTTCAGGAAATCATATGGTCTATGTTAATAATTCAATCATCAGAATATTTGTACCCCCAAATTTGTTTTCTATGTAGATTTTTTAAAATTATTGGATATAATTGGATGACCTGGAGATAGTAGATCTAATGAAGTTGTTAGATAGTTTTTAATAATGGTTCATTGTTGATAAAATTACAGTTGGAGTCCATTTAAAGAGACCATAATTATATGATGTGTCATCCTTTACCTGGAGTTAGTTGTACCTGGTGTCTATTACCACTTACATAATTATTTCCCATTTTGAGTCTCTCTATGTCTATAAGTATTTTTTATTTTATAATGTAGAAAAAATTATATTAAAGGATTCTATAGGATGAATTATCCCTTTTATGTTTCTCCTTCTTGGTGCTAGTATCTATCCCCTACACTATTGATGGTGGGGTTGGGGTTACATACCCATCTTATTGCGATCCTAGGTGGGGACCTGATGGGTTGTGTCATTTCAATATGGGATAAAATTTCATAAAACTAGAGTGATATTATTATAACGTAAGAGTCCAAAGATAAAACATTTTCCTTATATCAATGATAATTATAGTCTATCATGTGATCATATTCTTTTCAAATTATTCCATGAATGTATCCATTCACAATGAATGGTAAATATTTTAAATTAATTTTTCCCAATATGATTTTATTTTTTTGTTTTGTTATTAATGAATCATGTTATTATATATACATATATATATTAGTAATGGATAAAAAAATATCATAAAAACAAGAAAGTTGATCATCTTTACCAGTGGCGAAAGTTGTTCATTTGGGGAATTTTAATGTAATTAATTCCCAGATTCACCGCCACCCCCTCCCCCCACCCCCTCATCACCTATTATGGAATAATAATGTATCATAATACCTATTTTCACCATGGTATGAAGAGTTCACCCAAACCATTAGGGGTCTAAATCATGTATAATCTTTACACAGTATATGGATGAGTGACCCAAACCATTTGGTACCCATATAAATGCAGTTGAGACAATTTAGTATATAAATACTTGAAAATTGTTTCCCAATGAAGTACCAAATAGTTATATATCATATAATTGACATGATTTTCTACCTAAATAGTTATGTGATTAGACAATATTCAAAGAAAACACACAGCTTAGTAAACTATTGATCTTATCCCACAAATAGATTTGATATAAGGAGCCATTATTTTGGTACTTATGTATTCAATAAATTTCCCTATTAGATATTTTTTAAAAAGGCCTACTTTGTCACCATGTATTTTATTTTATAAATTAAAATAAAATTAAACACATAACCAATTTTTAGAGTTATGATATATTTTTACGGAAAATTTATAATTTTCCTTGAATATATAGAAACTAAAATTGATCATAATGTACTGAATGTAATCCAGATTATTTTTTCTAACTTTTAATCCTCGATATTAGATACTAGTTTTTAATTACACGTTTTTATTGAGAAACATGGACTCTGGAATAAAATATAATTGGATAATGGATATTTTTATATACATGTAGGAAATAGGGAAATAGTTGTTACATTGGAGGTATGAAAATAAAATATATATGAATAAAATGATTCAATGATAAGAGTAAGTGTTTTTTTCTATAGATAAATGAAATGGTTTGTTACAAAATAAATGTTTTTAATGGATTTTATATTATCTATTTGTATAATATAATATAAAACAATGAATATAAGAATAAAAATTGAATGAATATAATAACACAAACATATCACATTGGTCATTTAAACTATTTGTTTTTGTTGAAAATATTATTTGGATTTCAGTGAAAATATATTCATTTTTATTTTAAAATTCATGTTAAAATACATTTTCCATGTTTTTGACATTTTATATAGAAAAATTATTTTTCAATTTTTTAGCTTTAATGTGGAAAATTAACAAGAAATTTATGTACTTATTTTCAAAGTATATTTATTATCTTTATGATAATAAATATATATGTTTTATTTCAAAAAATATACACACTATCTTTTTAGAATTTAACTGAATAAAATTGAATATTTTTTTATTTATTCTTGAATGTTTAGAAAATGAATCTGAATTAAAGTGTTTAAAATTGAAAATATTATTAAAATAATGAATTAATATTTATTAATTTTCAAATTTTTTAAAAAAAAAATTCTGTATAGAATTTAAATTTTTTGAATGAGTGGTTTTAATTAAAACTACCTTGTAGGTTAATTTTTCAATTACAGGTTACAGAATATTTGAAACCCCATTTAATAGCCTAACTCACTATAGATTAAATGGAATAATTATAGGTTATCTCACATGTACTCATTTCATAGAATTTATTTTAGAGGTAGTTATGGGTTTTAAAAGATCATATAATGATCATATAAGTCTTATGAAACCCATTTTTAAAGCAATTTTCAACTGAATATTTTTTTAAATATAATTATTTTACAAAACATTGTGTACCTAGTTGATAGAAAGATCCTCATTCAATAATTGATTGAGTATTATTAACTAAGGTCAAGAGATATGTAGATGAATTCATCCTACATCAAAGAAAATTATACTAGAAAATGCATCCTATAATATTTCTTGATGATATATAAATACAGACAGGGTGTTAGTTCCTTCACATTGTAATAACGTATCATTCAGATGGAAGATATAATTGAGAGTCTTTAATATAATCTATTGTACCAAGTGTGAGGGATCTTAAACCCTTATATGTCCATCCATGAAAGGTTTTAGTTAATTAAATGTTTCAACCACATTCAACTGGTTGAAAGTTTTTTATTCCAATTCGTATTATTCATTGAATTAATTAAATGAATGTATTAATTTTAATCAATTAATAACTTATTCCATTTAATCTATTCATAATGGATTATCACTAATGAAACCTCAAGGTAAGATACAAGAACCTATATTTAATTCATTCAAAAACATATTTTAGTGAACATATAATAAATTCCCACTAAAACTGTAATTCTATTAACAGTTTGTGAAAGACTTTAGAATACTTTGTGAATATTTCAAAAACATATTTTTGATTTATTTTTACCATAAGTTCATAATTTTATAAGAGATATTTTTTTCAAAACATAAACCTAATCTAGTAGACCACCTATTTTACAATTTTTAAATTAATGTCATTAAAAAAATATAATTTACCTATTTCAGTAATATCGGCATAGTGCGGCCTCTAGAATTGAAACAATTACACCAAAGATACTAAGGGGTTTGATGTGAGATATAAAATAATATTTAAATATCTATAAAAACATTATCATCCTAGTATATATAAATTAAATCATATTTATTATTATATAATCCCTTTTACCTTGAAATAAATTGACCATTAGACATGAATAAATTTCAATCTAGTATAATTCATCTAACCATTTCATGGTTGTCCAAAAAATAGGAAAATTGATGAGTACATCACAATTAATTCATCAAATAGATGAGTATATCATAGAAACATCATCTAAGTAGCTAATAACATCATATATAACTTCACTATGAATTTCCATGCCTTCCCTCTGTCTAAATAAATCAATATCAATATTTCATAACATATTATTCATGTTGACCAATATCATCTTTGTTTAACCCAAACCGAAAATATGATCAAAAATATATCTAAACAACCCCATATTATCTAAGTCAACATTTTGACCCACAAAATTATGATATCAAATTATAAATGTTCTCGCACAACATATATTTATACCCTCGAGTAATGGGGAATAACAATAAGAACACACAACTTAGTATATTGATAAATATATGACATCCCTTGAGATATAATTTGATAGGTAAATCCAAGTAATAAGTCACTAATTATTACAACATAAATTTATTCTTCATATTTCATATTCAACCCTTTATAATTGGTAACATATATTATTCATGTTAATATTTTCATATCACCTAGACCCATAATATAATGTGATGATAATTGATTGAAGATAACATAAAGTTGTACATTTAAGGGTTATTATAATTGCATCATTCATTTAAATAAGTTTGTAGAACACATGAATAAATAATTAATGGACATTATCCTTTTTATAATATCATGATACATTTAATATTTTTGATCTCTTTAAAGGATATTTAATAAAACCATACATAGTGGCTATTTATCTTATAAAATATGATAAAATACTAGTTTTAGCCTTTCATTTAATGGATTTTATAGATTTTCTTCATTTAATAAATCTTTATGTAATAAATTTCACAACTATATTTTACAATATGATAAAACACGCTCACTAAAATAATAGCAAGTAACATCAATAAAGTATGGTAGTTGGAGTAATGGTTATACTTTTTAATAATATTCATATTTTTGAATTCCTTGAACAAATTAATACTACTTAACTTTATAATATCATATTTTATGATGTTATATTTTAATTTTTACATAAACCGAATTATAATCATAAGATAATAGTCATATATAGAACCAATATGATCAATTTTTCATCTTGAGGTCTACATAACCCAAAAAGATTCATTATTCAGCATATCTTTAATCCTATTAGGATGAATTTACATTCACTTTATTATGGTAAACACATGTAACAATTTACACTTCAATTTATCAATATACCTTGAAGTCTATTAGGATATCAATTGAACATCATTTTAAATTAGGATTCCATAATAGTGATTTTCATTTTATCAGAGTAACTAAATGTATCAATTTACATTTTTCAATACTTTCATGTATCCTAACTCTTAGGTTATTAATTGATGTATAACTTAATCATGGAATAGAATAAAATTTTATTTTATAAATTTTTACTTATTTATTTTTGAATATACCCCCACTAGTCTCTTAGACATTAAATTATATCCCTTAATATTATTTCTCATATTTTACGAAAACATCTTTATCTTGGAAAATTACACTTATTTCATTATAATTAGAATATATAACAATAAACTATTTCCCATATCTTATATGGTATTCTATGTGTTCTGACAAAATTTCTTTGAAAATAATATTATTCTTTAAAATATATGATTGATGAGTTATAGGAACAACATACCTTATATTTTAATAAATTACTAGATAAATTAATTTATCCATGTCTCATTTTTCAAGCATGTTATATAACTCGATGATCTATAAACCATGTGTATACAACTAATAATATAATTTTTTCTATAAAAAATTTTGTTATGTGACTACATCACTTATCACAAAATATATATAACATGAAGATACACAACCTTTCCATAGATTCATCTAAGATTGTCATACATTCACATATCTGGTGTACAAACTAATTTCTACACTACTTGAATGAAAATTATATTATCTTTCAATTATTCCCATGATTTTAAAATCATATATATTTAAAAAACATAAAAAATATACATATAATATCATGAAACCTTCAAAATCGAATAACTTGTTTTTCATTACATTTATACCTGACATGGACATTCTGTATATTTTCACAAAATCCTTTTTCTGTTCAAGATAATTAAATTATATGGTATTACTACCCTCTATTTATAGTAACTCTATGGTTCAATTACTTTAGATACTTACGTGAAGAATCGCCATTGGAATTTCAAAAGAACGTTATTTTTCTAGTTTGTACTTTAATCTATTTTCAATATCAATTGAATAAAATAATCTAAACAACTTATTATAGGTTAATTTATGCTCAACACATTGAGAATATAAGTTACATTTTTACTGAATTTATTTATCATTTCAAGACAAATTCATAGATGAAAAACTAAAAACATTATCAAAAACAACAATATAAAAAAAACTATAGTGTAACACCCCGAGATTTTATGAAAAATATTCATTTTAATTTCATTAACGTCTTGTGTTATACGCTACACCAAAAGGAGCTTGCACAACACACATCCCTGACTTGGCTTGCATTACACGCAAGCGCGACCTTCCACGATAGCTTGTGTTGTACGCAATACCAAGTTTTGCAAAACAACGATATGCTATTAAAATATTATTAAAACTAGCCGTTATGAATAGTAATAACCACTTTTTGAAATTTTTTAAATTTTTTTTTTCAAAATGGACTTCATTTTTTGATTCAGAATATCGAAATTAGCTTAGGTGAAATTTTGGTACTTTTCGGATAACTTTTATATTCTGATGAATAGTGAAAATTACTAAATTTTAATTAAAAAGAACTTTTTTAATCGAAATAATTAATAGTGATAAATTATTAATTTTAGTGGTTTTAAAGTATATTTAGAATATATTTTTACAATTTAATACAATTTTGTTCACTGGATGTAATTTCACATTTAAACCAAACATAAACAAGTGTCAATCTTTTGATAGTTATTATCTCTTAAGAACACGCTATTTGTGTTGACGACGGGAATTAATTTTTAAATTAATTAATGCAACTGATATTTTTTTAATTTGGTAAAATAGACATCATTTTTGAGTTCATAATATAAAATATAGCTTAGGCCTAATTTTTGGTATTTTTCTGGAAGCTTTCATTTTATAATGAATAGTGAAACCACTAAGTAGAAGTTAAAAAAATGATTTCTTCATAAATTATAATTTTACTGCTTCTGTGAGTGGAATTTAAAATCTCCGAGAGACACGGTTGATGTCTGTAAGTAAAATGTGGTTCAATGAGATGAAAATAATTTTTGGTGAATAATAAATTTTTACTTTTTTTTACCACGGTTAAAAGTCAATAGGGTAATTAAGGGTAAAAATGATATTATTATTACCCTAAAACATGTACTAATTCTATTTTATAAGAGTAATTTGACCAAAAACAACCTTAGGATTAAAATAAGACCATTTAGGCCCACTTGGATAAGATTAGGACGTTTATTATTATTTAATTCAAAGAAGAGTTAAAAGAGTTAAAATCAATGTTTATTTACTAAAACATTTTTAATATAGGGTTATACATAAGATAAACTCTTTTTTAAATACTAATTAGAAAGATAATAAGATTTACTACATAATTATAGTTTATTTATAATTTTTAGACATTAAATAAATTAATTTACTTATGACACAATGATGATGAATCAATTACAATAAGAGTGAAAAATTAGAATAATTGATATTATAAATACCCAAATAAGTATAATTTAAGACATTTTATGAATTCCACTAATTTTCTAGGATAATATGACATGTTAGTATTGATTTAATTAACGTTTTTTTAACTAATCATTCTTTTAGGATTTTCACAAAAATCAATTACTAAATAGTGTCAAGATTGACATAAAATAGTTTTTAAAACAAATATTATATTATTAATTGTTATTTTATTCCTAAAAATCTAAGGTTCATCAAAATGACTTAATTAAGGTTATATATATTAATAATAAAGAACTTGGGGTTCATTTGGCTTCTTATAGTATGTTTATTAACCTTATAGTATAAGAACACAAGAAGACATGGTAAAAGTAAAATTATTTAACTTAATGTTAAATCTAATTGATAAGGTTAAAATAGGAACCTAAACTTGTCTAGATTCTATTGGATGAGAGGAAATCGACCCATCCCCACCATAGTCTCAATATAAATCAATTTGGATCTATTTAAAACCGAACTTGACTATATAATAAAATAATATTTTTAGTTATTCTAAAGGTGCCCCTCTCCTCCCTTATAAAAGGGCACCTCCTCCCTCTCTTCCTCACACAACTTTGAGCCTTAAAGCTCGGCCAACCCCTGAAAAATTCTCTTCTCCAGTTCCCTAGAAACATCCTAGAGGTTCTGGTCTTCTTCAAAGACCCATTTTAGTGCCCTAAAAGGAGGTCTCAAAGAAGCACTTCAAAGAAGACGTAATGTCCGTTGACGATTCTTTCATCTTTATTTCTTCTTCCACTTCTTCTTCTTAGGATGTTTAATTATGAAGTAATAACATCAGTATCACTCATATACAGATATTTTATTATAAGTATGAAACAACCCTATTTCACCATCTATTCATCCTACGGAAAACGAAATCACCGCGCGTGCGTACGTACGGAATACCATCTCCACGCCGTGGTGTAATCTATTTCCCACCACCACCTTACATGGATGGGTATAATGGTGTAAATAATAACTATACATAGTTAATAGAACATCATATTGATTCTGATATATTGTATCAGCCACTCCAATTTAATTCAATAATTATGGAAACGATATCATCGCTCGTGCGTACGTACGGACTACCGTCTCCACGACGCGATGAGACTCATTCTCCATGTTAACCATTTAAGAATGATTATAAAGTATATATAAGAAATAATAATGAAATATATGACATTATAAAGCCACTATAATTATGTATATATATATGTCATCTACTTAATTCCATTCAACTCAATAAGGAAACGAAAATAGCGTTCATGCATACGTACGACCTACCGTCTCCATGAACGGTGTATTTCTTTCCATTTATAGATCCATTATATATATGTATATTCTGAATATATATTATATATAAATCATGTTCTATATTCTGGAATTAATTAATCCTGATCTAAGTAATCATATTAATAATTACAAGTTAAAACACGAACGATAAATGAGACGATTTTACCCAAAACGCTACTTTAACATGAATTTACAAAAAAACGGGTAATATAAAGTCATAAGTGAACCATATATGATATAATAACAATGAATATGATTCTTTAATAAGTCAATGGAATTATTTAAATCATTATACAGGAGGTTCGGACACTTACGAAGCAAATCAGACCTAAGGTAAGGGAAATATCACAATCTCATTTTTATCCAAGATTGTTTATACTTCGGATTTTACTGGGGTGTATTTTATCATCCACATCCATGTTTCCTCAATTTGTAATATTTACATCATTCTACAATATTTTATGTCAAATTTTACCCTTCTGTGAGTTTTTAGTAAAAGATATGAAAGGAATCTTTTGTCGTTTTTCGTACGAGGTACTTTTTGACTTTTCCGACAAAAGTACGAGAATAATGTTTTTTTATCTTATACGGCTTGAATGGATTTTTAAAATATTATTTCCAAGAAGCTTAATTTACAAGTTTTCAAGTTTATTTTTAATCAGCTTCTTTTAGTTTAAAATTTTATAACATGTTAAGAAAGGAAAATGTTTTTGAATTTGAAAGGATATTTTTCTCAAGAATGGAGTTCATGTGTTTTATCAAAATTATTTTCCATCTAAGATAATATAGTGTTCTGTTTATATCCCTATTATTACATTGATTTGATTATGTTGTGATGGAATTAACATTTATGAATTCCTTTATCTTATATGAATTGTTTTATGATGTCACGCTATTTATGATTCCCATTTTTATTATATGGGTTATGCTATGATGTATGGTTTATGATTTTGTGGCACACATAAGAATGGTATCATTATGAGATGGGTGAGACCTATATCTCCCTCCAATGCATTGGGTAAATATTTTATATCTCATAAGATAGACATGGCTGGAACGGTAGGTTATACCGGTTCAGTGAAACAGGACTGAAACGAGGGTGACTCGATTCAGAAATGGACTTTGTCCAACAAGATAGTCTTGGAAATGAGTCTTGACTAACAATAAATGATTCTCTATGATTATGTGTGCATGCAAAAGTTTCATGTTTTAAGTTATGATTATTGGGATTTCATTTCACTACTATGATTTATCCCATGTTATGAAATTATGCTCTCTTTTGCAGGTTAAGATTTCCAAAATGTTATGTTCTTATGAATATGATGTGATTGATATTTATTTTGTTTACCCTTACTGAGCATTTAAGATCACCCTTTTGTGTTTTCTTTTCCCCAGGATATAAAGAAATGTTTTAGGTAAAAAAGGTAAGATCTTTATGGGATATGTTGAAGATCTTTCACCACGATTAGAAGATTATATTCCGAGTTTCCAAAGACACTAAACTATTACGATCCTTGTGTGTGTGTTTTTGTTATATACTAAGTATTCCGAAAAAGTAATGTAATGTCCTTGTACGTCATTCTTTGGGTCTCTACAGTTGGTATCAGAGGAAAGGTTTAGTCAACCTTTGGAACCTAGGATGCGAAAACGTTAGTGAGATCCCTAGAGATATTTCTAAGGTATGTCTAGGGATGTCTCTAAGGTTAAGTATACGTATAGGTTATAGTCCTAGAATTGCACTAACGATCTTAGAATTTAACCTAAGATGTTAGATATTTAGGGTACTCCCCCTTTACTATGTTGTTTTCTCTAGAATTATTTTTTCCTCTCACAGAATTCTTTTTGTGTTTTAGTAAATGGAGGGAACCAGAAGGAATTTGGTTAACATTGAATCCAATGAACAAATTGGTAACTATGAGCAACAAAATTGTGTAATTCCTAGAGAGAATGATATTGTGATTATGTCGAATCAGTCATCGCGATATATGATTAACAAGGTGAAATTTAGTGGTATGACTAATTCATCAAAGAAGAGGAAGATAAAATATTATGCATGTTCGCATGTTGAGGAGCATAAAGAATGGAAGATTGAGATTTCTAAAGAAGGGAAGAAGAACCATGAGGAAAACCTCAAATGGAGGGACTGATGTTATCTGTGAGGAGAAAAGGGTCATAGAGTGACAAACTATTATGGAGTTCAATGTATTATTTGTGGAGAACATGGGTATTACCCAACTCAATGCCTTGACCTAAAAAGTTACTTCTAAATCAAGGAAGGACTTATTCCAGGAAAATCATTGAAGTGGATGGACTGAAGTGTTTATGTATTGGTATTCAAGAATAATGTAGTTGAGGTAATTTTATGGTGTATTGGAATATTTATGTATTGGTCTATTGTGTTTTTCAATATTTTTTAGGTACCGGTAACCATGAAAAGTGATTCAAATATTTTGGAAAGTAGATGATATGCGCATAATGAAGCGATAAGGAGAAAATGAAATGTTTGACAGTATTCATGAGCTCATGATTTATATAAGGACTAAGTGATATCATGGTTTGAGTATATATAATTTTGAGGTTTTGGTATGTGGAAGGTGTTAAGTTTTAAATGCATTCATGTTTTCACTAAGGTTCAATGGGTATTCAAGAGAATACATGATTAAGGCCTTTGAATGTTTGGAATGTGACCAACAAGACATATCTTATGATATATGGGGATCAACGATGGTATTAACTCTCTGGTAATCATTTTCACTATAATATGAGAATGGACTGCAGTATTATGGATAAGCCTAATGATTGGAATGGATTATATTGGACATAAGTTAGTATTGTTTAAGGATAGAATTTTTTTCGATATTATTGATGGGATGTTATAGTAATATAGTTTTAGAAAAAAGAAAACCTCCAGGATGGGCGACAGCCCATCGCTTCGGACAAGGCTTTGGGAATCGAACCCACAACCGAAGTCTGACTGGCCTTTATCGCCTACCACTGGCCTACAGGAAGTCCCTGTTTAGTATAAACTAGTTTTATTATATTAAGAAGTATGATATATGAAGTATAAGTCCATTTTAGGAACCATAAATGATTAATCTCAATATAGATCGACTTATGTATATTTAATAAATTTTGTTAACCTTTTGTTTGAGACAAATGGAATGACCCGTCATTCTATCACATGATCTGCTAACACTTCACGAATAACAAATTCAACTTCGTTTATTTAAGAGATGAAGTGGAAATTGTTCAAGGCACGAACAATAGTGAGATTGTACCAAAATAAAGTAAGTATTTATTCTAATTCAAATTCTTCAACATTAGGGAAATGATCTTGAAAACCAAAAATGTTGTCATAGTGCCCTTATATCCGAAGAATCAGATGGTACCCCAGATCGTCACAAATTTATGGATTGGTGATTGCTGGCTTTTCCATAGCCATGTTCTCTACCACTCTCCATCAGAACATGATGGTTAGATTTCTCTTCCATATCCATATTTTCACCTATGTGGAAACCCAGTGATTATTTTATTTGGGTAAACATTACGTTTCATACTTTGGTTTTTAAAGATTGGTTTTGGTATTCCTTTTTACGATGTGGGTTTCTATTAAATAAACTTTCGAGTAGTAAACCATTTATAACCCCGACGAATTTCGAGGGCGAAATTCATTTTAAGGGGGGTAGAATGTAACACCCTGAGATTTTATGAAAAATATTCTTTTTAATTTCATTAATGTCTTGTGTTATATGCTACACCAAAAGGATATTGCACAACACGGATCCCTGACTTGGCTTGCATTACATGCAAGCGCAACCTTCCATGATAGCGTGTGTTGTATGCAATACCAAGTTTCGCTAAACAAAGATATACTATTGAAATATTTTGAAAACTAACCGTTATGAATAGTAATAACCACTTTTTGAAATTTTGTAATTTTTTTTTTCAAAATGGACTTCATTTTTGGATTAAGAATATCGAAATTAGCTTAGGGTGAAATTTTGGTACTATTCGGATAACTTTCATATTCTGATAAATAGTGAAAATTACTAAATTTTAATTAAAAACAACTTCTTTAATTGAAATAATTAAAAGTGATAAATTATTAATTTTAGTGATTTTAAAGTATATTTAGAATATATTTTTACAATTTAATACAATATTGGTCATTGGATGTAATTTCACATTTAAACCAGACATAAACAAGTGTCAATCTTTTGATAGTTATTATCTCTTAATAACACGCTATTTGTGTTGACGACGGGAATTAATTTTTAAATTAATTAATGCAACTGATATGTTTTTAATTTGGTAAAATAGACATAATTTTTGAGTTCATAATATCAAATATAGCTTGGGCCTAATTTTTGGTATTTTACTGGAAACTTTCATTTTTTTTGATGAATAGTGAAACCACTAAGTGGAAGTTAAAAAAAATGGATTTTTCATAAAACATAATTTTACTGCTTCTGTGAGTGGAATTTCAAAACTCCGAGAGATAGGTTTGATGTCAGTAAGTAAAATCTGGTTCAATGAGATGAAAATAATTTTTGTTGAATAGTAACTTTTTACTTTTTTTTACAACGGTTAAAAGTAAATAGGGTAATTAAGGGTAAAAATGATATTATTATTACCCTAACACGTGTCCTAATTGAATTGGATAAGATTAATTCGACCAAAAACAACCTTAGGAATAAAATATGACCATTTAGACCCACTTGGATAAGATTAGGACATTTATTATTATTTAATTAAATGAAGAGTTAAAAGAGTTAAAATCAATGTTTATTTACTAAAACATTTTTAATATAGGGTTATACATAGGATAAATTAGATTTTAAATATTAATTAGAAATAGAATAAGATTTACTACATAATGATATTTTATTTATAATTTTTAGACACTAAATAAATTAATTTAATTATGACACAATGATGATGCAGTAATTACCATAAGAGTGAAAATTAGAATAATTGATATTATAAATACCCAAATAAATAAAATTTAAGACTTTTTATTAATTAAACTAATTTTCTAGGTTAATATGACATGTTAGTATTTATTTAATTAACATTTTTCGAACTAATCATTCTGTTATGATTTTCACAAAAATCAATTACTAAATAGTGTCAAAATTGACATAAAATAGTTTTTTAAACAAATATTATATTATAAATTGTTATTTTATTCCTAAAAATCTACGGTTCGGCCAAATGACTTAGATAAGGTTATATATATTAATAATAAACAACTTGGGGTTCGTTTGGCTTCTTATAGTAATTTTATTAACCTTATAGTATAAGAACACAAGAAGACACGGTAAAAGTAAAATTATTTAACTTAATGTTAAATCTAAATGATAAGGTTAAAATAGGAACCTAAACTTGTCTAGATTCTATTGGATGAGAGGATTTCGACCCATCCCCACCTTAGTCTCGAAATAAATCAATTTGGAGCTATTTAAAACCGAACTTGACTTTATAATAAAATAATATTTTTAGTTATTCCAAAGGTGCCCCTCTCCTCCCTTATAAAAGGGCACCTCCTACCTCTCTTCCTCACACAACATTGAGCCTTCATGCTCGGAAAACCCCTGCCAAATTCTCTTCTCCACTTCCCTAGAAACATCCTAGGGGTTCTGTTATTCTTCAAAGATCCATTTTAGTGCCCTAAAAGGAGGTCTCAAAAAAGCACTTCAAAGAAGAGGTAATATCTGTTACCGATTCTTTCATCTTTATTTCTTCTTCCACTTATTCTTCTTAGGTTGTTTCATTATGAAGTAATAACATCAGTATCACTCATATACGGATATGTAATTATAAGTATGAAACAACCATATTTCACCATCTATCCATCCTACGGAAAAAGAAATCACCGCGCGTGCGTACGTACGGAATATCGTCTCCACGCCGTGGTGTAATCTATTTTCCACCACCACCTTACATGGATGGGTATAATGGTGTAAATAATAACTATAAATAGTTATTATAACATCATATTGATTCTGATATATTGTATCATCCACTCCAATTCAATTCAATAATTATGGAAACGATATCATCACTCGTGCGTACGTACGGACTACCGTCTCCACGACGCGATGAGATTCATTCTCCATGTTAACCATTTAAGAATGATTATAAAGTATATATAAGAATAATAATGAAATATATGACATTATAAAGCTACTGGATTTATGTATATATGTATGTCATCTACTCAATTCCATTCAACTCAATAAGGAGACGAAAACAGCGTTCATGCGTATGTACGGCCTACCGTCTCCATGAACGGTGTATTTCTTTCCATTTGTCGATCCATTATATATATGTATATTCTGAATATAAATTATATATAAATCATGTTTTATATTCTGGAATTAAGTAATCATGATCTAAGTCATCATATGAATAATTACAAGTTAAAACACGAATGACAAATGTGACGATTTTACCCAAAACGCTACTTTAACATGAATTTACAAAAGAACGGGTAATTTAAAGTCATAAGTGAACCATATATGATATAATAACAATGAATATGATTCTTTAATAATTCAATGACATTATTTAAATCATTATACAGGAGTTTCGGACACTTACGAAGCAAATCAGACCTAAGGTAAGGGAAATATCACAATCTCATTTTTATCCGAGATTGTTTATACTTCGGATTTTACTGGGGTGTATTTTATCATCCACATCCATGTTTCCTAAATATATAATATTTACATCATTATACAATAGTTTATATCAAATTTTACCCTTTAGTGAGTTTTTAGTAGAAGATATGAAAGGAAACTTTTTTCGTTTTTCGTACGTGGTACTTTTTGACTTTTCCGAAAAAAGTACGAGAAGATTGTTTTTTTAACTCATACGGCTTGAATGGATTTTTAAAACATTATTTCCAAGAAGCTTCCTTTAAAATTTTTCAAGTTTACTTTTAATCAACTTATTTTAGTTTAAAATTTAATGACATGTTAAGAAAGTAAAATGTTTTTGAATTTGAAAGGATATTTTCCTCAAGAATGGAGTTCAAGTGTTTTATCAAAATTATTTTCCATCTAAGATAATATAGGGTTCTGTTTATATCCCTATTGTTAAATTGATTTGATTATGTTGTGATGTAATTAATTTTTATGAATTCCTTTATCTTATATGAATTGTTTTATGATGTCACGATATTTAAGATTCCCATTTTTATTATATGGGTTGTGCTATGATGTATGGTTTATGATTTTGTGGCACACATAAGAATGGTATCATTATGAGATGGGTGGGACCTATATCTCCCTCCAATGCTTTGGGTAAAGAATTTATATCTCATGAGATAGACATGTCTGGAACGGTATGTTATACCGGTTTAGTGAAACAGGACTGAAATGAGGGTGACTCGGTTCAGAAATGGACATTGTCCACTAAGACAGTCTTGGCAATGAGTCTTGACTAACAAGAAATGATTCTCTATGATTATGTGTGAATGCCACAAAGTTTGATGTTTTATGTTATGATTATTGGGATTTCATTTCACTACTATGATTTATCCCATGGTTTGAAAATATGCTCTCTTTTGCAGGTTAAGATTTCCAAAATGTTATGTTCTTATGAATATGATGTGATTGATATTTATTTTGTTTACCCTTAATGAGCATTTGAGCTCACCATTTTGTGTTTTCCTTTCCCCAGGATATAAACAAAGGTTTTAGGTAAAAAAATGGGATGATCTTTATGGGATATGTTCAAGATCTTTCACCATGATTAGAAGATTATATTCCGAGTTTCCAAAGACACTAAACTATTACGATCCTTGTGTGTGTGTTTTTGTTATGTACTAAGTATTCCGCAAAAGTAATGTAATGTCCATGTACGTCAGGCTTTGGGTCTCTACATATAGTCTCACCAAGCCATTATCATCCTCAATCTTATTTTTTATATGTGCGGAGAATAATGTTACATAAAAAAAATTCATCTAAATACTATATTAATCTATTAATAATCAAGATTAATTTGTTGAAACTTTTAAATTATTTTTTACTTTGTAATGAATTCATATAACATATTTAATTTTTTACTTAAGAACTATTCTTATTTTAATAGTCTTAAGAGTATAATACTCTAAGATTCTCTCTTTCACGGATTGATTGAAAACTTTTGATGAGGTTGATGAGGTTATTATCCAAAAAAAAATTTATTTTATCATATGAATATCATGTCAAGTGTATTCTAATCAAGGACTCTAAATTAATTTTCCCCCAATAAAATGGATAACCTCCCACATCATACCTTTTTTGGGTCACCCAGATTTTGTATCCCAAATATAATTACAATAATAATCTAACAAAGGACAATCTAGGGGAATCAATCTATTTCATGACCTACCCAACTGTATAATCTACAAGTACCATTAATTTCCACCCTTACCCAATATAATCAATAGACATAATACTATGGAATTATTTACCTAATCAAATGATATAGGTCTTGACATGTGCCACTATAGAAGGAATCTCACAGTTAGTATTTGAGGGGGTTCGAAATATTTTAAAAGTACTAATAATTAAATATAAAACACTTTTATATTAAATTAATATGTATTTAATCTCAAGAAATAATTATCATCTTATGTTTTTTATTCCATATTGTAAAAATGCTTCCAACGATTATTTCTTTGAATCTCTATTTCATCAACCAAATTAATGTGTTCACACCACCTTAGTGTGTAACTCATTATAAAATATACATTTTTTACTCATTCATATACATAATCCAACCATATTTATGCATATTAATAAGTTTTATCCGTGTAAATAACATAAACTATTCATATAAATCATAAGTGTAATATCAAATTTATAGACACCATATAAGTAATCATGGAGCAATATTTAGGATCTACATTAGGGATGTAAGACCCTCCATCCTAGTATTATCTTCTTCAGTTATCAAACTCATAGGTTTCCTTTTCAGTTGGGCTCACATCCATAAAGGTGGCTCACTTCCACCCGCCTTTAAAAAGGCCTTATAATGGGGATGGGTGTGGTTGGGGATTATATATCATTCCCCACACCCATCCAGTCTCCTGTGTGGGACAAGGAAATAGGTTTCATGACATGAAACCCACATTTCATGACATGGAACCCAACAATCCAGAAACCATGACCCATATGGCATGCATTGTTATTCCATTGGGGCTCCAATAGCCTAGATAGCCAATCCATGTTTTCTTGAGACTGCATAAGAATCCATGATAGTGGAAAGTCTGAATAAAATTCTCTCTAAATAGAGATGATTTATTCAAGATAGAACTTAACTCACGATATATCTAAAACCTAATGCATACAAACTTTTTTGAACAATTATATTAAATATAATATCTTCAAATAAATACAATGTTCACGGTATCTGAAAACTAAATATTGTGGATTTGTACTTCACATTTAATGCAAGGATCTATCTTCCATAAGAAATTTATCAAAACAAATTACATATACTATATTCCCAATATACATAAAGTTTTATACATTAATAAATAAATTAATAAATATCAAATAATTGAAAATTCATAAATTTAATCATAAGTATAATTTATGAACATTTCATAAGTAAATAATAAATATAAACCTTATAATAATAAGCTTAAAACTATTGATTTTAGAAAATTATTGACATAAAAACTTTTATATCCAATTTCAACAATAACACTTTCTTATTTTCAGTTATACAGAATTTCAATTTAAATATCTGTTATTTTATGAATTGTAAATTTTATAATAAAATTTTTATTATATGTTAAAAAAATATAAATATCATATAATTTAAAATTTTTAATCATTTGATCAAATTAATCATCAATTTCATTTTTTATGTGGCCAAAATAATACCTTTAAAAAAATATTCATTTTAATTTGAACATTATTATTTAATTAATTATGAAGAAATCATAATTTAAATATTAACACTTTTATATTTAGGGCCTATTTTTGTAATTTATAAAATCATTATAAATTATCAATGAAATATGTTTTTTATGCTTAATATTATGAACATGTCCTATAATTTTCATAAAATGTTTAATAACTTTTAATTATAATTGATAAAATATTTTATAAAGTGTTTTAATTTTAAAAATATCAATTCTATAATATTTGAGTATTATTTTTAATAATTATTTCAAATTAATTTAATCAATTATTAATAAACATTATATAGTTAATTATATCTAAAATTCATTTTTCATTATCAAAAAACTATTTTTCAATAATCTAATTCAATTATTATTTGTATATTGTTAATTGAGAAATAAATGTCTCATTTATTATGATAAATAAAAATGATCCTTTATATATTTAACATATTATTTTTGAAAAAAATTTATAATCTCTAACACATATAATTTATCATTAAATTATAGACATATAGGGATTATATATATAATGTAAACAAACGCTTTGTTTATATATATTTTTTATACAAAAAAACGAATTTGTTTGTATATATTTCCAAATATATTGGATATATACACTTTATTTCCACTTTCAGTATTAAATCATTCATATTATTCATTATATGGAATTTCAGAGTAAATTTATAATATTATTATGAATTATAATAATTTTGTAATATAATTTTTATTATGAAATTTATTTACATAATTCAAATATAATAGATTTACACATTATTTAATACTTGAATAAACATGTGATCAAAACATATTGGATGTGCTATAAATAATATCTTCAGAAAAGTCCCTTATAATTCAACCAATTCAAATTAATTAATTATAAACAATTCATTATTTTAAAGGTAAATTGTTTTATATTTGGGATTTATTTATGTAATTTACAATCACTTTATAAATGTCTATTTTGATTTATAAATAAACTCTGTATATCAATATCACAAGGATATCCCAAAAATTTGAAAAAAAAGTATTTTAAACACTATAGTTTAATATTTTATGTATTTTATTAAAAGATGTTTCAAAAACATTTATATATTTAGAAATAAAATATTTATAATTAGTTCTATTATATACCCTTGAAAAATTATAATATTCCCAAAATACTTATCACTATGTTTCATAATCATCTTATAAACCCTATAAATATTATAAAATATTTTTAATATTAACTAAATGATATTAATGAAATATTATTAGTAATTATTTCAAAAACATTACAATAATAAAACAAAAAAAATTATAGTTCATTAGATTTAAAAAAATAAATTCTATAAAAATTCCAAAATATCATATTTTATTAGTTATTAACAATGTCTAAATATCCTACAACATTGATTCTCTATTTTCAAGCAACCCTGATTCATATTTCCCTAAATTCTTAATGTATTCCACATCTTCCCCTCTGTATAATATTGAAAATCTGATGTAATATCATGTGGTGATCAAAAAATAATATTATCTTATAATGAAACATTAATATGGGTGAAACCAATTATGATTTTAGAGAACATGTTCATAATTTAACAGTGTAAAAAACTAATGATTCAATTAGAAAATTAGTGCTTTGATTCCACTAATGAGTTTTAGGGGATCATAAAATAATATTGGAAGTAGAAGAAAATACAATTTTTGTAGTCTATGCATTATTTAATCAACCTAAATTATAATCAATGAAAATAAATGTTCATAACTGGATGATTCCATGATCTATCTTCAATCATCAATATATTATCATTGATTTAGATTAAAAGAGTAGTAAATGTAATCCCCTTTCCTCTTAGGGGATTATAAAATACAAAGTATCTTAAAATTTTTCTTTAGGATCCATAAATGCATAAGGGGTTTTAGCTCCTTCACCTTGTGATAATTTTCATTTCGAGAGGAATAAATAATCATGATACTTGAGTATAATCAGTTATACTCCCATATGGAGGATATCATCCATTTATATATCCAACATTGATGTGTCCCACCTAAATATTTAACATGCATACTTTATTATGCGTAGATAAATGTATATGTAATTGATTCCATGTTCAACTAGTATTTTTCTATTGTTATAGGCTATGATAGTTTTTCATGAACTTCTTAAAGAAGTTCATCCACCACTACCGGTCCAAGAGGAGGATGAAACTTACAATGACGGTTTTGATAGTGTATATTTTAATTTTTGAACTATGAAATATAGTCACCACTATATGGATTATGGATAGTGATATGGAGGGTTTCTATGAAGGGTTCACGTCGACATTCCAAGAGGATATGTCCTTTTTTTTTGCTTCCAATTATTTAAATGTGTGTCTATATGTTTGTATGAGCAGCTATCTAGAAAATTTAGGGGATCCTAATTATAAATGATCCAATTTTATTCCACTGTATGAATTTTCCTTCGATTATATATTCTTATATATTTTTGTTATATTGTAAAAGGTCTTCTCGGTTGGTTTTCATTAACATATAAAAAATCAGGATTAATGATCCGTTGAGGATTCACATAATATGTTTGATCAAATACCACTTTGAGTACAATATGAGGAGTGGGTGATATTCATATACAGTTTTTATGGGAATGATTATTAATTATTAACATATTATGAAATTCATCTAGAAACATAAAAAACCAATAAATACATTCATGTATATTTCTAACCGAACAACTTAAAAAATCAATAAATACAGAAAAACATGAGTTCCACACCTAGAATATGGCTATGATAAAGCTCAATATTTACCTAGTGTGGTTAACAAAGATCACTAGATTTGTATATAAAGAAATACTACCTATGATGGTGCTACACCAACCTATAAATAATCATTCATAACTAGAGGACCCTGATAAAACAATTGGCTGTTGGTGCCTTTACTGTTTTGAAAAAAATGTGTAATGGGAAAAGGGGTATTTAGGAGGCTGGCATAAAAATTCAACATTCAAATAAGAGGGATCTTATAACATTATATATAAATTCTTAAGACATTTAACCTAATGAAATTCATCATCCATATTATTTTTATCAGTATGTTTTTATACCCATTAGAGTTATTTTCCGAATTCATTTAGTGAATAAAATTTATTTATTCATTTCCTAATGAATTACATTTAATACACTCATAATGGATTATAATTGATGAAACAAATGACCCTCATAATGAAGGAAAATTTTTGAGAAGTTTTAATGGATATTCTTAGTATTTTTTATGTTATATAATACACATAAATCTTATAAATGTGGTGACTATAAAGTCATCCTTGATGGAAATGAAGGGAAAGTACTGGTGGATGTAAATAAACTGTCTCTAACATTCATAATGTACAAATATGTAATTGATTTGGATGTATTCTCGGAATTTAAAAATATTTTTGAATATTTTAGAATATATTCCAATGTGTTTTTAATATATTATGAAAATACAATGAAAAATTTAGTGCATATTCAAGAGTAATTCAAGTTTTATGTTTTATGTATAAATGTATTGTGGAATTATCACTACTCAAGTAAATATCATTCAATTACTGATGGAACTATGTAAAGTTCACTTGACCTTACTATATAATGGTAATTATTATAATAACATAGAGTGTAAAGGTCATTAGGATTTCACATAGCGCACCTAAAGATAACTCAAAGATTTAGTGACAACAAAATTGTAATAAACAAGCATCATAAATATTATCATGAGGGAAACTAGAAAATTAAGGGCTATTCAAACATAATGTATAGGAAACACAAAAATTTAAGAGCCTATGTAAAGGTGATTTGATACTATTTGTGGGTAAATTTATGTATTGTAAAGGTTATTCAAAGCTATGTAAAGGTGAAATCCTATGTTCAGAGGTAGTATAATACAATTAAAATTGGAATGATAATCAATGAGATATAAAAAAACATATAAATAATCATTATTCTTGATAATTCAAAAATAAATTTGGGGAAATTGAATAATAGTGTGTAGATTTTATAGATTGACTTCATGTGGATGATCGATGGTGATGGGTGTAGAGTGGGAAGATTGATCAGGAACTTCATAGAGTAGGTAGATCAATCATGATATCTACACAGTATATACAAAAATTATAATTTACGGTGACTAAATGTGAGGATGACTGAACACATGATAGATCGGTCGACCTCTCGAGATGTACATGTTTTTAGGAGTCCATAAACATAAAGGATTGATACTAATAATTAATATTTCAAAAGTTTATATTTTTTTAGGTGAGGTGTTCATAAATAAAAATATATTCCATGCTAATTATCATCATGATTAAGTATTATTTATATATATTTTATGGATCATTATTCAACAAAAATAGTGGTGTTATGATCATAGTAAATGTTATGAATACATACACATTACACATAATCTGTGTTGATTATCATGAATATAAAAAGAAGATAAGTTTAACTAATCCATAGTTATATGAAATTTTAAATACAAGTGAGTTTTTTATATTAATTGATAATTTTACGGTTTGAATGAATACATCACATTACCTAATTCAAAACTATAAGTTTCATACTTTTACAAAAAATAGTTCCAAGAAATATTAATTCCTTGAAAATAATAAAACATTAAATTTAATTAGATGGATGTACATTGGTGAATATGACATGTGGATGATTTTGTGATGAAATGAAATACATGATATAATATTTCACATCCATGTACATATTTTTTAAAAAAAATATTTATTCTGGATTTCATAGGGGATTAAATACATGTTCTATGGAATAATGTGGAAGAATTACAAGATTAAATCAAATTTTCAACATTCAGTTATTCATTATTTATTTTGAGATATGTGGCGGGATATTTTAAAATATCATATCCAAGTATTTGGGTGGATTTAAATTCTTATTATTATAGCTATATTTTTACAATAGGAAGACCGATATGGAATCAATGAAATAAATAGTATAACTCACATGGTGTTATATGAATAATATTATCAGTTGAGAAAGGAAAAAATATGTGGTTTGACCAGTGAAGAAACTAGTTTGATGACTAGGTCATTATGTTCACAACATGTCGATAAATAAGTGAGAAGTTGATGTTAACTTTTTTTATTTTAATGTTCCCATTCTTCATGGTGATGTATTTTGCCTATGATGTTGTTTCATTTAGTGATGTTCATAAGATTTGAATTAAAGAAGAACTCAATACAGTAAAAAAAAATAATTTTCTATAGGGTGATGATGCAATTTTTGTTATATAGACATTTTATATAATGATTTTATTACGAGTTACACTAACTATGTGGTATGAACAAATATTTTTAAGAGACTTTTTATGTGAGTTTTAAGGATTTTTTTAACTCGATATGGATCACAACGTTTTACATGTTGATCGTGTGATCACAGATTTTACTGAATCATTCCAAGGAATATTTACATACACATATTTTTAAACCTTTTAAATCACATTTTCCAAATCTATATGTGAATTTCTGTTGTTCAACAAAAAAAATATATTCAATAAAAAATATACTCACTATAGCATGTTTCAAAGGTTTTTCAAATAGAAAAACATAATATTGTTATATAAATGATCCCCTAGTGATCTCACAGATCCTGTGTATTTATAATTGGAATCATAGTTAGAATGCCTTCATATGAGTTTTTCTTTGTTAAGTTTCTATTTAGTTTAATTTTTTTCATTAATTTAATTTATCTTCTATGGATAATCTGAAAATTATTAAAACAAAAGGGATTCACATATTTTATGGGAAAATATTCATGTATGGAATGATGAAATGTTTCCGTATATTCTCTCTGTTAAATATGATGTTTTGGAGGCCACATCTGATGGATTTACTTTACATGATAAAGGGAATAATTTAACAACAATATATAATAGAAATATGGAAAATGAGATATTTTTTAGGAAATCTAGTTTGTCTAATCTTTAATATATTCAATTTTTATATGTCAAAGGAGTTAAAATAGCTAAGTGTGTTTGGGATTAAGTAGAGAATATTGATGGGAAAACCAATGTGAATTGATAAAATTTAATGATTTGGTGTCTTAAATTTTATGGTATCTCAATGTCATATGATGAAACCATTGAAATATTCCTCACAATATTTAACTTTTTTATCATAATCAGGGTCTTTTATGAGGTTTTTTAAGACTCCTTAATTACTGAGAACTTATTATGAATGTTACCTAAGAATATTGATGTGGAATTATCTGCATTGGAGGGAAAAACTATATTATATACATATTTATACTTTAAATGGTATTTTAGAATCATTTGTGAGGATAAATGATGGTTCTATCAATAAAAAAGGTGCATTATGAAAAAATTTACATTTAAACCCTCATGTCTAAGAAAAGTATGAAGAATATATGTGAGGATGATTAATATGGCTCTTCAAATTCAAATAAATATATGAATGTGAAATTTTATAAAATTATTTATCTCATCTATAGAAATATAATAATATGTAGGGTTAGTTTAAAGGTAATTTAAAAAACAAATTCTTTAATTACTTGGAAAATTTTCATTTTATATAAAACTATTGAAAACTAAAAAGATGAAGATATTATTATGAATTCAAAATAAATAAAATATTATAAAATACGAGTCCATTTATGTATAAATTATTTTCTATATGAATGGTTAAAATTTTATAAAAGATTAAAATTATGAATTTCTTATCTATAAATAATATAGGTCAAGGTAGTGATGGTGAATAAGAGTTTGGTCCTAATTAAGATGATTCTAAAAAACTCCACAAAACTAAATTTAATTATAAATAATTTTCTTGTTGTGAAATAAATAATTCTGTAGTATAATATTTGGAAACTCAGATGGATTTCTTGTTGAAAAGTGAATTGAGAGAATTTATCGCAAAAATTTAAAATCATTAAAAGGATAACCAAAAGATAAAGAAGTAATGTCAATCTTATAATAGTATAGCATCAGTCAATGAAGAGAAGAATCCTAATGTCTTAAATAATATTAATTACAGAAATAAATTTATGGATGATGAGAAGACATTATGTGTAATGAATAAGGAAAAGGATAATGATTTAGATAAGTATCTTAGTCTTATCCAACTATAACTAATCATGATTGAAGAAGAACTAAATGAATCAAGTCTCATTTTTTAAAAAAATATTTAGGAATCATGATAATGTTCAAATAATATTTAAATGTGAGAGTGTCAAAAAATCATCTCTCTAGGATAATTCTTATGTTGAAATGTTTTGTAAAAATTTTGAGAAGAAGCAGCAGGTTAAAAGTACCAAATTTTTTGCTAACTTTGATAAGTCTCAAACAAATAGAAATTTTGGATGATTGAAAATTATTTTAAAAACTCATATAACTGATGAATATAAAATGTTTTATAATAATTCAAATGTGAAAAAAAAATTACGAGTTTATAATAATTTTTGTTCAAAAAAATGATCCAAAAATGATGGTTAAGAGATGGATTAAATTAAATTTCATAGTTCTTAACTACATGATGTTTTAAAGGTAAATATGTTTTAATGGATACCATAGGAACTGATATATTTTTGGGAAATGCTTATTATATATTTGTTCAATTTTTAATATCACTATGAGTTTAGAAATCATGGGTGGGATAACGTAAAAGTTATTCATCAAAAAAATTGAAAAATTCAAAAAAAATGTGAAAAATATGGATTAAAGAATAAAAATATATATCAACAATTGGAATAAGATTGAGAAATATTTGATCAACTAGAATTCGTTTCTAAATATTGTATCATGATTCTACCTTCCCACTAAGGAAATAATTCTAGAATTAGAAAAGATAAAATAAAATAAAAATATCATATTATAGAAGTTTCACTTGAAGCATCTGAGAAAATAGTGTTTGTAGATTTTGGATAGTGAGTGATCTTCATATATGACTAGATGTTTAATGTCTTTAAATGCTGTTGAGTATAATAAAAAATATTCTGTGAATATTGGAAAAGAGGTATCCCACATGATAAAAAGGTTTTTTCCTAGCAATTTGAAATTGAAAAAGTAAAATCTAAAACCCCACCATTATATTAATGGATGGAAAAAATAACATTTTGACTATTTCAAAACACTATAATGAATAAAATGATGCAAATTTTAGGAAATATAGATTCATATTGAAAATAATAAATGATATAATGTTTTTAGAAATATAAAAAAGAATAAATGGTAACTTATTATAGGTAATACATTCTTATAATTAATATTACTATAGAACAAAAGCATAAAATTAATATTGGCATATAATTATTAGTAATATTGACCAAAAAATATGAGACATATTTTTCAAAGGGAGATTTTACATAATATTCTGAAGTTGAAAAGGAATACAGACTATGATTTACCTACATGTTAGAAGGGTAAGGTTTCAATTTCATCACATAAGAAGTTTTAGATTCAAAAAACTCATATATTAGAGTTGATCCATTCTAACAACTATAGTCCTCAGGGAAACCGATAAAAAATGGTGATAAGTATTTTATTTCCCTTATTGATGGAAGTACTCATATTTCATTAATTATGATTAGGAATCCTAAATCAAATTCTCAATAGATATTCAAGAGTTACAATATAAGTGATACAAAATAATTTGGTTCCTCTATGGAGAAATTATAAATAGATAATCATGATAATACACTAATAATAAAATTTATTTTTATCTTGAAAATAATGTAATTTTTCATGAAAACTATGCACTATACAAACCAAAAAAATTGGTGGAGTTTAAGGGACAAATACAGTCTTGGTAGTTATGGCATGAATTATGTAAATAGATAAATATACCTATCAGTATTTTTGGAGGCAAGCTATTGGTATATCAATTCAAATAAAAAATAGTTCATTTTATAAAAACTATAATAATACATTCTTTGATATTTACTATAATAAAACACAATTTTTTGAAATATCTATGTGTATTCAGTATCATTTATATCACAAATATGAAAGGGGAAACTGTGAGAAATATAATCCAAGAGGAGTTTTATATTATGAAGCAAGAAGTGATGTTGATGTCGGTAAACAACCTGAAGAAATTTTAGAGAGAAATTAAAATGTTTAGGAAGTACCAGTTGTAGATGGTGACTCAAAAAAAATTTTTAGGGAGGAATAACCTAATATATATCATCCAAGTCTTAGAAATAATTTACAGGTTAAAATATAATTGGTATTAAAAACTAGTAGGTGGAAACAAGAGAAATCTAGTGATATAATCTCATACTTCATTGTTCCCTCAAGAAAAACCTAAAGATATTGACAAATCATTGAATCATAAAAAGTTGGATAATTATATGAATGAAAAATTAGATCAAAAAAAGAATAATTAGACATAGGAATTGGATAACAGTCCCAAAAAAGAATAATGTAATTGGAAAAAAATTGGTTGTTCTGAAATAATTTGAATGAAGAGGGATAATTAGTGAGAAATAAAGAAAGATTGGTTTATAAAGGTTATTCATGTGTTGAAGGAGTTGAACATGATGAGTCATTTTATCTAGTTTCATGTCTTGAAACCATTATCAGTTTCCTGATATTTTATCACAAAGGTAGTACAGGATATTCCAAATAGTTTTCAAGTCTTCTTTTTTCAATGGGGAATTAAAATATAAGGTTTACAATGAGGAACCTTGTTGGATCTTTCTTGGTGAGGATTTGAATTATGTATGTATATTATGGAAGGATTTATATGTTCCAAAACATGACTCAAGACCTAGGTATCATAAGAAAGACACAATTTTATGAAGATGAATTTTAGAAATGGAAATTTGTGTATTAATCTCTACATCAAAAATGGTAATGATTTTTCTCTTATTGTTATTGTTTATGAATATGACATCATAATTGATGGAAATTATGATGAAATTTGTGAGATATTTTAGATTGAGATGAATACAGTAAATGAAATTTCCATACTAGGAGAAATTAGTTCCTTTATTTTCTTATAATTTTGTAAATATAAACAACATATTTTCCTTTATAAAGAAAAGTAAGCTAATGAAATTTTGAAAAATTTTGGAGTAGAATATTTGAATCATTTTTCTACACACATTTTTGCGAGAACAGATATGTCAAAATATAAATAGGTAAAATTAGTTAATCAAATGGCTTTCACAATGTTTTTTATAAGTCAAATATACCTTGAATATTCACGACCAAATTCAAAATATATTTACATTGTTTCATCTAGCATTAAAATTTCACCTAAATAGTCTCATTCATTAACAATAAAAATGATTCATGTGTATATAAAAGGTAAAATAGATTTCATGTTAAAATATGATAGTATAGGGAACTTGGATCTATATGGTTATGAGGACAAATATTGGGAAGGTTGTGTTCATGAATTAATATCCACATCAGGTGTAGTTTTCATCCATTGTGATAATAATATTTTTTAAAAAACTAAGATAAATTTAATCAGACATTAAGAACAACTGAGGTAGAATATGAGGCTGAAATTCATATCACAACATAATCAAATTGGATTAATATCTGGTTATATGATTTCAATATTGTGGTGAATATTCCACTTTATCATGGATATGGTAATCAAAGTGCAGTAAATTTTTCAATGAATTTTATCCAACACTCAATAAGAAAGAAATATGGCATGAAATAATACTTTATCAAAGAGATTATGGAGATAAAATAATTAAAGTTATAGTATGTTCCTAAAAAATGGAAATTGATGATGTATTTACAAGGCCTTTGTTTTAGGATGATTTTTAGAATTTGGGGTTGATCTTGGGTGTTTAAATTCACCCATCTCAAGGATAAGTTGTGGTGTTGTTTTTCATCACTCTCTTATGTCTAGATATTATTGTCAATAGGGTAGAAAAATAAAAGACATATAATTGTTATAGTATATTTTCTATTGATATATAAATCTTCTATGGGGGGGTATATATTTAGAGAGTGATTTTTCTACAAGGGTAACTATTGATTTAAACAGTTTTTAATTTGTAATATGTTTTTAAAGTGTGTTAAAGGGAATATAATTATTTTTATATTACATATTCTATAATAAATTTATAGATATGGAATAATAAAGAGTTTTTAATGAAAATAAATTTTTTCTTATAGAAAATAAGATTTTCTTATTCTGTGTTCTTCTTTCATCCACTGACCCCACTATCATAGGCTTTGAATTATTTAATACTGACTCATTGCAATGTTTTTTGAGTTATAATGTGATTTATGCTCTATGGTATTAAATAAAATCCAATGGTAGAGTTTATAAACCCCAAGATTGAGTGAACAATGTCAAGTAGCATAAATGGATATGCCTCGATTGTTTTTTTTTTTGAAAACTCAAAAATAATATAAATTTGATTATTGTTAAGTTGTTCTTAATGTAAATTAAAGTAAAGTATTATTGGATGTTGGTGTACTATATATAGCATTCATGGAGTCAAAATATGGAACGTATCTAGAATTATTCTCATGCTTTCTAAATTTACATGAATGGGGTGGAATATATTTGTAATTGATTTTGATAATCTCAATGTATTGTTTAGAATTCAATACCTATGTAAGGGTAATTCAATATTTATGCTTAATTCTTAAAGGTAACATGTAATTATCACATAACCTGTAACGTTCATTAAATTTTTGTGGGAACTGCCTAAATGTCACATGACCTATTTTTGAAAATGTAAGTACTTGAAGAGATTTATATGAAAATTTTATCCAGATTTCATTTGGTGTCCATAAAGGTAACACTAATATTTAGTACCCTTGTAAGGGTTGTACCCACACTATGTAAAGATTAACTTTAGGGTTCACTAGTTACAAATGGGTGGTCCAACCTATATATAAGGGTAACACACAAATTCAAGAGATAGTGTATTAGTGATTTGATGAAGTTTAACATTAAATGTGTTTTGTGAAAAAGTACATTAAATTTGTGTATCATTAATATCCTATTCATAAAATCAGAATCTATAAATTTAATGTGGAATGATATTAAATGAGATCTAAATCATGATATGACTAATCGTGATCCCTACATACTAAATGAGAGTTTTGGGAAGAATGAACAATGATATTTGATTATAAGTGATCTGGATATCAACCATGAGTGGATGATCGACCATGATGTATGCTTTGATTATGACCTTTTCATAGTAGGTATATTGATAGTGAGATTTAAATAGTACTTATAATGCCAATAATTTTGGGAAAAATATTACAAAACAACGAACCACATGAAAGAGTGGTCAAACACATGGTAAACGAGATGTTCCTAAGGATTTTGAACCCAAAAATAAATTTTGTTATATTTAATATCATATAAAATCATATGTTTCTTAGTGGGGTGTTCTCAAATGAAAATATATATCTTGATAATTATCATCATTATTTTTCATTATTTATATATATTTATAGAATTGTTCTTCTACCTGAATAAATTTTCCACAATCATAGTAAAATACATTTATACATATAGATTATTCATTATGTATATTGATTATTGTGGACAGAGAAATAAGAAAATTTGCATGCCTGTATATTTATATGAAATTTAAAATACAATAATTTGTTTTGGATAGATGGAGAAGATGAATGTTTGAATAAGGTGGTCACAATTTCTATATTTTGATATATAGTTTCATGAAATTATGGTAAACACTTAAAGTAAATTTAAAATAATGAAGAATAATGGGATTTAAAATTTAAGTGGTTCATTTCATTCTAAAGAAGTTGATATATGATTTTTTTAGAGAAACTATTATGTGTGATACCAAATGAATCTATTAATTTAAATAATAGTATTTAATCATACATTTATTGTGGAAAAAATAATAGACTGAAGTAATAATTTGGAAGAATTATAGGTCTAAATTGTTTTTTACATTCAGTTAATCATTAGTTATAAATAAATAAACAACAAGAGTTTTTGAAATATAAAATCTGTAGCATTATAGGGATTGAAATTCAAATAATTATAATAGGATTTATATAGTAATAATACTGATCTGGATATTAAAAAATAAATATTATTTTTCACATTGTATTATGTGAATATTATTATTGATTAAAGAGGAAATAATTTATAGATTGATCTATGAAGAAACCAATTAGGTAAGTTTTTCATGTCGTTCACATCTATGTGTAAAGGAATAGAGAATCTATTCTTTATATTATTGTTAAGAAGTTTTTATTATCAATGGTTATGTAGTGGTATTTTTATTTTTACACATGTAGTGTTGTGTATGTGATTTGAAGTGAAGAATATCTCATGCACCCCTTAATAAGATAACAATTTACAAGAGAAAAACATGTATTTTGTTACAAAAACATTTAATTTCATTATTTTTTGTGGGATTTTCCAACCATGTGTGTTGAAAAAAAAGTCGCAAGACCTGTTAAGATAATTTTATGGATTTTCCCTACGTAATGTGGTTAACAAAGTTATACTAGTGTATCATGTGGTCGATTGTTTTATAGGATCATTCCAAGGAATTTCTACTCACACTAAGAAGTTAACATTGTAAATTTTAGGATCCTTTTTAGTGTGTTCATGTGTGTGTTTTGGTAGAAAATCATGTCACTCTAACATGTTTTGAATATTTTTCAAACAGAAAAACATAAAATTGATATACCATTGATTCACCCTCCCTAAAGTGATCTCAGGGATCATGCATCCCTATAAAAACCACAGGGGATGATAATTTCTCTTATTGTTAATAAATATTTTATTTCACATATAATAATCCATACATTTAATTGAAATACCATATTTATATTATAAAAAACATAATAATTCATCATTAATCCCTCCAAAACTCCATTAAGATATGATTTTATCAAACACTCTTCATTTTGAAGTACACTTTTTCCCAAAATTAATCCATATATAATGTCCTAATTGTGTATCCTTATATCACTTTGAAATTTTGAAAATAAACATGAAATGAAAATTATATATATATATATATATATATATATAAATAGTGGAATCGAAAAAATCATATGTGATACTCAAGCTACTAAGGTTTATAGTGCGATCTCCATCAAACATATTGATATGTATATATGAATAATTCCACCAATAGATGTATCACATAAATAATTATTATAACTATATAATACCTCTTTTCGGGATATAGAGTTACCACTGGACATTGAAAATTATTAATGAAATATAGCCCATCTCATAATTTTCTTCATTATTTGAAATAAACGAACTAGGTCTGTGAATACATAAAACATAATTTATCTAATAGATTAGTGTATCACATTTGCCTCATACAGATAGCTAAAATAGATGATATATGACTCAAATAAGTATGACAATTAATTTATTTTGACTAATTCAATCATGCATCAATGAATTTACTCATCATAAAAGTGTATAACACCCATCTCAGTTGCACTCCAACTGACCACATGATTAACAACATACCCAAATACCCCCTGATTAGATAAGTTCATATATTTATTTTCAAAAGTAGGATATCAAATAATTTAGGTTCTCATTCTTATTATCTCACATAGATTGGTTAATAAAGATTTATAATAAGACTTCATCCCTATGTATATTAATGACTTAATGACATTCCATAAGATAAACATTGGGAGATTAGTCTAAGTAATAAGTCTATACTTATTACTTCATGAATATATTATTCATATCTTGTATTAATACCTTTGTAATAAGTAAATAATCTATTAAATATGACATTAATATTTTATTATAACCCATACAGCTTTATAATGATATTATATTAGGCATAACTCAATGTTGTACTACGAGGGGTATTATCATTTGACCATTCATATAAAGTAAATTTAATCACACATGAATGAATGATAAATAAAGATTTTATTAATTAAAAAACCATGATAAAATTTATAAATGTTGCATTAATATCTTATGTTTCTTATACCAATAAACCATCACATGACCCTCAAACTTCTACTGTGTTAATGGTTTCATT
Source organism: Viscum album (assembly GCA_963277665.1). Taxonomy (NCBI): domain Eukaryota; kingdom Viridiplantae; phylum Streptophyta; class Magnoliopsida; order Santalales; family Viscaceae; genus Viscum; species Viscum album. The sequence goes on from OY728127.1 coordinate 1,804,222,546, forward strand.
AACTCTTTACTTATCAATGCAATTCCGATCGTATTTTATGTAACCACTTTGTTACTATATCCCACTAAATTCATTTTTGAGTGACGTATAGTTTGTATAATTATGAAACATTTCAACTAAATTCTTAATGATAAATTTCATTATCATATTCAAACTTCTTAACTTTAAGAAATAAAAATTTAGGATGCCAACAACTGTTTCCTACTAAGAACTACTTCTAAATACATGATCATTATTCGGGTAACCATTTCCATCAAACCTTTTACCTGAAATAAATTAGAAAACAATCTTACTATTTAAATTATTAGTTTACCAACACATATTAAAGAAATTTTAGGTTAAATTTATGTCCACTTTTTAATGATGACTGAAATGGTACAATTTTAAATTATTTTATCATCATACAAAAAACAATTTTGGGATAACAAGTGTAATTGAATTTATAATCTGAAATGTATGACCCTTTAAAAATATCAATATTAACTTATTCATTATAACTAAATATTACTATTAATATTTTTCATAATTTTCACATATGCATTTATATATTTTAGATATTAAGTGAAAAATAACTATAATATGATACTAGTATAATAATTTATTTGATAACTTTAAACATCTCTAAATCCAAACATACTCTCACCTTCCCCTTATTAATGCAATTATTCATTGAATATATTGATAAGATTCAACACAAACATCTTTTATGGGGAAATAAAATATATATTTTTTTTTGGAAATATATATCAAATAAAATATTAATTCTATATCATATATGGTATTATAAGTGTTCAAATAATTTTATAAAGAATAATTCGATAAAATAACTCACTAATTAGTGGTTGGAACATATTATATGATATTTAAAAAAATTATATAACACATTATCTGAGATAAAACATTTTATCCTTATCTATATTTCGAAATAAGTTATAATTTCTAAAAAATAATAAAAAAATGTGTATATAATAATTTATCTCATTAATTTATAAAAACAATTTATTAAGAAACAAATAATATTATCACATAACTTAAATGAGATAGAGAAATCAATACTTTTACAATTCATCTATGATTATTTACATTCAAATATTTGATGTAATAAAAATTTGATTCATTCTATGAATTTATTATATAATATTTATATATTATTATCTTCAATAGTATTTATAAAACATGAAAATCATATATTTCATATCACATACCCTTAAAAACTGAATAAATTATTTCTATAACATGGATACCTAACATGGACATTCCATATAGATTCAAAAACTCTATCATATATTATAAACAATTCTCTACTACAGAATTATAAATCCTCCATTCTAATTTAACCATTATGTTTCAATTACATTTATTAGATACTAGAATAAACGTTAATTTACTTTGAACTAAATTTTATTCATCCTCTTCAATCATTTTATTTACCCAAGTGTTCTATTTAAAATAAAACAAATCTCAAAATTCATGTTCTAAGTATATCTATTTTCACAAATTGAGAATATCTACTAAATATTTATTGAAATAATTCATCATCTCTAACCATTTCAATAAAAAACAAAATAATTGAATTTCAATAGAAGAATTATCCATAATGAAATATCTTGTCTCACTATGTCATTATTATGTCCATTCACATTTAATATCATGAATGTACTCTATTGTATTGACTATATCAGTGGAGAATAATATTTTTTAGTCATTTTGTATCTAATATAATCAAAATATTACATGAATTTTTTTATTCTTTCTATTAATTTGGATTGGCCAGTTGAATAGCTTCAACACATGTTTAATTAGATATTTTTTTCTTTAATACATATAATTTTCATTTCTTAGGAACTCTTCTTATGTTAATTGTCTTAGGAGTTTCTCACATTAATCTTCTCCTTTTGAGGAATAATTTCAATGTTTTTCTAGTTTATGATGATTTTATTTTGCTAAAATAAAAAATTCTTTCAATAAAATATCATATATATATATATATATATATTAATCAAGGAATTTTAATGAAAAAAATGAAACTAAAATTGATGAGCCCAAACATTATATCATTTTACTGATCCAAAATCCATATTTCTCTATGAAATGTGTCTAATTTTCTGTTTATCTCACCAAATATTTATTTAGGAAGGGAATCTTCCCAATGAAAATATTTTTGACACTTAGACATTTGATTGGATGAATCATTATTTAAATTCATCATATAGATACTAATTAACATTATTACTTCTGAAACCCAATCCTATTACGATCTCCTAGCTAGTGTAACCCAAATAAAACACCAAGAATAAGATAACAAAGAAACTTTAAGGGGAACTCATCTTTGGTATGGACTAGCCACTAGGATAATCCAATGTTACTCATTAATTTCTTACCATACACAAGATAATATAGGGTAACACTAATTTAAATTGACATACACAGTTGGATTATCATGGTTGTGACAAGATCCTCTTTGGAAGAAATCCCACACTCTGTATTTAAGGTGTTTTTATTTAATTTATCACTAATTAAATATAAATAATATCCATATTAAATTCATAACTTTTACATATTATGTAATATTTATCTTATATTGTTTAATTCCTTTGTGTGTACCAGATTGTAGAGTTTTAGTATTAGAATTTCGATTCTCAAAACCAAATTAATGTGTTCACAACATATTCATGTGTAACATTTACACAACCCATAGTTTTTGTTACATAACTAAAAATAAAATCCAAACATATTAATAAAAATTTAAATTTCTCATATTTATTTGAAACATGAACATGTCATGTAAATATATTGAGTTATATAAGAATGATAATATCCACATGTGTAATCCTAGATTAATATATACATATACTCATTCACATTTGTATAATTGGAAAATAATTATGTTTTTTAGTTAGTTAGAATTTGATTCCATAACCCTATAGAGACTTTAATCAAGAGGGAATTCAATTTATAATATTTCAAACACCTAATAGGAAAAAACGTTCTCCAGAACTAAATTTAACTTAATAACATCAATTACATATTGAAGTCAACAGTGAATAAAACAATATTTTTTAGTGTCATACAAAGCATGATTTGAAAGTCTCTATCATCTAGAATAAATTCATCACATTAATAAATCATACATAATATTAATAATAAGAAATAAATTATATAAATGAATAAATGATTAAATAAAATCTATATAAATGGTCTTTTGAAAAATTAGAATATGAAAAAAAATTATGAACCTTTTCAAAAATAAAAGTTAATAAGAACCTGTTGAATGGTGTGGAAAAATAAAATTTCTATATTTTTTCCAAGTGAAAATAGTTTCTGACTAGGTTTCTCTCAGTTGAAGAGATTTATTGATTTTTAATCACTTATTTGAAATCACCTCGGTGTACTTTTTTTTTATTGAATTTTTTAATGAAAATAATGATATATTTTTGGGTTTTTGTACTTAATAAAAAATTAAATACATACATATTGGAAATTCGAACCAAATACTTACACAAAATTCTAAACAGAATGTGATTAAGATGAAATAACTTTTTCTTCAGTTTGGTTTTGGGTTCAATAATTATTCTCCCTTATTAATTTAATTTTATTTTTTTAATACAATAATTAAATATCAAGTTTAATTAATATTATTTTATTTATAAATTCTGAAATATTTTATACCTTATGCAATCTAAATTACACATCCTACTGTAATCAAGGTTAATGGCAAACATTGATCAAGGGTGTGTCATCTTCCAAGACCTAGCTCTATCTAATGTTGTTCCATCCATTTATTGTCTTAACTCTATAATGGGAAAAGTTATTCAAATAGAGAGAAGAAAATAAATTAAACAAAATAATAAATATATATTGGAGTTTCATTTCAAATAGGACATTTTCCACACCCATGCATGCCACTAATATCTACCATATAGATGAAAAAAATTATGAAAAATTCTAGAGAACCTTATCCTCCCCCAAGACAAGACATGGATAAGACTCCTATTATATAGAGTAAGAAATCACATGGTGGATAGAAAGAAGAAACGAATAATAAAATAAAAATAATAGAATGTAGAGATAGATAGAGAGAAAGACAGAGAGAAATAAAATAATAAAGAAAATTAAATAAAAAAAAGAATGGGGAGAGGATGTATAGAATGAAGAAATAAAATAAAATTATTTATAATAATTACAAGAATATAAGTGGATTGATGGAAACAATTTGAAATAAGAAACAATGAATTATCTATTTAATCAAATAATTAATAAATTCCAATATGAAATAAAAATAAATGAAAATTGAAACAAAAAAATGAAAGTTACATGGAGTCCTCCAACAGTCCCTCCTCAACATGTGGAATTCCATTGGAAGCTGGGAAATACCCTCCTTTTATAGAGGTATAGATAATCCATGCCCTTCATCGATGATCAAGAAAAATAATTAAAAATCTATTCTTTAAATTTAAATCCCCAAAGAACTTCTGTTTGAATTAAGAAACTCTCATGGAAACCAGGTGTCTTTTAAACATCCCACCCCTCAAAATTGACATGATGTGAGGTAAAATTCCTACTTTGACATAGGCGACATCCCCAAGACCACAATGGATAGCCATAAATGACAAGGGATTCAATATTATTGGGGAATGATTTACGGTTTGAAAATAAAACTACCACAACAAACTCCACATATCTCAATATTATTCATGATCCAAATTCATATTCCATGCCAAAGAATCATGAAGTATAAATAAATAAATGTGAAACATTGCCATTACCTTTGTCTCAATATAGAAAATGAACAAACACACTACACTTCCCGTAAAGGTGGTGAGTACTTAATTTCAATAAAACCATTTAAAACCATTTCAATAGTTTATAATAAATAAAAAAACTCTAAACCAAACATTTTTCCTTACTAACACTATTTCCAAGGAAATCAATAAAAAATGATTTAAAACCATATCTCAAATCCCATTTTTTTATATAACCCATTCCATTCCACAAAACCACACCTCCATCAATGAATGCCACCATGAACCTCTCTAAACTTATGATTGGTGAGTCATCATTTCACTAAGATGTCACTTGGTGAACCATTTTAATAGTGAAACGTTTGTAGACTTATCCTTCCCACTTTTTTGGGAATATTAATACACATGTCCGTCCCATTTTTATGATGTAATGTTCAAAACCTTATACCTCTTGCTTTTTTTTTCAGGAATCCTTATACCCTAATCTGTCATGAATTCACATGAACAAACGTGATCTATTATTATAAAAAACCAATGAAAAATTAACCATTACCATATATTTAAAAAACTTCTTTGATTGAAAACATTACAATAAAACTATTTACAAGAATATAAACAATTCAACATTCTAAAATCATCATTTAAAAATCCATAAATGAATCATATTGCACAAAAACTAATTTTCACAACTACAAAAACAATCACCAAAGAAGGTATATATCATGATTTTCATTTCATTTTTACAATTAATAAAAACTAAACCAATTTTAAATAAATCTTTCCTTTTCTCATAATAGGAGTCATGAGGGACGTAACCTACCCCCAAAACCATTGAAAAAATGAAGAACGACGCAAAATCATCAAAAAACATGAATAAAACTCCAAAAACTCACCTTATATCTCATTCCCAAACTACAAAACATACACATGTCATCATTATTAAAATCAGCTACCATATATATTTCCCCAATGGAAAATGTATTATAATATAATAGCGGGGAAAAATATATCTAAGTAAAATGACCAAGAATAGATACTTAATAAATAATTCTAGCGTCAACAGGCTAAGAATCGCCAATGGGTTGCCTCTAGATCAATATGAATGGTCTCTAAATCCCTTGGGATGAAAATAATTTTTTCTCAACCTAGGTGAAAAAAATCCATTTAGGAGTCAGACCAAGTTAGATCCAAAATATTCGGATCTATCTTCTTGATTTTCATAGTTAGGGCGCACGGTTTGAAAAACCCTTTATTTACAGTGAAAATAAATTTTCCCCAAATACATGGTTAATCTTAGGTGGTCTCATGGTTCAGCCAAGCCATTAACCAAACCATGTGACTACACATATCACACATCCCCACATTTTACAATTTTATATAAGATTTTTTATGGTTTGTACTGACCATGCTCAAACCCTCAACCACTAGAAAATACCTAAAAACATTCCAAAAGTCCTCCAAAACCTCCCAAAAATCACCCAATAACATTACATAATTAATATAGATAAATAAAAGGATAATTAATTGAAAATTTGGGGAACTAAGTTCACCCCACCATTTACCTTTTCATTCTCAGGAATTAGGAAACAACCTTTTCCCAATAAAGTTTCAGGTCATTGATCAATAATTTCTTTTTCCCATTTCTAATTTTCTTCCGGAATCTGACTATATTTCCAAAAAACTGACACTAAATCAATGATTTTACTATGAATGACATTATAATTATTATCCATAATCCATTTTGGCATATGAAAAAATGAAACATCCTACTCTAGGACAACATGATCCCATTGAATCACAATATCAGTATCCGGATGATAATTTTTCAACTAAGATATATGAAACAAATTATGCACTCAACTAAACAATGGTGGAAAATCCATCTAATATTCCACCACGCCAACCTATTCTAGGATCTAAAAATGGAATACGTATCTATAATAAAATATTCTCATATTTCTGAAACAATTATTCCTAATCCATGGAGATATTCTCAAGAACACATGATCACTCACCTCGAATGAAAACAACCGTCAACATTGATCCTCATATGATTTCTGATGAATATGAGTTGTCTCTATCCTTTTCTTGATGGACTGAATCTTCTCCATTATCTCATTGACAAGGATCTTCCAAAACAATGATGTATCACCAATTTCCACCCAAAATAGTAGATAACAAAAAGGATTCCAATAAAATTCTTCAAACGGACCCATATGTATAGAGGACTTATAAAATTATTAATCAAAAACTCTAAAAATGGATAATGATACACCCATGACCCAACAAAATACATTACCCAGGCCATAAGCATGTATTCATTGTTTTTATCATCCATTCATTTTTTCGATCCGTATGAGGATAACACATTGTACTCATAGTCTACTAAGACCCCAGGGGTTTCTATATGGAATTATAGAAATGATATGTAAACCTCAAATCTACATCAGATGCTATTGAAATTGGTACAACATGTATCTTTACCACTACTCGGATATTGATTTTATAAAATTTCTCTAGCATATGAAATTTTTGAATAGGGATGAAAATGAACTAATTTTTTTTAGGTGAACTAATATAACAAATATAGAATCATGTTTCCAAACCATTATTTGGATATATTTCACAAAATACAAAGGTATCTACTCCAATTTCCAAATAGAAATAGGTAAATACTACAACATACTCATTGGTACATGATGCTCAACCTTAACATGATGATAGGTGTGGTATCTTGAAACAAACTCAACCGAATTCCTTTTGATGATAACCTGCCAATGATGATATATCAACGCATTATACATCTTCTTTATTCTAGGATTATATTACCATCTAAAATGGTGGAATTCATGAAGAATATGTTCTTGAAAAACCAAATATATGATCATCTACCACTAAAATCAACTACCATTGTTCCACCTAAAGAAGAAAAAAATAATCTTGAAAGATAGTTGTTCCACAACCTCAGTCTTCATAATTAAAGTTCATGTCGGCTACCAGTAAAATAAACTACCATTATTCTAAAGCTCCTTTTTTAAACTGACCATATGAATTTTTACTTAATGAATCTTTCACTAAATTGATGTTACCTGGTGTATACATATAGTCAATATCAAACATTTGAAGATACTACATCCATATTCTTTGTCTAATATTCAAATCAGATAGTGGTAAAAAAATTCATGTTCTTATCATCTAAAGACACTATTAATTTCTCACCCAATATTTAATGATGTGAAGTCTTCAAATCATGGACTAAAATAGCTAACTATGTGTCAGGTGTTGGGTATTTCTTCTCGTGAAACTATAGCTATAATTATCCCTAAGCAACAAAATTATATCCCTATATGACAAACACATCCGAACCCATATCTCGAATCATCACAATACTCCATTCACCGTTGTCCCAATTTTAGAAAACTCAAGATTGGTTATGTTTTAAGGTGAACATTAAGCTCTTGAAAAAATATATGACATTAATCATTCTATTGTAATAGAAAATTTGTCCTTTTCCAACATATCATAAGAAAACTTGTCCTAAAAACTCATGAACATAGCATCTATAATAACCAACATTTCAAAAAAACGTATCTCAAATAACTTCTTTGGAGGTTTCCAAAAGGCAATTTCTTCTATCTTATCTATATCCAAGGATATATAAATTTCACATATTACATAGCCAACGAAGCATACCTCCTATATCAAAAAATCTCACTTTGATAATTTGGTTTATAGACAATAATCCCTCAAAATTCTCATGATTGTCTCCATGTGTTGTCTAGCCTAATCCATTCTCCTTGAATGCACCAATATTTTATCCATAAACACCACAAAAAACAATCTTGATACCTCTAAAATGTCTGATTCATCAATATCATAAATACAACTGAATCATTTTTAATACCAAAAAGCATAACCACATACTCATAATGTCCATATTTACTTATAAATGTTTTCTTTGGAATATAATCTTTTTGAACCCACAATTATTAATATCCTGATCTCAATTTAATTTTAGAAAACCTCTAGGATCCCATTAATTGACCATATATATCATCAATGCATGGATGTTGATATAGGTACTTTGTTATAACATGGTCAATATAACCATAATACCTAAAAAAAGTGAAGAGTTACAAATTCCCTTTTCTCAAACAAGACATGTTCTGTCCACATGGACTTTCTAGATTAATGAACATATTTCATTCCCCACTAAGATATCAATCATAAACTCGACCTATATTTTAGGTGGGAAAAATATGAGGTCATCATAAAAAACATATGGAAACAGATCAATAACTACTGAAAAAAAACAATTATTGATCCCATCCATTGATTCCAAGGTCATAGATGTCATATGGTATGATATAGTTCCATAAACTGGTTCCAAAAATCCTAGTGCACCTTTCTTTATATTTCATTCTTATCTAATGAGATTTTTGGTGCCATCATATGTCATAACATTAACTATTCAGGTATTACAACTGATGTGATACTTGAACACTTTCAACCAATCCATTCCCAAGTTTATATCATAGACATTCATCTAAACCATTGAGTAGTCCCAATATAATTATGCTCCATCAATAGTTATATAATATTTTTCTCATATAAAGGCTCGAAATTATCTTTTTCCAAGAGGTGTTTGAATTTTCAATATTGAACCCATCTTATCAGCACTTAATCCTAGAAATCAACAATGTGAAATGAAACAAATGAATATGATGCACTTGTATCTAAAGAGACATGAATAATTATTGGTATAATTGAAAATAATTCTTCCTCTCACCATCAATTCTTTAGAATGATCATCCACAATGACTTTATGGGCTCCATATACCTACTTACTCACTACACATTGTTATTTATTTCCTTATTTAGATTATCATTATTGATGATTCATGGTACTTCCTAAATCACAATGGATTCCTTAGTTCTTCTAATAATGAAAATTTTTCTTACCTCCTCTCATTGAAGCATTTGGCATCCTTGAAATATGATATGTGTCCCTATAACCCATCCTCTAAGCACTGTGACATTATGATTGAGGATATCCTATCTAGATGCAATTGTGGGAAGTTCTTTGTGGTTTCATATTATCTTGATTGATATGACTTAAGGAACCACATTGGATATATCTGTAAAGATCCTAATATTCGGTATAATTTTTTTAAATTTGGTGGAATATTTACAAGACCGTGAAATCTGAGAGCACGTGATTCTGAGGCCTAGTGTTCTAGGAATGATCTGTCGAAAAATGATAATCTTTAAATAGTGCACATGTGAAGTTTTCCTGAAAAAGAGGAATAAATCTTAAATAGTATCTCAGATAAGAAATATGAGGGCATCGTTGCATTTAGGATGGATGGTTTACCCTAGGCACAACTCAAATTTAATCAACACAAGCCTTTTGTGAGAATACCCAAAAATGGGGTAACTGTAAATAAAATAATTAAATAAAATTATTTTAATTTTAAAATTCTTATTACCCACAAACGGTGATTCCGATTAAAAATATGATACCATTGATGAACTCATGAGGTTATTCCTTCCATAGGCAGATAATAACATTTGCTTACGCATGCCACCAGTGGAAGTTAGTTTTTTGCCATAAATAAAATAATTAAGTAACAACAATTTTATTTTATAATCCATAACCTCTAAATGGTAACTCGTATTGAAAATACGAGAGTACCATTGAGCTTGTAAGGGAATTCTCCCCTTAGGCGGAGCCTAAACTCGACCGAAACGGTTTGAGGGTGAATGTTAATATTTGTTTGATCTTTTTTCAAGGTACGTTTTGTAAATGTGCGGGCTGAATTTTCTATCAATTGAATCGGTTCCCATATTAAAAATCTGAGGGACGATTGAATCCACGATACTGGGATTCTCTTAAGGGAGACATAACATTGAGCGCCAAGGGTCAGATGAAAAAGATTATTTCTTAGACATTACAAAAAGAATAAAAAAAATAACTAAATGTTATTTTATTTTTCTTTCTTCAACCATTGGACAAATGGTGGTGGGACCAAATTGAAACATTAGACAATTTAATGGCTTTACTCCTAAGTTGTGTAACTGCACCATTGGTTGAATTAAAAGGTTATGTAACCACACCATTGAGAGAATTAATAGGTCCATTAATTAAATTCATCAATGAATATCCTTAATTGTGTGATGTGTTAATATCCACTTTCCCTATATTTAATCTGAGATTGGGGTGGGGTTTAGGGAGAGCTACGAGAGGAAGCATGGACGAAGTGATGATGACATTACACTATGACGAAGAACGCAATCGAGCGATAGTAGTTGCGGGAAAAACAGGTGATGGAAAATGCCGACGAACATCTTCTAACATGGACACTCCTTCCCCATCTGTAGAGGGATCCAACGAACTCGAGGAAGGGTTTATATACTTGATTTATCCCCTTTACCAAAATCTTGAATATTATGAAGAACAGGGATCAACCATCCAATGGGTTGATCCGTGTTTTTTTATTTAATGTCGGAGGATATTTCATGGATTTCTTTATGGGATTTGATATAATTAAAATATTCTTCCCATGTTGTTACGCTAACGCAAAGGGAATGGTCCAAACAAACAAGTCGTGAACCCATTGCCGAACTCAGTTATAGTGGTGTTCTTTGTGGACAATTAGAAGATTTGGTGATAAGGTGGAACCAAGGGCCAGGCAGCATAGGCGTCGTCCTGGGAGGGCTGTAGATGAAAACGAGAATAAATGAGGACCACCAGGGCTTCACCGGTAGCCCGCGGCGTCTTCTCCACCACGGTGGCACCAGTGACAGAGGGAGGCAGTGCCCAACACTTGCTAGCCATGAATGAACGGCGGTTCCCGATGGCACCGTGAAGAACAAGGGGGAGGTCGTCCATCGTTGGCCTCGTTGAAGCAAGTCCGCGCACAACGGTGATTCACCGTGGAAGAAGGTCATAGCACTGAGCTGCGGTGAAGGGAGTACCTGCACCCGTGATTCCATTGCAGGCTAGTCAACACGGACCGACTAGGGGAGTATGGTGACATTTTGCACTGATGTTGTTCTGGTCAGCAAGCCGTAGAAGAAGGCTGCGACTTCTATCCATGGAGGAGGGCGGACTCACCATCTATAGATCCAGTGAGTGACCTATCCAATAGGACCATCCAGGAGAGGCAGCGCCAACTAGTGCTTCTACCTTGAAGGCCTAAACGGCTTCAGCCATTCGGTACAGGAGTGGACCTCGAGCACTTGGCCAGCGGTCCAAGAGATTCTGCGGCCTGGCGGGCCACAACTAGCTAGGTGGGACGAACCGAGCCCAGGGCTAGAGGTTCGAGCCTGCGGCCCATCCGAACAAGGCTAAGCCTAGACCCTTTGGGCTTGGCCCAGTATGCTGGGTCGGGTCGGTCTGACTGGGTCATATTGGACCTAAACCCCTTTTTAACCGAGTTATCCTTGAATGGGAATATCTCTGAAACCAGACGTTCGTTTGAAGAACTGTATGCGGTATCAGAACCCTTAGGACGAGGTTGTCCTTTTGAGATACACCATAATAGATTTAGATAATGTTGGAGTTGGACTAGTTTGGATCTTACACGAATCCAACTAGTCCCTTGACACAAAAATTTCTATAACTTATAGACCTAGAGTTAGATTGACACACCATTTGTCTCTTTAGAACCCTTATGGCATGGTGGATCATCGAGTTACTTCTTCATGGGATTTCGTGGAAGATGAAGTACAACTGATGGCTTAATGGGCGTATCATCCTGGATTCAAGCGTGCTATGTATGTGAATCCAGTGGCTATCTTTGATGTGAAGAATGAATATCAATACTCTATGGATCAGAACCAAGCTATCCTATGTGGATCAGCACCGAGCAATCCTTTGTGGATCAGTATCGAGCGATCATGTGTGGATCAGATCCTAGCGATCTTGTGTGGATAATCATTGAGTGATCCTGTGTGGATCATCTTTGGTGGATACAATATGGATTAGCACCTAGCAATCATATGTGTATCAGCACCGAGCAATCCTATGTGTATTAACATCAAGCGATCCTATGTGGATCCGCACTGAGCGATCATGTGTGGATCATCACCGAGCGAGCCTGTATGGATATACACCGATTGATCCCCTGTGGATCTACGCCTAGCGTCCCTATGTTTAACAACATTTACCAACCCTATGTGGATCAGAAATATAGATTTTTATTAGAATAAGATGACACATCTTTACGGTTAATCATTTTTACTTCTATAGTTAAGTTATACGTGGTGTGATCTGTCTTTTCCTTTTGGAGTTTTGATTGAGATCATGCATTGTGGATTTTTCTTTGTGGAGTTCTGGGTGACCATCAGGGGTCTCGGGGTCCCTATTGTGTATTTTTATACTCACCCTTGCATGGGATTCTTCCGCACCTTGTTGTGTCATGTGTAGACGATGGACAGCTAGACTGAGTCTTGAGGAGTCTGGGCTTAACGATGCTCGGTGGTGATTGACAGATGGTGTACGGAGGTTACCGGTAGACATGTAGAGCTATGGTGATGAGATTTACCTACCCTTCAGGTAGATACCCTGGTAGACAACATCAATAGTTGTTTTCCCTTTTTACTATAATTCTATTTTAGTTGGTCTTGTATTCTGGCCCCTTTACATTCAGCACTCACTTTTACACTCAGTGGAGGATTTTAGTTGTGGTTTTACCTTTATTATTCCATTTGGTAAATTGTGCACAGTGTTCCCAATCTTTGTGTGTACAGGTTTTTGAGGAAATTCCATCCCTTTTTTGGGATATTCATTTCCGGTTCTAGTCGCCAACCCCCGACCTATAGATGGTGGGCTAGCGGTAGTCACTTTTTAAAATCTCACATTTTAAAACAATTTCACCATTTTTCAAAAATAAACATTTTTTCCCCACATCATAAATAATTAGTCAAAATTATATATTCACCCCTGGTGGGATGTCATTGTTAAAAATTCATTTCATTCTATTCTCTTTGGATAAACCCATGATAATAAGGTTACACTCATTTATGTTTCTCCAAAAAACTTATTTGTCCAACTAACTAGTAACTTAAGGTTTAGAATATATAGTTTAGCTGTATATTTTTAGGATCTGCATTTCAGTTTTTGACAATCCAACTTCTTTCAACCAACCTAACTCTGGGACTAATAAATTATGATTTTCAACTCCAAGACTGACACAATAAATGATACCTATGGATAAAAAAATGATACCACGTATCCCATAATGTTTCAACCAACCTTGACTGATACATATTTTAACATTGGGTCCCTCCTCATTGGATCGAGTCAAGGAATAATTTCTACTTTGACTTATGTGAAATCCCTAGGAAAGAAAAGGATGGTAATAAATGGGAAGTGATTCTATAAAATTGGGGGATGATTTTACCCTTGAAACAAAAATAACCAAAACTAACATACCAAAACTAGAAAACCTATAAATGATGTAATGAAATGGATTAATACTAAAAGAAAAATATATCAACATATATCGTAACTCATATTAGATTACAATGTGGAAACCAAAAACCAATATCAAATTATAAAGCAGAAGACAAAACCAATAAAACCCAAGACTCCAAAGATACTTACACCACAGGTCCAAATATTTTCTAAAATCAAACATCACAATTCATTCCCCAAGTATCATGAATCATCCCTCGATAAATGTGATATTTTCCTTTACCCTTTTCAAGATATAAAATCTAAAAATGTACCAAAGTTCCCAAGTAGGGGGTGAGTAATGAAACAAAGTAGGTTTTCCCAAAAGGACTTCTCTACTTATGATGATGTGATAGAACGCATGAGAAAATTTATTTATAATAATTTATATTATATGATGTAAATTAATATAAACTGGTTATAAAAATCCCAATGAAATTTTAAATCAATACTTTTTAAAACTGAAATAGTTTCCTACGAAATCAAATTATCAATTCTTTAAAACCATTCCTCAAAATACAAATTTATTATATAACCCATTCTATATCACATATCCACATCTCCAAGCATAAATCCAACCCTGGACCACCCTATACTCATGAGTGGTGAGTCATACATTCACCAAGATGACACTTGGTGAAGCATTTTTATGGAGGAACATTCATACCCTTTATGGGAGAAACATCAAACCCATATCCATCCCATTTTGATGTGGGAATGTTCATACCCTTCTCCATCCCACTTTTGTTGGGGGAAATTTCATACCCTAATCCATCCCAAAATCACATGAACACACACTAACCATTATGCTTATAAATAATTCCAAATCATTCATTTCAATAAATAATTTCAATTATTTAAATCATTATAATCAAACCATTTCCATAAATCAAAATAAGTTTACATTTTATAATTGTCAAATTAAAACCCATAAACAAATCACATTGCACCACAACCAATTTTACCAATTCAACAAACCATAACTAAAGAAGCTTTCTACCAAGATATTAATTTCAGTTTAATAATTAAAAACAACAATTACACTAATTTCAAATAAATACTTATAGTTTAAGCTGTAGGATTCAACAGTGAATCCACCATCCACTGAAACTGTGGTGAAAAATAATAATACAAAAAAATCATTAACAAAATGGGGATGAAACTACTAAAACCCACCTTAGATCTCATTCCAATATATCAACATTACCACATATCATCATGATTTTAATATAATATCATATAACTATCCTCAATGGAATATATCGATGAATCCAAGAGTGGAAAGAAGAATAGATATAAGGAAAATCACAATGAAGGGAGACATACCAAGGAATTTGGGACTCAAGGAACCAGGAATCACCAATGGATTCTCATGGATCAAGAGGAATTGTATCCAAAACCTTTAGAAAGAAAATAATTCATGTTAGGGTTGATCTAGGGGAAAAACAATCCATTTTGGTGAAACACCTAGTAAGATCCAAAATTTTCAGAACTACCTTTTTTTCTGTGCACATTTCGAGCGCAGTGTTAAGAAAACAATGCACTAATCTTAGAAATGAATCCATACCCAAATTCATGAATTCTTATAGGTGACATAATGTTCTTTAAAAACCAGGTTCCTACATAGAGTACACTATCACACATTTCATGGTTTTTTGAAGGATTTGAGCGGTTTTTACTAACCATGCTCATCCATGAACCTCCACAAAATCCCCTAAAACATTCCAAAAGTCCTCCAAATAATCCAAAACATCCCCCACAAACATTAAATACATAAAATACATAAATTAAGTCTTACATACATGAAACTGGGTTGAAAATTTTTATATATTTGAAACATGGTCCGGTTCCACATGGGTAGTGGTCGGGTTTATGCATGTCGTTTCCTGGCTCGTGTATAGCTGGTGTGATGTGGGACTTGTGCTTGGATGTGTGGTGAGTGGAGGTATTGAAGATCCTATTATATCCTCCTTCATATCGTATTTATATTGTCTAGATAAATCTCAATATGGTGTCTGGGTGGCTGGATGAGGCTTTAAAGAAATTCATGGTGTTGTAATTCCTTAGTTGTGATGATTGGCTCAAGTCTCAGATTCAAGAGGAGGGTGCAATAGAGTATCTCAGTGATGAAGTAGTTAGTTGGTGACGTCGACTGGTCGAGAGTGACGAAGGAAGGAGGAGGAATCTACCCAAGGAACTGGGTAATGGAAAACAGAAGAATTACTTTTTTTCCTTAAGAAATGAATAGTAACTTGATTAAAAGGAATCACACATCGAAATATAGAAGATGGGTGCACTAGATTATATGAAAAATTGTGATAGAAATGCATCAACGAAATTGTACAGAAATCATAGTACCCCCACCCACTGAAATGCACCGTGAGATACTGGAAACGCCATCCCCCCCTCACTCTGTGGCTTTTACAACTATAATTAATCTTCCTTAGGCTTTGACCAAGCAAAAATTTCCAACATCATTTATCATCATGGGCACTGCACAGGCCAGCCTCCCATGTTCAACCTCCCACCTGGTGGATTGCCCCTCCCATTTCCTACATGGATAGGTGACCCATTGTGGGTTACCTATGTGGTGTGTGGGACACTTAGTTGTGAGTTTTCCCATGTGCCCATTTTTTTGGTAAAGTCCTTAAAACATTAAAAAAACAAATGAATTTTTTTAAATAATTAAAAAAACACAACTAAATCATTAAATAAATTCCTAATAAGATATGTCACTAAGAATAGTCATTTAAGACCATTTAAATTCTAGTTTAACTAACTCCCATAAATTCAGAAAAAATAACTTTCGTGGGAGTTATTCTCTAAAATCCATATAAAATACTAAAAAAAATTTAAATAATATGTAAGAAATATGAATCTATCAAAATAATTATCATAAACAATTAGTAATTTAAACATTATGGTTATTACCTAATTTAAGATATAAACATTTTTATATCCAAATTCAATGTGCACACTTTCATATTTTGAATTATATGGAATTTATTTATATAGGACATTTCGTAAATTAGTTTAAAATTCATTTTCTATAATGAAATGCCTTTTAAAGAATTTATTTATCATATATGTTATATTTTTTAAACATTTAATCATGATAATCATAAAAATATTTAATGTCTAGTAAATAATATCATTCAATAAGGCCTTATTTTTAATTTGATCAATTTCAAATTAATTAATTGTTAACTAGTTATAACAGTAACTATAACTCCTTTATATTTAATGTAGGTTTATTTAATTGTTGTTATCTTTATAAATTATCAATTTAATTTATAAATATATTTTAATTTAGAGATTAAAAAATTTCCTTTTAAGTTGATAGGATGTTAATACTTTTTAATTATGATTTATAAACAATATTTTAAACACTATTATTTTGAAAAATGATATTCATAATATTTACTCTTTAGTACTTAATGAATTTTTGTAATAAATGTTTCAAAAACAAGGAATTTAATAACAACAAATATTTTTTAGTTAATAAATTTATAAAAAACCTTTTATAAATTCCATAAACATTCCAAATTACCTTTTCATTATTCAAAACCCATTTATAAAATATCTAATTTAAATTACGATTAAAATAAATAAATATCTCACTAACAAATATGAACAAT
Source organism: Viscum album (assembly GCA_963277665.1). NCBI lineage: Eukaryota > Viridiplantae > Streptophyta > Magnoliopsida > Santalales > Viscaceae > Viscum > Viscum album. The sequence continues at coordinate 1,804,240,386 of OY728127.1, forward strand.
TGGATATTTGATATGGACTTGAAAACAAATTATAAATCCCAACAGTAATTTTTATCCGATTATAAATTAAAATATTTATTTTCAATCTATAATATAAACTTTTCACACTATATATTTTATAGTATGGTATTTAATGAATTATAATCAATTTTTAATCCAACTTCAATTATGAAAAAAACTTATAAAATCTCTATGTCACATACTTATACAATACAAAATCTAGAATAATATGTAACATTAAAACTATAATAATGATATTTAAATAATATATCATATAAGGATCCATTATAATTTCAAAAATTCAAATAAATAATTATGAATAATTCATAATTTAAATATAAATAATTAATATTTCATTCTTATATTTTAATTTATAAACTCCTTATAAATTTACATTATGATTTCTAAATAATTTTTCTATGTCACAAGGTAGGCTATATAATTTGGTAAAAGGTATTATAAATATAAATATTTAATATTTGGAATATTATATTATTAAATGTTTCATAAATATGTAAATCATTAATTGCAAACGCATTATAATTAATTAATTTTAAATCTCTATAAATTAAAATACATTCAAAATACCTTTTACTATGATTTATAAACTTTTTATAAACCAAAAATATGTTTAAAAAAATATGAATTTACCATAAACATTAAATAATAAATGAGTTTATAAAAAACATTTATAAATTTTATAAATATTTAAAAATATATTTTCCATATCTTATAGAAATTTATAAAAAATATAATTCAAACAAAAATTGAATTTTATTAAAAAGTAAACCCTTTGTTTAATTATCCAAACCTCCAGAATCAAATATGAATTTTTTTAATATTTTTTATAGTCTGTTTTACCCATTATATTCATGACGACCAAAATAATGTCTTGTTTCCTCTATTTCATCATTTCATGAATGGTTTAAAAATATAACACATTTATAGTTCTATGAAACCTCTATAATATAACTAAGTGGATTATTAACATTTATTCATAATACCTTATGTGATTTAGAAACTAAAATACCCAAGATCTCCACAAAAGAATGTGTAAAACCATGAAAAAATGCAATTTAAACCCCATTGTAAAATATTAGTAACTTACACAAAAGCTGACTCTAATACATCTCAATTTACATCGATTGTGGTTGATAAATATCACTACAGTATTTTATGAAATACTCATACCTCTAAGAGTGGTGCACCGGCCTACAGATCTACATTTTTAATAAGTGGACCCTAATGCACCAAAGGGGTTCTAAGTACATCACAATTGTAACAAATGGTGTAACATGTTGAAGAGATAATTGATAGTCTGACTTATATTTATTAATTACATATGTAGGAATATCTTCTATTTATATTTTTATCATTGATGTATTTCATTTAATGGAATCCATCGTTCTTATTCAGTGTATCACCATATGTTTATTCCCTTTAGAATTATCCATAGATTCCTTCAATAAATGAAACCTATTTATTATAATAAAAAATATCCCATTTTATCCATTCATAATGGATTATTATCAATCAAACAACTTAGTTAGATAAATTTCCCACAATTTAATTCATATTTTTGTGAAAACCTAATAGTTTGATGATCAATCCTAAAGTACTTTCACTAACGATACCTTGGGACATTTGTGATGTTTCTTAATCAATAGATAGCAGTATTGGATACATGTTAAAAACAAATTGACACAAGGATTAATTTCCAGTCCCATGGAATCTATTATTCGACATCAAAACACCTAATAATTCCATACCTACTAAATTCCCTACCATGAAAATACCTCTAGTACATCACTAAAATATTAAGTGGACAGCTCCTTCCACACCAACATCCACATCAACCTCAACACTAAACCCCATTCTATCCAATCACCATTCCAATTCTAAGAATCCCCCTAAATATTAAGCCCAAAAAATATAATTTCATCCTAATAAAAAATTACAATAATAAGCCTGTAGAAGGTAGAATTGTATTTGGGAACTATTTAGAGCCTTTTTTGGATTCTTATGATGTCACTATTGTAAAAACTAATGAAACCACCTAGAGGTACTATAAAAATTGCACTTTTCTTTTTTTTATGATTTTTTTGTAGTTGTAAAAACATTCCACTTGAGGGACTTTTTGGTACTATATATCTCTATGCATCACAGCATATTTATCTTTTATACTTTTTTATTTCCTCCAACTACAAAATTCTTACTAATATTTATTCATTATAGTTTATATGATTTGTTCTTATTTTATTTTACCCTTGAGTTGTGGTTCATCAATTTTTTGTTTATTTCTTGTTTCTTCTTCTAGTAGTTATATTATTAACCTCTTTTGGTGCATTCCATTTTGTTTGTTTTGTTTTTACATCACCTCTTACTGATGGAATTTTTTTTTATGTTAGTTTTGTTTTGAATTCTCATTTACTCCTTGAGTTTTGGCCTCCTACACCCATCATAGGGCTCTAACTATCCCCTTTTCTTTAAAATATGTAATCCAATAGTGGGTTTTGATTATTTATTTTTTTACTTATTTTTCTTCACTTATTACTCTAATATTAATACCGTTGGAATAATTAGTGAAGATACAACCCATGGTTGTTCTTTCAATGTTTTTATTATCCTTAATTGTAATAGAAAACTTACCTTTATCAAAAACATGGTGGGAATGTGTGAGTTTTCATATAGAGAATCATGGTGGAACATCCATAATATATTCGAGAGCCTTTGATAAATTTTCAGGAAGTTAATTCCCCTATAATAAAATATTTTATTAAAAGTTTTTTTCAATTTTATTGAATAAAAAAGGATTAATGAAGTGATAAATTATAGTTTTAATTGTGATAAATTTTAGAATAAAGGCAACTAACTATATATAACTATGATAAACTAAATTCTTAGTGGAAATATTTATGACTACCATTATTCTTTCTCATTTCATTCCATCCACTTCATTACATTTTATTAACCACAGGTATTCACTTCTCCATATAATTTTCATTTCCATTTTCTTATTCCAACCATTTTTTAACATATTTTTATTTATTGTCAATACTATTTCGAAACATAAAAGATATAAAAATATTCAAAAACAAAAAAAGAGAACATTTTGATGCAACTAATTACTCCATCATTTAATGATCTCTATTGTTTTTTACTTTTATACCCTCTATATATTAAAAAAATACTAGATTTTCTTGTATCCTTTTCAAAAAGTTATCTTGCATCACATTTTAGCTTTATGGTAGTGGTGATGATTCATTCATAGTGATCAAGTTAATTTAAAAAACTATAGAATGTATAAAAACTATACACAAAATATTTATTTTGGCATGTCATACATTGCTATTAAAATATTTTATAATATATAATTATTCAAGAATATGGTGTTTTTTATTATGTTTCATAAGGTGCAGTGGTAATTGGAATCACTAACCGATAGATTTCGACAATTGTTTTTTGAAATTAGGGACACACTATTTGGACATATTTATATAATAGACTATGGAATCCCCTACAACATTTAGAAATCCATGTTTCGTATATGATAGAAGTTTAAAAAACTTCAATTTAGATCAAAATGTGATAATTATAGTCAATGATTGATATATATTACTTCTTTTTCTTAAAATGACCATCAAACTTCAAAAAAACAATTATGGGAACTAAAAAAATTGAATTAATTAACAGAAAAATATGTCTAATAAATTAAATCATGGTAGTAAAAGGAGTTTTTAATAATGATCTACTTAATGAAAATATATTAGTTAATTATGTAGTTGAACTAATTTTCTCTAGGAACTCAGGAAATATAAATTGAAGGAGAATCTAATATCAAACCTAAAAAACCTTCCACATGAGGAACCTCAGGTTGACATTTTGAGATTTAAATTCATATTTAGTTGATCAAATTCTCATTCACCGAATGATATATTATTGTGGTGTATAAATAGTAAATGAAAAACCTCCCAATCATGTTTTGGGATGATGGGATGTTTATATCTTCCAATTGAATTTTGGAGTTCCAAAAGGTTTGGTGATTAAAACACTCTAGAAATATTATTCTAGAAGTGTTAATTAGGGAAAGTGGTAGAAGTCAAATAGCTACTAATGATCAAGAGTTGTCATTAGAGATGGCTGAAATTACAGAAAAATTTGAGTTTTATTTAATTTGGACGATCGAATTACTGCACCTATAAAAGGAAGTGGGTACTTCATTTAATAGTGTAACCTAAATGTAAATATTGAATCAAAATCTACAAAATTATTCTAATCTTATTAATTAATTGCAAAGTGTTAATATTATTTTATCCTTTCTAACTGGAATATTTTTTATTTGATTGTATTATTTTGTGATTCTAGATATAATAAATTTAATTTAGTCTCTCCTATGTATGTAGGAATCATTATCTAAATCCCAATAATCCATTTTGTTCCTTCTTGTGTCTTCTATTTCTTTTAATATTTATTTTTATTTTGATGTTGTGAGTTTGTGTGATGATGTGTGAGAGAGTATTTTGTGATGTGAGTAGGGTTTGAAGTCTTCCTACTTCTAGTACATGTGATCTATGGATGCTCTAGAGGTTTTTATTGTTCTATTTTGAGCTCGAGATGTGTGATATTATCGTAGAATTATGATCTTAAATCCAATAGGAACATGAATGCTCCTTCCGAATAAGTTGTATCAATTCAATGGTTCTTGTTCTAGAAATAATAGAAACTTATGGATCAGTGCATGATCAATACACTCAGAGGCATCCCAGGTTTCACTCACTCTTTCCTTGATAGTATTTTTTTCACTACGAATATGATGTTAATGGAAGGTATGACTATAGATAAAGGTAATGTTCTGGTATATAAGTTTAATGAAATATATTTTGGATTATATATAATACTGAGAGTGTTTCATAAGATTTAAAAATACATAGACATCCCATTTATTGTTATATGTTGGGAGAATTATATGGAAGGATATACATGAATTCACTTGGTTTGATGATGATTTCACTGGAAAATAATCTTATCTTTAACATTCTTGAAGTGAAACCAATTGTAGTGTTCATGAAATCCCTATAATATATAAATGAAAAACTAGAGGAACTTAATAAATCATTTATAATGTTGGGGTTATTTAATGTGATGCTATCATAAGGAATACTAGTAGAGGATTACGTGAATAAATTCAATATGATCTTAGGATAGCTCAAATTCATGAAGGTGAGATTCTCAAATGATGTACAGACATTTCCTTTACAATCATATCTTTATAATAGTTAGGATGTGATTGTGATTTCTATTATTTACTCTTATAGAAAGATAGATTTAGTAATTCAAGATGTCAGGATGTTGGGAAACCCATTCTCAATAATGGAATTCATTATAGGGAATTCCAAGCACCATATAGTAGTGATCTTAATGATTAATGATGAGTAAAATCACCAAAAATGAGCGATGGAAATAAACCATTCAAAGATAAATCTCAAGAAATAAGTTGGAAACTTTTTGATGGTCCTAGTCCTATATGACATTGTTCTTTTAAGAAAGTAAATATGGATGAGAATTATAAAAAATAAAGGATAATTATATAATGGAATAAGGTTTGGAATGTTGAAATTTTGTTATTACGATGGAATAAAGAAACTTAATAATTTTAAGTTTCAATATACCAGTGGAATCATGGGTGGTTAATTTTTTATTGTCTTTCCATTAAATGGAATAATGGGGATGCATAGCCGATTATATTACTTTAATTTTTGGAAAACATTGTCTAGTGGAAGATAAAACATTAGTTGTCTTTGAAATAGGTGGTGTGAAAATACAGATGAAGAATGGTTGGTTTATAAGACTCAAAGGAGTCATGAACATCCCCGGGCTATAAAGGAACCTCATTTATAATGGAAACCTTAATTAGGATATGAAGAAAAATTTTAAAAATGAATATGGGATGTGACTATAGGATCCATTTTTCTTGTAATAATAATAAAGTATGAGACACTATATTTGATCATAAGAACAAACGATATTGAAATGGTCAAAACTAAATCATCATAAAATATTTACATTTTGATTTGTGGGATAATTCATCTCAATGAGAAGAATATGGATGGTTTAATTTCTAATAGAATACTTAGTCTTGATCAAATACATATTGGATGTTTAGAAAGTTGTGATTTTGGAAGAAGAGTATATATTCCTTAAACATAGATATATGGAAGAAAAAATCTAGATAGTTTGAACAGGTTCACTTGGATATTTGGGGCCTTCCCCTATTTAATCCCTTATATGTTCTCTGTACATTAAAAATTTTATTAATTATGCTATTGAAAAAGTTGGGTTTAATTTTTGAAGCATATATCAATATTTTTTCTAGATTTATTTCAATGCAAATCGATGGTGGAAATGGAATGTAGTCAGAATTTAAAATGTATTTGTTGAAAAAATGGTGAAAAAAATATCAGACACATTTTTAAGTGATTTTATCAAAATAAAGTGATAAATCATTAAAATATTGTTCTCGGAGAACTGGATATAAATAGTGTGTCTAAAAGGATGTATCAAATGCTAAATGAGAAGGATCACAGAATGTGACTGCACTCTATTATTCCCAAGGGAATTTGAGTATATGGAATGAATATAGGTGTATAATTTATGAATAACTATCAAGCATCAATAGTTCACAAAGAACATTCATAGGAGATAAAATATATTTAAGAGACTACAATTTGGACATCATAAAGTACTTTGAATCTTTGTATAACTGTATTTTGATGATAAGGATCAAGAAATTATTGAGGAAAAATCAAAAGTTTGTTTTATCAATGGGTGTAGAGATATATATTTTGGATTTTTGTTATGGGAAAATGATAGAAAACAATTCATCTAGAAGACTATATATTTAATTAAAGGATATGGTTTTATGGAAGGAACAATATTTTGAAAGGAAAGAAGATTATAAATATGTGTAAACAATGAAATTTCAGGCTAATCTGTGTTTGAAAACAAAATGAAGAGAAATTATATAGAACTAAAATGAAAGCCTGAAGGTCTAGAGCTGAGTCCAAGGAATGATATGCATGAAATTTCAAGGATTACTGATCTCAATTGGCTCATCCAGAGGTTATGAATAAAAAATATAGAGGAGATCAGATAATTTTAGGGTAATCTATTTATTTAAGGATAATAAGAAAATTTTGAAGATTGGTTTAGAGGTTTGGGGATGACATAAATTTGATAATTTTCGTGAATGAAGTGGGACCAGAATGCTCAAAAGATGTGAAGAAACATAATGACTCAAAACATTAGAAGTAAAAAAAAAGATGAACAAATTTATTCATTATTTTCCAATGAAACTATGAAATATCTTGATCTATGAATATAGAAATGAGTACTTGAGAATAAGTGGGTTTACCATTTGATATAAGAGGTTGATGAAAATAGTAATTTTAAAGATATACTAGTGGTAAAGGGATTTCATAAAAATGAGTTCATTTCATATAGATATAATCACTCGTAGTTAAACATGAAACTATTCATACAATGTTAATCATGGTTTCATTATATTTTCTTTACTTGGAACAGATAGATTTAAATATAAAATATGGTCATAGATATTTTGAGAGGGAAAATTACATGATGAAACTAGTAAATTTCACATAATATAAGGACTATAATTTTGTTTATAAGTTAAATAAAAAGATTTATTTTCTTAATATAGCGCAAAGATTTTGGAATCAAAATTTCAATGGATTGATGAAAAAATAATTATTTAAAAGTCACAAAAAATATCATTTTTTTAACCGAAAGATCTTGAATGATTGAACATTATTAACACTTCTCTTGTATATTTATGAATTGTGGTACGTAGGTCTAGATGTCTTCACGATTTAGAAGCTAATGATTATTTTATCCAAAATATCCTAAAGGAAGAGTCTTATACATTACAATAATCTATTTGGTATCGAGATTAGGAGGGATTGAAGAGCTCGTACTTATTTGTTATTTTAGTGAAACAATATCCAAAAGATAATTTAATTATTTGGAAGGAATAGATGTATTCTCATATCAAACCCTATTTTTTAAAATTTCAAGTTGGTCTAAGAATAGACACCAGCAACAAAATAATGTATTCATACATTTAATTTTTATTAATTTCAATATTATTAAGTATCTTGATTTATAAAATCATTTTTACTTGGATAGATATTACTTTTAAATTGGATTTTATGTCCCCTTTGGTAAAACTGTTAAAGGTAACGATAAGAATCATTTAATTGGATCATTAAATACTTTAATGTATTGGAAGAAGTTTCTCTATACTTTGGGGATAATATTTGTTAAAAGGATTGGTAGCTACGATCTTTCTTTGGATAATTAGAGTCCTAAAAGAGAGAAACCATTTTTTTATCACCTTGGAAGGAACAACGATCTATTCGATTTCAAATGTGTATTGAATTTTTTCCTGAAGTAAAAAGTATGTAATGTATATTTCTACAATGGAAGAATGAAATGACACGGTTTGTTTGATGTGATAGCTAAAAGGGCTTCGAAAAAAATCAGGAATGTTGGATTTTATTCTCTAATAATTAGAGTTTGATTAACTATTAAATGAATATTATTTTTTATTCATAGATAATTCTTATTGAACTGAAGTACTACATTATAAGCATCATGCTAGAGGAAAAAGTGTTAGTTATAAAATAGATCACAAGGAGCCACAATCTCTTGAACATGTTCACTATGATGTTAGATAAAGATATTTCCAGGAAACATTATTCCTTATTGGGATTTTGGTGCATCCAAGGAAGATGTAAAACAATCCATTATATGAAGGAATTGATGTTGGTTTGTCTCAAAAATATTTGGAGAGTTTCCAAATGATCCTTTGAATAGACTTCAAGTGGAATATTGATAGGATGTGATGTTTTTTTAGTTCATAGATTCAATAAACCATATATATAGTTATCGAAATATAGAATTCCATAGTGTACATAGAGTCAAAAAAAGAACCTCTCCAAGATATATTGGAACCATCAGAGGATCTTCTCTTCAGATGAAATCATGGTGGATAAGAATTTTTGGTGAAAATTGCCTCTAAAATATTTTTCTATAATTGTTCATTAGGGAAAGTGGCCAAAATCAAAAGGGTTAATAGGGACTATTTATTACCATCCCAAGAGAAGGAATTTCCATGAAGATAACTGTCAAATTGATTATGAATATTGTAACCCAATGTTCAAAGTTGGATTAGATTATGTAATTTAATTTTTATCATATCATTGAATTATATATTGTGGATTATCTATAATGAATTATTATTGATGGCTTGGTCACATTGTTGTAATTATTGTACTTTTATTTCTAATGAATACAGTACTATTTCTTCCAGTCATGTTGGAATAATTTTTAGAATTATGTTAATACCTTGTTTTATTTAATATGTTTTGTATTTCCATTGGTTTTAATTTCTATTTTTATTTTTTTTGAGTTTGTGTGAATGTGTGAAACTGTTAATCTTTTGTGGTGATTAGGGTGATAAGTATTCCATCCTTTGATACCCATATTTAGGTGAAGTTATAGTGGTTTGATTTATGCTACACAAAGATTCTAGTGTCATATCTTTTGGTGGATTAAAGATATTACTTCTAATTGACACATGGATTTCCCTTACCTATATAAAAAGTTTTATTCTGAATGAATGGGATATCAATAATCCTTAAGTCAATGTTTTAACATCCTTGTTCATGATAAATTTTCAATTGATCCACCTAACTACCCAAAAAAATTACACCATTGTACCTCACCTGGGAAGAATATTATGAAATAGTTGATACTTAAGGGTGGTTTGAAGAAATAATATAAGATGATTTTTTATTGTGCCTCTCCATTAACCACCTCTTATAAGAATTGTAAGAAGAAGATATATTACGAATTGAGAGTTCACTGAACTCCTAATTTAAATTCCTTCCATATTTTACAAACAAACTTTGAAAAACTAACTCCCTATGATATAAAATTATAAATTTAGAAAGTCAAACTCTTTTTTTGGAGGGTTAATAGAGCTTAAATTGGAGGAATTTTATATCAGAGAAGGGATAGATGATCCACAACTTGAACTTCCTTGTTTTTTAGAGATTTTTCAAAATAATCATAAGATTACAACAAAGGTTATATATGTGGGAAATTATTTTTGAATACATTTTATTTTGATTATTTTTAAAATAAATTTGTTTTAAACATTATCCTATCATTGTAATTAAAAATTAACACCATTAGAGCGAGTTCTAGAGGATTTAAAATTATAGTATACCATAGAAGAGGTGGCTGAAATTGAGGATTGTGAATTGGAAACATGAATATCACTTAACACTAGTCATAGAGTAATTCTAGGATATTCATAATGCGATAATAAACAAAGAATATTATTATACTCAATCAAATTAAGAGAATTCTCCTCTTGAAAGCTTCATTTAGTACTTAAGGGACATCAAATTCACTCATGAAAAGGTCAAGGAAGATGATCTAAACATATTTTAACCATTATTTATGAGCCTAATTTTTACTAAAACGACTGTGGAAAACTGTGGTCTTACATAAATGGACCCTAAGGAAAATTAAATTTTCCAAAAGAATCAATTAAAAATGAATGAGATATTGTAATTACAAAATTAGAAACCCCACCCACTATTAGATATAAGATTACAATAGAATTTTAAACTAGTTAAATTCTAAAAAAAATTAATTGGGTTGATAAAATGAAAAATATTCCCCATTCTCTTTAGTTTTAATTTTTTTATCCTTTATTTAATAACTTTTTTCTCCCCTTTTAATTTTTTTTCAAAACTAGACAAAAAATTAACATCAATTGGAAGTCAAAATATGATGTTTTTTCCATTATGGTGTGTATGTGTATAAGTTTTTTATTTTTTCCCTCATAGTTTTATATGATTTATTTGTTATTATTTGTAGTCTGATGAAGTGGTGATCCACAATACACCTCAACAAAGATTCAAAAATAATTTTTCCATTGATGTTAGTGTATGTTATGGTTGTATTTTCCTATACTATCTCATAATATTTTTAAAAAATTCAGATTTCGTGTTCATATAAAAATTGTGTTTTATAAAAATCAGAGAGACTAATAGAATGACCGGATTAAGGGAATTATTTATGTGATTTTTTTATATATCTTTTTTATATATATTAAAACATTTATTTGACTTCAATCAAGATTTTAATGAAATATCATTGATAATTATTCTCACTTGAGTCAATTTTGAGGAATCTCTTTTACATTAAAAATGGGTATATACGATATTAATATGTGATCTTCTTCATTAAAATTTAATCTCGAACACTATTATATGTTTGATCAATTTTCTAAATCCATTCTCATTTGTTTGTCACCCAAAAAATCACTATCCCATGAGGTAGTCTAAAACATGTTTTTATATATTTTTCAAAATTACCCCATTTCCATGTGTAAAATCAACTTAATATTTTTTAATTATACCATGATGAATTTATCCATCAAAAAAATTAGAATGAAGGATATCATTTATATGAATGTGTACCATTTATGATATAACTCTTGTACTTACATTGATACCCTCCTTAATAACAACCGCATATAAGGCCTTACTTTTGATGGACACCCATATAGGTTTCTTCCATTCTACAAGCATAGTTTATTTTTAACTACCTTTTACATAAATTCATTTCACTTTTATTTTAGGTATAATATTGGGGGAATAGCCTTTATGTAATTAATTTTTTTGGCATTGCATAGTTAGGAACTTTTTGGGTAGTGTCATCATATTGGAAACATTAAAACAAATTTTTATGAGTCATTCCATGATTATATTAGATGTGGAATTTTATTATTTTAAAAAATAATGAAAATGAAATAAATGGTAAAAATGTGAAAAAATTTAAAAGAATAAAAATATGGTGAATACATATTGCATGTTACATTAGATACATGTCTTAACTCCAAAACCAAGTTCAATAGAATATGGATTGTGATAGGAAACATTAGTATGGTAAATTGAGTTAGGAGGTTTCATTAAGATCTCTTGAATTATTCATAAATTTTACTTTTATTCCACATCCTCTTCATGGAATTTTTTATAATTTATAATCCCCCCCCTAGACAACACTACAACCTAGAAAAAGTTGACACGGTTAGTATAATTGTCACGACCCGTCCTCGGGGCCTGTGCTGTGACTACCCCAATCCCGCCTTCCATAGGCCCGGGGCTGGCGACTAGCACCAAAGGCATAAATCCCGATAACTGGGAAGTAATTGCATTTATAAAAGTAAACAAACACTACAGAGTACAAGCAGAAGTAAAACACTAAGTTCAAAGAGAAGTGCTGAAAGGTAAATGGGCCAGAATACAAACCCAAAAGAAAGTACAACTACAACTGAACCAATACAACAGGAAAAGTCAACAGCTGGAAGAACAGAAGCGGCTCATGGGTCGTCCTCCTTGGATCCAACCTAAAGGGTAGGTACAGATGGTGAAGCTCCTGGATCGTCCACCACGGATCCTACCTGAAGGGTAGGTACAGATGGCGCAGCTCCTGGATCGTCCACCACAGATCCTACCTGAAGGGTAGGTACAGATGGCCTCCACAGTGCTATCGCCCGTCAACATCCTCCGAGTGTCGTCTCACCGTGAAGTCCACCTCCAAATACTGACTCGTCGTGTCGTCCACCTCCGGGTACTGACTCGTCGTTTCGTCCACCTTCAGGTACCGTCCTTTCCTCAAACACTCGGCCCCCGTTAGCACTGCTCGTTGTCTGCAACCAACACAACGAGGTGGGGGCATAGCCCGAGCAGGGGTGAGTATAACGATACTCAGTAGGGACCCCGAGACCCTCAAGGTCTCACTAAAACCAACAAAGATAACCACAAAGAAGATCTCAACAGATAACCTCTACTTAGGTATATGCCCATACATATACCTATGTTATCAAGTAACCCATCTAAATCCTAAGAAAACACAGGGATTATGAAATCAACGGATAACCACCAGCCAGGTATATGCCCATACATATACTCAAGTTATCAAGTAACCCATCTCAATCATGAGGAAACACAAAGGTCATAGACTCAGCTCAAACCATGATTTTCATTATCGAAACCGTAACTGCCGAAGAACCTCGTCTCTAGAGTGTACAGTGGTCCTGTCACGACTCCGAGGTACTGCTCACTAACCTAAGACTGTTGAGGTACTCCTCCCGTCGAGTACCGCGGGCCTGCCACCTCACACAGTAGTGCTTCCCGCCATGGGTCTGCCACCTCACACAGTAGTGCTCCCCCTCATAGCCTACAGAGGTACTCCTCCTGTCGAGTACCGCGGGTCTGCCACCTCACACAGTAGTGCTCCTCCGCCGTGGGTCTGCCACCTCACAAAGTAGTGCTCCCCAATGGGCTATTCAAGTCACTCCGAGTCGAATCAGACAAGCAGTCATCAGGTCTCAGCCAGCTACACGGTCGTCGTACTCCGCACGCTTGTCTCCGGGAGGGTCCGCTCCACGAGCTACTGGTCGATACGCCAAAACATCACAAGTCCCACGAAAAAGTATCTCAAAGGACCTCCTCATCACATGGGTCTCAACACAATAGAAGATGCGTCAATCGGACGCCTGGTCTGTGAGTTATTAGCCTTTTCGTCCCAGGGGCCTGGTTGGTTTCTTAAGCGAACCAACCCATCCGTATCTCAACTGTACCCCGAACTCTCATAGGGTATACTCATAGGGACCGTTTCTTGACGATATCACCAACGCCGCTGACGGTTCGTCAAATAGACGTCTGGTCTGAAAGATATCATCTTTTTCCGTTCTAGGGGCCCGATTGGATCTCGGGTACAATCCAACCCGGCTATAACCCAACTGCATCCAAAACTCGGGAGGAGGATGCCAAAAGTTCCATATCATCAACAGGAACGCAATGCAATAGACGGCGCGTCAATCGGACATCCGGTCTGGAAGTTATTGGCTTTTTCGTCCCGGGGGCCCGGTTGGTTTTTAAGTCAAAACCAACCCGACCGTACTCCAACTGCATCCAAACCTCAAGCGGAGTAAGCCAAAAGATCCGTCTCCCTTAGAGAAATACATCAAAGTCGATGGCACGTCAATCGGACGTCTGGAACTCAAGATATGAGTGTTTTCGCTCCGAATGCCCGGTTGGTTTCGTGTACGAACCAACCCGGCCGAATCCAAAGTAATCAGAAACCTTGAGTGCGATATACCGAAACGACCGTCTCAATCCAAGGATCGTGCTGCCACTTACGGTGCGTTGTTCGGAGGCCCGTAGCTCATGTAAAGGTAAAAAGACCGAAAATGGTCCGAAGACGGGGGGTCTGGGCCCGGGCCGACCCGGCCCGACCCCCCCTGGGTCGGCCGAACTGGGTCGACCCGACCCGACCCGTCTAGACCTGGTCCAGTCCGGCAAGGGCGCGGCCCGGCCCGGATGGCCGAGCGGCCGAGCGTGGCAGTCGCGGGGCGCTGCCCCCACGGGATGGAAGAGTCGCGGCCCTCGAGGGGTCACGTTGGAAATCAGCGGACCGGGCATTTGCCGCGTCCCGCGTGGGTGAGCCAGACCCGCGCGGCCATGGGTCCGCTGGTCACCGCTGCGCCGGTGACCCGCACCACCGTTGGCTTCTGCGGGCCCTCGGAGTTGCTCTGGTGGTCCATTTTCCTTCCCGTCTGCGCCGCTGGTCCTCTCGGGACCCGTTCTTCACTGCGGAATCATTAAATCGCCCTTGCGTCACGTTTTTTCGTCGCCCGCCAATTCCACACAACAACGAAGAACTGTGGAGGGTTGTCGGGCCGTGTTTGTTTAGCCCGCACCCTCCGTGTTTGGCAATAACAATTGGGAAGAATAATCAACATATCAAACAACAATTTTAATCAATTAAAATTGTTCTTATGAAACCGGGTTCTTTATTTTAAAAGAAACGATCACGGGAAATATAATTTATTTCACAACAAACCCCTACCTCATCAAGTCGTCGCATGCGCGTTCTTCACGGAGTTGATCGCCGCGGAAGGAGGTGATCGTCGCGTTGCGGAAGGGCGTCGCGTCATCGCGGATAGGCGTCGCGTTGTCACGGAAGGGCGTCGCATCGACGAACTTAAAGGTTCAAGAATAACAGATTGAATTAATAATAATTAAATTCATATTGTTTTTTTAATCCACAAAGTAAAATTAAAGAACCACAATCTCTCACCTCAACGGGTGATCGAAGATTTTCATTGCGGATGAAGGAACGTTGCAGAAGAATGTCGCGGGAGAGGAAACGTCGGCGTCGCAGCACACAACGTTGCGTCGTCGATTTCTGCGGGTTCGGCGTTCTTCGTCGGAGGCCGGCGTTCTTCACGTTCTTCGCGTTCTTCGCGAAGGAGGAAGAAGAACTCTTGGTTTCTATCAAATCCTCTCAACGAACATTTTTCCAGAAGTCATGCGTTGGTATTATTTAATTAATACGCCAACGGATTGAGAAACAGGTTAAGAAATGATTAAATTAATTAATGTAATTAATTCAACGAATAAAACCGCCCAATTAAATGGTGCGTTAAGAATTTAAGAAAATGCATCAGTTGACTTCATAATGACGGGTTTTCGCGGGTGCGTTACATATCGGAAAAGAAACGGTGGGGTCGTGTGGGCCCCACCTCACAAATATCCTACCAAGAGGGTAGGATATTTTTGGATAGCACCTTATCCGCATCAACTCAGCTTAAGAAGCTTTAAGTGGATTTTAAGTGGCTTAAGTGAAATAAAAATAAAATTGTCGCACAACTTTATTTTATTTCATAACTTTAAACCCAAAAAAATAAAAACCACAACCGAGAAAACGCAACTCCAAAATAGGCATTTCTAAGAAAATACCGGCGCTACGATTCCATTTGTTCCCTCAGAATTCGATTCCGGGAACCGGTTCAAAAGTTAGAAAAACCCGCTCGTCCCTTCACTGAACATACCCGAGCCAAACTTCGAAACATGATTCTGGGCACACCGGGCCTCGGAATCAGTTTCTATCAGAAACTGCGCTCTTGTAAAATTCCAAAGAAAATTAAGAAAAAAAAATTCCTTGAAATTTCTGGGTCTTTACATTACTCCCACCACAAGGCTTTACGTCCCCGTAAAGCTTCAACACAAAATAGGGATACAAAGGCGGTACTGAGCACACATCTGAGCCTCTCGCTCCAAAGTGCTCTCCTGGAGGCTCCCATGCTGCCATCTGATGCTCCCAAAAGGAACCGATCGTCCACGTAGGACCCGCTTCTGTCGATCCTCGATCTCCACTGGGACCTCCACAAAAGTCTCCCCATGGTCAATGGTGTGCGTCGGGTCGTGCACGTATCTCCTCAGCTGAGATAAGTGGAAGACGTCGTGCACCAGGAGCAACTGAGGTGGAAGACCTAGGCAATAAGCCACCTCGCCAATCCTGCTGAAGACCTGGAAGGGTCCGATGAAGCGTGGAGACAACTTTCCGCCTCGACCAAATCTCTGTAATCCACGTCGAGGTGAGACACTCAAGAAGACGTGATCGCCATCCTCGAACTCAAGTGGACTCCTCCTCCTATCAGCAAAAGACTTCTGCCAACTCTGAGATGTCCTCATAAACTCCTGGATGACCTGGACCATCTCCGGTCTCACAAAAGCTGCTAAGATTTCTTCATTGCCGATAAGAGAAATCTGGTCTCATCCCCTGGATGAACCACTTCTTTTTCCTAATACAGTCAATTCCGACATGGATGTTTCTAATCCATACCAAAGATGACGTCGTAAGGCCTCGACGCTACTACCAAGATATCCAACCGTTACTCTCGCCTCCAAGGGTTGAGTCACACTGTCGGCATCAATGTGTGGTAACTGGGTCTCCTCCAGTAGATGTCTAACAAGTGAGGGTCAAGTCAACAGTGTAAACCGGAACCTCTTAGTAACAACATAAAAGAGGACAAGAATAAAAACATCACAAGGGTATTCATCTTTTATTATTTCAGCTCATAATACAATGATACGAGTCATCTACAACAAACATCAACAAAGCTAGAAGCAGCATAAACAAAAGTCTCCAGTTCTAGAGCTAGTCCCGCTCCCGTTCATCCGCTTCCGGAGCTCCATGATCGTAGGCCTCAGCTGCCTGAAGCTGAGCTCTCCCATGTCCACCAGTTCCCTGTGGCCGGGGTGGACCTCCTGGTGGTGGTGGTGGCAACACCCCGAACCGTCGTCCACCTCTATCTTCACGGCCAGCTCCTCTGCCATGGTCGCCTACTCCTAGTGGTCTGCCTTGATCGAACCTCTGCCTCTGCCTGGGAGGTTCTTCATTTAACTGTTGGTCATCTATATGGCAGGTCGGATAGTCACGTGTCATGTGACCAATCTCGTCGTAGGAGTAACACTTCATGGTAGGTCTAGCTCTATCACTTCCCTTGGTGCCTCGCACTACTGACCCTGAGTCACGCGGTCGACCACCTATAGGTCTGGTCCTCTTGGACCTCTGCGTCATCTGTCTACTGCCTGCTGCAGAAGACTCTGGAACATGCCGGCTAGTGGTGGGTCTTGATGCTGGAGACAGCACAGCAAGGAAACTCTCCACTAAGAGGGCTCTCTCCAACACCTCTGTCTGCGTCGGACTGTTGTGCGATACAACTGAAGCTCTGATCTCCCGCCTGAGCCCCTGCTCGGAGGTTCGGGCCCTGAAGAATGGGTCTCATACCATGTCTGTAGAGTAGCGTGAGAAGTCTGTGAATCTCGATGAGTACTGCGCCACTGATATGCTGCCCTGCCGCAGCTGAAGTAGCTCCTGTATACGCACTGCTCGAAGGGTGGCTGGTACAAACTCTGCCCAGAACAGGCTCTTGAAGTCTGCCCAAAGAAGTGTCACCTCATCATGCATCTGAAGCATCAGGCTCCACCATCTGCCTGCTGCTGCCTAAAGAAGGCTGGCAGCAAAGATCACCATGAAATCTATCGGCATCCCCACTAGCCTGAAAACTCTCACCACAGCCTCCAGCGAATCCTCAGCCGCCTGCGGGTCCGTCCCTCCCTGGAACCCGGGTGGCCTCTGGCGCTGGAACTCATACAGTGCGCTCAAGCGACGTGCATCCTCTGCTGCTGGGGATGGTGGCATCAGTGGCCCAATGTGTAGTAGTACCGCTGGTGCCTCCCCTGGTGCCTCAAATGGGATAGGGCCATGTACTGAGGCCTCGTCGCTCGGCGGGCTGTCAGTACGTACCACTCTCGGGGCTCTAGCTGGTCGTCAATGGGGAGGCATCCTAAAAAAAAAACAACATGACACAGTCAAAGGATTATTCATGGTGAGTTGACCTGGTTTGAGCTGACATTTAAAAACTTCGGGAAACACGCACGCATTCGGTGCTTTCGTGCACAAAGTTGGAAACCAGTTGGCAGGGTCCTGGTGTATGGATACGTCGGCTGCCCGCACCAACACTGGACTCCCTGAACTAAAAACCACACTCGGTACTTTTAACATTATTACTTCATAGAAAGAAAATATCATAGTTATAATTTCTGCAGTAGAACGAAACTCCAATGATACCAATTTGTCACGACCCGTCCTCGGGGCCCATGCCGTGACTACCCCATGCCCGCCTTCCATAGGCCAGGGGATGGAGACTAGCACCAAAGATGTAAATCCCGATAAATGGGAAGGCATTGCCTTTATAAAAGTAAAAAAACACTACAGAGTACAAGAGGAAGTAAAACACTAATTACAAAGAGAAGTGATGAAAGGTAAATGGGCCAGAATACAAACCCAAAAGAAAGTACAATTACAACTGAACCAGTACAACAGGAAAAGTCAACTGCTGGAAGAACGGAAGCAGCTCCTGGGTCGTCCTCCTCGGATCCTACCTGAAGGGTAGGTACAGATGGTGCAGCTCCTGGATCGTCCACCACGGATCCCACCTGAAGGGTAGGTACAGATGGCGCACCTCTTGGATCGTCCACCACGGATCCTACCTGAAGGGTAGGTACAGATAGCCTCCACAACGCTCTTTCCCGTCAACCTCCTCTGAGTTTTGTCTCACCGTGAAGTCCACCTCCAAATACTGACTCGTCGTGTCGTCCACCTCCGGGTACTGACTCGTCGTGTCGTCCACCTCCAGGTACCGTCCAGTCCTTGAACACTCGGCCTCAGTCAGCAATGCTCGTCATCTGCAACCAACACAACGAGGTGCAGGCATAGCCCATGCAGGGGTGAGTATAACAATACTCAGTAGGGACCCCAAGACCCTCAAGGTCTCACTAAAATCAACAACGATAACCACAAAGAAGATCTCAACAGATAACCTCTACTTAGGTATATGCCCATACATATACCTAAGTTATCAAGTAACCCATCTCAATCATGAGGAAACACAAAGGTCATAGACTCAGCTCAAACCAGGATTTTCATTATCGAAACCGTAACTGCCGAAGAACCTCGTCTCTAGAGTGTACAGTGGTTCTATCACGACTCTGAGGTACTGCTCACTAACCTAAGACTGCTGAGGTACTCCTCCCGTCGAGTACTACGGGCCTGCCACCTCACACAGTAGTGCTTCCCGCCATGGGTCTGCCACCTCACACAGTAGTGCTCCCCCTCATAGCCTACAGAGGTACTCCTCCTATCGAGTACCGCGGGGCTTCCACCTCACACAGTAGTGGTCCTCCATCGTGGGTCTGCCGCCTCACAAAGTAGTGCTCCCCACTGGGCTATGAAAGTCTCTCCGAGTCGAATTGGACAAGCAGTCATCAGGTCTCAGCCGGCTACACGGTCTCCGTACTCCGCACGCTTGTCTCCGGGAGGGTCTGCTCCACGAGCTACTGGTCGATACTCTAAAACATCACAAGTCCCACGAAAAAGTATCTCAAAGGACCTCCTCGTCAAAGGAGTCTCAACACAACAGACGGCGCGTCAATCGGACGCCTGGTCTGTGAGTTATTAGCATTTTCGTCCCAGGGGCCCGGTTGGTTTCGTAAGCGAACCAACCCGGCCGTATCTCAACTATACCCCGAACTCTCATAGTGTATAATCATAGGGACCGTTTCTCGACGTGATCACCAACGCCGCTGACGGTTCGTCAAACGGACGTCCGGTCTGAAAAATATCATCTTTTTCCGTTCCAAGGGCCCGGTTGGATCTCGGGTACAATCCAACCCGGCTATAACCCAACTGCATCCAAAACTCAGGCGGAGGATGCCAAAAGTTCCGTATCGTCAACAGGAACGCAACGCAACATACGGTGCGTCAATCGGACGCCCGGTCTGGATGTTATTGGCTTTTTCGTCCCGGGGGCCCGGTTGGTTTTTAAGTAAAAACCAACCCGACCATACTCTAACTTCGTCCAAACCTCGAGTAGAGTAAGCCAAAAGATCTGTCTCCCTTAGAGGAATCCATCAAAGTCGACGGCACGTCAATCGGACGTCCGGAACTCATGATATGAGCATTTCCGCTCCAAAGGCCCAGTTGGTTTCGTGTACGAACCAACCCGGCCGAACCCAAAGTAATCCGAAACCTTGAGTGCGATATACCAAAACGACCGTCTCGATCCAAGGATCATGTTGCAGCTGACGGCGCGTCGTTCGGAGGCTTGTACCTCATTTTACGTGCAAAAGACCGAAAACGGTCCGAAGACGGTGGGTCTGGGCCCGGGCCGACCCGGCCCGACCCCCCCCCCCCCCCCACGGGGTCGGCCGAACCGGGTCGCCCCACCCGATCCGACCCGGCTGGACCCGGTCCGGTCCGGGCAGGGCGTGGCCCGTCCTGGCCGGCCGACCCGGCTCGGCTCGGCCGAGCGGCTGAGCGTGGCAGCCGCGGGGCGCTGCCCCCGCGGGATGGAAGAGTCGTGGCCCTCGAGGGGCCGCACTGGAAATCAACGGACGCGGCATTTTCCTCGTCCCGCGTGTGTGAGCCGGACGCGCGCGGCCGCGGGTCTGCTGGCCGCCGCCGCCGGGGCTTCGGCCGCGGCGGCCCTGTCCGGCGGCGCGCCGCCGGTGGATTCTGTGGGCCACCGGAGTTGTTCTGGTTGTCCGTTTTCCTTCCCGTCTGCGCCGCTGGTCCTCTCGGGACCCTTTCTTCACTGCGGAATCATTAAATCGCCCTTCCGTCATGTTTTGTCATCGCCCGCCAAATCTGCACAACAACGGAGAACTGCGGAGGGCTGTCGGGCCGTGTTCGTTTGGCCCACACCCTCCGCGTAAGGCGATAACAATCGGGAAGAATAATCAACATATCAAAAAAAATATTTAATCAATTAAAATTGTTCTTATGAAACCGGGTTATTTATTTTAAAAGAAACGATAACGGGAAATATAAATTATTTCACAACAAACCCCTACCTCGTCAAGTCGTCGCACGCGCGTTCTTCGCGGAGTTGATCGCTGCAGAAGGAAGCGATCGTCGCGTCGCGGAAGGGCGTCGCGTCGTCGCGGATAGGCGTCGCGTTGTCGCGGAAGGGCGTCGTGTCGAAGAACCCTGTGGTTCAAGAACAACAGATTTAATTAATAATAATTAAATTCATATTGTTGTTTTAATCCACAAAGTAAAATTAAAGAACCGCAATCTCTCACCTCAACGGGTGATCGATAATTTTCGTTGCGGATGAAGGAACGTCCTAGAAGATGTCGCGGGAGAGGAAATGTCGGTGTCGCGTCACATGGCGTCGCGTCGTCGATTTCCGCGGGTTCGGCATTCTTCGTCGGAGGCTGGCGTTCTTCACGTTCTTCGCAAAGGAGGATGAAGAACTCTTGGTTTCTGTCAAATCCTCTCAATGAACATTTTTCCAGAAGTCGTGCGTTAGTCTTATTTTATAAATACGGCAACGGATTGAAAAACAGGTTAAGAAACGATTAAATTAATTCATGAAATTAATTCAACAAATAAAACCACCCAATTAAATGGTGCGTTAAGAATTTAAGAAAACGCGTCAGTTGACTTCATAATGACGGGTTTTCGCGGGTGCGTTACTTAGCGGAAAAGAAACAGTGGGGATCGTGTGGGCCCCACCTCACAAATATCCTACAAAGAGGGTAGGATATTTTTTCATAGCACCTTATCCACATCAACTCAGCTTAAGTAGCATTAAGTGGCTTTTAAGTGGCTTAAGTGAAATAAAAATAAAATTGTCGCACAACTTTATTTTATTTCATAACATTAAACCCAAAAAAATAAAAACCACAACCGAGAAAACGCAACTCTCGAAGAGGCGTTTCTAAGAAAATACTGGCATTTTGATTCCATCGGTGCCCTCAGAATTCGATTCCGGGCACCGGTTCAAAAGATAGAAAAACCCGCTCGTCTGTTCACTAAACGTACCCGATCCAAACTTCGAAACATGATTCCGGGCACACCGGGCCTCAGAATCAGGTTCCGTCAGAAACTGCGCTCTTGTAAAATTCCAAAGAAAATTAAGAAAAAAGGTTTCCTTGAAATTTCTGGGTCTTTACAATAATTCATTTCCCTATTTTGTGGGGTAGTAATAATTTCATTGATATTATGGGTTGAGTTACTTAATCTTTATATGTGTAAATCTATTCATATAATTCACATTTAGGAAAATAATGACACAAAATTCCATGCAAGGAATGTTTTTAAGTGATCATGTACTAATAATTGAGGTAAAATTAATCTGAATGTGGGAGAGGATAAAAAGTGGGGAATTTTTCACATATAACATACATGAAGGATTAAATTTTGTAAATTTGATTTGATCTTTTTAAATTATTTAATTATAGGATGGAATTTGGTTGGGATATTATATTTTATTTGGTGATAAAAAAATTTATATGTGAGGTGTGATGATATATGTTTTTCTTGAAAATTTTATGTATCATCCCTGGCATGGGAGCCACATAACCTATGATCTGAGCTAGTGAGACACCAGACCTTAAGTACACCTCCTTGTATTCCAAAGGCTACTAACTATTAGAAAGGGTCATAGTGGTGCTATTGGGGAGACTATACCCAATAATGATTATGATAATAATGGTCCATATATATAATACAGTTAAATAATAACCATAATAGTAGATGAATCAAATAAAACTCAGTAGAAGAATATAAAATAGTAGTAGTAATAACAAGTCCAAGACATCATTCCTTTTTCCAATATAAATACATGACATGGTAGTTAATTAAATAGATAACCAAGGTATCCTTTTGAATATCACATAAAAACATATTTATAGTAAAAACCCAAAAGAGGGGTTAACTGAATGTAGAGGAGTCACCTACTCCCCTGCCATATATCCAATGAAAACACAACATATCCCCGATCACAAAGTTAGAGCTCCTGATCCTAATCCCTTACTTGATATCAAAACTGTAAATTCTACATGTACCCTAAGTGGATCATATAGGTTGTGACCATGAACTTAGTATGTCACCACCAACATGTTCCTATATTATATCAATAATTTTATTAGTGTATTCATATGAAAATGTATAGCAGCAACACATATATGAAATAAACCACTCGCACCACCTGTGATTAGCATTCCCATGTGAGTGTTTCACCTACTTCAAACAATTCAGGTATATCTATGAATACATACCCCCATATATATAGTTTCAAAGAATAGATTTATGCAATGATATGCTTGAAGTGGTGATAACCCATGGATTAGTACCCATGCATACCCTTAAAAATTTTATAATTGGAGAACCCTCGCGTTCCTACCACAATTATATCATCAGCACCTCATGCCATCCAACACGTCATCCGACACCAATCATGTAACCGGGCTTACAATATAATGTCTATTTATATGTCCAAGGTCAGTCGAACCATTGTTCAGAAATTCACCATCAGCTTATCAGCCCAAAATCTGGGGGAAAAGCGATATCCATCCTCTCGTATATAATAAGTCACTATCAACTCAACTGTCAGAATTACCATGGCATATTGATTGTTATCCTCCAATAATATCATCCCATTGTCTTCAATTATAATTATAGTACTAATCCCCCAACTGATGGTCTGAACTACCATCACCTGATGGTCCATCACCATCACTTGTGGCATTCTACTGTGATCACCTCCAACATCTCTTATGGTCAACACCATCCCCTATTCCACAAGATCTATGGAGGCATCCACCCACAACGAGTTTTCAACACCACCTCAATTTAATCCTATATTTGTGCACATGACTCAAAAGGAATGTTTTCCAACAATAGTGAGCACAAATCTCCAACAATACTTAAGACGCGCCATCTAGCACCTAATTCCCCATGGGACCACATAACTATGTCCCAATGATCAACATCATCCCATATTCTACAGGTCATTATAACAACCTAAAGACCTATTCACCTCATTCCCAAAAAACCATTTTACCTCAACCATGTGATATTTATCACCCCATTTTTCTTGATTTGTTTTCAACATGCTGAACTATGTCACCTAATTCTTGGGGGGTCAACATCACCTCAAAGCCCCAAGCCTTTTTCCCACATTCCCATCGAACCATTCCACTCATTATATGATTTAATTAGTTAAAATTAGACAACTAGACTAACCTGTCTACTTGGTCAAAATCCCATTATACAACTTAATTCATTTTAAAAGAAACAAGAGCATGCCCATATGCATCTCATGAAATTCATTAAAATTTTGATACAAACAATTTATTTATTTATTGTTTCTCTTAGACAACCCTAGCATTCATATTTAATCACACACCCAAAAAATCATTAAAACTAATGATAAATCCAGGAACCACCTACCATAGATTATTTGGAGAACTATTTTCAAATACAAGCCTCTATCTCGATTCATAATGAGAGAAATCATTGTTTCAGACAAACACCCTAAAAATGGAAAAATATCTCTCACGGATTTAGCTTTTTGTATGGTGAGATAAATGAATAAATAATGAAATATGACATATGGACATAACAAAACTCTTCTAAAGAAACAAATAGAGATTTAATCAAATCAAGAATAGAGAAAGTTGTCAAATACTATGAGAGTCATGGGAGAAATCCTTCAATGGGAATGTGCTACTGTGTAGGAGAAAATGATGGGAGGGGGTTGATCACCCTATTCAACATTTTACAAACATTTCTCCAAAATATTCATGGAATGTTAATTATACATGACATTAAATCCATGGGTAGGGCCCCTAGGCCCTAAATCCTTTTTTTACATCATCTACACCCAATTCGCATCATTTATATGTTATATAATGTGAATTTCGGGTTAAGGTTGTCTTCAATAGAACAGGAAATCCAGGAATCCTTATTTATTCTCCCAAACCCTTGGGACTTCCATTGGAAGCTTAACCCCACCAAAAAGAAACTTCTTGGATCTATCAACATTCTTATTCTCGTTCTGAAGAATATGATTTATATTGGCCAAACCACCAAACTCAAAATGTTCAAAATTACCCACAAATTTCCCATTCAAAAACATGGGACATTATAGACTCCTCAAAATAAACAATCTCTTCCTTAATATTTCAAAAGCTTCCCTAAAATGGTACTGTACATATCCTTCTCATTTACATGACCCCAGTTTAACCTAGTCATTATGTCATAGGCTAATTTCCCTTGTGGTACTGCCCACCTTAGGAATTTAGTACCCAGTCTCTTCCCATCCCAGAATAAAAAACTAGATACTTCCATCAACTATCCATGTGCATACATGTCCTTTCATGACATATGATCATTCTTTCACCCCATATGGTTCTTAGATCATACATGCATCATACCAAAATTGAACAAGTCATGCATGACAGCTGATTAATGCAATTATTCGTTGAATATATTGATAAGATTCAACACAAACATCTTTTGTGGGGAAATAAAATATATTTATTTTTATTGGGAATATATATCAAATAAAATATTACTTCTATATCATATATGGTATTATAAGTGTTCAAATAATTTTATAAAGAATACTTCAATAAAATAAGTCACTAATTAGTGGTTGGAACATATTATATAATATCTAAAAAAATATTTGTATTTAACAAATTATCAAAGATAAAACATTTTATCCTTGTCTATATTTCAAAATATGTTATAATTTCAAAAAAATAATAAAAATGTGCATATAATAATTTATCTCATTAATTTATAAAAACAATTTATTAAGAAACAAATAATATTATCACATAACTTAAATGAGATAAAGAAATCAATACTTTTACAATTCATCTATGATTATTTACATTCAAATATTTGATGTAATAAAAATTTGATTCATTCTATGAATTTATAATATAATATTTTTAAATTATAATCTTCCATAGTATTTAAAAAACATGAAAATCATATATTTCATATCACATACCCTTCAAAACTGAATAAATTATTTCTATAACATGGATACCTAACACGGACATTCCATATAGATTCAAAAAATCCAACATATATTTTAAACAATTCTCTACTATGGAATTATAAATCCTCCATTCTAATTTTACCATTATGTTTCAATTACATTTATTGGATACTAGAATCAACGTTAATTTACTTCTAACTAAATTTTATTCTTCCTCTTCAATCATTATATTTACCCAAGTGTACTATTTACAACAAAAAAAACTGAGAAATCATTTTCCAAGTATATCTATTTTCACAAATTGAGAATATCTACTAAATATTTATTGAAAAAATTCATCATCTCTAACCATTTAAATAAAAAAAATTGAATTTCAAAATAAGAATTATCCATAATGAAATATCTTGTCACACTATGTCATTATTATATCCAATCACATTTAATATCATGAATGTACTCTATTGTATTGACTATATCAGTGGAGAATAATATTTTTTAGTCATTTTGTATCTAATATAATCAAAATATTACAAGAATTTGTTTATTCTTTCTATTCATTTGGATTGGACAGTTGAATAGCTTCAACACATGGTTAATTAGAAATTTGTTTCTTTAATACCTATAATTTTCCATTCTTAGGAACTCTTCTTATGTTAATTGTATTAGGAGTTTCTCACATTAATCTTCTCCTTTTGAGGAATAATTTCAATGTTTTTCTAGTTTATGATGATTTTACTTGGCTAAAATATAATATTTTTTCATTCAAATATCATATATATATATATATTCATCAAGGAATTTTAATGAAACAAATGAAACTAAAATTGATGAGCCCAAACATTATATTATTTTACTGATCCAAAATCCACATTTCTCTATGAAATGTGTCTTATTTTGTGTTTATATCACCAAATATTAATTTAGGAAGGGAATCATCCCAATCAAAATATTTTTGACACTTAGACAGTTGAGTGGATGAATCAATATTTAAATTCATCATATAGATACTAATTAACTTTTTACATCGGAAACCCAATCCTATTACGATCTCCTAGCTAGTGTAACCCAAATAAAACACCAAGAATAAGATAACAAAGGAACATTAAAGGGAACTCATATTTGGTATGGACTAGCCACTAGGATAATCCAATGTTACACATTAATTTCTTACAATACACAAGATAATACTGGGAAACACTAATTTAAATTGACATACACAGTTGGATGATCATGGTTGTGAAAAGATCCTCTTTGGAAGAAATCCCACACTCAGTATTTAAGGTGTTTTTATTTAAGGTATCACTAATTAAATATAAATAATATCCATATTAAATTGATAACATTTACATATTATGTAATATTTATCTTATCTTGTTTAATTCCTTTGTGTGTACCAGATTGTAGAGTTTCAGTATTAGAATTTCGATTCTCAAAATGAAATTAATGTGTTCACAACACATTCATGTGTAACATTTACACACCCCATAGTTTCTGCTACATAACTAAAAATAAAATCCAAACACATTAACACAAATTTAAATTTCTCATATTTATTTGGAAAATGAACATGTCATGTGAAGATATTGAGTTATATAAGACTGATAATATCCACATGTGTAATCCTAGATTAATATATACATATACTCATTCATGTTTGTATAATGGGAAAATAATTATGGTTTTTAGTTAGCTAGAATTTTATTCCATAACCCTATAGAGACTTTAATCATGGGGGAATTCAATTTATAATATTTCAAACACCTAATAGGAAAAAAATGTTCTCCAGAACTAAATTTAAATTAATAACATCAATTACATATTAAGGTCAACAGAGAATAGAAAAATATTTTATAGTGCCATACCTAGCATGATTTGTAAGCCTCTGTCATCTAGAATAAATTCATCACATTAATAAATCATACATAATATTAATAATAAGAAATAAATTATATATATGAATAAATAATTAAATAAAATCTGTATAAATAGTCTTTTCAAAAATTAGTATATGGAAACAATTTATGAACCTTTTCAAAAATAAAAGTTAATAAGAACCTGTTGTAGGGTGTGGAAAAATAAAATTTCTATATTTTTTCCTAGTCATAATAGTTTCTGACTAGGCTTCTCTCAGTTAAAGAGATTTATTTTTTTAATCACTTATTTGAAATCACCTCGGTGTACATTTTTTTATTGAATTATTTAATGAAAATAATGTGATATTTTTGGGTTTTTGTACTTCATAAAAATTGAAATACATACATAATGGAAATTTGAAACATATACTTACACAAAATGCTAAACAGAATGTGATTAAGAAGAAATAACTATGTCTTCAATTTGGTTTTGGGTTCAATAATTATTCTCCCTTATTAATTTAATTTTATTTTTATAATACAATAATTAAATATCGAGTTTCATTAATATTATTTTATTTTTAAATTGTGAAATATTTTATACCTATTGAAATCTAAATTACACATCCTCCTGTAATCAAGGTTAATGGAAAACATTGATCAAGGGTGTGTCATCTTCCAAGACCTAGCTCTATCTAATGTTGTTTCATCCATTTATTGTCTTAACTCTATAATGGAAAAAGTTATTCAAATAGAGAGAAGAAAATAAATTAATCAAAATAAAAAAAATATATTGGAGTTTCATTTCAAATAGGACATTTCCCACACCCATGCATGCCAATAATATCTACCATATAGATGAAAAAAATTATGGAAAATTCTAGAGAACCTTGACCTCCCCCAAGACAAGACATGGATAAGACTCCTATTATATAGAGTAAGAAATCACTTGGTGGATAGAAAGAATAAAAGAATAATAAAATAAAAATAATAGAACATAGAGATAGATAGAGAGAAAGACAGAGAGAAATAAAATAAAATAAAATAATAAAGAAAATTAAATAAAAAAATAACAGGGAGAGGATGTATATAATGAAGAAATAAAATAAAATTATTTATAAATATTACAAGTGGATTGATAAAAACACTTTGAAATAAGAAACAATGAATTATCCATTTAATCAAATAATTTATAAATTACAATATGAAATAAAAATAAATGAAAATTCAAACAAATAAAATGAAAGTTGCATGGAGTCCTCCATCGGTCCCTCCTCAACATGTGGAACTCAATTGGAATATAGGAAAGATCCTCCTTTTATAGAGGTATAGATAAGCCATTCCCTTCATCGTTGATCAAGAAAAATAATTAAAAATCTATTCTTTAAATTTAAATCCCCAAAGAACTTCTGTTTGAATTAGGAAACTCTCATGGAAACCAGGTGTTTTTTTAACATCCCACCCCTCAAAATTAACATGACGTGAGGTAAAATTCATACTTTTACTTAGGAGACATCCCCAAGACCACAATGGATAGCCATAAATGACAAGGGATTCAATATTATTGGGGAATGATTTACGGTTTGAAAATAAAACTACCACAACAAACTCCACATCTCTCAATATTATTCATGATCCATATTCATATTCCATGCCAAAGAATCATGAAGTATAAATAAATAAATGTGACACATTGCCATTTCCTTTTTCTCAATATAGAAAATGAAAAAACACACTAAAGATCTCATAAAGGTGGTGAGTACTTAATTTCAATAAAACAATTTAAAACCATTTTAATAGTTTATAATAAATAAAAAAACTCTAAACCAATCATTTTTCCTTACTAAAACTATTTCCAAGGAAATCAATAAACAATTCTTTAAAACCATATCTCAAATCCCATTTTTTTTATATAACCCATTCGATTCCACAAAACCACACCTCCATCCATGAATGCCACCATGGACCTCTCTGTACTTATGATTAGTGAGTCATCATTTCACTAAGATGTCACTTGGTGAACCATTTTAATAGTGAAAAGTTTGTATACTTATCCTTCCCACTTTTTGGGAATATTAATACACATGTCCATACCATTTTGATGATGTAATGTTCAAAACCTTACACCTCTTGCTTTTTTTGCATGAATCCTTATACCCTAATCTTTCATGAATGCACATGAACACACGCAAACTATTATTATAAAAAACCAATGAAAAATTAACCATTACCATACATTTAAAAAATATTCTTTGATTGAAAACATTACAATAAAACTATTTACAAGAATAGAAACAATTCAACATTCTAAAATCATCATTTTAAAATCCATAAATGAATCACATTGCACAGAAACTAATTTTTACAACTACAAAAACAATCACCAAAGAAGGTATATATCATGATTTTCTTTTCATTTTTACAATTAATAAAAACTATACCAATTTTAAATAAATCCTTCCATTTCTCCTAATAGGAGTCATGAGGGATGTAACCTACCCCCAAAACCATTGAAAAAATGAAGAACGACACAAAATCATCAAAAAACATGAATAAAACTCCAAAAACTCACCTAATATCTCATTCCCAAACTACAAAACATATAAATTTCGTCATTATTAAAATCAGCTACCATATATATTTTCCCAATGGAAAATTTATTTTAATAGAATAGCAGGAAAAAATAGATCTAAGTAAAATGACCAAGAATAGATACTTAATAAACAATTCTAGCATCAATAGGCTAAGAATCGCCGATGGGTTGCCTCTAGATCAATATGAATGGTCTCTAAATCCATTGGGATGAAAATATTATTTTATTCAACCTAGGTGAAAAAAATCCATTTAAGAGTCAGACCAAGTTAGATCCAAGATATTCGGATCTATCTTCTAGATTTTCACAGTTAGGGTGCACGGTTTGAAAAACCCTTTATTCGTAGTCAAAATAAATTTTTCCCCAAATACATGGTTTATATTAGGTGGTATCATGGATCAACCAAGCCATTAACCAAACCATGTGACTACCCATATCACACATCCCCACATTTCAAAATTTTATATAGTATTTTTTATGGATTGTACTGACCAAGCTCAAACCATCAACCACTAGAAAATACCTAAAAACATTCCAAAAGTCCTCCAAAACTTCCCAAACATCACCCAATAACATTACATAATTAAAATATATAAATAAAAGGATAATTAATTGAAAATTTGGGGAACTACATTCTCCCCACCATTTACCTTTTCATTCTCAGGAATTAGGAAACAACCTTTTCCCAATAAAGGTTCAGGTCATTGATCAATAATTTCCTTTTCCCATTTCCAATTTTCATTCGGAATATGACTATATTTCCAAAAAACGGACACTAAATCAATGATTTTACTATGAATGACATTATCATTATTATCCATAATCCATATTGGCATATGAAAAAATGAAACATCCTACTCTAGGACAACATGATCCCATTGAATTACAAGATCAACATCCGGATGATACTTTTTCAACTAAGATATATGAAACAAATTACGCACTCAGCTAAACAATGGTGGAAAATTCATCTAATATTCCACCATTCCAACCTATTATAGGATCTAAAAATGGAATATGTATCTATAATAAAATAATCTAATATTTCTGAAACAATGATTCCCAATCCTTGGAGATATTCTCAAGAACACATGATCACTCACCTCGAATGAAAACAACCATTGACATTGATCCTCATATGATTTCTGATGAATACGAGTTGTCTCCATCCTTTTCTTGATGGACTGAATCTTCTCCAATATCTCATTGACATGTATCTTCCAAAACAATGATGTATCACCAATTTCCACCCAAAATAGTAGATAAAAAAAAGGATTCCAATAAAATTCGTCAAACGGACCCATATTTATAGAGGAATTATAACATTATTAATAAAAAACTCTAAAAATGGATAATGATACACCCATGACCCAACAAAATACATTACCCAAGCCATAAGCATGTATTCATTGTTTTTATCATCCATTCATTTTTTCAATCTGTATGAGGATAACACATTATACTCATAGTCTAGTAAGACCCCAGGGGTTTCTATATGAAATTCTAGAAATGAGATGTAAACCTGAAATCTAAATTAGATACTATTGAAATTGGTACAACATGTATCTTTACCACTACTCGGATATTGATTTTAGAAAATTTCTCCAGTATATGAAATTTTTGAATAGGGATGAAAATGAACTAATTTTTTTGAGGTGAACTAATATAACCAATATGGAAACATGTTTCCAAACCATTATTTGGATATCTTTCACAAAATACAAAGGTATATACTCGAATTTCCAAATAGAAATAGGTAAATACTACAACATACTCGTTGTTACATGATGCTCAACCTTAACTTGATGATAGGTTAGGAATATTGAAACAAACTCAACCGAATTCCTTTTTATGATAACCTGCAAATGATGATATATCAATGCATTATACATCTTCTTTATTCTAGGATGACAATACCATCTAAAATGGTGGAATGCATGAATAATATGTTCATGAAAAACAAAATATATGATCGTCTGATAATTGAACCACAACACTAAATTCTTTTCTAGCTTCCATCCCTCAATGACCTCCCCACCATTAAGTATTAACCTCATAGAAACAAATTACGAATCAGATGTATATTCCTATTTATCCATATCCACCTAATGATGAACAAATGAATCTTGAAAGATAGTTGTTCCACAACCTCAGTCTTCATAATTAAAGTTCATGTCGGCTACCACTGACATCAACTACCAATGTTCTGAAGCTCCTTTTTAAACTGAGCATATGAATTTTTACTTAATGAATCTTTCACTAAATTGATGTTACCTGGTGTATACATATAGTAAATATCAAACATTTGAAGATACTACATCTATATTCTTTGTCTCATATTCAAATTAGATAGTGGTAAAAAAATTAAACCTCTTATCATCTAAAAACACTATTAATTTCTCACCAAATATTTAATGATGCGAAGTATCCAAATCATGGACTAAAATAGCTAACTATGTTTCAGGTGTTGGGTATTTCTTCTCGTGAAACTATAGCTATAATTATCCATAAGTAACAAAATTATATCCCTATATGAAAAACATATCCAAACCCATATCTCGAAGCATCACAATACTCCATGCACCATTGTCCCAATTTTAGAAAACTCAAGATTGGTGATGTTGTAAGGTGAACATTATTCTCTTGAAAAAATATATGACATTCATCATTCTATTGTAATAGAAAATTTTTCCTTTTCCTACATATCATAAGTAAACTTGTCCTAAAAACTCATGAACAAAGCATCTATAATAACCTACTAAGTAAAAAAAACGTATCTCAAAGACCTTATATGGAGGTTTCCAAAAGACAATTTCTATTATCTTCTCTGTATCCAAGGATATAAAAATTTCACATATTACATAGCCAACGAAGCATAACTCCTATATCAAAAAATATCACTTTGATAATTTGGTTTATAGACAATGATCCCTCAAAATTCTCATCATTGTCTCCAAGTGTTGTCTAGCCTCGTCCATTCTCCTTGAATGCACCAATATTTTATCCATAAACACCACAAAAAAGAATATTTATACCTCTAAAATGTCTGATTCATCAATAGCATAAATACAACTAAATCATTTGTAATACCAAAAGGCATAACAACATACTCATAATTTCCATATTTACTTATAAATGTTTTCTTTGGAATATACTCTTTTTGAACCCACAATTATTAATATCCTTATCTCAATTTAATTTTAGAAAACCTCTAGGATCCCATAAATGGACCATATATATCAACAATGAATGGATGTTGATACATATACTTTTTATATCATGGTCAATAAAACCATAATACCTAAAAAAATTTAAGAGTTTCAAATTCCCTTTTCTCAAACAAGACATGTTCTGTCCATATAGACTTTCTAGGATGAATGAACATATTTCATTCCCCAGTAAGATATCAATCATAAACTCCACCTATATTTTGGGTGGGAAAACTAAGAGGTCATCAGAAAAAACATATGGAAACAGATCAATAACTACTGGAAAGAAACTATTATTGATCACATCCATTGATTCCAAGGTCATAGATTGCAAATGGTATGATATAGTTCCAGAAACTGGTTCCAAAAATCCTAGTGAACCTTTACTTATATTTCATTCTCATCTAATGAGATTTTGGTGCCATCATATGTTAAAAAATTAACTATTCATGTCTAACAACTGATGTGATCCTTGAACACTTTCAAGCAATCCATACCCAAGATTATATCATAAACATTCATCTAAATCATTGAGTAGTCCCAATATAATTATGCTCCATCGATAGTTATATAATATTTTTCTCATATAAAGGCTCGACATTATCTTTTTCCAAGAGGTGTTTGAATTTTCAAAATGGAACCCATCGTATCAACACTTAATCCCAGAAATCAACAGAGTGAAATGAAACAAATGAATATGATGCACTTGTATCTAACAAGACATGAATAATTATTGGTATAATTTAAAATAATGCTACCTCTCACCATCAATGCTCCAGAATGATCATCCATAATGACTTGATGAGCTCTATATACCTACATACTCACTACACATTGTTATTTATTTCCCTATTGAGATTATCATTATTGAGGATTCATGGTACTTCCTAAATCACAATGGATTCCTCAGTTCTTCTAATAGAGATAATTTTTCTTACCTCCTCTCATTGAAGCATTTGGCATCCTTGAAATATGATATGTGTCCCTATAACCCATCCTCTAAGAACTGTGACATTATGATTGATGATATCCTATCTAGATGAAATTGTGGGACGTTCTTGGTGGGTTTATATTGTCTTTCTTGATATGATTTAATGAACCACATTGGATATATCTGTAATGATCCTAAAATTCAGTATAATTTTTTTAAATTCTGTGGAATATTTACAAGACCGTGAAATCTTAGAGCACGTGATTCTGAGGCCTAGTGTTCTAGGAATGATTTGTCGAAAATTGATAAGCTTTAAATAGTGCACGTGTCATGTTTTCCAGAAAAAGAAGAATAACTCTTAAATAGTATCGCAGAAAAGAAATATGAGGGCATCATTGCATTCATGATGGCTGGTTTACCCTAGGCACAACTCAAATTTAATCAACGCTAGCCTTCTGTGAGAATACCCGAAAATGGGGTAACTGTAAATAAAATAATTAAATAAAATTATTTTATTTTTAAAATTTTTATTACTCACAAACGGTGTCTCTAATTAAATATATGATACCACTGCTGAACTCATGAGGTTATGCCTTCCATAGGCAGATACTAACATTTGATGATGCATGCCACTAGTGGAAGTTTGTTTTTGGCCATAAATAAAATAATTAAGTAACAACTATTTTATTGTATAATCCATAACCTCTAAATGGTAACTCTTTTTGAAAATACAAGAGTACCATTGAGCTTGTAAGGGAATGTTCCCCTTTGGCGGAGCCTAAACTCGACCAAAATGGGTCGATGGTGAATGTTAATATTTTTTTATCTTTTTTCAGGGTACATTTTGTAAACGTGCGGGTTGAATTTTTTATCAATTGAATCGGTGCTCAGATTAAAAATCTAAGGGACCATTGAATCCACGGTATTGGGATTCTCTTAAGGGAGACGTAACTTTGACCGACAAGGGTCAGATGAAAAAGATTATTTCTTAGACATTACAAAAAAAATAAAAAAATAACTAAATGTTATTTTATTTTTCTTTTTTCATCCATTGGACAAATGGTGGTGGGACCAAATTGAAATGTTAGACAATTTAATGGCTTGACTCCTAAGTTGTGTAACTGCACCATTGGTTGAATTAAAAGGATATGTAACCACACCATTGGGAGAATTAATAGGTCCATTAATTAAATTCATCAATGAATATCCTTAATTGTGTGATGTGTTAATATCCACTTTCCCTATATTTAATCTAAGATTGGGCTTCGGTTTAGGGAGAGTTACGAGAGGAAGCACAGATGAAGCGCTGATGACTTTACACTGTGACGAAGAACGTAATCGAGTGATAGTAGTTGGGGGAAAAACAGGCGATGGAAAATGCCGACGAACATCTTCTAGCATGGACACTCCTTCCCCATCCGTAGAGGCATCCAACGAACTCAAGGCAGGGTTTATATACTTGATTTCTCCCCTTTACCCCAATCATGAATATTATGAAGAACAGGGATCAACCGGCCAATGGGTTGATCCGTGTTTTGTTACTTAATGAGGGAGGATATTTCATGGATTTCATTATGGGATTTTATATAATTAAAATATTATTCCCATGTTGTTACGCTAACGCAATGGGAATGGGCCAAACAAACAAGTCGGGAACCCTCTTCCAAACTCGGTTATAGTGGTGTTCTTTGTGGACAACTAGAAGATTTGGCGGTAAGGTGGAACCAAGGGACAGACAGTATAGGTGTCGTCCTGGGAGGGCTATAGATGAAAACTAGAATAAATGAGGACCACCGGGGCTTCACCGGTAGCCCGCGACGTCTTCTCCACCACGGTGGCACCGTTGACAGAGGGAGGCAGCGCCCACCACTTGCTATCCATGAATGAACGGCGAAGCCCGATGGCACTGTGATGAACAAGGGGGTGGTCATCCATCGTTGGCCTCGTTGAAGCAAGTCTGCGCACAGTGGTGATTCACCGCGGAGGAAGGTCATAGCACTGAGCTGTGATGAAGGGCGTACCTACACCCGTGATTCCATTACAGGCTAGTCAACGCGGACCGGCTAGGGGAGTATGGCGACATTTTGTACTGATGTTGTTATGGTTAGCAAGCCATAGAAGAAGGTTGCGACTTCTATCCCTGGAGGAGGGTGGACTGACCGTCTGTAGATCCAGTGAGTGACCTATCCAACAGGACCAGCCATGAGAGGCAGCGGC
The DNA here is from genome assembly GCA_963277665.1 of Viscum album. NCBI lineage: Eukaryota > Viridiplantae > Streptophyta > Magnoliopsida > Santalales > Viscaceae > Viscum > Viscum album. The sequence continues at coordinate 1,804,277,503 of OY728127.1, forward strand.
AACTGGTGCTTCTACCTTCAAGGCCTAAACGGCTTCAGCCATTCGGTACGGGAGTGGACCCCGAGCACTTGGCCAGCGGTCCAAGAGATTCTGCGGCCTAGCGGGCCACACCTAGCTAGGTGGGACGAACAGAGCCCATGGCTAGAGGGTTGAGCCTGCGGCCCAGCCGAACAAGGATGAGCCTAGACCCTTTGGGCTTGGCCCAGCATGCTGGGTCGGGTGGGTCTGACTAGGTCAGATTGGACCTAGACCCCTTTTTAACCGAGTTATCCTTGAATGGGAATATCTCTTAAACGGGATGTTCGTTGGAAGAACTGTATGCGACACAAGAACCCTTAGGAAGAGGTTTTCCTTTTGAGATACTCTACAATAGATTTAGAGAATGTTGGAGTTGGACCAGTTTGGATTGTACATGAATCCAACTAGTCCCTTGACACAAAAATTTCTATAACTTATAGACCGAGAGTTCGATTGACGCACCATCTATCTCTTTAGAACCCTTATGGCATGGTGGATCATCGAGTAACTTCTTCGTGGGCTTTCATGGATGAAGAAGTACAACTGATGGCTTAATGGGCGTATCATCCTGGATTCAAGCATGCTATGTATGTGAATCTAGTGGCTACCTTTTATGTGAAGAATGAATATCGATCCTCTATGGATCAGCACCGAGCTATCCTATGTGGATCAGCATCGAGCAATCCTTTGTGTATCAGTATCGAGCGATCATGTGTGGATCAGAACAGAGAGATCTTGTGTGGATAAGCACTGAGCGATCCTATGTGGATCTTCATTGAGGGATACAATATGGATCAGCACCTAGCGATCATATGTGGATCAACACCGATCAATCCTGTGTGGATTAACATCGAGCGTTCCTATGTGGATCCACACTGAGCGATCATGTGTAGATCAACACCGAGCGAGCCTGTGTGGATATACACCGAGGGATCCCCTATGGATCTACGCACAGCGTCCCTATGTTGAACAACATTCACCAACCCTATGTGGATCGGCAATATATATTTTTAGTAGAATAAATGACATATCTTTTTGGTTAATCATTTTTACTTCTATAGTTGAGTTATATCTGGTGTGATCTGTCTTTTTCTTTGGGAGTTTTGATTGAGATAATGCGTTGTGGATTTTTCTTTGTGGAGTTATGGGTGACCATCAGGGGTCTCGGGGTCCCTATTGTGTATTGTTATACTCACCCATGCAGGGATTCTTCCACACCTTGTTGTGTCTTGTGCAGACGACGGACAGCTAGACTGAGTCTTGAGGAGTCTGGGCTTGACGATGCTCGGTGGTGATTGAATGATGGTGTACGGATGTTACCGGTAGACACGTAGAGCTATGGTGATGAGATGTACCTACCCTTCAGGTAGATACCATGGCAGACAACCTCAATAGTTGTTTTCCATTTTTACTATACTTCTATTTTATTTGGGCTTGTATTATGGCCCCTTTACATTCAGTACTCACTTTTACACTCAGTGAAGGATTTTAGTTGTTGTTGTACCTTTATTATTCCATTTGGTAAATTGTGCGCAGTGTACCCAATATTTGTGTGTACAGGTCTTTGAGGAAATTCCATCCCTTTTTTGGGATATTCCTTTCTGGTGCTAGTCGCCAACCCCCGGCCTATAGAAGGTGGGCTAGGGGTAGTCACAGCACGGGCCCCTGGGGATTGGTCATGACCATATCCGCTATTACTTTTCTGTCTTAGAGGAAGGCTAATTGATCATGTGTTATAATTATAATGTTTTACACCTCCTTTATAATAGGTTCTCCACTTCCTCTTTCTAGTGTTAGAGTTCTTATCTGTTCTCATGAAGACTACCATTCTTCCTTCACAAATATTTTAAGCTGTTACAGATATCACAAAAAGAGTATTTGGTTATAATCCTCTCTCAATGTTTTTAATATTCAAAATGATTATTTTAACCAACTATTGGTTCCCTAGTGGATCTGGTGCAACCACTTTGTCACCGACCTCTGCCAGCTGGTGCCTACACAGTCAACCCAGTTCCATTTTATATAACAAAAATAAAACACCATAATTATCACTCTCTACAAAATGAAGGTTTAATAATTTCAAAATTTTCCACATCATATAAATCACATCAATTAATTCCAAAACTCAACATTTTCCCTCCTAAAACAATTTTTTAAAATCACATCATGCTTTTGAAAATATAATCAATTTGAAAATAAAATTGTCATCACTTTTTAAAGTCTCACATTTTAAAACAATTTCACCATTTCTCAAAAATAAAAATTATTCCCCCACATCATAAATAATTAGTCAAAATTATATATTCACCCCTAGTGGGATGTCATCGTTAACAATTCATTTCATTCTATTTTATTTGGATAAACCCATGATAATAAGGTTACACTCATTTATATTTCCCCAAAAAACTTATTTGGCTAACTCACTAGTAACTTAAGGTTTAGAATATATTGGTTAGCTATATATTTTTAGGATCTGCATTTTAGTTTTTGATAATCCAACTTCTTTCAACCAACCTAACTCTGGGACTAATAAATTATGATTTTCAACTCCATGACTGACACAATAAATGATACCTATGGATAAAAAAATTATACCACGTATCCAAAAATATTTCAACCATCCTTGAATGATACATATTTTAACATTAGGTCCCTCCTCACTGGATCGAGTCAAGGAATAATTTCTACTTTGACTTCTGTGACATCCCTAGGAAAGAAAAGGATGGTAATAAATGGGAAGTGATTCTATAAAATTGGGGGATGATTTTACCTTTGAAACTAAAATAACCAAAACTAACATACCATAAATAGAAAACCTAAAAATGATGAAATGAAATGGATTAATACAAAAAGAAAAAAAATATCAACATATACCATAACTCATATTAGAATACAATATGAAACCAAAAACCAATATCAAATTATAAAGCAGAATACAAAACCAATAAGACACAAGACTCCAAAGATACTTACTCCACAACTCCAAATATTTTCTAAAATCAAACATCGCAATTCATTCCCTAAGTATCATGAATCATCCCTCGATAAATGTGATATTTCCTTTACCCTTTTCGAGATATAAAATCTACAAATGTACCAAAGTTCCCAAGTAGGGGGTGAGTAATGAAACAAAGTAGGTTTTCCCAAAAGGACTTCCCTACTCAGGATGATGTGATAGAACACATGAGAAAATTTATTTATAATAATTTATATTAGATGATGTAAATTAATTTAAACTGGTTATAAAAATTCTAAATAAATTTTAAATCAATCCTTTTTAAAACTGAAATAGTTTCCTAGGAAATCAAATTATCAATTCTTCAAAACCATTCCTCAAAATACAAATTTGTTATATAACCTGTTCTATATCACATATCTACATCTCCAACCATAAATCCAACCCTAGACCACTCTATACTCATGAGTGGTGAGTCATCCATTCACCAATATGTCACTTGGTGAAACATTTTTATGGGGGAACATTCATACCCTTTATGGGGGAAACATCAAACCCATATCCATCCCATTTTGATGTGGGAATGTTCATACCCTTATCCATCCCACATTTTTTGGGGGAAACTTCATACCCTAATCCATCCCAAAATCACATGAACACACACTAACCATTATGCTTATAAATAATTCCAAATCAATCATTTAAATAAATAATTTCAATTATTTAAATCATTAAAATCAAACCATTTCCATAAATCAAAATAAGTTTACATTTTATAATTGTCAAATTAAAATCCATAAACAAATCACATTGCACCACAACCAATTTTACCAATTCAGAAAAACATAACTAAAGAATCTTTCTACCAAGATATTCATTTAAATTTAACAATTAAAAACAACAAATACACTAATTTCAAATAAATACTTATAGTTTAAACTATAGGATTCAACAGTGAATCCACCATCCTCAGAAACTGTGGTGAAAAAGAATAATACAAGAAAATCACTAACAAAATGAGGATGAAACTACTAAAACCCACCTTAGATATCATTACAATATATTAACATTAACACATATCATCATGATTTGAATATAATATCACATAACTATCCTCAATGGAATAGATCGATGAATCCAAGAGTGGAGAATAGATCTAAGGAAAATCACAATGAAGGGAGACATACCAAGGAATTCGAGATTTAAGGAACCAAGAATCACCAATGGATTATCATGGACCAAGAGGAATGGTATCCAAAAACTTTAGAAATAAAATAATTCATGTTATGGTTGAACTAGGGTAAAAACAATCCATTTTGGTGAAACACTTAGTAAGATCCAAAATTTTCAGAACTACCTTTTTTTCTGTGCACATTTTGGGCGCAGTGTTAAGAAAACAATGCACTAATCTTAGAAATGAATCCATACCCAAATTCATTAATTCTAATAGGTGACCTAATGTTTTTTACAAACCATGTTCCTACATAGAGTACACTATCAGATATTTCATGGTTTTTTGAAGGATTTGAGCGGTTTGTACTAACCATGCTCATCCATGAACCTCTACAAAATCCCCCAAAACATTCCAAAAGTCCTCCAAATACTCCAAAACATCACCCACAAACATTACATACCTAAAATATATAAATTAATCCTTAATTAAAAGAAACTGGGATGAAAATTTTTATATATTTGAAACATGGACCGGTTCCACATGGGTAGTGGTTGGGTTTATGCATGTCATTTCCTGGCTCGTGTATAGCTGGTGTGATGTGGGACTTGTGCTTGGATGTCTGGTGAGTGGAGGTATTGAAGCTCCTATGATATCCTCCTTTATATAGTATTTATATTGTGTAGATAAAGCTCAATATGGTGTCTGGGTGGCTGGATGAGGCTTTAAAGAAACTCATCGTGTTGGAATTCCTTAGTTGTGATGATTGGCTCAAGTTTTAGATTCAAGAGGAGGATGCAATAGAGTATCTCAGTGATGAAGTAGCTAGTTGGTGACGTCGACTGGTAGAGAGTGACAAAGGAAGGTGGAGGAATCTACCCAAGGAACTAGCTAATGGAAAATAGAAGAATGACTTTTTTTCCTTAATAAATGAATAGTAACTTTATTAAAAGGAATCGCACATCGAAATATAGAAGATGGGTGCACTAGATTATATGAAAAATTGTGATAGAAATGCATCAATGAAATTTTACAGTAAACATATTACCCCCACCCACTGAAATGCACTGTGAGATTCTGGAAATGCCATCCTCTCCTCACTCTATGGCTTTTACAACTACGATCAATCTTCCTTAGGCTTTGACCAAGAAAAAATTTCCAATATCATTGATCATCATGGGCACTACACAGGCCTGACCCCCATGTTCAACCTCCCACCTGGTGGATTGCCCCTCCCATTTCCTACATGGATAGGTGACCCATTGTGGGTTACCTTTGTGGTGTGTGGGACACTTAGTTGTGAGTTTTCCCATGTGCCCATTTTTTTGGTAAAGTCCTTAAAACATTCAAAAAACAAATTAATTTTTTGAAATAATTAAAAAAAACACAACTAAATCTTTAAATAAATTCTTAATAAGATATGTTACTAAGAATAGTCATTTAATTCCATTTAAAATCAAGTTTAACTAACTCCCATAAATTCCGAAAAAATAACTTTCATGGGAGTTATTCACTAAAATCCATATAAAATACTAAAAATTGTTTAAATAATATGTAAGAAATATGAATCTATCAAAAGGATTATAATAAAATATTAGTAATATAAACATTATGGTTATTCCTTAATTTGAGATATAAACATTTTTATATCCAAATTCAATGTGCAAACTATCATATTTGGAATTATATTGAATTTATATATATTGTACATTTCCTAAATTAGTTTATAACTCATTTTCTATAATTAAATGCCTTTTAAAGAATTTATATATCATATATGTTATATTTTTTAAACATTTAATCATGATAATCATCAAAAATATTTAATTTCTAGTAAATAATATCATTCAAAAAGGCCTTATTTTTAATTTGATCAATTTCAAATTAATTAATTGTTAACCTATTATAACAGTAACTATAACTCCTTTATATTTAATGTCCGTTTATTTAATTGTTGTTATCTTTGTAAATTATCGTTTTAATTTCTAAATAAATTTTTTTTTAAATATTAAACAATTCCCTTGTATGTTGATAGGATGTTAATAATTTTTAATTATGATTTATAAACAATATTTTAGACACTATTATTTTGAAAAATGATATTATTAATATTTACTCTTTAATACTTAATGAATTTTTTAATAAATGTTTCAAAAACAAGGAATTTAATAACAACAAATATTTTTTAGTTAATAAATTTATAAAAAACCTTTTATAAATTCCATAAACATTCCAAATTACCTTTTCATTATTCAAAACCCATTTATAAAATATCTATTTTAAATTACGATTAAAATAAATAAATATCTCACTAACAAATATGATCAATTGGATATTTGGTATGGACTTGAAAACAAATTATAAATCCCAACAGTAATTTTTTATCTGATTATAAATTAAAATATTTATTTTCAATCTATAATATATACTTTTCACACTATACATTTTATGGTATAGTATTTAATGAATTATAAACAATTTTTAATCCAACTTCAATTATGAAAAGAACTTATAAAATCTCTATGTCACATACTTATACATTACAAAATCATGAATAATATGTAACATTAAAACTATAATAATGATATTTAAATAATATCTCATTTAAGGCTCCATTATAATTTCAAAAATTCAAATAAATAACTATGAATAATTCATAATTTAAATATAAATTATTAATATTTCATTCTTATATTTTAATTTATAAACTCCTTATAAATTTACATTATGATTTCTAAATAATTTTTCTATATCACAAGGTAGGATATATAATTTGGTAAAAGGTATTATAAATATTAATATTTAATATTTGGAATATTATATTATTAAATGTTTCATAAATATGTATATCATTAATTGAAAACACATTATAATTAATTAATTTTAAATCTCTATAAATTAAAATATATTCAAAATACCTTTTACTATGATTTATAAACTTTTTGTAAACCAAACATATGTTTAAAAAAATATGAATTTACAATAATCATTAAATAATTAACGAGTTTATAAAAAACATTTATAAATTTTATAAATATTTAAACATATATTTTCCATATCTTATAGAAATTTATCAATAATATATTTCACACAAAAATTGAATTTTATTAAAAAGTAAACCCTTTATTTAATTATCTAAACCTCCAAAATCAAATATGAATTTTTTTAAAATTTATTATAGTCTGGTTTACCCATTATATTCATGCCAACCAAAATAATGCCTTGTTTCCTCTATTTAATCATTACATGAATGGTTTCAAAATATAACACATGTATAGTTCTATGAAACCACTATAAGATTTCTAAGTAGATTAATATCATATATTCATAATACCTTAAGTTATTTAGAAACTAAAATACCCAAGATCTCCATTTAAGCATGTGTAAAACCATGAAAAACTGCAATTTAAAACCCATTGTAAAATATTAGTAACTTACACAAAAGTTGACTCTAATACATCTCAATTTACATCGATTGTGGTTGATAAATATCACTACAGTATTTTATGAAATAATCATACCTTTGAGAGTGGTGCACCGGCCTACAGATCTACATTTGAAATAAGAGGACCCTAATGCACTAAAGGGGTTCTAAGTACATCACAATTGTAACAAATGGTGTCACATGTAGAAGAGATAATTGGTAGTCTGACTTATATTTATTAATTACATATGGAGGCATATGTTCTATTTATATTTTTATCATTGATGTATTTAATTTAATGGAATCCATCATTCTTATTCAGTATATATTCATATGTTAATACCTTTAGAATTATCCATAGATTCCTTAAATAAATGAAACCTATTTATTATATTAAAAAATATCCCATTTTATCCATTCATAATGGATTATTAATAATCAAACCACTTAGTAAGATAAATTTCCCACAATTTAATTCATATTTTTGTCAAAACCTAATAGTTTGATGCTCGATCCTAAAGTAATTTCACTAAAGATACATTGGGACATTTTTTATGTTTCTTATTCAATAGATAGCAGTATTGGATACACATTAAAAACAAATTGACACAAGGATTAATTTCCAGTCCCATAGAATCTATTCTTCGACTTCAAAAAACCTAATAATTCCATACATACTAAATTCCCTACCATGAAAATACCTCTAGTAGATCACTAAAATTTTATGTGGACAACTCCTTCCACTCCAACATCCACATCGGCCTCAACACTAATCCCCATTCTATCCAATCACCATTCCAATTCTAGGAATCCTCTTAAAATATTCAGCCCAAAAAATATCATTTCATCCTAATAGAAAAGTACAATAATAATCCTGTAGAAGGTAGAATTGTATTTGGGAACTATTTAGAGCCTTTTTTGGATTCTTATGATGTCACTATTATATAAACAAAAGCAACCACATAGAGGTACTATAAAAATTACACTTTTCTTTATTTTATGATTTTTTTTGTAGTTGTAAAATCATTCCACTTCAGGGACTTTTTGGTACTATATATCTCTATGCATCACAACATATTTACTTTTTATACTTTTTTATTTCCTCCAACTACAAAATTCTTACTAATATTTATTCATTATAATTTATATGATTTGTTCTTATTTTATTTTACCCTTGGGTTGTGGTTCATCAATGTTTTGTTTATTTCTTGTTTCTTCCTCTAGTAGTTATATTATTAACCTATTTTTGTGCATTCCATTTTGTTTGTTTTTTTTTACATCACCTCTTAGTGATGGAATTATATTTTATGTTAATTTTGTTTTGAATTCTAATTTACTCCTTCAGTTGTGGCCTCCTACACCCATCATAGGGCTCTAACTATCCCATTTTCTTTAAAATATGTAATCCAATAGTGGGTTTTGATTATTTATTTTTTTACTTATTTTTCTTCACTTATTACTCTAATATTATGACCGTTGGAATTATTAGTGAAAATAAAACCCATGGATGTTCTTTCAATGTTTTTATTATCCATAATTGTAATAGAAAACAAACCTTTATCAAAAACATGGTGTGAAGGTGTGAGTTTTCATATGCAGAATCATAGTGGAACATCCATAATACATTCGAGAGTCTTTGATAAAATTTTAGGAAGTTAATTCCCCAATAATAAAATATTTTAGTTAAATTTATTTTCCATTTTATTGAATAAAAAAGGATTAATGTACTGATAAATCATAGTTTTACTTGTGATAATTTTTAGAATAAAGAAAACTAAATATAAATAACTATGATAAACTAAATTCATAGTGGAACAATTTATGACTACCATTATTCTTTCTCATTTCATTCCATCCACTTCATTACATTTTATTAACCACAGGTATTCACTTCTCCACTTATTTTTCATTTTCATTTTCTTATTCCAACCATTTTTTAACATATTTTTATTTATTTTCAATGTTATTTCAAAACATAAAATATATAAAAATATTCAAAAAAAAGAGAACATTTTGATTTAACTAATTACTCCATCATTTAATTATCTCTATAGTTTTCTACATTTATACCCTCTATATGTTAAAAAATACTATATTTTCTTGTATCCTTTTCAAAAAGTTATCTTGCATCACTTTTTAGCTTTATGGTAGTGGTGATTATTCATTCATAGTGATCAAGTTCATTTAAAAAAACTAAAGAATGTATAAAAACTAAACACAAAATATTTATTTGGCATGTCATACATTACTAAAAAAATATTTTATTATATATAATTATTCAAGAATATTGTGTTGTTTATTATGTTTGATAAGGTTCAGTGGTAATTTGAATCATTAACTGATGGATTTCGACACTTTTTTTTGAAATTAGGGACACACTGTTTGGACATATTTATATAATAGACTATGTAATCCCCTACAGCATTTATAAGTCCATGTTTCTTATGTGATAGAAGTTAAAAAAAAGTAAATTTAGATCAAAATGTGATATTTATAAAGTCAACGATTGATATATATTACTTCTTTTTCTTAGAATGACCATCAAAGTTCAAAAAAACAATTATGGGAACTAAAAAAATTTAATTCATTAACAGAACAATGTGTATAATAAATGAAATCAAGGTAATAAAAGGAGTTTGTAATAATTATCTACTTAATAAAAATATATTAGTTAATTATGTAGTTGAACTAATTTTCTCTAGGAACTCAGGAAATATAAATTGAAGGAGAATCTACTATCAAACCTAAAAAACATTCCACAAGAGGAACCTAAGGTTCACATGTTTATATTTAAAGTCATATTTAGTTGACCAAATTCTCATTCACCGAAAGATACATTATTGCGGAGTATAAATAGTGAAAGAAAAACCTCCCAATGATGTTTTGGGATAATGCAATGTTTATATCTTCTAATGTAATTTGAGAGTTCCATAAGGTTTGGTGATTAAGACACTCTAGAAATATTATTCTAGACGTGTTCATTAGGTAAGGTGGTAGAATTCAAATAGCTACTAATGATCAAGAGTTGTCCTTCGAGATGGGTGAAATTATAGAAAAATTTGAGTTTTATGTAATTTGGATGATCGAATTACTGCACCTATAAAAGGAAGTGGGTAATTCATTGAATAGTGTAACCTAAATGTAAATATTGTATCAGAATCTACAAAATTATTCCAATCTTATCAATTAATTGTAAAGTGTTAATATTATTTTATCAATTCTAACTGGAATATTTTTCATTTGATTGTATTTTTTGTGATTCTAGATATAATGAATGTAATTTAGTCTCTCCTATGTATGTAGGTCTCATTATCTAAATCACAATAATCCATTTTGTTCCTTCTTGTGTCTTCTATTTATTTTAATATTTATTTTTATTTTGGTGGTATGAGTTTGTGTGACGATGTGTGAGAGAGTATTTTGTGAGGTGAGTAGGGATTGATGTCTTCCTACTTCTAGTACATGTGATCTATGGATTCTCTAGAGGTTTTTATTGTTCTATTTTGAGCACTAGATGTGTGATATTATATTAGAATTATGATCCTACATCCAATAGGAACATGAATTCTCCTTCCGAATAAGTTGTATCAATTCAGTGGTTCTTGTTCTAGAAATAATAGAAACTTATGGATCAGTGCATGATCGATACACTCAGAGGCATCCCAAGTTTCACTCACTATTTCCTTGATAGTATTTTGTTTTCACTACAAATATGATGTTAATGGAAGGTATGACTATAGATAAAGGTAATGTTCTGGTATATAAGTTTAATGAAATATATTTTGGATTATATATAATACTGAGAGTGTTTCATAAGATTTAAAAAGACCTGGACATCCCATTTATTGTTATATGTTGGGAGAAAATGTAAAAGGAATTATATGGTAGGATAGACATGAATTCACTTGGGTTGGTGACGATTTCACTAGAAAATAATATTATCTTTAACATTCTTGAAGTGAAACCAATTGTAGTGTTCATGAAATCCCTATAATATATGAATGAAAAACTAGAGGAACTTAATAAATAATTTATAATGTTGGGGTTATTCAAAATGATGTTATCATAAGGAATACTAGTAGAGGATTACGTGAATGAATTACATATGATCTTAGGATAGCTCAAATTCATGAAGGTGAGATTCTCAAATTATGTACAGACATTGCTTCTACAATCATATCTTTAAAATAGTTAGGATGTTATTCTTATTTCTATTATTTACTCTTATAGAAAGATAGATTTAGGAATTCAAGATTTCAAGATGTTGGGAAATCAATTCTCAATAATGTAATTCATTATAGGGAAGTCCAAGCACCCTATATTAGTGCTCTTAATGATTAATAATGAGGAAAATCACCCAAATTAATGAGCGATGGAAATAAACCATTCACAGATAAATCTCAAGAAATAAGTCTGAAAATTTTGGATGGTCCTAGTCCTATATGACATCGTTCTATTAAGAAAGGAAATATGGATAAGAATTACAAAAAATAAAGTGTAATTACATAATGGAATACGGTTTTGAAGGTTGAAATTTTTTTATTACGATGGAACAAAGAAACTTAATAATTATAAGTTTCAATATACCAGTGGAATCATGGGTGGTTAATTTTTTATTGTCTTTACATTAAATAGAATAATGGGGATTTATAGTCATTATATTTCTTTAATTTTTGGATAACATTGTCTAGTGGAAGATAAAACATTACTTGTCTTTGAAATAGGTGGTGTGAACATCGAGATGAAGAATTGTTGGTTTATAAGACTCAAAGGAGTCATTAACATCCTCGGGCTATAAAGGAACCTCATTTATAATGGAAACCTTAATTAGGATATGAAGACAAATTTTAAAAATGAATATGGGATGTGACTATAGGATCCATGGTGCTTATAATAAGAATAAAGGATGAGACACTATATTTGATCATAAGAACAAATGAGATTGAAATGGTCAAAACTAAATCATCATAAAATATTTATATTTTGATTGGTGGGATAATTCATCTCAATGAGAAGAATATGGATGGTTTAATTCCTAATAGAATACTGTATCTTGATCAAATACATATTGGATGTTGAGAAAGTTGTGATTTGGGAAGAGGAGTATATCTTCTTTAAACATAGATATATGGAAGAAAAAATCTAGAAAGTTTGAACAGGTTCACTTGGATATTTGGGGCATTCCCCTATTTAATTCTTTATATGTTCTCGGTACATTGAAAATTTTATTAATTATGCTATTGAAAAAGTTGGGTTTAATTTTTGAAGCATATATCAATATTTTTTCTGGATTTATTTCAATGCAAATCGATGGTGGAAATGGAATGTGGTCAGAATTTAAAATGTATTTGTTGAAAAAAATGGTGAAAAAAATATCAGACACATATTTAAGAGATTTTATCAAAATAAAGGGATAAATAATTAAAATATTTTTCTCAGAGAACTGGATATAAATAGTTTGTCTGAAAGGATGAATCAAATGGTAAATGAGAAGGATCACAGAATGTGACTGCACTCTATAATTCCCAAGGGAATTTGAGTATATGGAATGAATATAGGTGTATAATTTATGAATAATTTGCAAGCATCAATAGTTCACAAAGAACATTCATAGGAGATATAATTTTTTTAAGAGACTACAATTTGGACATCATAAAGTACTTTGAAACTTTGTATAACAATATTTATATGATAAGGATCAAGAAATTATTGAGGAAAAATCAAAAGTTTGTTTTCTCAATGGGTGTAGAGATATATATTTTGGATTTTTGTTATTGGAAAATGATAGGAAACAAGTCATCTAGAAGGCTAAATCATTAATTAAAGGAGAAGTTTTTATGGAAGGAACAATATTTTGGAAGGAAAGAATATTATATAGGTGTGTAAACTATGAAATTTCAGGCTAATCTATGTTCGAAAACAAAACGAAGAGAAATTATATAGAACTAAAATGAAAGCTTGAAGGTCTAGATCTGAGTCCAAGGAATGATATACACGAAATTTAAAGGATTACTGATCTCAATTGGCTCTTCCAGAGGTTATGAATCAAAAATATAGAGGATATCAGATAATTTTAGGGTAATCTATTTATTTGAGGGTAATAAGAAAATTTTGAAGATTGGTTTAGAGGTTTGTGGATGACATAAATTTGATAATTTTCGTGAATGAAGTGCGACCGGAATGCTCAGAAAATGTGAAAAAACATAATGACTCAAAACATTAGAAGTAAAAAATAGATGAACAAATTTATTCATTATTTTCCAATGAAAATATGAAATATCTTGATCTATGAAAATGGAAATGAGTACTTGAGAATAAGTGGGTTTACCATTTGATATAAGAGGTTGATGAAAATAGTAATTTTAAAGATATACTAGTGGTAAAGGGATTTCAGAAATATGAGTTGATATCATATATATATTATCACTCGTAGTTAAACATGAAACTATTCATACAATGTTAATCATGGTGTCATTATATTTTCTTTACATGGAACAGATATATTTAAATATAAAATATGGTCATAGATATTTTAAGAGGGAAAATAACATGATGAAACTAGTAAATTTCACATAATATAAGGACTATAATTTGGTTTATAACTTAAATAAATATATATATTTTCTGAATAAAGCGCAAAGATTTTGGAATCAAAATTTAAATGGATTGATGAAAAAATAAGTATTTAAAAGTCACAACAAATATCATTTTTGTAACTGAAAGATCTTGAATGATTGAACATTATTCACACTTCTATTGTATATTTATGAACTGTGGTAGGTAGGTCTAGATGTCTTAATGATTTAGAAGCTAAATATTATTTTATCCAAAATAGCCTAAAGGAAAAGTCTTATACATTACAATAAACTATTTGTTATCGATATTAAGAGGGATTGAAGAGCTGGTACTTTTTTTGTTATGTTAGTAACACAATATCCAAAAGATAATTTATTTGTTTGGAATGAATAGATGTATTCTCATATCAAACACTATTTTTTAAAATTTCAAGTTGGTATAAGAATAGACACCAACAACAGAATAAGGTATTCATACATTTAATTTTTATTAATTTTAATATTATTATGTATCTTGACTTATAAAAACATTTTTAATTGGATAGAAATTACTTTTAAATGGGATTTTATGTCACCTTTGGTAAAAACAATAAAGGTAATAATAAGAATCATTTAATTGGATCATTAAATACTTTAATATATTGGAAGAAGTTTCTCTATACATTGGTGGTAATATTTGTTAAAAGGATTTGTAGCTACGATCTTTCTTTTGGATAATTAGAGACCTAAAAGAGAGAAACCATATTTTTTATCACCTTTGAAGGAACAACAATCTATTCGATTTCAAATGTGTATTGAATTGTTTCTTGAACTAAAAATTATGTAATTTATATTACTTCAATGGAAGAAAGAAATGGCACGGTTTGTCTGATGTGATTGCTAAAAGGGCTTCGAAAAAAATCAGGAATGTTGGATTTTATTCTCTAATAATAAGAGTTTGATTAACTATTCAAAGAATATTATTTTCTATGCATAGATAAATCTTATTGACCTGAAGTAATACATTATAAGCATTATGCTAGAGTAAGAAGTGTTAGTTATAAAATAGATCACAAGGAGCCACAATCTCTCGAACATGTTCACTATAAAATTAGATAAAGAGATTTTCAGGAAACATTATTCCCTAGTGGGATTTTGGTGAATCTAAGGAAGATGTACAAAAATCCATTATATGGAGTAAATGATGTTGGTTTTTCTCAAAAATATTTGGATAGTTTCCAAAGGATCCTTTGAATAGAATTCAAGTGGAATATTGATAGGATGTAATGTTTTTTTAGTTCATAGATTCAATAAACCATATATATAGTTATCGAAATATAGAATTCAATAGTGTACATAGAGTCAAAAAAGAACCTCTCCAAGATGTATTGGAACCATCATAGGATCTTCTCTTCAGATGAAATCATGGTGGACAATAATTTTTGGTGAAAATAGTCTCTAAAATATTTTTCTAGAATTCTTCATCCGGGAAAGTGGCCAAAATCAAAATGGTTAATAGGGACTATTTATTACCATCCCAAGAGAAGGAATTTCCATGAAGGTAAATTTCAAATTGATTATGAATATTGTAACCCAAAGGTCAATGTTGGATTAGAATATATAATTTAATTTTTATCATATCATTGAATTATATATTGTGGATCATCTATAATGAATTATTATTGATGGATTGGTCACATTGTTGTAATTATTGTAATTTTATTTCTAATGAATACAGAACTATTTCTTCCAGTCATGTTGGAATAATTTTTAGAATTATGTTAATCCCTTGTGTTATTTAATATGTTTTGTATTTCCATTGGTTTTAATTTCCATTTTTATTTTTTTGAGTTTGTGTGAATGTGTGAAACTGTTAATATTTTGTGGTGATTAGGGTGATAAGTATTCCTTCATTTGATACCCATAGTTAGGTGAAGTTATAGTGGTTTGATTTATGCTACACAAAGATTCTAGTGTCATATCTTTTGGTGGATTAAAGATACTACTTCTACTAGACACATGGATTCCCCTTACCTATATAAAAAGCATGATGCTGAATGAATGGGATATCAATAATCCTTAAGTCTATGTTTTAATAACATTATTCATGATAAATTTTCAATTGATCCACATAACTACCCAAAAAACAAATATACACCATTGTACCTCACCTGGGAAGAATATTATGAAATAGTTGAGACTTAAGGGTGGTTTGAAGAAATAATATAGGATGATTTTTTATTGTACCTCTCCATTAACCACCTTTTAGAGTAATTTTAAGAAGAAGATATATTACGAATTGAGACTTCACTGAACTCCTAATTGAAATTCCTTCCATATTTTACAAACAAAATTTGAAAATCTAACTCCTTATGATATAAAATTATATATTTAGAAAGTTAAACTCTTTTTTCGGAGGGTTAATAGAGCTTAAATTGGAGGAATTTTATATCGAAGAAGGGATAGAAGATCCACTACTTGAACTTCCTAGTTTTTTAGATATTTTTCAAAATAAACATAAGATTACAACAAAGGTTATATGTGTGGGAAATTATTTCTGAATACATTTTATTTTGACTATTTTTAGAATAATTTTCTTTTAAACATTATCATATCATTGTAATGATAAATCAAAACCATTAGAGCGAGTTCTGAAGGATTTAAAATTATAATATACCCTAGAAGAGGTGGCTGAAATTGAGGATCCTGAAATGGAATCATGAATATCACTTAACACTAGTCATAGAGTAATTCTAGGATATTTATAATGCGATAATAAAAAAAGAATATTATAATACTCAATCAAATTAAGAGAATTTTCCTCTTGAAAGATTCATTTAGTACTTAATGGACATCACATTTACTCATGAAAAGGTCAAAGAAGATGATCTAAACATATTTTAACCATTATTTATGAGCCTAATTTTCACTAAAATGAGTGTGGAAAACTGTGGTCTTACATAAATGGACCCTAAAGAAAATTAAATGTTCCAAAAGAATCAATTAAAAAGGAATGAGATATTATAATTACAAAATTAGAAACCTCATCCACTATTAGATATAAGATTACGATAGAATTTTAGACTAGTTAAATTCTAAAAAAAATTAATTGGGTGGATAAACTGAAAAATATTCCACATTCTCTTTAGTTTCGATTTTTTATCCATTATTTAATAATTTTTTTACTCCCCTTTTAATTTATTTTTCAAAACTAGAAAAAAAACTTATCATCAATTGGAAGTCAAAATATGGTGTTTTTTTCATTATGGTGTGTATGTGTATAAGTTTTTTATTTTTTCCCTCATAGTTTTGTATGATTTATTTGTTATTATTTGTAGTCTGAAGAAGTGGTGAGCCACAATAAACCTCAATAAAGATTCAAAAATAATTTTTCCATTGATGTTAGTGTATGTTATGGTTGTATTTTCCCATAATATCTCATAATATTTTAAAATTTTCAGATTTCGTGTTCATATGAAAATTGTGTTTTATAAAAATCAGAGAGACTAATAGAATGACCAGATTTAGGGAATTCTTTATGTGATTTGTTTTTATATATTTTTTTATATATATCCAAACATTTATTTGACTATTATTATGATTTTAATGAAATATCATTGATAATTATTCTCACTTGAGTCAATTTTGAGGAATCTCTTTTACATTAAAAATGGGTATATACATTTTTAATATGTGATCTTCTTCATTGAAATTTAATCTTGAACACTATTATATGTTTGATCAATTTTCTAAATCCATTCTCATTGGTTTCTCACCCAAAAAATCACATTCCCATGAGGTAGTCTAAAACATGTTTTTATATATTATTCAAAAGTACCCCATTTCCATGTGTAAAATCAACTTAATATTTTTTAATTATAACATGATGAATTTATCCTTCAAAAAAATTAGAATGAAGGATATCATTTATATGAATTTGTTCCATTTATGATATAACTCTTGTACTTACATTGATACCCTCCTTAATAATAACCGCATATAAGGCCTTAATTTTGCTGGACACCCATATAGGTTTCTTCCATTCTACAAGCACAGTTTATTTTTAACTACCCTTTACATAAATACATTTCATTTTTATTTTAGGGATAATATTGGGGGAATAGCCTTTATGTAAATAATTTTTTTTGGCATTGCATAGTTAGGAAATTTTTGGGTAGTGTCATCATTTTGGAAACATTAAAACAAATTTTTATGAGTCACTCCATCATTATATTAGATGTGGAATTTTATTATTTTAAAAAATAATGAAAATGAAATAAAAGGTAAAAATGTGAAAATTGTATAAAGAATAAAAATATGGTTAATACATATTGCATGTTACATTAGATTCATTTCTTAACTCCAAAACCAAGTTCAATAGAATATGAATTGTGATAGGAAACATTAGTATGGTAAATTGAGTTAGGAGGTTTCATTAATATCTCTTGAATTAATCATAAATTTTACTATGATTCCACATCCTCTTCATGGAGTTTTTTATAATTTATAATCCCTCCCCCTAGACAACACTACAACCTAGAAAAGTTGACACGGTTAGTATAATTCGTTTCCCTCTTTTGTGGGGAAGTTATAATTTCATTGATATTATGGGTCGAGTTACTTAATCTTTATATGTGTAAAACTATTCATATTATTCACATTTATGAAAATAATGACACAAAATTCCATGCAGGGAATGTTTTTAAGTGATCATGAACTAATAATTGAGGTAAAATTAATCTAAATGTGGGAGAGGATAAAAAGTGGGGAATTTTTCACATATAACAAACATGAAGGATTAAATTTTGTAAATTTGATTTGATGATTCTAAATTATTTAATTATAGGGTGGAATTTGGTTGGGATATTATGTTTTATTTGGTGAGAGAAAAACTTATATGTGGGTTGTGATAATATATGTTTTTCTTGAAAATTTTATGTATCGTCCCTGGCATGGGAGCCATATAACCTACGATATGAGCCAGTGAGACACCAGACCTTAAGTACACCTCCTTGTGTTCCAAAGGATACTAACTAGTAGAAAGGGTCATAGTGGTTCTACTGGGGAGACTATACCCACTAATGATTATGATAATAATGGTCCATATATATGATACAGTCAAATAATAACTATAACAGTAGATGAATCAAATAAAACTCAGTGGAAGCATATAAAATAGTAGTAGTAATAACAAGTCCAAGACATCATACCTTTTTCAAATATAAATACATGACATGGTATTTCCTAAAATAGATAACCAAGGTATCCTTTTGAATATCACATAAAAACTAATTTATAGTAAAAACCCCAGAAGAGGGGTTAACTCAATGTAGAGGAGTCACCTAGTCCCCTGTCATCTATCCCATGAAAACACAATATATCCCCAATCACAAAGTTCTAGCTGTTGATCCTAATCCCTTACTTGATATCCAAACCGTAAATTCTACATGTACCCTAAGTGGATCATATAGGTTGTGACCATGAACTTAGTAGGACACCACCAACATGTTCCTATATTATATCCATTATTTTATTAGTGTATTCATATGAAAATGTATAGCACAACACAAATATGAAATAAACAACTCGCACCACCTGTGATCAGCATTCCCATGTGAGTGTTTCACCTAATTCAAACAATTCAGGTATATATATGAATACATTCCCCCATATATATAGTTTCAAATAATACATTTATGCAATGATATACTTGAAGTGGTGATGACCCATGGATTAGTACCCATGCATACCCTTAAAAAATTTATAACTGGAGAACCCTCGCCTTCCTACCACAATTATATCATCAGCACCTCATGCCATCCAACACGTCATCGGACACCAATCATGTAACAGGGTTAAAATATAATGCCTATGTATATGTCCAAGGTCAGTTAAACCGTTGTTCAGAAATTCACCATCAGCTTATCAGCCCAAAATCTGGGGGAAAAGAGATATCCATCCTCTCGTATATAATAAGTCACTATCAACTCAACTGCCAGAATTACCAAGGCATATTTATTGTTATCCTCCAATAATATCATCCCATTGTCTTCAATTATAATGGTAGTCCTCATCCCCAACTGATGGTCTGAACTACCATCACCTGATGGTCCATCACCATCAATTGTGGCATTCTACGGTGATCACCTCCAACTGCTCTTATGGTCAACACCATCCCCTATTCCACAAGATCTATGGAGGTATCCACCCACAACGAGTTTTCAACACCACCTCAATTTAATCCTATATTTGTGCACATGACTCAAAAGGAATGTTTTCCAACAATAGTGAGCACAAACCACCAACAATACTTAAGCCACACCATCTAGCACATAATTCCCCATGGGACAACATAACTATGTCCCAATGATCAACATCATCCCATATTCTACATGTCATTATAACAACCTAAAGACCTATTCACCTCATTCCCAATGAACCATTTTACCTCAACCATGTGATATTTATCACCCCATTTATCTCGGGCTGTTTTCAACATGCTGAACTATGTCACCTCATTCTTGGGGGTCAACATCACCTCAAAGCCCCAAGCCTTTTTTCCCACTTTCCCATGGAACCATTCCACTCATTATATGATTTAATTAGTTAAAATTAGACAACTAGACTAACATGTCTACTTGGTAAAAATCCCATTATCCAACTTAATTAATTTTAAAAGAAACATAACCATGCCCATATGCATCTCATGAAATTCATTAAAATTTAGATACAAACAATTTATTTATTTATTTTTCCTCTCAGACAACCCTAGCATTTATATTTAATCACACACCCATAACATCATTAAAACTAATGAGAAAACTAGAAACCACCTACCATAGATTATTTTGATCTCTATTTTCAAATACAAGACTCGATCTCGAGTCGTAATGAGAGAAATCATTGTTTCAGACAAACACCCTGAAAAAATGGAAAAATATCTCTCACAGAATTAGCATTTTGTATGGTGAGGTAAATGAATAAATAATGTAATAGGACATATGGACATGACATAACTCTTCTAACGAAAAAAATAGAGATTGAATCAAATCAAGAATAGAGAATAGTTGTCAAATACTATGAGATTTATGGGAGAAATCCATCAATGGGAATGTGCAACTTTGCAGGAGAAAATGATGGGAGGGGGTTGATCACCCTATTCAACATTTTACAAACATTTATCCAAAATATTAATGGAATGTAAATTATACATGACATGAAATCCTTGGGTAGGACACCTAGGACCGAAATCCTTTTTTTCACATCATCTACACCCAATTCGCGTAATTTTTATGTTACATAATGTGAATTTCGGGTTAAGGTTGTCTTCAATAGAATAGGCAATCCATGAATCCTTATTTATTTTCCAAAACCCTTGGGACTTCCATTGGAATCTTCACCCCACCAAAAAGAAACTTCTTGGATCAATCAACATTCTTATTCTCGTTCTGAAGAATATGATTTATATTGGTGTAACCACCAAACTCAAAAATGTTCAAAATTACCCACAAATTTACCCATTCAAAAACATGGGACATTATAGTATCCTCAAAATAAAAAATCTCTTCCTTAATATTTCAAAAGATTCCCTAAAATGGTACTGTACATATCCCTCTCATTTACATGACCCCAGTTTGACCTGGTCATTATGTCATAGGCTAATTCCCCTTGTGGTACTCCCCACCATAGGAATTTCCTACCCAGTCTCTTCCCATCCCAGAATAAAAAACAAGATACTTCCATCAAATATCCATGTGCATACATGTCCTTTAATGACATATGATCATTCTTTCACCCAATCTGGTTCTCAATTCATACATGCATCATACCAAAATTGAACAAGTCATGCATCACAACTGATTCCCATGATTCCCTCGCACTATCATATCAAAAATAGAATATATGGATTCTGCCACACTTGTATTTCCTCCGTTTAATTAACAGTGGAAATAGGGAAAAATTCCCCCATTTTTTATCTAAATTGTGGCCACATCCCGCTAGATAATTATCCCAAACATCCCTACCTCTCATGATTCTCCTACCTCTCATGATCCTCTCGCGATCGAGCCTCTCCCTGCCTCGTGCGATCGAAGCCTCTCCCAACCTCGCACGATCGAATCGCCATCTCCATGGCCGTCGTGATCGAAGTTGTCTCCCTTCTTGAAGCAATAAAATCCCTCTAGATGACCGAACAATCAAGCCCCCTACAAAACTTGTGAGTCACTCCCTACTTTTGTGACATAGGTGCACGCAAAGTAAGTCTACTCATTATATGCTCTCACAAAATCATACCCCTTATGGATTTGTCGATGGAACCCTACATGCCCCTGCTTTTGCGGACAAACCCTATTCGCTTCCTTCATTTGTGATTCACCCATTCAAGTAGGTGAACTGGTAAGGGTTACTCTAAACCAAGAATACCCTGATTTTAACTTTTTTCCTCTTAAATACACTTTTGCAAGGATAATTGTAATATAGAATCAATTCACACTAATAGGAATCATATTTTTTTACATGTAGAAACATCACACTCTCCATGAGATATTGGTTGAGTTGATATGGATACCACCCCCTCTGATCTGGCTACTGATGTCCATGGTAGTTAAAGATAAATATAGGAATTTTTTTATAATGGTTTAGGATAAATAGAGAGATAAAGGAGACAATATATATACTTTAAAATATTTACATGTTGATTGGATAAGAACATGATTGGAGGTGTCACTTTTTATCACTGTTTTAGTATACTGGGTATGGAAAATCATATGGGAGAAAGTTACTTAAATTTTCTCAGAGATTAGTATAGAAGGATCTTGGAATGTATCCACACACAATTCTGAGATTTTAATTTACTTCACATGAGAATGATGTGGAATTTGTGTTACCTTTGTCCAAATGATTTTTGAAATATTATCAATTAAGATAAGATACATAAATATACATGTCATGATTAAAACATCAATCATAATGAATAAGTTGTGGTCACATAAAAGATCAAGTATTTATTGCTTCATATTTCTATACTAAAACATCTCTAGAGTTATAGGGACATTAATATATGTAATAATGTCATTAATATTCATATCTTGAACCATCATTTCATGAATTTATTTCCTTTTCCCTATGGCATCATCACTTGTGTGGATATCCAAGATATTGTGCATAGGACCAAATTTGGATCCTATAAGGCTTGAAATCCCCATTATTTCAACCAACAACTTCCCTTTGTTCCCTATAAAGTCAAAAACAACATCTCCTCCACCATTAGATGGCTTATGGTTTTGATTGGATCCTTTAATAGAATTAACTCGTCCAAAAATGGTCACTAAAGTTTCTCATCGTGTGTGTAGAAGATATGAAATTTTGTGTAGATAAAAATCTGTTTTTTCTATATGACATTTTGTTATGAATAAAAGACATTATTAGGATATAATTATAACACTATAGTAATGGGAATATATGAATATTGGTCCCCGAACACTTCTTTAATCAGGGTTATAGTCATGATGACTAGTGTCCATTCCCCATCTAGAGTGTCTTCTTCAAATCATAAGGGATCCATGCTGGATTTCACGATAATGAAATGTGAAGTAGATCATGAAATGAAAATAATGGTCATATCGGTATTTTAGGAATGTTATAGGACTAATTGTTTAGGTCTTATCACTCTTTTACATAGTTCATATAAATTATTCTATCTTCAAAAATAGTTTCAAACTTTCATATGTCAATATTTCGAACTGCATGAATTTATATCAAATATAGTAGCAAAAATTTATTCTCTTTCATCATTCACTAAACCACATGAATATTTTGGATTCAAACAACCATGAATTACTAGATCTATAATTTTACACTCTATATCTTCATAACCATCAGATAAATATATGGAATAATATCCAAGGAGTTTGGGGCAGTGGGGTGAAGGGGGGAGGTTAAACTAGTTGTGGTGAAGGGTGGGGGTGCAGTGTGAGGTGGGGGCAGTGGGGTTGGGGGTGGGGTGTGGGGGCAGTGGGGGCAGGTGGGGGCATTTTGCAGGTGGGGGGCAGTGTGCAGTTGGGGGGAGTGGAGGTGGGGTAGTGTGCAGGTGGAGGATGTGGTGGAAGTGTGAGGTGGGGGATGGGATGTGGGAATGGGGGTGGGGGTAATGGGTTTGGGGGGCAGTGTGCATGTGGGGGGATAGAGTGCAGGTCCAGGAGAAGTGTGTAGGTGGGGGCGTAGTGGGGGCAGTGTGCAAGTGGGGGTGGTGCGGGTGGGAGCGTAGGTCGGGGGTGGGGGTGGGGGGCACCAGCCCTTATCTTATACATGTATTACAACACAATATTTTTATAAAAATAATACTTAATATATAAACTCTATGTTCCACTCTAATAGTGTCAATCTGCTATGATTCATTGCACACGAATCCATCATTTGATTCATTTTCTACTATATTTGTATCTAAGAATGATACCCTTTGTACATATTATTATATTTTCATTATGATATAAAATGTTACCTCCCCTTTTATATCATGTATTTTAGTATATTATTTTTAAATAATGTAATTCACTGATGATTATGATCGATTCATTAGACATCTAGTAACTTTCTAGGAACCCAAGGATAACCTGTCATGGTGTAATAATTAATAGTAAGAGATTTCAATATGTATTCTCTGAACATGAAAAAAATATTAATTTGTGGATATGGGTATAGTTATTATTTTATTATGATTTAGAGATCTCATATACTTTATTAAATAATAATGTTATTCTTGATGCATTTATCTTAAACATTTACTTGTGTTTCTCAAGAAGCATGTAAGGAATGGAAGCCTATGAATGAGTCCATATACTACATTTCTTAAGAATGAATGAGTTTAAATGTTGTTATTTACAATAAAAAATTTTACTAACAGTTTTTTTATTCATATTAGAATGGGTAGAAGATAAATGTATAATGGTGATCGGATCACTAATGATTTTCATAAGGAGTTAGAATATTTTTTTTGATTTTGTATTCAACAATGGTTCAGAAAATGGATTGATTTGATGCCCATGTATTGAATGCATTGGAAGACCATGGTTAACACATGATGAAGTAAGTTACCACATCACTAAAATATGTTTTTAAAAAAAGGAAATCATGTTTGCTATCGAAATGGAGAAAAAGTTCAAATGGAGAATGGTGTTGATTCATCTAAAAGGGTCGGAATGTAAAATTTGATTTCTAATATGTTTCCATTTGAATCTCATGCCAACACTTCATATAGAGTAGTTGAAGAGGAATGAATAGGGGAACATAGTTTTCATCTAATGATCATAATGATGACGTTGAGTGTGTTATAAAGTTGTTAGAAGACGTCAATACCCTATTTTACTAGTCGGGTGAAAAAATTACAAAACTAGAGTTTTTAATGCAAATGTATAATGGGAAAACAATGAATGGATTTAGTAGTACTATGATTGACTATATACTTACTCTTTTTATGGAATTTCTACCTTTTGATGCATGTATACAATAAAATTATTATATCGAATCAATGATTGTTGAAAAATTTGGATTATCAAGTACAAAAATCCACACATTCTTTAAAGATAGATGTCTATTCTGGAAGGATAATGTCAAGTTAAATGAGTGAAAACAATGTGGTACATCAATATGGAAGGATAATAATGATGGAACACAATCATGTGTACTAAAGAAAGGGATTTGGAACATTCCATTGATTCATAGACTTCAGAAATTTTTTATGTCAGAACAAATGGCTAAGAAAATGAGATGGCATGAAGTTGAATGAAATAAGGATTATGATGATATAGTTCATCCTGCTGACGTGTTAGCTTGGAAAAAATTTGATAGGTTACATCAAAATTTTGTATCCAACCCACAGAATGTTTGATTGGGATTATCATGGTATGGTTTCAACCCATTTAAGCAGATTCATATTGCACATATTACTTGGCCTATTTTCATTCATATTTATAATTTTACATCATGGATGTGTATGAAAATGCCAATTAATATCATGAGTATATTGATTTGTGGACCCAATGATCTTGAAAATGATATCAACATATATTTTAAACCATTAATATATGTGTTGATGGAGCTTTGGACAATTGCGGTGCAGACATTAGATGCATTTAGAAAGGATTACTCTATGTTTCATGTTGCATTATTATGGACAATAAATGATTTCACAGCATATAGAATGATTTTTGGTTGGATTACTAAGGGGATATTATCTTGCCTAATATGTATGAATAATACATGTTTTAGGAAATTAATGTTTTGAAAAAATTCCATCTTCATAGGGAATCAACGATTTCTACCAATGGATCATCCATATAGAAACAAACGAATATAGTTTGATAATTCCATAGAGAAATATGAAATAACTCAACTAATGTCATGGGGTGATATCCTTAATGAACTTGATAGTTTGAATTTGGTTCTTGGAAAGGGCCAGTTAAATTCCAACTAGCAGAAGAATTTTCCTCTGAATTCCAATAATAATTGGAGAAAAAAATTATATTCTATGAGTTTCCATATTGGTAATCAAATTTTTTGCATCACTACTTGGATGTTATGCATATTTATAAATATTTGATTGAAATGTTACTTGAAATGCCTTTAAATGTAAAGGGAAAGACAAAAGATGATTAGCACTCATGTCACGATTTAATGGACTGGGGTGTAAAACCAAGACATCATCCTGAGTTAATTGGTCAGAATCAGTGGAAAGTCTCTTTTTCTTTTTTTAATGACAAATGTAGAGAAAAAACAATATATTCAAGTCCTGGAATGTTTAAATATTCTAGATGGTTATTCAAGTAACATTTCAAAACGAGTTAATAGACAAGATGTGAAACTAAAGTCCCTCAAAACCCATGACTACAATGTCCTGTTGCATGAACTGATTAATATTTCCATTATAAATTTACTATCACATAATATTAGGGTTTATATGATTATATTATGTTAATTTTATTGAGATATTTGTGCTAAATGATTGAACAAAAGTGTTGTGAAAAATATACAAAGAGATGCACCGATCATTCTTTGCGACTTGGAGAAAATATTTCCCCCATTGTTTTTTACATGTATGTTACATTTGACCATGTATCATCCAACAGAAGTTCTTTTTGGTGGTCCCATTTCTAGTCACTAGATGTATCCAATTGAAATAAAGATGTTTACATTGATATCTTATGTGAGAAATAATAATCATCTTAAAGGATCTATTGTGAAAGGTTATTTAGCACAGGAATGCATTGAATTTTGTTCAATGTATTTTTCATAATGTCACCACTAGATCTAATTATCCCATGAGAACTGATGATGAGAAATATGATCCCATTGAGCCAACATTTCTGCCACTTCCTCAAACTAGAGGGATATCTGGATCTTACAATTTGTGTACTATGAATAAGGATGAGTGGGAAATGGCTCATCGTATAGTATTATTTAACTATGGCATAGTTGACTATTACATCAAGTAAGTAAAATTATAAATATATATATTTTTGAAGGTTATCTTTGTCATAGTTCCTGACATCATTAAATTTGTATATTTGTAGAGAACATAGTGAAATTATAAAAAGAGGACATTGGTCTTTATATATTAAGAGGCGGGAGAAATTACACAACAAAGAATTTCCTGCTTGGTTGAAGTCAAAGGTAACAAATTCTTTTGTTTACATTACCATATTCTTGGTAGTTGTCCAATATTCATTTTCGATATATTTACGGTTCAAAAGTTACCAATGGATGATGTATCTACTGAAATAAGTGCATTGTCGTTTGGTACGAACAATATAGTTCATGATTGTAAATCAATGGTTGTCAATGGTTTTAAATTCATCATAAATAGTTGTTCAACAAAGATAGAAACACATCATGATGGTGTCACGATAAGCACTACAATGGATTGTTATGTTAGTGCATCAGACAGATAGCCTCAATCAGAACATATAGCGTATTATGGGGTTTTTGAGAGAATTTTTATTATTAGATTACTATGCACATGGTCGGGTCACAATGATGAAATGAAAGTGGTTTGATTCAATGACATAACAGGGCTTGTATATAAGTAACTGTGGTTTTAGAGTGATTGATATGAAATGTGAGCTGTGAACAGATGATCCTTATATACTTTCACCACATGCTAGGCCAGTATTTTATGTAAATGACCCTTTAAAACCACAATTTGGTGTTGTTGTTGATGTTTTTCCCAGACACATTTTTTTGAAGGATTGGATTATGGTAATGATTTGGAAGAACCAGTCGGTATTTAGTCAAATATAACACTTGATGATATATTTGATTCAATTGTGAGAATGGATTGTCAACTAGAAATTATAATTGAGAATTCCTAGCATTACATGTTTCAAAGTATTCAGATTATATTATTCTAACCAGGTGCATGTTTTTTCAACATTTAAAGTATCAGCATATTTTATTTTGTAATGTTTTCATTTAGTGAGTAAACAACATAATGAAAAAAACATAATGGAAGATGTAAAGTTTTGAGAAATAATATGAATTTTCATGGAATCTTTATTGTTATTTAATCCTTTGTTATATTTTATAATTTTTAACGTCAATTTTGGCATTTACAGATTATTATTTCTTATGAGGAGGTTCGGAGAAAAAAAATGTAGGAAAACGATCACCGACTTAGAGAAGCTATCCTAAAAAATATGATTGTTCTTGTGAGTCCTTTATTTATTTATTTATTGATTATGTAGGAAAATTCCACAAATCATATTTAATATTAATAGGAATCATAGAAGAGGAAACTTGTGTTCATTGAAGATGGTCTAGGAACTCTAGAGTATAGGACCGGCCTTACATGGATCCCCCATACATGTACCGCCTCACAGTGCATGGCTCTACAGTCACCGATAATGTTTTCTCCAATCATGACCCCAACTTATATGCCTTATCCATACATGACTGGTCATCCTTTTTATCCATTTCCTCCTCCTACCGTGTATGGTAGTCCATCTCCTTCCATCCCTCAGCCTTTTTACCTTTATCGACCTTCATCTCTATAGGGTAGACTTGCATTTGTTATGCCCCATGTATACATGTACCCTCCTACCCAACCTAAGAATCCACAGTATATTATGGATGGTATACCTCCATTATTTATTCCCCATGTATACTCATACCCACCTACCCATCCTCAGCATCCAAAGTCTACTATAGAGGGTACACCTCCATTGGTTATTCCCCCTGTATACCTGTACCCTCCTACCTAACCTCAGCATCCACAGTCTAATATAGAGGAAAATTCTCCAGTTGATGCCCCTCAGCATAGTGTGCAAGATCGAGAAATGATTAATAGTTCTACTGGTAAATGATTAAAAAGTATTGAAATTAATAAATTTTTATTAAATTTCAGTTATATATGTGTAAAATATTTTTTTCTTTTTTCAGTATCATCTTCTATTAAAAGAAGTGGTCATATAATGATGCATATAGTGTGGAATAGACATATTAAAATTATGGTTCTATATAGCATGGAAATGAAAAGTAATGATAAAAAGGTAAATAATTGCGGAGTTTCATGGGGACACTCAGCAGACATAGAAATATTGTTTCGGTTCGGCCAATCGAGTGGAGAAAGGTTGGAAAAGAAATAAAAGACAAGGATTGGGAAGAAATTTGGGCAATATATTTTTTAAAATTAGTTTGAAATTTATTTATTATTTATTATTGATAAGTTTGATTGAATATTCAGATTCTCTATAACATTCTCAATGGTCTCCATGCTAAGAGAGCTTGGTTAATGGAATTGGGGGAGATGTGGCGGGCCTAAAAGCATGACCTGCATATTGGTTGGAAATAAAAGAAGAGGTACACCTCTTGAAAATGAACTGATGTTCAATGAATGACCAATTTCATAATACAATGAATTAATTGCATATTGGAGTTGTTCCTCTTTTAAGTTAATTTATAATCTTAATGTTTTTAATAATTTTCTTTTTTCAGTAATCATTATTTTCTATAATGGATGATTTTATTAGATGTGGTTGTGTTCGGTTTTATTTTCTAGAATTGGTTATTTCAATTATATCTTGAGCTCATTGACACGTTTAAAGGATAGTTTATTTTTATTTACTAATTGGATTCATCTGAAAGAAACATAAGAAATAAGGGCACCGTGATATGTAATCATACTCGGGGGTGAACTACAGTGTCGGATCATGAAATGTCACAAGTAATATTTGATTTAACATTGAATGTACATTTATTTATTCCTTCATTTATGTACAATTTTAATGTAGAAACAGTCATTAAATTTCAAAGGACATGTTACATGATCATTATTGTTCTGTTTAAGTAGGAAAAAGAAAGATGGAACAGTTGTGAATCAGGCAACACAAGAAAAAATTGTAAGAATTTTTTTAAATTTTTTTCTTTTAGTATGCAGTCTCATTCATTGAAAATTATATGAGTAGTGTTTTACTCAAATGGAATGAGAATGCTTGGGTTAATTATTTTACTTGTTCCTATGGTATTATTTATGACAAATCACTATATGTCACCCTATTTAGTATTCCTAATGATAATTTAATAAGATCAATTCTTGATAAGGTTTAAAAAGGACATCTGTAATACATTCAATTCTTGATAAGGTTCAGACTCACAAAAAGATCAATAACCACTACTAATATATCTTTAAACCCAAATAGCATCCCAAGATACATATATATGTTATACCAACCCTTAAAAGTATTATAAATAATTTAAAAGGACATACGCTACTTATGTTTTGGTCTACATTTCATCAAAAAATGAGGTCATATACATTTTAATCTTTACACGTATGAGCATTTCAATGGACATATAGATGCACATATTTATTTTTTTGAATATCTATTAAAATGGTAATGCCCTTTTATAGTATTCTATTCATTCTCTAATGGAAAAGGAACCAAACACATTTGGACTAAACGATTATTTACATTAGGTTCTTGGAAATGATAATAGTGGCAGAGTTCACTGTAAACCTGGAGAGAAATTCATTCCATCTAAATATTGGTCATCTTGTAATGAATCTTCTAGTAATATTGCAGGAATGGTTATTGAAGAAAAATTACATGGTTCTATTGAGAGATCAAAGAAATAAATTATACAAGAGTCTCAAAAGACATAGAAAAAAGAAAAGGAACAATTGTTCAAGTTGATATCAGTTATATTCTCTTCACTTCTTCCAGAGGGTGAAACAATAGTGGATCGATATTTGTCAAGTTTTTTCTTGATGTTTGAAGATGACGATGATTGTGTAGCTGAATATTCTTGGGGAGAGGCTGAAGATGCTGCTGATGGTGAAGAGGATGAAGATGCGGCTGATCGTGGAGAGGCTGAAAATGTCGCATATGGTGATGATGTTGCTACTGATTGTGGTACACACGTTGATGCTATTGATATTAGTGCTAATGATGTGGATGATTTAGATGAAATTTTTGAGAAACATTATTTAAAGTTTATGTATCTATCATTTTGTATTAATTGTTTATAAAATTTTGATTTTATATGTATTAGTTGTTTTTTTATTTATGCGGAAATGAGTTGCTGCAATGGTTTTTATAATTCCTTGCAGGTGTATTTGTATACTGCCGGTTTGTGAAAGGGAGAGGGGGGCTAGAAGGGGATTGAGGGGGATGAGAAGGGGATTATGGGGGGGGGGACTGGAAGGGGCAGGGGGACTGGAAGGGCAGGGGTACTGGAAGGGGAAGGGGGTGAAAGCACATCTAAAATGAATGAAGTTAGAAAGAATTGGCTTCTGAAGTTTGATGTTCGGAATTGACTTTGATAGGTGATTTATATGGTTGTATCCATCTTAACTTTTTATATTATTTGTTTCTGCAGGCTGACATTTACCATGGGGAGACCAGCCTTGCTAGTACACCAGAGAAAAGTATGCTCACCATCAAATCCCGTTTTTCACTATTCAATGACAATTTTCATGTATTTACGCTACTATTTTCCTTGCTGCTTGTTGGAACATCACCTAAATACAATGTTTTTGAGAGATCCGCAGGAGAATCTCTAAGGTGATGGAAGATATGTGCCAACAACTTCGCAATCAAGGAATAAAGTGCACCTTACTAATATCCAAGCATCGAAGATAAATATATTATTCAATTTTCTTTATTCCATGCTATTTATGAAGAAAGAATAAATCTTCGGTTTGTAGTTCTTGGTTCAAAGGGGTGGTAAGGGGCAGGGATGGGGGACTGGAAGGGCTAGGGGGTGCAAGGGGAGGGTAGGGGGAGGGGGTTCAAGGGGGAGGGCGGGGGGGACAGGCAGGGGCCGGGGGACATGCATGGGGAAGGGGGGATGGCAAGGATGGGGTGCAAGTGGTGGGGGTGAAAGGGGGATGGGACAGGGGAAAGAGGACTGGCAGGGGAAGGGGGTGAAAGGGGGAGGGTAGGGGGACTGGCAGGGGCAGGGGGGACTGGTAGGGGGAGGTAGTGCATGGGGTGGGGGGAACTAGTAGTGGGTGGGCTGCAAGGGGAGGGGAAACAAGTAGTGGGGGTGGGGAACTATGGGGTGGACTGGCATGGGCAAGGGGGATTAGAAAACGTGAAATGGAATATTGAATGATGATCAAACTGTAGATAATGTTTGGTATTTTCATGTCCTAATAATTTTTACATATCTCCATGATTAACTGGTAGATATTATATTTTTTTGGAATTAATTATGTGTTATTCTTGGAATGTGCATGATTTATTCCATGTCGATATCATTTTCATGTTGTGATGGACAGATTACATTTTTTTGTTGAAATTAGATTTCAATTTTAATTATTTATATTAATGTGCACTATCATGCTCAATTATAATTTTTAAATCTTGAGTTTTCTGTTGGATTCAATTATTGTATATATGGGAATAAGATTCTAATAGGCTATTATTTCCTAGTTAATATGTGATTCAATTTTTATACCTGATTTGTTTAAAAAAGATAAAGAGGAAAGAGTCTTGGGATTGGAAGCTGTCACTCAGGGGAGTATTCTACCTTATTTAATTTTCTCCTCTCTTCTTTCCGCTTAAATTCAAAATGCACGCTGGGTTTATTTGTCACTTATATCTTGTGTTATTTTGATTCTTTGTTTCCATATTATTTTACTATAGGTTGTGTGTTTATAGCATATTGCAAATGAGTTTGAATCTGTTTTCTTTACAGGTTTTTTGTTGATTATGGCCTTTTTCATCCTCATTTCTTTCATAAGTCATTTGGTACTGTAGTGTATGAAGATGGATCTTTATATTTTTTATCTGAAATAAATCAAAATTTTCTATCTAGGGGGGTTAGGGGAAAGGGTGTAGGGGGGAAGTGTGCAGTGGGCAGGGAGGGGGGGCAGGGGGTGTAGGGGGGAAACTCTAGGGGGGTGGGGATACAGGGGGTGCAAGGGGCTATCCAAGGCGGCATGGGGGTGCAAGAGGGTTTCCAAGGGGGCAGTGTGCATGGAGTAGTATAGGGTGAAGGGGGCATGGGTTTCATGGAAACTGTAACAATAACACACATGTTTATATGTTTTATTACTTTATGTGTCATTTAAAGTCTTGTTTCGAGTATCTAAATTATGTTTGCATGGATTTAATGGGGTGAATGGGTTGTGTTCAACCTTTACCTTCATTTATTATTTTGTGTATCAGAAAATGCGCATGATATAAGAAATGTTATGTGATCTGTTGACTACCTTCGTGTGACCCCATGTGTCGATCACCAAATTTTATCGCATAAACAAACATCTGCTTCACAAGATCTCAAGAACACATAACGTAGGTTCTATTTCAGTCACTTTGCACGATCTGATTGTTTGGAAGGTGTCTCCTCAAGTGCTTCATGAGATAAGGGGTGTCACCTCAACCCCATCAGGAGAAATGTGTGGCTTCCATGTTGTCTTTCACATGAAATTGGGTGTGTATATAGTTTTCTCCACAAACACCTTTTTATGATTAGAAGTTGTCTTGTATAAATGTTTTTCATGACATATATTGTGTCTGTGAGTTATCCTTCACCTCTTCAAAAAACCTGGTGTGTAACGCCCCGACCCCAGCTACCCAGAGCCGGTGCATTACTTCGTAACATTGGCATGATCACAAAAGATCAAGTCTCGAAAGACCGATTAGTTTAGTAGCCTTGGAAACACTAGATACATTCATAAGTCTTTCATTACATCAAAAGGTGAAAAACTACAAAATAACATGGTCTTCATAGTCCACACTCATATCTTCACTGATTATTCTTGCAAGTCAGTCATAAAATACTTCTTCACAACCTGGAAAATTTTTAAACATTGAAAGGGGTGAGCTCAAATGCTCAGTAAGGATAACAATAATGCGGAAGCTTTCATAAATAAACATTAACATTTAAGGCAATGTATAACTAAAACAAAAGCCTCTTAAACATGAACTTCAACATAATATGGCAAAAGTAAAATGAGATAATGCCATTTACTTCTTCACATGGATATTCTACTGGTCGAATAATCACATGTAATATCAATAACCACTTTCATAATGAGGGAATGTATAATGCCGGACATTCTGAAACATTTTGTCAAGGCCTCGGCCAAGACGTCTAAAATGATTAAGGCCTCGGCCAAAACCATAAATCAAATTGGGAAAGGGCCTCGGCCAATTCCACGTCTAGTTGTCTCATGAGACCTACCGATGCATCGAGGAGCTATAGCGGGCTCCACCCGTCACATATTAAGTCCAATACATTCCTCATATGAATAGGTTAAAACATAACATAAATATTCGTATTAAAACTAGCATACGAAATGTCAACAATTTCTCCATAAACTATGGATGGTATAAAATAACACATCCTCAGTCAAATATTTCACGAAATGCTCAATGGAAGTTTTGCATCATAAATCAATTTCAATTAAACTTAAAACCCATCAAAGGATGTTGAAATGGATGGAATCAAAGCTATTTGAGAGAAATATCTCTCCTTTTTTTTTAAATCATTTAAAAGTCCCATAATTATAAAATAATACATTTACTTTGAAAATTCTCTTACCTTAAATTTGTCAAAAAGGTCAAAAAGTACATTGTTTGGAAAACGACGGTGAGATTCTTTTCAAAAACGTATAAGGGTATAAAAGACTTTAACCCATTTTCCATTTAATAGTAAAAATGTTTTGAAAGACATTTTTAAGAAACGTGGATTTGGATGATAACGAGGTCCCAGTAGATAATTATGTATAAACAACCTTGGATAATGAAGAGGTTGTGAAGTAAACCCTTACAAAGAGCATTTTTAAAATAAAATAGATCTATTATGTGTATTCACTACAAGTACACATAAATAATGTACAAATACAGGATATGACATAATAATATCATGACATAATTTGAAAGTAGGAGATTAACCCAAAGAATGGAAATTGGGTTAAGAAGTTCCCTTACAAAGAGCATTTTTAAAATAAAATAGATCTATTATGTGTATTCACTACAAGTACACATAAATAATGTACAAATACAGGATATGACATAATAATATCATGACATAATTTGAAAGTAGGAGATTAACCCAAAGAATGGAAATTGGGTTAAGAAGTTCCCTTACCTCGTGTCTGACTTGACTCAACCGTTCTTTAACCTCCTGAATAATAAACTAGAGTTAATATATACCTTATTAAGAACCATTTTCAACTTCATTAACCTTATTATATCACTTATTACAATGATATGAACATTATGTAATTATTTAAGTTAATAATGTTCATTTTGTCGGTATTTGGTTCTTAAGTCAAAAATAGGCTTCTTACACTTACATGTTGTTAATTTGGTCAAAGGTTCATTATATCCAGAATGGTATTCATGATGTAGATATCATATATGTCATATATATCCAGTACATACATTCATTTATAATATTACATCACATTTAGAGGTAAGAAATGAAATGCACCGTTCATGGAGACGGTAAGCCGTACGTACGCATGAACGCTACTTCCATTTCTATTTCATATTTTCTGGAATGGAATCATAATGATATGAGAGTATATTATAATTCCAGTATAATAACATATATAATATCATTAACTTTATCCTTCACACATCCCACATATGGTATTAACGAATCAAATCACTTTCAGGGGGCGGTAGTCCGCGCTTCCTAAAATGAAGATATCGTGTTTTACCCATAATGGAAACCATAAAGGTATGCCCAAAATGAAAAAAACAGAAGCTTAAGGAAAACATAAACATATTATATATCATATATAAAAATAGTGACATCATAATGGCCACCTTTGAAGGTGTTAAATGAGTGTTGAACAACCATCGTTTCGGGAGGCAGAATTTCGCCATCCACGGAAACCTTATGTTCTTTAACCATTTGATGTAGTTGTGTGGAAGTGTAGCTCAAATAAATCTTATAACAACATCCTAGTATATTTAAGATACTGGTGTTGTTACAAAAGAAGTAAATAAAAAGAGTTTAGGGGGTTGGAGAAGCAAAATAAAACAAAAGAACATGAGAGAATGAATTACCTTAAAAAGTGTAACTCCTTTTGAGTTGAGCCTAAAGGCTTCCTTTGAAAGGATTCTGCCCAAAGGGAATCCTCTAGGATGAGGAGAGGGATGTGGAGAGAGCAAATGGGCAGGGGTTGGCCGAGCCAATGGCTTGAAGAGTGTGTGAAATGAGGTAGAGGTGGGGGCCTTTTATAAGAGGAGAGGAAGGGCACTTTTGGAAAGTAAAGGAACATTACATTATTTGAAAATGTGTTTCGGTTTTAAAAGGTCCCACATTGATAGAATTCGTGGATATGGTGATAAGGCATCGAAATCCACTCATCCAATTGGTTTTGTCCATGTGTAGTTCATAGATTTTATATTATCTTTCCATTTTATTTAAATCGTCAAATAATGATGTCATCGCTGCATCATTATTATGTCATAAATAATTAAATTTATTTAATGTCTAAAAATTATAAACAAAATACTATGATATAGGAAATCTTTTTATCTTTCCAATGACTATTTATAATCAAAATTTGGACTTGTGTAACCCTACTTAAAAATTGTTTTAGTAAAACACTTTATGTTAGTGTCATTTTCACTTTAACATTAAATAAAAAGTAATTTATGTTATTTCCCAACAAAAGTGGATCCATGGGGTCCCCAAGTTAGGCCATGGCTTGTCTTGGTCTGCCATGACACAACCAATGAGGTTGGGACATGTGTCTAGGTCATTTAATATTATTAAAGTATTATTTATACCTTAAACTACCCTAATTACCACTAATCGCGATTAAGAACTTAATAAGTTACTATTCACCAAAAAATTATTTTTATCCCATTGAACCACATTTTACTTCTTAATGACAACCATGTATGTCGGATTTTTGAAAATCAAATCACAGAAGTTGTAATATTTCATTTAAACGAAAAATCAGTTATTTAACTACCACTTAGTGGTTTCACTATTCATCAAAAATTGAAGTTTTTCAGAATAAGGCCAAAATTTCACCCTAAGCTATAATTGATATTCCGAATTCAAAAATGATGTCTATTTTACAAAATTCCAAACATATAAGTTGTATTAATTAATTTCATAATTAATTCCCGTTGTTACAACAAATAGCGTGTTTTTAAGAAACAATTTATATCAAAAGTTTGGCAATTGTTTATGTCCAATTTCAATGTTAAATTAATTCTAATGACCACCATTGGATAAAATGGTAAAAATATTTTCTAATTATACCTTAAACCCATCAAATATTATAATTTATCACTATAAATTATTTTGATTAAAAAAGTTGTTTTAAGTATTTTTCACTATTTATAAAATTTTAGAAGTTCTCAGAAAAATACCAAAAATTCAACATAGGCTAATTTCGATATTACGAATACAAAAATGAAGTCCATTTTGACATATAAAATTTATAATATTTCAAAAAGAAGGTATTACTATTCATAACGGCTACTTTGATTAGTCGCGGTGTTTTAGAACTCGAAGTTGCGTACAATGCAAGCTATTGTATTACTGAATGAGAAGCGTATCGTGGAAGCTCGGGGTGTTACATTCTCCCCTCCTTCAATAAATTGCGTCCTCGCAATTTGAAATTTTTCTTTGATAATAAAAGGCTGAAAATAGAAAATACCTTTGTGGAAAACCCACATCGGAAATAAGGTTAATAAATATATAACATTAAAAGAAAGCAGGATAAGTACAAAGGTCACCCGATATAGCCCATTATAGGATTCTATGAAAATATGGATATGGAGGAGAAACAAACCATCAAGGTCTGATGGGGAGTTATAGAAAACAGGATTAGGAGAAAGTTTAACCACAAGAAAATCACAAACTTGTGATTGGTTAAACGGTCATTGAATCCCTAGTTGGAAAAGTTAACCGACAACATTTTTGTTTTAAGTTACCTTTTATAATGTTGAGGATTTTATTTAGGAGATTTACTAAGAACGTAAGGGAATATACATACTTGTTATGTATACTTTCATTCATTAATGAATTTTTACCACAAACCCATCTTTTACTCCAAATGGTAACAGAACTCAAAAATATTCTATTTATCCTAATTGTATAAGGTACCAAAGGTTAACACATACCATTTAGATTAGTAAAATTATTTTGTAATAACCAGGGACTTCCTGTAGGCTAGTGGTAGGAAATAAAGGCCTGTCGCACTTTGATTGTGGGTTCGATTCCTACAGCTTTGTCTGACGCGACGGTTTATGCCCCACCCTGCAGGTTGTCCTTTTCCTAAAACTATAGTATTATAATACTCCAAAAATAATCTTCATAAATTTTTTAACCTTAAACCATACTATCCAAAAATCAACTTAATCCACTCCAACCTTTATAGTTATCCAAAATACCTCTGTCCAGACTTTCTCTAAAAGGTCTCTTAATTCCAAAATCAATTTATCAGATTCCCCAAACAAAGAAATGTTTCTCTTATTGTCACATACCAAAAATATGATTACCTTAATCATATTAAAACCTTACTGAAATCAAAAAGTAATGCAGTACAATCCATATATATATATTACATTATTCTTATAACCAGAATATAATCCTTGAGTCCAAAAGCACCAATACATTAGTTATTCTGCTTCAACTGTAGTAATAGCATAAGATTGTCCTTGATCCCTTGTCCTTTTCTGAGGTAAGTTTCCTTGACGCTTAGGACATTCATTTGCATAATGACCCATTTCTCTACAATTGTAGCATTCAACTTTGACAGCCTCTTTCTTTCCCTTGCAATCACGAGCCTGGTGACCCTTTTCTCCACATTTATAACAAACTCCCATTCCTTTTAGGCAAGTACCAGGGTGATTCTTCCCACAATTATCACATAATGGAAAATCCTTCTTTCCCTTTTTCCCTTTATCTGTCTCTTGTTCCACCGTTCTCTTCTTCTCTTGCTTTACTTTGTTGTCATAAGACTTAGAGAATTCATTTTCTGTCTTGATAGCACATGAGACTATATCCTCGTATGTTGAGAAAGATTGTGACACTAGAGCTCGACGGAGAAATGGTTTTAACCCATCAAAGAAATGATCAATCTTACTTCTTGGGTTACGTATATAATCTGCAGCATGCCTCGCTAACCTTGTAAAGTTAGCCTCATACTTTGCGACATTCTCATCCTCCTTCTGCCTCAGACTCAGAAATTGCCTTTCCATATCTGCTCGATGGTCACGAGGAAAGTATTTTTCTAAGAAAAGCTCTTTGAACTCCTGCCATTCCATGTTTGTTAATTCATCATCTTCCTTTGTGTTTTGAATCAGCGACCACCACTGATCGGCATCTCCAGTGAGGCGGTAAACTGCCATGACAACCTTCTCCCTTTCACTACTCCCCAAGG
Organism: Viscum album; assembly: GCA_963277665.1. Lineage (NCBI taxonomy): Eukaryota > Viridiplantae > Streptophyta > Magnoliopsida > Santalales > Viscaceae > Viscum > Viscum album. Next base: position 1,804,317,487 of record OY728127.1, read on the forward strand.
CATGGAATATTTTCTCTAAGGAATTTATCCATTGCTCAGCTACTATAGGATTTGTACTCCCATTAAAGGTTGGTGGTTGTTGCCTCATGAAACGATCTAGCATTGATCCTCCACGTTGCGGATCAGGGTGCTCCATACGAGTAAGGTTGTTATTCATAACCTGCGTGAGTTGTCCCAGTATGGTAATAAGTTGATCAGCACCAGTTGTCTCTCCAGGTCCACAATAATTATCTTGAGCAGGAGGGCAATCCCTACACGGAGTTCGTGCATTGATACAGTTTCCATTCCTTCTACTAGGCGCCATTTCTAAACAATGGCATAAACCAGATTAGTTTATGAATCAAAATACATAATTCCATACTTGTATAATACTTAACATAAATTGAACTATTTATGGATATAATCCATAATCATAAAAAGGTTTTATTTGAGAAAGTATATACTCATAACCGTTCATAGTGGTTTGTAAAGAAAATGAGAATTATCTTAAGCATATCCCCCGGGAGTGTCGTAACCAAGAGTGCAGCAAGGCCCGTTGTCGTGCACCAGTTCCCGTTCGAGTCTAGCTCAAAGCGGTGTTTTCGGGTTTTACCCCTAGGTACATCTGTGCCAGAGCCGCCTCTACCTGCTCGTATCCAGACAGGGATGTATTGCTCGGAAAACTCATATCATCTCTATAATACCAAAATTCTAGGAAGTTCTTCTATACTAATCCTCAAAGTCTATCTTTGGGCTATGTGCTCTAATCAGAGTTTATCTAAATCTAGCTTCCAAGGTTAGTACTAAACTGCCTCTGATACCAACTGTAACGCCCCGACCCCAGCTACCCAGAGCCGGTGCATTACTTCGTAACATTGGCATGATCACAAAAGATCAAGTCTCGAAAGACCGATTAGTTTAGTAGCCTTGGAAACACTAGATACATTCATAAGTCTTTCATTACATCAAAAGGTGAAAAACTACAAAAAAACATGGTCTTCATAGTCCACACTCATATCTTCACTGATTATTCTTGCAAGTCAGTCATAAAATACTTCTTCACAACCTGGAAAATTTTTAAACATTGAAAGGGGTGAGCTCAAATGCTCAGTAAGGATAACAATAATGCGGAAGCTTTCATAAATAAACATTAACATTTAAGGCAATGTATAACTAAAACAAAAGCCTCTTAAACATGAACTTCAACATAATATGGCAAAAGTAAAATGAGATAATGCCATTTACTTCTTCACATGGATATTCTACTGGTCGAATAATCACATGTAATATCAATAACCACTTTCATAATGAGGGAATGTATAATGCCGGACATTCTGAAACATTTTGTCAAGGCCTCGGCCAAGACGTCTAAAATGATTAAGGCCTCGGCCAAAACCATAAATCAAATTGGGAAAGGGCCTCGGCCAATTCCACGTCTAGTTGTCTCATGAGACCTACCGATGCATCGAGGAGCTATAGCGGGCTCCACCCGTCACATATTAAGTCCAATACATTCCTCATATGAATAGGTTAAAACATAACATAAATATTCGTATTAAAACTAGCATACGAAATGTCAACAATTTCTCCATAAACTATGGATGGTATAAAATAACACATCCTCAGTCAAATATTTCACGAAATGCTCAATGGAAGTTTTGCATCATAAATCAATTTCAATTAAACTTAAAACCCATCAAAGGATGTTGAAATGGATGGAATCAAAGCTATTTGAGAGAAATATCTCTCCTTTTTTTTTAAATCATTTAAAAGTCCCATAATTATAAAATAATACATTTACTTTGAAAATTCTCTTACCTTAAATTTGTCAAAAAGGTCAAAAAGTACATTGTTTGGAAAACGACGGTGAGATTCTTTTCAAAAACGTATAAGGGTATAAAAGACTTTAACCCATTTTCCATTTAATAGTAAAAATGTTTTGAAAGACATTTTTAAGAAACATGGATTTGGATGATAACGAGGTCCCAGTAGATAATTATGTATAAACAACCTTGGATAATGAAGAGGTTGTGAAGTAAACCCTTACAAAGAGCATTTTTAAAATAAAATAGATCTATTATGTGTATTCACTACAAGTACACATAAATAATGTACAAATACAGGATATGACATAATAATATCATGACATAATTTGAAAGTAGGAGATTAACCCAAAGAATGGAAATTGGGTTAAGAAGTTCCCTTACAAAGAGCATTTTTAAAATAAAATAGATCTATTATGTGTATTCACTACAAGTACACATAAATAATGTACAAATACAGGATATGACATAATAATATCATGACATAATTTGAAAGTAGGAGATTAACCCAAAGAATGGAAATTGGGTTAAGAAGTTCCCTTACCTCGTGTCTGACTTGACTCAACCGTTCTTTAACCTCCTGAATAATAAACTAGAGTTAATATATACCTTATTAAGAACCATTTTCAACTTCATTATCCTTATTATATCACTTATTACAATGATATGAACATTATGTAATTATTTAAGTTAATAATGTTCATTTTGTCGGTATTTGGTTCTTAAGTCAAAAATAGGCTTCTTACACTTACATGTTGTTAATTTGGTCAAAGGTTCATTATATCCAGAATGGTATTCATGATGTAGATATCATATATGTCATATATATCCAGTACATACATTCATTTATAATATTACATCACATTTAGAGGTAAGAAATGAAATGCACCGTTCATGGAGACGGTAAGCCGTACGTACGCATGAACGCTACTTCCATTTCTATTTCATATTTTCTGGAATGGAATCATAATGATATGAGAGTATATTATAATTCCAGTATAATAACATATATAATATCATTAACTTTATCCTTCACACATCCCACATATGGTATTAACGAATCAAATCACTTTCAGGGGGCGGTAGTCCGCGCTTCCTAAAATGAAGATATCGTGTTTTACCCATAATGGAAACCATAAAGGTATGCCCAAAATGAAAAAAACAGAAGCTTAAGGAAAACATAAACATATTATATATCATATATAAAAATAGTGACATCATAATGGCCACCTTTGAAGGTGTTAAATGAGTGTTGAACAACCATCGTTTCGGGAGGCAGAATTTCGCCATCCACGGAAACCTTATGTTCTTTAACCATTTGATGTAGTTGTGTGGAAGTGTAGCTCAAATAAATCTTATAACAACATCCTAGTATATTTAAGATACTGGTGTTGTTACAAAAGAAGTAAATAAAAAGAGTTTAGGGGGTTGGAGAAGCAAAATAAAACAAAAGAACATGAGAGAATGAATTACCTTAAAAAGTGTAACTCCTTTTGAGTTGAGACTAAAGGCTTCCTTTGAAAGGATTCTGCCCAAAGGGAATCCTCTAGGATGAGGAGAGGGATGTGGAGAGAGCAAATGGGCAGGGGTTGGCCGAGCCAATGGCTTGAAGAGTGTGTGAAATGAGGTAGAGGTGGGGGCCTTTTATAAGAGGAGAGGAAGGGCACTTTTGGAAAGTAAAGGAACATTACATTATTTGAAAATGTGTTTCGGTTTTAAAAGGTCCCACATTGATATAATTCGTGGATAAGGTGATAAGGCATCGAAATCCACTCATCCAATTGGTTTTGTCCATGTGTAGTTCATAGATTTTATATTATCTTTCCATTTTATTTAAATCGTCAAATAATGATGTCATCGCTGCATCATTATTATGTCATAAATAATTAAATTTATTTAATGTCTAAAAATTATAAACAAAATACTATGATATAGGAAATCTTTTTATCTTTCCAATGACTATTTATAATCAAAATTTGGACTTGTGTAACCCTACTTAAAAATTGTTTTAGTAAAACACTTTATGTTAGTGTCATTTTCACTTTAACATTAAATAAAAAGTAATTTATGTTATTTCCCAACAAAAGTGGATCCATGGGGTCCCCAAGTTAGGCAATGGCTTGTCTTGGTCGGCCATGACACAACCAATGAGGTTGGGACATGTGTCTAGGTCATTTAATATTATTAAAGTATTATTTATACCTTAAACTACCCTAATTACCACTAATCGCGATTAAGAACTTAATAAGTTACTATTCACCAAAAAATTATTTTTATCCCATTGAACCACATTTTACTTCTTAATGACAACCATGTATGTCGGATTTTTGAAAATCAAATCACAGAAGTTGTAATATTTCATTTAAACGAAAAATCAGTTATTTAACTACCACTTAGTGGTTTCACTATTCATCAAAAATTGATGTTTTTCAGAATAAGGCCAAAATTTCACCCTAAGCTATAATTGATATTCCGAATTCAAAAATGATGTCTATTTTACAAAATTCCAAACATATAAGTTGTATTAATTAATTTCATAATTAATTCCCGCTGTTACAACAAATAGCGTGTTTTTAAGAAACAATTTATATCAAAAGTTTGGCAATTGTTTATGTCCAATTTCAATGTTAAATTAATTCTAATGACCACCATTGGATAAAATGGTAAAAATATTTTCTAATTATACCTTAAACCCATCAAATATTATAATTTATCACTATAAATTATTTTGATTAAAAAAGTTGTTTTAAGTATTTTTCACTATTTATAAAATTTTAGAAGTTCTCAGAAAAATACCAAAAATTCAACATAGGCTAATTTCGATATTACGAATACAAAAATGAAGTCCATTTTGACATATAAAATTTATAATATTTCAAAAAGAAGGTATTACTATTCATAACGGCTACTTTGATTAGTCGCGGTGTTTTAGAACTCGAAGTTGCGTACAATGCAAGCTATTGTATTACTGAATGAGAAGCGTATCGTGGAAGCTCGGGGTGTTACATGGTGTCTTTCAGGTTTCTCCTTTATGAGATAGTAGATATGTCTACGGGATCACCTTCATGGGACTAGGGTTTTTCTGAGGGTTCCTCCTTCTTACCATCAAGTTACCAAGAAGGTTTTGTGAGATATTCTAGACATGATTGAATCACGTGAGCTCATTAGTTTCAAGAGTTACTATTTAGTTCACAAAAAACCAACAACAACCAAACTCTTTGTATTTCCTTGTTTTATATAGGTGGTGTTGCTTCTTTTTTTAAGGTGTGTTAAGGACCTCTTCAAATGCCCGAGTATCTTAGGATCTTTTGAATGTCGATATTATCAGTATCTCTATAATTTCTGGAATGATGGAACAAACCGTGTGATGACTTCTTCTTCACATGATCACTCTATTGATCATGCGATGCCTCATTCGACATCATCTCAAGAAATCAGAATAATCCAAATGATAATTCATATAAAAAATAGGTGGGGTGCGGGTGAAGGGGTGCATGGGGGTGGGGTGTAGGCCGCTGTCCAGGGGGGGCCATCGGGGTGAGTCCAGGGGTGCAAGGGGGTTGTCCAGGGGGGAGGCGGTAGTGTGCAGGGTGCAGGGAGGGGGTAGGGGGCAGGGGGAAGGAAGGGGGCAGGGGGGGTAGGGGGTGGTGCAGGGGTAGGGGCTAGGCTACTACAGGGGGTGGAGTCTAGGGGGTGCAAGGTGGCTGTCTAGGGGGCATGGGGGTGGATGGGGTGCATGGGGCTATCCAGGGGGGCAGTGTCCAGGGGGCAGTGTGCAGGGGGCAGGGAGGGGGGCAAGGGGTGCACAGAGTTGTCCAGGGGGCATGGGCATTCATGAGGGTGTCTAGGGGGGTGTGAGGGGGTTGTCCTGTGGGAGAAAGGGGGTGGGGCAGGGATAGGGGGACATGATAATGTGAAATGGATTGTTGAATGATGATAAAGTTGTATATTATGTCTGGTATTTTCAACTCCCTGATAATGTTTAGATCTCTCCATTCTTAACTCGTAGATATTATATTTGTTTGAAATTTATGTTATGGTATTCTTAGAATATGCATGTTTTATGCCATGTTGATATCATTTGCAAGTTCGTATGGACACCATACATGTTTTTTTTTGTTGAAATTAGATTTGAATTTTAAATACTAATATTCATGTGCACTATTAAGCTGAATCATAATTTCTAAATCCAGACATTGCTGCTGGATTCAACAATTTTATATATAGGAATAAGATTATAATAGGCTACTATTTTCTGGTTTAAAGGTGATTCAATATTTATACTAGATTTTTACAACAATGATATAGGAGAGAGTATTGTGATTGGAAGTTGTCACTCAGGGGAGTATTCTGCCTCATTTACTTTTCTGCTCTCTTCTTTACTCTTAAATTCCTAAACCATGCTGAGTTTATTTTTCACTGCTTTCATTTGTTATTTTGATCTTTTTGGGTGAATATCTTGTTGTTTTCATATACTGAAATTGAATATTATATCAATAAAAATGAAATTTCATTTAAATATTATACAATATATTTCTCTTGGGGGTGCAAGGGGGACTTCCTAGGGCATGGGAGGTGCAAGGGGTTTGTCTAAGGGGTGTTCAATAGGGTTCAAGGGGGTTTTATAGGGGCATGGGGGTGCACTATAGCTATTGAGGGGGGCCATGGAGGTGTAGGGGGTGTTCTGGGGGTGCAGGGGGGTGCAAGGGTTTGTATGATTGGGGGACTGAATTTGTTTCTTTATACCATATACATTATATCGCCAAGGTTTTAACAGTGGTAACAGGAGCCTAGTGGCACGGTGTAACCATGGCATTAGGGGGTATCTTACTGTGGTTATAACTATGGCAGTAGTCCCCTACTTCCATGGTTTTAACCATGGCCTTAACCACCATAATTCCACAGTTAAGCCATGGCATTAGGCCCCTACTTCCATGGTTAAAACCGTGGCTCTAGGCCTCTGCTGCCATGGTTAAAACTGTGGAAGTAGGTAAGCTCTACTACTACGGTTTTTGGGCCTATGTCCATAGTTCCAAATGGTTTCCATAGGTTAATTTTCTAGTTGTGTATTCCCAACGCATGCTCATGTCACACATCACACCTATGAGGTACCACATCACATTAGATTCCTATATATCTGGTGTCACCCTAATGCTAAAAAACAAATTTAATTATATCATATATATATATATATGAACTCCCATAATAGATTTTATGCCTAAGAACCTCATATAAAACATGAATCACTCTGATTCCATCACACCAATGAGTTCCTATTTAGTCCAAAGTCAACTTGTGCACCTCATGAACCCACATAAGACTTATTAAAATCAAATGAAAACCTGGTCATACCGATGATGTATCTATAATTTTCATATATTCCTTAAAATCCTCTAAACCTAGAATCTCAAGAGCATGTGCATGTCTTGATGCCCGACTACCCATGGAATGACCTTTATGTGGCACTACACAAGATATCAGACACTAACCTCACATTTGGGCTTCTCTATCACTTCCACAACCTCCATGTTCAGCTCAAACTATGATACAATCTCATGGTACCTATCTTGTTCCTTCCTCAGATCCCTTAGACTAATACAACCCCTGACTGCAGCTGCTAGTGAATTATTCAAACTAAACCTATCTAAATGGCCCATCTATTTTCAGGCCCGATACTCCTTCAAAACCCTATAACAATTGGTCCAAATAGGTCCTAGATTCCCACACTAGAAGAACATTTTCAATGACCCACTCCTCAATAGTATTCCTGAATCTTTGGACTCACTACCTGGTAGAGAATACTCAAGGTCATGCTTCTAGCTGCCCAAAGCATCACTGCTAAGCTCACCTAACATTGTCACTTGTCTCAAATAAGACTGATCCATCATATTCCACTTTTCTATCAGTTATTGATTCCCTTCTTCTGAGAAAAAATTCAATAGGATTATATTTACCTACACCTTATTGGTGTGCCTCAATCCATCCTCAAAATGCCTCACCCTATCAATGTCGTCAGCCACCATAGAAGAGGTCAAAAGAGATATGTCTTTGAACATCATTTCATAATACTTAATAGAAGAATCTACATATTGTAGGTTCATAAACTCACATGCTTGATCTTCCATAAACATCTCTTGGAAGACATTTTCGAAGAACCTAGCCTCAAAATCCATTAAATATTGTCCATCATGCCTTCCTTCATACACTTATATGTCCCAAAAGTTATTTGTAGGTCCTATGATCATGTAGGTATACAGCTTCACCCTCTAACCAAGGGTTATCTTATATTGGACAAATACACTCTTCACCAAGTCGATCTAGTTCTATGAATCCTACAAATCATTACCAACCTAAAAAATTAGTGGTTGATGAGACAAGAATTCTTGTGTTAAATATTTCATGGATGGCTTAGATCTTTGATCTCCCATTTCAGTGACATATATAACCTTCAACAAGCTCACCCTGAGATGCTAGTCTAATCATGGCCCAAAATTCACCATCTATTGTGGTTGACCCACCATTACAAAAACCTATACCAATGGCTCATGATTTTTCTAGCCTCAAGACCCCTTACAATAAGATATCGACATCTGATGAGTTGTGTTTTCATTTTTAATTTTGGATACACTCCTTGAAATTCGGTTAAAGGAAGGTTTTCCATGGGCAGGAAAGGTCTTAGGGGTTCTCTTGGGGTTTGGGTTTAAAAAATAAGTAAAAAAGAGGCCAATATGTAATGAGACCATAGTTGGATCATTTTTATTATTAACCATGTACTATAACTATACAAAATGAAAAAGGAGGTTCATAGTTACGGAAACCATACAGGGTGGCCCAAGAGGCTGTGCAACTCAAAATCCCCTAAGACAGTGGCTAACACATGACAACTTCTTGGATTCTCAAACATTTTGGGTGGATAGGAAATCTATGCATTTGAATTCCTCTTGAATAGAGGGGACCACAAGGTCAGTGAACATTTATAAAACCATGCAGTGAAACCATGTTCCTAATTCAAAGATATATTTTACTATTTTCCGACCAGAATATAAACGATTCTTCCCAATTTTTATCCCTCAATCGACCCCAAACCTCTTGGGTAATGGACCAACAACCTATTCCTCACCCATGGATGTTTCTCCCTTATTTATTAGGAATTTAGAGTGATATTTGGTACGAATCAATGATCCAAGTATGTCTTCATATCTATTACTGTCAAGTTTCTAGAAGAGTCTTGGTGTGATTTTGTCTCCCCTTTTGAATCCCTAAGACCCAATTCTTCTAGAGGATTTTAATTTAAGATGATAAAGGTTGTTTGGGATAGGATCGCATGCTAATATTGGTCATGATTTTGTCTAAAAGTTTGTGGGAAGTAGTCAACAAAACATTTTCCATAATCTAGATGTTTTAATATGCTTATGTAGTTGTTCCAAGAAATTTATTTACTATTTTTATGTACCTGGATAAAGAAAATATATTGGCCCTTAAATTGAGGTGTGAGACCATTTAAGAACTGGATTCGGTTTTTTGATGTCTTGAAACCAAACCAAGGGTTACCCTTAGGGGATTCCAAGCCCTTGAAATTGGTGAAATGAATTGAGAAACATTAGAATAGTTTAATTATTAAATTTAATGGGATGTGATTTTTAATTTGGGGTGACAGAATAGTTATTGGGATAATATAAATGTTTCTTTGTAAGATTTGGTAAAATTCCTAATTGGATTTTGTAAAAAACATTAAATATGTGTTTTAGATTTTGTTCTCATCATGGTTTTTAGTGAAGGAATATAATGTTTTGAAAGTGGGTAATGTTTGAAATGGAGGTTTTGACCTCAAATTGAGTTAAAAACTCACTTTATTAAGATATATCCAATGTGTAATTATAATGAGTTCATGGATATACTTTTTGGTCAAAATTCTCTCTGGGAACATTTAAATGGTTTTGTTGGAAAAGATAGTCTAGGTCATTATTTGGATTTAAAACTAAATCCCATGTTTTAAATGGTTTCATTGAGATTCTTTAAAAAGGGGTAGTTGGTATAATTGTTTCATGATGTGATTTGTTGAAGGGAAATGAGGTATGAAATAAATATATGTTAGGATTAACATGAATAGTTAAATAGTTTATGGAATGTAATGTGCGTATATGTGATAAATGGTCAATGAAGCATGTCTTTGTGGAAAATGGTATGAGTAGGGTATTGGATTAAGGCTCATTACCTCCAGGTCTGTCTGGACTAATGTTATCAGCCCCACTTATACATTTTATTAATGGAATATTGTTATTAGGATCCATGTGTTTAGTCGGGATATAATGATGCTCTAGGACCTACTAATGTTTTTCTTGGTCAAGGAAGTGATACTAAGCACTATGTTTCGAAATTATGTTCATGATGTGTCAAATAGGATAGATTATACACAGTACAAGGTTAAATTGAATTGATTATAAAATTACACTTAATGAATAATGTGTTTGAACCCTTATGTTATGTCTTAGGACACATGCATGGCTGGTGCGGGATTGGTTAGTGGGATCATATGATTGAACCAAAAGGGATAAATATGATAATTAACAATTTTTGGTCTGTGAAACATGCTCCTTTTCGTTTCCTTTATTAATGATTGCTGCTTGATTATCTTCATACACTATTTTACAGAAAGATTATTACTTTATACACTGTTTTTGGTGGCCTAATAAGTTGTAATCACTCCCTCCATTGATTTCCATGGCACTTTGGAACCCAAGAAGATGATACCTTTTTCTGGTATTACTTCTGAATAGGGACCTAGTTTTTAGTCTATGCATGGACTTCTGGGTTGGTGTATGGGATGTCTGAATCAATTTGGGAATAGGGACTATATTCAGGATATTTTTTGGTTATGGTATAGTATATTTTATTTTTATTAATTCCTGACATGTAAAGTGTACTTATCATTATTGTTTCATTATTCCATTTGATTATTGTTGGAACTTACCCTATTTTTTCATTTATTATTCCTATTGGTTATTTCAACTATTGATGTTATTTCTATTGTGTATTTACATTGATATATGGTTATACTTTCCCTATGTTTGACTTTAGACCTTCATTGCTAGACAGATGTCGCTGGCATATGGGGAGCCTTGCTTGAGGACATGTGGTGACCTGGATCAGGGCACCTTATATAGTGGATCCTTGGCTAGGGTGTTACAAAGTGTTGCTAGAATCGGTATATTTTTTCTTATTATTTGTACATTGCAGACACTAGATTATAATTTTTCAAAGCATGGTAATGAGCTCGTTACTGGGTGCCTATAGCCTCACATACAATGGAAACCCCAAGTTTAAAGGGTTGGGAAATGATGTTCTATTTTCTTCATTTATATTTTATTGATACTTCCTCTTTAACTGGTTCACATGGATGTGATGTTATTAATTTATGAGGTTTTAACTCTTGTATTAGTATTGAAATGGAGGGTGTGGGTGTTCATGAGTCATTGTAGGCACATGGGATTTATATGTAATCTTTTTTATTCCTATTCTCAATAGTTTCCTAGAATTTGGATTCTGGTAGTGTGCCTTCTATCTATGGTCTATACATGTTGATATTTCTTTAAAATGGGTTTTTATGAAATAATTTATAAAATTGAATTTGAGTGAAGCTATAATTTTGGGAATGTGGTATAAATGGAACGTTTTGTAATGTGAATCCCTGGTTTTTAAAATGTTAATATGAATTAATGAATAATTTATAATGATGGAACCTCTAGGGACACTAGAAATGGGTATCCCTAGTGTGGTGATTGCACCCATTGTGTGGGCGGTTTTGGGAAATGATAATGCCCTAGTTTGAGACATTGGTTATGGATCGTGAGGCCTTGATGAGTTTTGGATATTTCGATAGAGGGGTATTATTTTTTGTTCATTTAGTTAGGTTGTGATTATGAGGTTTTGAGATGTTTTATGATAACATGAAAGTGGAAACACTTTTCAGTTGTTACATTAATATCTGTGTTATAGACCATAGAGTGGTTGTTCAGATCTTAGTGTCAATTTTTTGGTGTGAGTATATTTTGTATGGGACCTAGAGTAAATTGTCTCTTGTTTTTCAAGATGTGTTGTGTTTCAAAAAAGTGGAATGGGTGCCACTGTGAGAAATGACTTATTGAGGCTTTATTTTTATACCATATATAAATCCCATGTGGTCTTTTCTAGATGTTATTTCTATATAAGGATTAGAAATCATTTGATCATTGATAATGACTTGTGAGACAGGTCAACTGGGTTGTTGGTTCTTTGGGGTATGTGTTGAATAGATGGGGGTCTTGGACCTTGATAGGTAAGGATATATAGTGTTTCCTCATAGAGGTTTGTCCTAGTAGGAGAGGTGGGAATGTCATTGGTTTACGAGATTTGATTTGAATTGTGGTTATGAGCCATTGGTTTTTGGAAATTGAGGGTGATATCAAGGGAGGTTATCCAATCATTGCAAGTTCCTAAGAATGAGACATATGGGTGGGTGCTTTAGAGGAGGAATCGATGCACAGTGGATTCCATTGAGTTTTTGTAGTATTCATGGTGATTCCTAGGTTTCTTATGAAGTAAGAACCATTGTGATTTTGGTTGGTTATAAGGTATGTCTTTTTTATGAGGAAGGATCATTTGGGTGTCTAACCCATCTATTTTGATGATGATTAATGAGGGACATAGGTTGAATTTGGGTAGAAAATACATGTTTGACTAAGGCATGGATGGAAGATTTATTATTAATGTGAAACCTAGGGTGAGGGGTAGTCATGTGGTTCAGATTTCTTATGAGAATGGTTGGGTTTTTGGAAGGGAACATAGAGACTACCTCAGGTTAATCAGGGTGATGGACCTAGAGGTTTGGTTAGTTGGATACTTGGGTGTTTTGCCTAGATTATGTGATGTAGGACTCATAGAGTCTAGAGTGGGATTGAATGAATGGATGTAGGAAAGTACTTGGCCTCGTTGGTTCAAATGGCGTCTAGATGTGGGAATGTGTTGGGGAGGAATGACACCATTTGTGATGTGTTAACATGTGGCTTTGGATAATTCCTTATTGTTATATGTGTGACAACATTGGAAATCATTGGTTTTCTGAGAGACCACATGGTTTTAAAATGGTGTGAAGGATCTATGTGTGTTTTTTTAATCACCGTGGTCATACTAGAATAAATCGATTAGAGTGGACGGAGTGGTTCCAAAGTATAAATTGGTTTAATACTACTTGGTACAGATTTGTGAAGCGATTTTGAGTTTTGGTTTCTAGTTCCTTGTGACGTTTTTGGTCTGGTATTCATGTCTCATGTGCGACAAATGAATCCTAGGGATTTCAAGTGGGTTGAGGTGTCCCTAGGGTGGGTGGTGTCAATGATAATAAACCATTGGGGGTAGAAACAATCGAGAACATCTTACAATACTCTTGGATTAATGATGATCATTCCCAATATCTTGGCATCATCATGAGTAAACTAAGAGAGTATTAGCTATAAATCAATCTATTTAAAGTTTTTTTTTCTGGATGGAGAACCTCTTGGAGGGTGCATTCGTGGAACAGTGAGAGGAATGCATTATGGTTGGAGGATCCACATCACTAGTTGTGAGTAGAGCCCTCAAGATGGAATAGGTTTTTGTGAATTCCTTAGATTATTTTACAAAATATATGGGTTATTTGCGGTTTGAGGCATTATTTTATCACATTGGTGGGAGTGGGTATTACACATCTACTTCCTGAGTAGGTGTCATTGGATAGTGGACCATGGTGGTTGGAATTTCCTGAGTAAAATGGTAAAAATGACACTCCTAATGTGGGGAGTGATATGTCAGCCTTGGTTATGTGTATAATATTGTGGGTTGTATACGGTGGATTGGGATACCAAGAGGAAGTTTTGAGGAACATGTTTGGGTTCCTCAGGAAGGCCAAGAGGTCCAAGTATTTATAGGACGATCGGGTTGAGGATATTGCTTTAGTTTTTTGTAGTTATTAAATAAATATAGTGTTTCTATGTGACAATGTGTAACAATGATTTGGGCATTTCCAAGGATATATGGTTCGGAATGGTCTAACACTGAATTGTAAGAATGATAAATTATAGTTATTTTTAAACTAAATTTGGTATGTATTTGAAATGTTAAGTATTTTTTAGTAATGGAATTGACATTTGAGAAAAAACCATGTTGTCTTTATCTTATGTATGGATGGAAGAGGTGCATCTATTCTGAGTGGTTTTATTCGAAAGGTTAAATGACTTTTTGGATGGTGTTATCACGGTTGTTTTGGGAAAATTAGTTGGGAAACTTGTTGGGTATATTGTGGAAGTTTTAGTTCGAGGATCTAGTGGTCTTTCCAATAATGTGAGTGTCAAAAACCAGAAGATAGAGGCTGTGAACTAAAGCGTATGGTTGGAAGTACCATATAGAGAAAGTGTTCGATTGATGATGTGATCAGTTTTTCATGTTTATTGAGAATGGGTAAACTCCATGTTAGTGTCTTGGATTTTATGGTGAGAATTTTTTTAGGTTTGACTAGTTGTGTTCTTGATATGAGTTTCATGCTATGGTTTTTTTATTTGAGTGAAGATATGAAATGTGGCCATTGGGCCCTGATTTTCGACTATTATTCATTTAGGGATGTGGTTTATGCCATGATTGGGTCATCATTGGGTTTGGAGAGTAGGAAAGGTGGGTAACTCGGAATAGTATGTTCCTTTGGTAAAAGGTGAGGAGAAGACCGAAGGTGTGCCTATTTTCTATCCCATGGCGGTAGTTCTATTTTGAATTTCCTTTTTCTATGGTACATTCAGTGGTATTAATCAGAATTTTTTCATGTGTTTTATGTTGGTAAAATTTTTCTAAGGGATACTATGTCCATTCAGTAGCACCCAACTTGTGTTGTGAATCATAGTGACAAGGTTTATCATGCATGATAGTGATTTTTATTTGATTGTTGTGATGAAAAGTCACTATTCTTATGGAATTGGATAGAGGGAAGTGGGTATGTAGCTCAAGTGTAGTGACTCTATTTTTATTGTGAGTGTACTGAATTTTAAATTTTCTTATCAAGGACGAGAAATTATAAGGTGGAGGGTTTGTAGTATCCCAGGGGTTTTCCATGTTCATTGACATTTTAAATATTCTCTAAATGCAACCTAAATTAGTTGATGGAAGGTTTTACTTGGGTTTATACGGTCTTGGGGTTGTTTGGGGGGGTTAGTAAATGGAAAAGAAGGGAAATTGGTCAATCTATTATAAGATCATGATTGGAAAATAGTTAGTAGTAATTGTGTACCATAATTGTACTGCATGCAAAATGGGGATGGGGATTAGGGAACAAATGTGAGGTGGACTAAGAGATCATGGGGATCGATCACCCCTCGTGAAGTGGTAAACACATTTCCACCGTGCAAATTTTCAAACCATATGGGTGGGCATGAAAACTATGTGTCTTAGTTTCCTCTTGTATAGAGGGAAACGTATTGCTGACATACAGTTTGATAAACCATATGGCCAAACCCAGGGCCTCAATAAAATTGATGTTTTATCATTTTCCCTCCCAAACATAAATTTTTATTCCCTGAATTTCACCCCCATTCAAACCCGTACAGTTAGGGTGAAAAATAGACAACATCCTCCGAATCCTCTAGCTCGATGTAGAGGAACCACTTCTTCCCCTATCATCCATCCCATACAAATATAGTCCATCCCTAATCACTAATGTCTAACTCCCAATCCTGAAACCTTAACTGATCTCAAAACCATAAAGTATATACCGGTCCTGAGGGGCCCATTTAGGGTGTGAGTATGAAGTGAGTAGGTGACCTGGAACTTGTGTTTGTCATACATCCATTATTGTACTAGTGTATGAATACATAAATAAATAGAAGCAACACAAATATGAAATAAAAAACTAACTACACTAGTTCTTTATAGACACAAGTGGGCATTTCACCTATATCATCCAATGACATTATATCTCTAAATATATTCCAACAATATATATTTTCAGATAATGCATGTATGAAATGATATATTTGCAGTGGTGAGGACCCATGTATTAGTTTCCTTGTGTCCCATGAATAATTTAATAGCTGAATCACCCTCAGTTTTATCCAATATTTATGTCACTAAAACCCCATGTCATTCAACGCCTCACATTCCCCCAGTCAAGTAACTTGGGTTCCAACGACATTCCCATCAACGTGTCCCATGTACCTATAACATCTTTTAAAAAATTCATCGTCGTCTTATCAGCCATATTTCCAAGGGTACGACGACATTTGTCTTCCCATATATAATAAATCACCATTAGCTCAATAGCCTGAAGCCCTGAGGCACAACGAAATTCTTCCTCCAATAATCTTGGCCCACCAACCTCAAGTATAATAGCTTGCCTCATCCCCCAACCGATGGGGTCAATCACCTAGTCAGTAAGGTCCATCTGCCTCAACCATGGCCTTTTATAGTGGGAATCTCCAATATCATTAATGGTCAACATCAACCCCTACGCTTCAAGATCTACTAAGGCCTCCACCCACAACGATTGGTCAACACCAACTCAACTAAGTCCTATCTATGTGCACAAGACTCCAATGGTGTTTCATCCAACAATGTTCAGTGGAAATCAACAAAAAAACCTAAGCTACACCATTAGGTTCCCCATGCCCCAAGATACCACATGGAAATTTCTCAAAGGACAACGCCAACACAAGTTCCATGGTTCATTCCCTCAATCTAACGACCTCATCTCATCAATCCTGACAATCCATGTCAACTCAACCTGGTGATCATCATCACCCCATGTACCTTGGTCCTAGCCTATCCTGATGAATTATTTCACCACAACATCAAAGATCAACATCACCTCAAATCCTTGGTTCTTTCCCACCGTGTCCCCATGGAACCATTTCATTTATTATACAATTTTAATAATTAAAATTTGAAAACCAACCTAACTTGTCTAGTTGGTCAAAATTTCCTTACCCAAATTAATTAATTTTAATTGAAATATAATCATGTCGATAAGTATCTCATGACATTTATAAAAATTTATAAATAACCATTAAATTAAATTAAGGTTTCCTCTCAACAACTATAACATATATATTTATTCACACACCCATAACATCAGAAAAATTAAGGGGAAAGATAGACCTAGCCTACCTAAAATTCCTAGGTTCATGTTCATCGAATATAATCCTATAGCTCAAATTGTAATAATATTAATCACAATTTTAGATAAAAACATTCAAAGAAAGGGGAATTATCTCACCCAAATTTATCATTTTATATTGCGATGTAAATAACGAATGAAAGAAAGAGGAACAAAGTATTTACCATTACGCTTCCAATGAGATAGAAGAATCTCAAATCAGAGCTTGGATAGAGGAGAGTGATAATATCCTAGAAGATTTTAGAGAGAAATCCATCCATGGGTGAGATCTACTATGCATTAGAAAAATAAAGGGAGGGGCTGATCCCCCTTATCCCCTTTTTATAAACATTATCCTTCTAAATTAATGGTGTGTACATTTTACACATCGTGAATTAGTTTCATGATATGGAAACTAGTTACACATTGAGATTTCATTGGGTAGTCCCCCCAAGCCTTCAATCCTTGGAACACATTAGGTAAACCCCTTTCACATCATGTAAATGTTTAATGTTTGAATTTTGTTTTGGATCTATTTTCAGCATCCCATACCATTAATTATTCCTGTTGTATTCACTTGAACCTTAGAGATGTCCATTAAAACATTAGACTTACTAAAAAACAATGTCTTAGAGATATAGACTTTTAGAATTAGATTACAATGCTTAGAATTTATGTTCTCTCGACCATCAATCTCAAAATGATCAAAAGAACACAAAATGATCTATTCAAAAACCAAAAACATTATAATTTATTTTAATTTAAGCGAATGTATCCCACTTTCATTTCAAAATTCTAGGTAAAAAAATTCTATTTTTTTACATTTTTACCTTAATAAAAACATTTCTCATTTTATTGACTTTTAAATGAGAAATACACATGTGATTTGATTATATATTATATTTTTTATCATTATGCGGAAAATATGTGTGTTTTTTAGAAAATATATGAACTATTCCATTAATAGAATTAATGTTCATAAAATTGAATATTTTTTAATTGATTATTTATTGTTCATAAAATGTGCTTATGGTTTGATATATTTTTCCAGAAATTCCACATTAATTTTGGTTTTTTAATTTCCAAAAATATATTTTGAGGAAAATTTGAAATTTTGGAAATCCAAAATTGATTTTTTGATTCCGTATGGATGCATTGTTTTTAATTTCAGGTTTTCGGTTGTTTGAAAGTCACATTTTGAAATTCCACATAGAAGCCCACTTAAAATGAAGGGATTTTCCCTACTAAAATATTTAACCCACTTCCCTGGATACTACCTAGAAAGGTTGAGGGAATGTGGGTGCTTATGTAGCTGCTTTATGGTGTGCCTGTTGGATGTAGATGCATATATTACTCTTTCCCTACTCATTTTATATTTTTTCACTAGTGAAGACTATAATAGGTTGATCCATGGTGTTTGGAAATGTTATTCCCCCACTACAGGTCTAAGTGGAGGGAACAGGTTTCAAGGAGGGTGTGTATTTTTATTCACTAATCATGTAGAGAGACAAAAAAGGAAGAAAATGGGAAAATGGGCTTTATTTTACAAATAAAAAACCTTTACAAATACTTTCTCTCAGACACACACATAGAGATCTCTTAGTTCTCAAAAAATGGATCTATATGGAATAGATATGATGGTGGATGGAGGCTCCCCACGGCCTCCTTATGAAGGCATGGTGTGAGGTGCCATTTTTGACACAATCCAACCAATCCCACCACCGACCACTGGACTTACAAAATGGCAATCCACCAAAAATTGAAAATTCTAATAGCTGTCAAAATTAAAATTACTACACATGAAGAATGTGTAGAAGAATGGTTTGTGGTATTCGGTATGAGGAGGTTTGGGAACACCCTTTGAAAAATGGGTGTGTATCTGGACGTCTTTATAAATTATCTCCCTCAAAAGGCAATCTTCCGGAGCATATCAAAAGTTCTTTCTTCTCATAAGCAGCCTAATTTTTTAACAAATCTGTCAATTTATATTTTTGAGGAATTAAACATGTCAAAATAGCTATTGATCCATCACTTCTCATATCCTATGATAGAAAATACTGATATTATCTATCCGAGAATGCTACATGGAGTTCTTTCTCAAGTACAAACCACATTGACTATCACAAAGAATCATGTTCGCCTTTTGGGTAAATCCAAGATCCTATAGAAAATTATTTAGCCACAATATCTTCTTTCCAGCTTCCAAAGTAGCAACACACTCTTCTTCCTTGATGAATAAATCAATTCACTTTTGCAACATTGACACTCATGATACATCTCCACCAAAACAAATATTGATGTATCAGGATGTATACATCATTATATTAGTATCTTCAACTATATATGTATTTATATAGACATCCAAGAGAGTTTCATCTCCCCCATTTCACAATCATATCTTTTTACGAACCTTTAAGATACCTCAGAATCCACTTGAATGCATTTGAATGTCGCTTCCTTTGATTGGAGTTAAATCAGCTCATGATCTCTACTACATGAGAAATGGTAGTTCTCATACTCACTATAGTGGAAATGTTTCTTAAAACTAATTAGGATTACGGAATCATCTCCATCTCATTGATGTCTTCCATGGATGAAGATAGTAAATTATTTCTCAACATCAAATGGTCAGAATGAGGAATTCTCGCTAGGTGGGCTTTATCCATACAGAAATGTTACATAACATGTTCAACATACTTCTCGTAAGATATCCATAGAAACCTCCTCTTTCTTTCACAAATGATCTATATCCCCAAAATATTTTGATCTGCTCCCATGTACTTCCATTAAAAAGATATATATAACTCCCTATTGAACTGGATGATCTTCACTGAATCCTTCACAATGATCAACCAATTATAAACAAAAAGAATATTATAAACAAAGTTACAATACTAAAGTCATTGGATGTAAAGAAAACTAATCCTTCTATATCCTTTTGTACACATGACTCATAATGAATGATTCAAACATATTGTACCACTGTCTAGGAGCCTGTTTTAGTATTTATAGACTCTTCTTTAATTTTCAGAAGTGGTTGTCTTATCCAAAAACCTAAAAACTCCAAGGATTATTTATATAGATCTCCCTAGAGATGCCAACATGAAGAAATAGTGTCTTCATTCCTATCTGTTGAAGCTCTAACTCCATTCTATGTACCAATCCGAAAATGACTTGGATTAATGTTGTCTTCACCACAAGTGAAAATATATCATCAAATTCCACTTTATTCTTCTGAAGTAATCCATTAGAAACTAATGGATCTTATTTATTGACCTCCTTTTAGATACCATCCTTATTTATCCTTAACACCCATTTTTTCATTATTTCCTTTTTACCTTTGGGTCGTTCCACCAAATCATATGTTTTATTCTTCATCAAAGACACCATCTTGTCATCCATTGCATGTGGCCACAGAAGTGTATCTATATGAGACATTACTTCCTAATATCCTTATAGTTCCCCTAATCTGTCAACAACGCCTACTCTGAAAGGAAATATTTTTTTATTGGATCCTTCATCATGAATATCATTAAACCTATGTAATATTAGGTTCGGGAGGCACAACATACCCTTGCTCTTGTCCTGGATGATACTCCTTGCACCTCCTCCAATTTATTGACAGGTGGTGTTGGTATAGGGGATGGAGAATGAATTGATTCCCAGACAATCTACCTTCTATAAATTCTAGAATTTCGAATGTCCTCGATCATCAGGTTCTCATGGAACACAACATATCTCCTTCTGATCACCTTTTTCTCCTTCAGGTCCTAAATCTTGAATCTAAAATCCACATATCCATAGTCTATGATGATTTTTGGAATATATATCCTATATAGATTCTCCCTAATATCCTCGGATACATTTGGAAATGAATAACATCCAAATATTTGTAAATCAGAGTAAGAGGGATGTTTACCCGACCATATCTTCTGTGGTATCTCAAAATTCAATAGGATCGATGGTGATCATTTGATATATTTTCCTGAAACCTCAAAAAAAATATCCAAAGAATTTCATTGGATGATTATCCAAACTCATCATGCTATTGACCTTCTCCATTATGGTTTGTTCATACATTCTTTAACTCCATTGTGTTTTGAGGTTTGTGGGATCACCCTTTCATGTAAGATTCTATAAATCCTGCGATATTCATTGATTTCCACAGAAATGTACTATACTCTATTATCAAAATGAGGAAACATATGCTTCGTTCAAATTTCACAGTCCACCATGACATGGAAAATCTTCATGTAGTCTGTTAATTAGTCCTTTAGCATCAACAAGAACAACCCCAACCATCGAGATGCATCATTGATAAAGGATAACAAATATTTGTTACCTCCGAATTAATCCACCTCCATGGGTCTGTATACATCAGAGTGCATGAGATCCAACAACTCTAATTTCTTTAATATACACATTGAATGATTCTACCCATACAAAATTAACTCATAAATCAAAAGCAAATTAGACCAAGTATACCCATACAACAATTATAACCCTACACCATTAACACATTTTTTATAAGTTAATTAAGTACTTAAAGAAGTCAATTCAGAATTCAGGAGGTTTGGGGGCAATTTAAGGGTTTGGAGTGGCTGCCCATGGGGGGGTAGGGGTGTTCGGGGGGCTTTCCAGTTCAATCCTAAGGCTCAACATGGGTGTGTTTTATCAATACATAAATCATTGAAATTATCTCTATCCACTATGCATCATGTTCTCAACCTCAAAGAAGTTATAAGGTTTGTACACACACTGAGGTGCACATACTTGGGGGGATGAATCTCATGGATAAACCCCAAAAATTAAACCTGCAATTGGCTATTTTAAGTGCATGATCAGGAAATATGCACAACCTAGTTGAGAAATAACTTGAATAAATCTAATAAAAAATTCGTCATTGATCCTCAAATCCATGACCATGATTAAACCTAAATTAATTTTCCAAGTGATGAACTTTTACCAAGCATTTCACAAGGATCGTGTCGACATTATAAAAATATAGTTTGACCAATTCTTTCCCCATCTACATCAAGAAACATTGATTCTCAAGTATTAAATCTTGATCAATCATACCTACTTCATCCAATGTTAGGGTTTCTCTGAGTACATCATAGAAACCACACAAAACATATAATATACCATGGTCTTCCCACTATATACATAATTATCATTGACCTCCAATATGTGAGTTTTATTTATACTCCATCATAGAAATCCACTTATGAAAGTTTTCTCGTCCAGGGAATAATCTCAATAGTAACTCAGACCACCCATATGTGTTCTTCCAATTCTAAGGCATAAGTCCTACAAGGATCTCATCCTTATACTATGGGAGTACCCTTATTTGGGGAATAATACTACGAAGCATATATTCATTACCATATGGGAGTATTATCATCCAAATAATAATCCCTAGAAGCATATCAACCCTCCAATATGGGTGTATTCTCATTTTAGGCATAACCTATATAATCATCTAAGCCCTCCCCTATGGGATTATTTTCATTTAGTGAATATTTATGATAAGAATCTCATCCCACTCCTATGGTTGTATTCTCATTTGGGTAACAATACCTATATACATCTCATCCCTCCCCTTAGAGTATTCTCATTTGAGGAATATGACCCATAAGCATATCCACCCTCCCATATAGGAGTATTTTCATCCAGATATAAGCCCATAAGTATCATAGAACCAAACACACGATCACCCTAGAATACCAGGACAACCATGAATTGATATATATGAGTCCCCTGATAGATCACATGCCATGACCCCCCATTTAAATGATCAATGAAATCCGAATGTGTTTGGTCTGATATCTGTAGTTCAGTTGTTGTTTTCACTTAAAATAATGTCCATTTCAAACAAAATAGAGACCCTTTTAGTGATAGCGGCCACACCTTGCCTCGGATAGAGGCGGGGTTGACTCGTACAAATCATCAAGGGCCCTTGTATCGTTCTTATAAAATATCAATGCATTCCGAATGCATTTGGTCGGATTTCCGTAGGTTAGTTGTTGTTTTCACATAGAATTGTGTCCATTTTAAACAAAATAGAGAACCATTGTGTGATAGCGGCCACATCGTGCCTTGGTTTGAGGCGGTGTTGACTCATAAACATTACCAAGGACCCTTATATCGTTCTTATAAAATATCAATGCAATCCGAATGCGTTTGGTCATATTTCCGTACGTCAGTTGTTGTCTTAACTTAAAATCATGTCCATTTTAAACAAAATAGAGACCCTTTGAGTGATAGAGGCCACACTGTGCCTCGTATTGAGGCGATGTTGACTTTTACAAGTCACCAAGGACCCTTGGATCATTCTTATAAAATATCAAGTCGATCCGAATGCATTTGGTCATATTTCCGTAGGTCAGTTGTTGTTTTCACTTAAAAACGTGTCCATTTTAAACAAAATAGAGACCCTTTGAGTGATAGCGTCAACACCATGCCTCGGATTGAGGCAGAGTTGACTTTTACATGTCACCAAGGACCCTTGGATTGTTCTTACAAAATATCAATGAAATCTGAATGCATTTGGCCAGATTTCCGTAGGTCAGTTGTTGTTTTCACTTAAAATCGGGTCCATTTTAAACAAAATAGTGACCCATTGAGTGATAGCGGCCACACCGTGCCTCGGATTGAGGCAGGGTTGACTCGTACATGTCACAAAGGACCCATGGATCGTTACTATAAAAGATAATGGAAATCTGAATGTGTTTGGCCGGATTTCCATAGGTCATTTATTGTTTTCACTTAAAATTGTGTCCATTTTAAACAAAATAGAGACCCTTTGAGTGGTTGAGCATTCTTGCATGTTGCGGGTGCATATCATCTGTTAAAATGGGAAAATGACTCATTGGAGAAAGGCTTTTTTATTTAATAACAATTACAATTTTCCTAAGAACATTTACATACAACAATGTTTCATATTTTCATCCCCTTATCCCCTCTCAAAAATGACCACAAATTGTATGTGTCCCCAAGTCAGATCTTCATTGTATTTGTGTACAATCTGCCATCAGGTATGCAGCCCACTCGTTTCGGAAGACATCTATATCATCTTGTGAGTATGAGGCTTTTTGGTAGTCACGGTAGTACTGTAAAATAAAAAAATAGAGAATTAATAAATAACTTAAACGAACTAGTAGTTGTTTTTAAAAATACCTCTTTTAGGATGCTATTTTGATGATGAAAAATAATCTCTTTCATAAATTTACAAAAATAATAACCGCAATCATAACATTATTATCAATAAAATAAAATATAAGTTATATTACTTGATTTTTAGACCTAAAATGTAAGATGTAGTTTCTTACATATTCACAAACTACATCATGTGTGGGCGGTTTGATGGATATCCTTGCTTTGAATCCAGAAAATAAATCTTCAGAGTATCCAAGTTCACCGCAATTAGCAACCAATTTTTCCTAAAAACACAAAAAGGAATAAGTAATAAAAGAAGTTAAAATATAATTTATATGCTTTATTTGTTGAGTATTACCCCTACATGGTTGGTATTAGGAAAAGTCGGTCATCTGTAATCTTCCATTCAAATGTTTTCAGCAAGTCATTCACTATTTCATCCCTTTTTGATGGCTCTATTTTTGTTAGGTGTATTGATGTGATATGAGGACAAACCAGTCCAAATCTTGGTCCATGAGAAAATTCCTTCAACTATTTTTCATAAATGCGTCTGTCAACAATATAAAATGCATTTAGTCATAATTTTCACATTTGATCAGCTTTTGGAAGATCAATTCATGGAAACATACATCATATATACATTTACAACTATGAAGCCTAGCCAACCATTTTCAAGGATTTCATTTACATTTTCAGCAGCAACGAAATCTTGAAATTCATCTGTATATATTCTCTTTGAAAACCACTATATGACTATTACCATCTTTTATCTTCGTATCCACATGAGTCTTCAATGCTAGTAAATGTGGATACAGAACAGGTGGTGTTATTGTGCTTTCAGTATCTCATTGGGATCAGTTGGTTGATCCTTTAGATGGTTTTGAGACGACGTTTGTCACCCCCTTCCCTTTCTCTATCTGTAACAACAATCATTGGTTCAGACACATTTTTCATTAATTGTTAATGGTTTAGCTTGAAATTAAAAGGAAATAAATACATCTTTGTCCGCATGTGCTCTTAAAAGTTGTGACATCCATGCAATTAATGTTCCAATATCCTTTTCGACCATATGAATATCATCGTCATCAAATGGAATAGGTATCTCTGCATTTGGCTCCTGAGCTACAGTAATCATCACTTTCAGATGATCCTTCGAGTGTGGTCTATTATGCAGTGTGGCATCTAGGATATTGAACATTGTAGCCCTCGCTACAAGGTGATAGGTGAGTGTAGATAGATATAAATCACAATCATTATCACCCTGTAGAAGATGAGTACAGAAAAATTTATAGTGTTTTTCTGATTC
Source organism: Viscum album (assembly GCA_963277665.1). Classification (NCBI taxonomy): domain Eukaryota; kingdom Viridiplantae; phylum Streptophyta; class Magnoliopsida; order Santalales; family Viscaceae; genus Viscum; species Viscum album. The sequence goes on from OY728127.1 coordinate 1,804,342,901, forward strand.
ATATTTCATGGGAACAATTATTAGAATATTGATTATCATGGCTAAGACAGTTCTTTGAGGTGAATGGCTCGCCTCAAAGCTGGTGGGGGGTGGGGCGGGATGTTCATGCCGTGGTTGTTCTTCAGTTCTATCTTCCCTTTGATTTTCACCCATAAAAGTTTCTAGCAACTCTCCCTACCATTGAAATTTTTCTTCCAGGGTTGCTATTTTGTTACTCATTTGTTCCAATTTTTCATCTGTATCATCCATTTTTTATCTTCTCAAAATATACTCGGGGTGTCACCCCAAACCCTACACCTCTGACACGACCGTATTTTTCTGGCTGCTTCAAATCCATCGATAATAGGTCTATATCCGCTACAGGAGTAGCCGATTCCTGTGACTGTCAGATACAGGAAAATAAGTAATTATTTTTCAGTAATAGAAATTTTAAACAAATTATTTTATCATCATGTCATACTTACACATATTTCCCACACTTTCTATGTTTTCTCTTCTACAAACTTCCCTTCTTTGTTCACACATTCCTCCTTCCATAGCACATGACGTGGTATGGAAGTGCATTTGGTTTTAGACTCATAAATCTACATATAAACATAGAAATATAATTATGATGTTGTTTATTGGAACCTAACAATATTACTGTTAATTTAAAATACATACCATTTTTTTTCTAATGAAGCGTACCCCATCCATGCTTTACGATAGGGGTATGTTGGTTTTGAAGCATGTTCCTTATTTTCAGTACAGATTTTCTGTTTCATAAATGAAATATTGAAAATCAAAGTGATTAATACAGGTATCCCCAAGCAACGTATTATCACACACAATGTACCTTAAACTTCTCATCCCCACGACGACTAATAAATGAATCCCATGCTTCTTGGGATATCTGGTGAGCATAGACAATGGGTGGGTGCGGGTTTATTTTACCTTTATAATCTTTGAGGTGACATCTTGTTAAAATAGTGAGAAAACCTTAATGAATCTTTCCTACAAGCCTTAGTACATAATCCTTGTGTGAATCATCTACTATAAATGTACTCTGTAAGAGATTGAGAAGAGTAAGACATTGTTTAATTATTTTATTTTCTAGTAAATTAAATAAATAAATTCATAATGTTACCGAAATTTCTTCCTAGATGACAGCCTTCATCCCAGACATAAAATGGTGCCATGAACCTATGTCAATCGGCACACATTGCCGAGTGACAACTCCAATGTAGCTGCTAAACATAGCCTTGTGGGGATTCACATGTTGGCCTCGTGAATTCCATCCGACTTCAAATTTGATGCCTTTTCTTTTCGCCTTAATAATTTTGGCTAACACCAAACTACGAAGCACCTGTGATTTCTATGACGCTGGTCCTTCATTCCCAACCATTTCATTGATATCAACATCATATATATGTTCATCTAGAATGGTATCAACGGAATGTTATTATGGTTGTTGGACCTCAAAACTATGAGCAGCAGGAGCCGCAGCAGTAGGAGCAGCAGGAGGAGCAACAGGAGGAGCAGCAGCAGGAGGAGCTGCAGCAGGAGGAGCAGCAGGAGGAAATGGAGCCACAGAAGGAGCAACAGAAGTAGTAGTATGAGCTGTAAGAGCAGCAGGAGCAGCAGCCGGAACAACAACAGCAGCAACATGAGCTGTAGGAGACGCAGGAGTAGCAGCAACCGCAGTAGCAGCTTCTTGAGAGACTTGTTCAGCCTCAAGGTTAGGAGCACCATAATGTGCAGAAGTAATTATCTGCAAAAGTGGTTGAACAGTTATTTCAAATTACATAAATTCAGTAATGATAAGATAATAACATGAGATAACAAGATCTATATTACAAACAAAATATAACCTGTTTACTGAACTCTCTTCCTTTTTTTCAAAGATTGATGGGATTTGACACCTCTATCGACTATCCAAATACCTTCATTGTGGTCTCCACTAACATACAAAACATCATCTGCATTAGGACCACTCTGAAATGATTGTGACGTACCACTAAAATAATCTTCCTCAACTGACTTTTCATTGGAACCTTCAGTAGTTTTGGACAATAATAGAACAATCGACCACTTTCGGTTTGCGGGATCTGGAACATAAAAAAAATGTACCGCTTGTGATGTCATTATAAACTGTTCGTCTTTTTACCCTTCTTTACTAAAATCAACTTTCAAAAATCCCCATTAAACTATTTTAACACCACTGTTGTTATCAATCCATTTTCATTGAAAAATCATCAATTTGAATGTCTTATAATCCAACTCTCATATTAGTTTGATAATTCCAAAGTATGACATATTTGCATAAATTGGATTTATGTCCTTACTAGCAGAAACATTCATCGCTTCATCCACTACTGTAAATCCACTATTTTTCATGGTACTATCTTCATCATGTTCATCTGTATAGAATGTATAACCATTAATTACATAACCACTGTATGATAATACATTCACACCTGGTCCAACGGTTAGCCATCGAAGACGTTCTAAAATTGAATTCGTATTTTCATCCAACTGCTTAAAAATATGGTCTTGAAACCATCCTATAAACTGGTGATTATGTGTATCTAATAACCATTTTTCACCCCTCGATGGATTCCACTTCCTAATAATTTCATTGTGAGTTTCAATATATGGAGCAACCTCCCAATTGTTATGCAAAACATAAAGATGAGCCTGCTCCCGATCTGTAATACTGATTGTCACAACTTCTCTTCCAGAAATTCCCTCACCCTCAATTCATCTAGTGTGATGAGATTGCAGGATACCAATTCCTTCCACATCATATAGGTATTCAGTACAAAATTCAATGGCTTCCTCAACAATAAATCGCTCCACTGTACAACCCTCTGGCTGACTTCGATTTTTGACATACACTTTAAAAATCCTCATATACCGTTCAACAGGATACATCCATCTATAGTGCACAGGACCATGAAGTCGAATCTCTCTCACCAAGTGAATCATCAAATGAACCATCATATCAAGGAATGTTGGCTTGATGAACATTTCTAATTCATATAATATGATGACAATTTATTTTTCCATAGCTGGCAATTTCCCCAGGTCTAAAACTTTGCTACATATAGCTTTGAAAAAGAAACAATGTTTTGTTAACGTATGACGAACATTCTTGGGAAAAATGTAACATAATGCTATAGTAATTAGATCTTGAATCAAAACATGTAAATCATGTGATTTTAAACCTTTTAACTTAAAATCATTCATTGACACACTGTTCTTGATATTTGATGAGTACCCCTCTGGAACCTTTACATCATTGAATAAGTTGCAAAACTGATATCTCTCCGCCCTAGAAAGAGTATAAGCAGCTGGAGGAAGAAACATTTGATTTTCACCCTTCACGGGAGCCAACTCATCTCGTATTCCCATGTCAACCATGTCCAACCTTTCCTTAATTCTATCTTTTGTTTTGCCAGATGCATTTAGCAACGTTCTGATATCAATGTCACATACATTTTTTCCACATGAATCACTTCAAGAAAATGTCTGACGTACAAACAATTCCAGTATGGTAATTCAAAAAAAAACTGATCACTTTTTCCAATCGATTTTTGTAAGATTTTTCGAAAATGGTTTAACAATAATATTGTTAAGATTTTTACTTTCTCAAATAGCTAATCAACTGTTAGTGGACACGGTGTTGCACATTTTTCTGAACTTACATTGAATGATGTCGTCCAAGATCGGTACTTATTTTGATGAGGAAGAAATCTATGATGTCCTAGAAACACATATTTCTATGAATGTTTCAACCTAATTGATTCTGTATCTTCTTCGTACACGGGACACCCTTGAGTTCCTTTAATGCTATAGCCTGAAAAATTTCCATAAGCACGGAAATAATTTATTTTCCCATACAACATCACTCTCAATGTGAAGTATTCAATTTTATAAGAATCATAAAACATTACACATAAGTCCCACAATAACTTCAAATCATCGATCAAAGGATCCAGATAAACATCAATATCGTTACCTGGTTGTTTTGGTCCTGATATAAGCATAGATAAGATGATGAATTTCTGCTTTATTCATAAACAGGGTGGCAAGTTATAATTTAACAACATAACAAGCCATGTAATATGAGCGCTGGTTTGAAAAAACAAAAGGATTCACTCCATCTGTAGATAATTCAAGATGAAGGTTTCTTGGATCTTTTCCAAATTCAGGATACTCGTGATCAATTTTCTTCTATTGAGGATAGTCGGTCGGATGACGTAATAACCCATATTTATTTCTTTTATCAGCATTCCATGAGAATTTTTTTTGCAGTTTCTTCACATCTTTATAGATTCCTAAACCTTGGAATGATTGGAAAGTACCATACAAATTTCGTAGGATTGGATTTATCTTTATTGTATCGAGAAGAACCACACTTTGGGAATTCTATAAGTGATTTTTTCTCTTTTTGAAACAATATATAGTCTTTCGGGCAGGCATGTATTCTTTCAGAAATAATTCCCATCGAGTGTAGCATTCGTCTAGCTTTATATGTCCGGCTTGGGAGATCATTATCTTCCGGGAGCATTTAATTCAAGAGAGAAAGTAGTTCTTTAAAAATGACATCACTCCATCCGTTGCCTGCTTTCAATTTATAAAACTTCAGTATAGCTGACAATGTTGTATACTTAGTGCAAGTTGCATACAATTAAATCTTTGCACAACTCTTTGACTTCTCAAACAATTTGGGGCAATCACGGAGTTCATCTTGAATTGTCTTTGTCATTTCCTCAATAAGATTTTCATCATCATTGACATCTATAATCACATCCTCCATACAGTCTTCTTCATTATCCATATTTGTATTCATATCTGACGATCCATAAAATGTAGTTTTATCCCAGCCAGTAGCTACATTCTCTTTTTCTCCGTGTTTATTCCATCATTTATAACTCTGATCTATTCCATGTCATATCAAATGTTCATTCAACTCCTCTGGAGTAATTAGTCTATATTAACAACAACGTAAACACGGAAAAAGGATTTGAGAGGGTTCCTTTGCGTGATCCTTTGAAAACATGATGAACTCTTTCACTCTGTTCTCGTACTCTATTGTTAAACGATTAGCATCCATCCAATATTTATTCATCTTCATCCTATTTGAATCTCAAATATTAGTATTTATGGTTCAAGTACACAAAAAAAGACTTCCAAATACAGTAGAAGAGAATCACTTCCTTATAAAAGAGATCATGTAGTCTAACCTATAAACAAGATTCATAAAAAAAATATTAGATTCACGAAAAATATGATGATCTATCACTCTATAAAGAGGATATAAGAGGAGATAGAGGATTTCCAATCAATGAGAGATCCCCTTGTCAGAGAGAAACCAAACGCATCCACAAGAGCTATCTGAGAAGAAGGGAGTTTGGAGGAGTTAAAATGACTCTAGTAATCCTTAAAAAAATCAATGAGAGATACCCTTATCAGAGAGAAACCAAACGCATCCACTGGAGCTATCTGATAAGAAGGGAGTTTTGAGGAGTTAAAATCACTCTTGTAATCCTTAAATAATCAATATTTAAAATGATATTTGTGTAGGAGAAAAAAGAATATAAAATGGGGCCCATGGAATTTAAGACTAGAAGAAAAGATACCACATTGCAACCTCCCATGGACACGGTACAGAAAGGATTTAGACAACCATACTATATTGTATACTTCTTGTCATGAACTAGGCCAAGTTTCCATTCTACTTGACACCTGACCCAACTCATGGGAAGGTCCAAAGGGAATTACCAATCCCCATGGGTTGTAACTAGTGCCTAGACAATGAGTAACACCTTTGTGAAAGGTTTTCTCATGTAAAAAACCAAAATATTACATAATAATCAAACACCATAACATAACCAAATTTCACAATATAATAGAAAAAAAGATAACACTGTAATAGGGGATAAGAATTTAACAATTTCAACCAAAACCAAAATAAAAAAAAGGTAAGGGAACCAACAATACAACCAAGCCTCCATTAAACATGAGGGTCAACATCCCCATTCCACAACCAATAACAGTCACCAAATGGGGAACTACTAGCACATATATCCACCATCACCACCAAGGGAACATTGGTTTTATTTTTCTCACTAAACCCTAACAAATATGGCTGTAAAAACATATGTTTTGACTAGTTAAATATTGGTTATTTGTCCGTCTAGTGATTTTATGGGACATAATTTTGATTAATTTTCCTTTTAACATTTATGGAATGTGGTTTCAACAAATATTGAGTTAAAAAATTTAATTAAATTCATTTCACTGACTATTGGGGAGTGTATGAGTTTCTAAAATTTATAACTTATCAAAATATTCTAATGATTGATTTTCATGAGGGGTTTTATAATTTTTTTAAATTATATCCAAACATGAAACAATGAGATTACAGTAGTTTTCATGTTTTTTGATTCAATAATAAATAAAATTTAGAAGTTAGTTGTTCTCGTAAAATCTAATTGGAGATCTAAATATAAGATTATGATTTTTCCTAATTATTAAATAACTACATGAATAAATCATTCAAAGTAAAAAAAAAATTATTATTTTCAACTCTTTTTATTGTACGATTTTCAAAATTTCAAAACAATATATTATATTTCTTGATGAGGAATACGTGATTTAAAAAAATTTAAAAGGAATGATTTCAAATATTATTTTTCAAAGGATGGTAAACATAGGTAACTATGTGAGACATCATGTTATATGATAAACTAGATTAGACTACTACACTGACTAGTGTACCCTAGTGTAGATTAAAATCATATTGTTGGAGTTTCCTAATAAGATAAATATCATAACATAATGTCTTATAATTTATGGAATTAAATATATTTTGGTAGATAATTCTACAAGTTTATAATATTATAATTTCTCATGTTTTGACAAAGTGTTTTTCCAATCATGATGTTTCGATTTATAATAATATAACATGGTCTGTTAATGACATATTCATTACAATTATCCCCTTGTTATAACCATTATTTGTAACACCATTCATATAGTTAATGTAACATCCTATTATCTGTATTCATTTAATTACATTATAATTACTTTTTTTCCTCTTAAATTAGGCGTGTCACAGTACTTCTAAGGGTGGAGAGAATTTGTTTGGGATGGTTTACTAAATTTTGGTGATGTATTATTGTTTGAATAAATGTATTCTAGGTGTAAATGAGTTTATGAGGCTGGGTTATTCTCCATCACTAGGATTCCATTGTGCTCAATTCTACACCCTATATAAAATTATATCTATTTTATACAATCACACTTCTAATAAAATAAACACACATGACAAACAACCATTTACAATCGTCCATTCATTATCAAATCCTTACGCAGAACAAAAAAATTGGAAAACATGTTTCCCACAACCCATACAATTTATAAAAACATTTTAGAACCAAATAAATCATATAAAACACCTAAAATAATGTCAAATAATGGAACAACCAACCTATTTCTTGATATCTTCAAAAAACCAGAATGAAACCACCAACTGAACTAATGAAAGGCCCTAATGATTCAATTAAACACCATAACCATAAAGATTTAACCAAAATAAATGATTCAACTAACAGCAAGAACAATATTGAAAAAATATTTGGAAAACGTGCCATGGCAGGTCCAGAAAACCAATGAGGGTGTTGCGGGAGGCGAAGGTCCGTCAAACAGAAGAGGGCGTTGCGGGCGGCGGAGGTCCGGAAATGCGAAGTGAGGGTGGCGGAGGTCCGGTAACAAGAAGTCGGGCGTTGCGGGCGGCGGAGGTCCAGCAAACCGAAGGGGCGTTGCGGATGGTGGAGTTCTGGCAAAACGAAGAGGCGATGAGGTCAGCAGAAGTTAGGAAAAGAGGAGCGAGGGCGGCGGAGGTCCGGCAAGAGAAGCGCGGGTGGCAGAGGGGAGTCGCAGGGTTCTAATACCATGAGAGCTTTAGGTCACAATTAAACGAGGGCACTGTGCGACCGACCTTATAAAAAAATGACCTAAGGTTTTATCAGCCCTAAAAAAGTGCTGATAAAGACTACCATTATCAGAGCTAACATTTTAGTGCTGATAAAGGTATCCTTTATCAGTGCTTTTTTAGCACTGATAATGGTACTCTTTATCACCGCTACAAAAGAACTGGTAAATCTTACCTGTATCAGCGCTAAAATTTTAGCGCTGATAAAGGATCGTTTTATCAGCACTTCTTTAGCGCTGATAAAGGTTACCCTGTATCAGCGATAAAATTTTAGCACTGATAAAGACGCCATGTATCAGTGCTAAAATTTTAGTGCTGATACAGGATGTATTTATCAGTGCTAGAAAAGCACTGATAAAGAGACCATGTATCAGCGCTAAAATTTTAGCTCTCATATAGGGTAACCTTTATCAGCGGTTTTTCTTAGCGCTTATATGAGGGGGTGCTTCCCTTGCATGTTTTTGTATTAGTGTGAATTTTTTTCCAAATTTATTCTTGAATTCAATATATCCCATTCCAAAAATCTTTACCGAATTACTATTTTCCATCATGACTTCCCCAAAGTCACCATCTGGATAGGTTAAGAAATACTAAAGATGCATAGTAACATGGTACAATGTTTTAGTATCAACCACCAGATGTGTTTCTTACACTGATGTATGATAAAATATATCTTTTTCATATTCAGAGAGAAGAACAAGTTCTCTAGTGATTCTCACTTGTACATATCCATTTCTTCTTTACTGGTTTCTACTTAGTCCATTTTCCTGTAGAAACTCTCTATAGTTCTTCTTCATTTCTCCCTCCATTCCATAATGGTTGAATTTGTATGTAGTCCCCCTATCATTAAGGAACATTAATATATTATTTCTCAATACTCTACTTTCTTTTTTTATCTCTGGAATCTCTAGGATGAGAGATTTTGTTTGGTTCTAACTCACATCCTTCCTCCGGGCCTCCCCATTGAATAGTGCATATTTTACCATCACCAGGGTATGTTTTCCAGTGAGTTCCAAATTAATGAGTGAGACAAAACTAATATCCTGCCTATGGAGAAGTGTGTAAAGAATGTGGTTTTCCTGATCTTTATCATTCAGAGTCTTACCTATAGCCACCAATTTCTTCACCAGTATTTGAAACTTTCTAGTGTCATCGGCTATAGATGTTTAACTATATAATGGAAGATTCATTAAAAAAATTCCACAATATGATATTATTTCTAGAATTCATTAATTAGTACATATTTTCCAACTTCATATAGAGATTGTTTGTTTCAATCTATTGTGAAACATAGTGGTAGATTTTGTGATCAATCCATTGTTGGATTTGACTGATCATCTTCTTTTTCTTCATCATCCACTCTACATTCTTGTCTGTATTGAGGTCGACTCTATTGTAATCAATGAGATCAAAAGTATCCTTCTCATTATGGAAATATTTCTTTCGAGAATTCCAAATGGAGTAGTTAGAAGAATTCAACATGATCATCCCTCCCGTGGATGGTCCCTCCATTGAATATCATTTGTGTAAAAATTGATGCATAATCTAGAAAAATGGGGCTCCTCGTTGTGACTGTAATGGTAAAAAATGGTGGAATCTACCGATGGATTGTTGAAATTAGAAACCAATTGATCAATATATTACCAAATTAGTATCAATGGACTAGGTAAACTGATGATGTGGAGATGACATGGCACAAATGTAGCATGTCGGAGTAACTACTAGAAAAGTCACTAGCATCGAAATAATACATTCTTCTGTAGAAAGGGAAGCCTGTAGAACTCGAAGTTCAACCAGACATTGACCAGGCATAGGAATCTTTTTTTGACACCATATTTGACATTTTTTTCTATTGTAATTTGATTTCCACAGACATTCATAATCTGACATCCAAATAGTATTTCAAGATACTGGAATTCTCTGATCACTAGAAAATATCCACTCCTCACCAATATTTCACTAGAACCTCCTTTAATACCACTTGTTGTGATTCACTGATCACAAAGATAGAGAACCAAGAAGATAAGTGGAAAGAAAATGAGATTTATTTCACTAATAACTAACCATTGGAAAACAAAATCCTCTCTCTCACAGTGAGCTCTCATCGATCTAAAAAACAATGGAGTTCTTCGCTTGGATCTAATTGTGGAAGGAAGCTCCCCATTGCCTCCTAATATAGGAATGGTACGAGGAATAAAGTTTGACACAAATCCCAACAATCCCCCCACTAACCATTTAACTTCCAAAATGGGAATCCATCTACCATTAACAACACTCAGAGTTGTCAAAAGAATGGTTACTACACCTGAAAAATTTGTAGCAACATGTTTTGAGGTCTTGGCTAGAGGATGTTGGTGCACCCCCTTTTAAAAGGTGTTGCGTAGTTGGAAGTTTCCAATGGTGTGGTGGGGGGTTTTTTCATGGATTAGTGACATTAACTAGTCATTATATTCTCATAGGGGGTTGTTTTTTTTCTTTGGAGAGTTGAGAGAAGTGTTGTTTATGTTTTTTCAGTTTAAATAGAATCAACATGCCGCAATAGGTTCTTGAAAGGGGCATCCCATGTGATTCAGGGGTTAAAAATTAGGGATTTTTTAGTGTTCTTCCAATACAAAAATATGTTATCCAATTCATATATTTTTTCCACTATTCTAGTTTATAGGTGTTTTCTTGAAGTTTCCCTTCCATGTTAAAACTTAGGATCAGTGTTTTTTAGAAGCTTCATGTAATGTGCTCAATAAAAGTCCACCTTGAACAACTACCTACTTCCATTACACCTCAACACAAAACCTAATTCCAATCCACCCCTATTATAATTCAAGGACTACCCCCTAAAATTCATGCCCTCACCATATCAATCCAACCCATCAAGGAATACATGAAATTTCTAGAAGAAAATGGTGCAAAGGCGAATTGGCTGAGTCTGTTAGGGGTTTCTTAGGGAATTCCAATAATATAACCACTATCCTCCACTATGATGTACATTAAAAATACCTCATCTCTCTATTTGTAAATATATCCATATATTAACTATGAAAAACATTACCCTTTTCAGACATGTTTCCTTCCATGTATCTCTATGCTTCATCATTAATAAACTCTAATTTTTTGAATATTTTTACTTCACCTTGTTTTTTCCGCCATTTACTAATTTCAAATAAATTTCCATTTCGTTTTATGTATTTTTTCTGGTCCATTAGGGTTCTCATTTCTTATATTAGTAGTTAGTTTCTTGCCCAGTTTATGTTGTTTTTTTCCTATTCATTCTCTATTACTGCTAGAATTGTTTTAAATTTTCTTGTTGGGATATATTCTTTTCCCCCTCATCTATACTGATCATGCAGTAATAACTATATTCTCTTGTTCAAAGGAGGGAATATGAAAGTGGATTTATGAATTTGAATGTTTCTAAATAACTATTGTTCAATTATTTATCTAGGATTACGATGGATAAAATTATCAGTGATGAGAAATCCCTAAAATTACCTTCTAATTTTCTTCTTCCCATTTACTCTAATCTTACACATCCCTTTACTAACAACATGACTTGAATATTTGATTTATCATATGGAGAATCATGGTTGGACTTCATAAAGTCATTTGATAGTCCCCCTATACATGATGGAATAAAATTACCTAAGGTAAAAGAAATTTTAGTAAAAGGTAGTCAACATATTCTATTTAGTGTAGGATAAAATAACACATTACATTGATACACATTTTCCCCTTATTAATGAAATTATTCATTGAATATCATGATAAGATTCAACACAAACATCTTTTATTGTGAAATAAAACATATATATTTTTATTGGGAACATATACCAAATAAAATATTACTTCTATATCATATATGGTATTATATGTGTTCAAGGAATTTTATAAATAATAGTTCAATAAAATAAGTCACTGATTAGTGGATGGAACATATTATATAATTTTTAAAAATATATTTTTATATAACACATTATCCTAGATAAAACATTTTATCCTTGCCTATATTTCAAAATATGTTATAATTTCTAACTAATAATAAAAAAAATATGAATATAATAAATTATCTCATTAATTTATAAAAACAATTTATTAATAAACAAATAATATTATCACATAAGTTAAAGGAGAGGAAGAAACCAAAACTTTTACCATTCATCTACGATTATTTACATTCAAATATTTTATATAATAAAATTTTTATTCATTATATGAATTTATAATATAATATTTATCAATTATTATCTTCCATAGTATTTGAAAAACATGTAAATCATACATTTCATATCACATACCCTATAAAACTAAATAAATTATTTCTATAACATGGATACCTAACATGTACTTTGCATATAGATTCAAAAACTCCATCAAATATCATAAAAAATTCTCTACTATGGAATTATAAATCCTCTATTCTAATTTTACCATTATGTTTCAGTGACATTTATTAGATACTAGAATAAAATTTATTTGACTTCCAACTAAATTTTATTCTTCCCCTTCGATCATTATATTTACCCATGTGTTCTATTTACAATAAAACCAAACGCATAAATAATTATCCAAGTATATCTATTTTCACAAATTGATAATATGTACTAAATATTTCTTGAAATAATTCATCATCTCAAACCATTTCAATAAAAAACAACATAATTGAATTCCAATAGAAGAATTATCCATAAGGAAATATCTTGTCTCACTATGTTATTATTATATCCAATCACATTTAAAATAATGAACGTACAAAATTGTAATGACTATATCAGTGGAGAATAATATTTTTTTGGTCATTTTGTATCTAATATAATCAAATTATTATTTGAATTTTTTTATGATTTCTATTTATTTGGATTGACCAGTGGAATAGCTTCAACACATGGTGAATTTGGAATTGTTTTCTTTAATACATATAATTTTCCATTCTTAGGAACTCTTCTTATGTTAATTGTCTTAGTAGTTTATCACATTAATATTCTCCTATTGAGGAATAATCTCAATGTTTTTCTAGTTAAGGATTATTTTATTTATCTACAATATAATATTTTTTCATTCAAATATCATATATATATATATATATATATTCATCAAGGAATTTTAATTAACCAAATGCAACTAAAATTGATGACCCCAAACATTATATAATTTTAGTGATCCAAAATCCATATTTCTCTATGAAATACGTCTTATTTTGTGTTTCTCTAACCAAATATTATTTAGGAAGGGAATCTTCCAAATCAAAATATTTTTGAAACACAAACAGTTGAGTGGATGAATCTTTATTAAAATTAATCATATAGATACTACTTAACTTTATTAATTCGGTAACCTAATCCTATTACGATCCCCTAGCTAGTGTAACCCAAATAAAAGACCAAGAATAAGATATCAAAGGAATATTAATGGGAACTCATCTTTTGTATACACTACCCACTAGGATATTCCAATGTTACTCATTAATTTCATATCATACACAAGATAATCTAGGGTAACACTACTTTAAATTCATATACACAGTTGGATGATCATGGTTGTGACTAGATCCCATTTGGATGAAATCCCACACTCGATATTTAAGGTGTTTTAATTTAATGTATCACTAATTTAATATAAATAATATTCATATTAAATTCATAACTTTTACATATTATGTAATATTTATATTATGTTGATTAATTCCTTTGTGTGTACCGGATTGTAGAGTTTTAGTATTATAATTTCAATTCTCAAAACCAAATTAACGTGTTCACAGCACATTCATGTGTAACATTTACACAACCCATAGTTTCTGTTACATAACTAAAAATAAAATCCAAATATATTAATACAAATTTAAATTCCTTATATTTATTTGGAACATGAACATTTCATGTAAAGATATTGAGTTATATAATACTGATAATATCCAAATGTGTAATCCTAGAGTAATATATACATATAATCATTCACATTTGTAAAATAGGAAAAGTATTCTTGTTGTTAGTTAGTTATAATTCGATTCCATAACCATATAGAGACTTTAATCAAGAGGGAATTCAATTTATAATATTTCGAACACCAAATAGGCCAAAAAAATCTCAAGAACTAAATTTAACTTAATATTATCAATTAAAAATTGAGGTCAATATAGAAGAAAAAAATTTATAGTTTCATACATAGGATGATTTGTATGTCTATATCATCTAGAATAAATTCATCACAATAAAAAATCATACATAGTATTCATAATAAAAAATAAATTATATTTATGAATAAATAATTAAATAAAATATATATAAATGATCTTTTCAAAAATCAGAATATGGGAAATTTTTATGATCCTTTTCAAAAATAAAAGTTACTAAGAACCTATTGTAGGGTGTGGAAAATAAAATTTATATATTTTTTCCTAGTGCAAATAGTGGATGACTAGGCTTCTCTCAGTTGAAGATATTTTTAGTTTTTTAATCACTTATTTGAAATCACCTAGGTGTACTTGTCTTTTTATTTAATTATTTAATGAAAATAATGATAGATTTTTGGGTTTTTTACTACATAAAAATTGAAATACATACATAATGGAAATTTGAAACATATATTTAAACAAAATTCTACATAGAATGTGATTAAGAAGAAAAAACTAGGTCTTCAGTTTGGTTTTCTGTTCCATAATTATTCCCCTCTATCTGTTTAATTTTATTTTGATAATCCAATCATGAAATATCATGTTTAATTAATATTATTTTATTTATAAATTGTGAAATATTTCATACCTTATGAAACTTAAATTACACCTCCTCCTGTAATCAAGGTTAATGAAAAACTTTGATCAAGTTTGTGTCATATTCGAGTACCTACCTCTATCTAATGTTGTTTCATCCATTTATTGACCTCACTCTATAATGTGAAAAATTGTTCAAAAGGAGAGAATAAAATAAATTAAACAAAATAATACAAATATATTGTAGTTTCATTTCAAATAGGACATTTTCCGCACCCATGCATGCCACTAATATCTACCATATAGATGAAAAAAAAATTATGAAAAATTCAAGAGAACCATGACCTCCAACAAGACAAGCCTTGGATAAGCCTTCTATTATCTAGAGTAAGAATTCACTTGGTGGATAGAAATAGGAATGGAATAATAAAATAAAAATAATAGAACATAGAGATAGATAGAGATAAAGACAGAGACAAAAAAATAAAATAAAATAATAAAGAAAATTAAATAAAAAAAGAATGGGGACAGGATGTATAGAATAAAGAAATAAAATAAAATTATGTATAATAATTAGATGAATATAAGTGGATTGGTGGACACACTTTGATATAAGAAATAATTAATTGTCCATTTAATCAAATAATTAATAAATTACAATATGAAATAAAACTAAAAGAAAAATGAAACAAATAAAATAAAAGTAGCAAGGAACGCTCCATCGGTCCCCCCTCAACATTTGGAAATCCATTGGAAGATTCTAAAGATACACCTTTTATAGAGGTATATATATGCTATGCCCTCCATCAATGATCAAGAAAAATAATTAAAAATCTATAATTTAAATTTAAACCCCCAAAGAACATCTGTTTGAATTAGGAAACTCCCATGGAAACCAGGTGTTTTTTTAACATCTCACCCCTCAAAATTTACATGACATGAGGTAAAATTCCTAATTTGAGTTAGGCGACATCCACAAGACTACAATGGATAGCCCTAAATGGCAAGGGATTAAATATTATTGGGGAATGATTTATAGTTTGAAAATAAAACTACCGCAACTAAATCCACATCTCTCAATATTCTTCATGATACAAATTCATATTCCATGCCAAAGAATCATGAATTATGACTAAATAAATGTGACACATTTCCATTACCTGTGTCTCGATAAAGAAAATCAGAAAACACACTAATGTTCCCATAAAGGTGCTGAGTACTAAAACTCAATATTTTTTCCCCAAATCAATTCCCTACTCATGCCAATAAGATATAACATGTTATCAAATTTATATAAATTAATTTCAATAAAACCATTTAAAACCATTTCAATAGTTTATAATAAATAAAATTACTCTATACCAAACATTTTTCCATACTAAAACTATTTCCAATGAAATCAATAAACAATGATTTAAAACCATATCTCATGACCCATTTTTTTATATAGCTTATTCCATTCCACAAAACCACACCTCCATCCATGAATGAAACCATGGACCTCCCTATACTTATGATTGGTGATTCAGAATTTCACTAAGATGTCACTTGGTGAACCATTTTAATTGTGGAACGTTTGTAGACTTATGCTTCCCACTTTTTTGGGAATATTAATACACATATCCATCCCATTTTGATGATGGAATGTTCAAAACCTTACACCTCTGGCTTTTTATACAGGAAACCTTATACCCTGATCTGTCGTGAATGCACATGAACACACGCCAACTATTATTATAAAAAACCAATAAAAAATTAATCATTAACATACATTTAAACAAAAAATTTCATTGATTGAAAACATTTCCATAAAACTATTTACAAGAATTGAAAAAATTCAACATTCTAAAATCATCATTTTAAAATCCATAAACGAATCACATTGCAAAAAACTAATTTCCACAACTACAAAAACCATCACCAAAGAAGGTATATATCATGATTTTCATATCAATTTTACAATTAATAAAAAATAATCAAATTTTAAATAGATCCTTCCATTTCTCATAATAGGAGTCATGAGTGATGTAACCTACCCCGAAAACCATTGAAAAAAATGAAGAACGACACAAAATCATCAAAAAACTTAAATAAAACTCCAAAAACTCTCCTTATATTTCATTCCCAAACAACAAAACATACACAAGTCATTATTATTAAAATCAACTACCATATATATTTCCCCAAGGTAAAATATCTTTTAATATAATATTGGGAAAAATAGATCTAAGTAAAATGACCAAGAATAGATACTTAATAAGGAATTCCAGCGTCAACGGGCTAAGAATCGCCAATGGGTTGCCTCTAGATCAATATGAATGGTCTTCAAATCCCTTGGGTTGAGATTAATATTTTTTCAACTTAGGTGAAAAATAATAATTTAGGATTCAAACCATGTTAGATCCAAAATATTCAGATCTATCTTCTAGATTTGCACAGTTAGGGTGAACGGATTGAAAAACACTTTGTTCAAAATGAAAATGAATTTCTTCCCAAATACATGGTTTATCATAGGTTGTCTCAAGGTTCTTCAATCCATTCACCAAACCATGTGACTACCCATATCACACATCCCCACTTTTTACAATTTTATATAGGATTTTTTATGGTTTGTATTGACCATTCTCAAACCATCAACCACAAGAAAATACCTAAAAACATTCCAAAAGTCCTCCAAAACCTCCCAAACATCACCCAGGAAGATTACATAATTAAAATAGATAAATAAATGAATAATTAATTGAAAATTTGGGGAACTAAATTCTCCCCACCATTGACCTCTTCATCCTCAAGAATTAGGAAACATCCTTTTCCCAGTAAGGGTTCAGGTCATTGATCGATAATTTCATTTTCCCATTTCTAATTTTCTTCCAGAATTTAACTATATTTCTAAAAAACTAAAACTAAATAAATAATTTTACTTTGAATGAAATTATCATTTTTATCCAATATCCATATTGGCATACGAAAAAATGAAACATCCTATTCTAGTACAACGTTATCCCATTGAATCACATGATCAGCATCCAGATGATACTTTTCCAACGGAGATATATGAAACACATTTCTCACTGAGCTAAACTATGGATCTAATATTCCACCATGCCAACCTATTCTAGGATATAAAAATGGCATATGTATCCGTAAGATAACATTATCATATTTCTGAAATAATGATTCCCAGTACTTGTAAATATTCTCAAGACCACATGATCACTCACCTCGAATGAAAACAGCCATCGACATTGACCCTCATATGATTTCTAAGGAATATGAGTTGTCTACATCCTTTTCCTGATGGACTGAATCTTCTCCATTATCTCATAGACAAGGATCTTCCAAAACAATGATGTATCACCAATTTCCACCCAAAATGGAAGAGAATGAAAAGGATTTCAATAAATTTGTTCAAAAGGACCCATATGTATAGAGGCCTGATAAAATTGTTAAACAAAAACTCTAAAAATGGATCATGCTACTCCCATGACCCACCAAAATACATTACATAATCCATAATCATGAATTTGATGTTTTTATCATCCATTCGTTTTTTCGATCCATATTAGGATAACACATTGTACTCATAGTCTACTACGACCCCAGGGGTTTCTCAATGGAATTCTAGAAATGAGATTTAAAGCTCAAATCTACATCAGATACTATTGAAATTGGTACACCATGCATCTTTACCACTACTCATATATTGATTTTAGAATATTCCTCCAGCATATGAAATTTTTGAATATGGATGAAAGATACTTAATTTTTTTGCGGTGAACAAATATAAAAAATATGGAATCAGGTTTCCAAACCATTATTTGGATATCTTTCACAAAATACAAAGGTATCTACTCCAATTCCCAAATAGAAATAGGTAAATACTACAACATACTCGTTGGTACATGATTCTCTAACTTAACCTGTTGATAGGTGAGGCATCTTAAAACAAACTCAACCGACTTCCTTTTTATGATAACCCTCCAATGGTGATATTTCAACGCATTATACATCTTCTTTATTCCAGGATGGGGATACCATATCAAATGGGGGAATTCATGAAGAATATGTTCTTGAAAAACTAAATGTTTGACCATCTGATCTTTGAACCACAACACTAAATTCTTTTATAGCTTCCATCCCTCAATGACCGCCCCACCATTTAGTATTAACCTCATAGAATCAAATTATGAATCAGATGTCTGTGCCTATTTTTCCATATCCACCTAATAAATAACAATTGAATCTTTAAAGAAAATTGTTCCACGACCTCAGTCTTCACAAATAAAGTTCATGTCAGCTACCACTGTCATCAACTACCATTGTTCTGAAGATCTTTTTTAAAACTGAGCATATGAATATCCAATTGATTAATCTTTCACTAAATTGATGTTACCTGGTGTATACATATAGTCAATGTCAAAAATTTGAAGATACTACATCCATATTATTTGTCTCATATTTAAATCACATAGTGGTAAAATTTATTTCAAGCTCTTGTCATCTAAAAACACTATTAATTTCTTACCATATATATAATGACTCGAAGTCTTCAAATCAGGGACTAAAATAGCTAAATTCGTGTCAGGTGTTGGGTAGTTATTCTCATGAAACTATAGCTATAATTATCCATAAGAAAAAAAATGATAACCCTATATAAGAAACACATCTAAACCCATATCCTGAAGCATCACAATACACCATGCACCCTTGTCCCAATTTTAGAAAACTCAAGATTTGTGATGTTGTATTGTGAACTTTGAGCTCTTGAAAAAATATATGACATTCATCATTACATTGTAATGGAACATTTTCCTTTTCTTACATATCATAAGTAAACTTGTCCTAAAAACTCATGAACAAATCATCTATAATAACCTGCTAAGTCGAAAAACCACATATCTCAAAGACCTTCTTTGGAGGTTTCCAAAAGATAATTTTTTCTATATTCTCTGTATCAAAGGATATACATATTTTATATATTACATAACCAAGGAATCATACCTCCTATATCAAAAAATATAATTTTGATAATTTGGTTTATAGACAATTATCCCTCAAAATTATCATCATTGTGTCCAAGTGTTGTCTAACATCATCCATTCTCCTTGAATGAACCAATATTTTATCCATAAACACCACCAAAAAATAATCTTGATACCTCTAAAATATCTGATTCATGAATAGCATAAATACCAATGAATCATTTGTAATACCGAACGGCATAACCACATACTCATAATGTCCATATCTACATATAAATGTTTTCTTTCGAATATACTCCTTTTGAACACATAATTATTAATATCCTGATCTCAATTTAATTTTATAAAACCTCTAGGAATCCATAAATTGACCAAATATAACATCAATGCATGGATGTTGATACCGATTATTTGTTATAACATGGTTAATATAACCATAATACATAAAAAAGTGAAGAGTTCAATCTTCCCTTTTCTCAAACAAGACATGTTCTGCCCATATAGAGTTTCTAGGACGAATGAACAGATTTCATTCCCCAGTAAGATATCAATCATAAACTCCACCAATATTTTGGGTGGGAAATCAGAGAATTTATCAAAAAAAAATATGTAAACTGATCAATAACTACTAAAAAAAAACTATTTATGATCTCATCCATTGATGCCAAGGTCATAGATGCGAAATGGTATGATATCGTTCCAGCAAATAGTTCCAAAAATCCTAGTTCACCTTTCTTTATATTTCATTTATAACTAATGAGATTTTTGGTTCCATCATATGTCATAAAAGTAACTATTCGGGTATAAAAAATGATGTGATCCTTGAACACTCTCAACCAATCCATAGCTAATATTATATCATAGACATCCATATAAATCATTGATTAGTCCTAATATAATTATGCCCCATCAATAGTTATATAATATTCTTATCATATAAAGGCTCGACGCTATCTTTTTCTAAGAGGTGTTTGAATTTTCAAAATTGAACCCATCATATCAATATTTAATCACGGAAATCAACAACGCAAACTGAAACAAATGAATATGATGCACTTGTATCTAACAATACATGAATAATTATGGGTATAATTCAAAATAATCCTACCTCTCACCATCAATGGTCCAGAATGATCATCCATAATGACTTTATGGGATCCATATACCTACTTACTCACTACACATTTTTATTTATTTCCGTATTGAGATTATCATTGTTGAGGATTCATCGTACTTCCTAAATCACAATGGATTCCTCAGTTCTTCTAATCAAGATTATTTTTCTTACCTCCTCTCATTGAAGATTATGGCATCCATGAAATAAGATATGTGTCCATATAACCAACCCTATAGGCACTGTGACAATAAGACTGAGGATAGCCTATCTCGATGCTATTGTGGGAATTTCTTTGTGGTTTCCTTTTATATTTCTTGATATGATTTAAGGAACCACATTGGATATATCTATAAAGATCCAAAAATTCAGTATAATTTTTTTTAAATTGTATAGAATGTTTACAAGACCTTGGAATCTGAGAGCATGTGATTCTGAGGCCTTGTGTTCTCGAAATGATCTGTCGAAAAATGATAAGCTTTAAATAGCGCATGTGTGAAGTTTTCATGAAAAAGAGGAATAAATCGTAAATAGTATCCTAGATAAGAAATATGAGGGAATCGTTGCACTCAGGATGGATGGTTTACCCTAGGCACAACTCAAATTTAATCGACGCTATCCTTCTGGGAGAATACCCGAAAATGGGGTAACCATAAATAAAATAATTAAATAAATTTATTTTGTTTTTAAATTGCTTATTACTCACAAACGGTGACTCGGATTAAAAATAGGATACCACCGCTGAACTCATGAGTGTATTCCTTCCATAGGCAGATACTAACATTTACTGGCGCATGCCACTAGTGGAAGTTAGTTTTTGGCCCTAAATAAAATAATTAAGTAACCACTATTTTAATGTACAATCCATAACCTCTAAATGTTAACTCGGATTGAAAATAAGAGAGTACTGTTGATCTTGTAAGGGAGTGTTCACCTTAGGTGGAGCCTAAACTCGACCAGAATGGGTCGAGGGTGTCTGTTAATAATTTGTTGATCTTTTTTCAAGGTACATTTTGAAAATGAGAAAGCTGAATTTTATATCAATTGAATTGGTGCTCACATTAAAAATTAGAGGCATCATTGAAACCACAACATCGAGATTATCTTAAGGGAGAATTAACATGTATCGACAAGGGTCAGATGAAAAATATTATTTCTTAGACATTACAAAAAATATAAAAAAATAACTAAATGTTATTTTATTTTTCTTTTTTCCACCATTGGACAAATGGTGGTGGGACCACATTGCAACATTAGACAATTTAATGGCTTGAATCTTTAGTTGTGTAACTGCACCATTGGTTGAATTAAAAGGATATGTAACAACAACATTGAGAGAATTAATAGGTCCATTAATTAAATTCATCAATTAATTTCATTAATTATGTGAAGCATTAATATCCACTTTCCCTCTATTTAATATGAGATCGGTCTCGGGTTTAGGGAGAGCTACGAGAGGAACCTCTGACGAAACGCCGATGACTTTACACTCTGATGAAGAACGTAATAGAGCGACAGTAGTTGGGGAAAACAATAGGCGATGGTGAATGCTGACAAACATTTTCTAACATGGACACTCCTTTCCCATCCGTAGAGGAATCCAACAAACTTGAGGTAGGGTTTATATACTTGATTTCTCCCCTTTACGCCAATCTTCAATATTATGAAGAACATGGTTCAACCATCCCATGGGTTGATCCATGTTTCCTTATTTAATGCGGGAGGATATTTCATGGATTTCTTTATGGAATTTGATATAATTAAAATATTCTTCCCATGTTGGTAGGCTAACACAAAGGGCATGGGCCAAACAAACAAGTCGTGAACCCTCTGCTGAACTCACTTATAGTGGCGTTCTTTGTGGTCAACATGAAGATTTGGCGGTAAGGTCGAACCAAGGGCTGCGCAGCATAGCCGTCATCCTGGGAGGGCTGTAGATTAAAACGACAATAAATGAGGACCAACAGGGCTTCACCAATGGCCCGCGGCATCTTCTCCAGCATGGCGGCACCGGCGACAGAGGGAGGCAGCGCCCAGCACTTGCTGTCCATGAAGGAACGGCAGTTCCCGATGGCACCGTGAAGAACAAGGTGGTGTTCGTCCATCGCTGGCCTCGTTGAACCAGGTGGCGCACTATGGCGGCTCACTGCAGAGGAAGGTCATAGATTTGAACCACGGTGAAGGGAGTACCCACACCCATGTGTCCATTGTGGGCCAGTCAACGTGGACCTCCTAGGGGAGTATGGCGCCATTTTGCATTGATGTTGTTCTGGTCAGCCCACCACGGAGGGAGGCTGTGACTTCTATCCATGGAGAAGGGTGGACCTTCCGTCTACAGATCCAGTGAGTGACCTATCCAATGGGGCCGGCTAGGAAAGGCAGCTCCAACTGGTGCTGCTTCCTTGAAGACATGAACAGCATCATCCATTCGGTACGGTAGTGGACCCCCAGCTCTTGGCCAGTGGTCCGAGAGATTTTGCGGCCCGGTGGGCCACGCATTTCCTGGTGGGCCGAACCGAGCCCATGGCCAGTGGGCCGAGCCTGCAGCCCAACCAAACAAGGTCGAGCATAGACCATTCGGGTTGGGCCCAACATGTTGGGTCAGGACAGTCTGACCGGGTCAGATCAGAACTAGACCCCTTTTTATCTGAGTTATCCTTGAATGGGAATATCACTTAAACCAGACATTCATTTGAAGAACTGTATACGGCACTAGAACCCTTAGGATGAGGTGGTCCTTTTGAGATACTCCACTAGAGATTTAGAGAATGTTGGAGTTGGACCGGTTTGGATTTCACATGAATCCAACAAGTCCCTCGACAAAAAAATGTTTATATCATACAGACCGCGAGTCCAATTGATGTGTCGTCTGTCGCTTTAGAACCCTTAAGGCATGGTGATTCATCTGGTTACTTCTTCGTGGGATTTTGTGGAAGATGATGTATGACTGATGGCTAAATGGGTGTATCATCTGAGATTCAAGCGTGCTATTTATATGAATCCAGTGGCTAGCTTTGACGTGAAGAATGAATAGCGATCCTCTATGGATCAGCACCAAGCTATCCTTTGTGGATAATCCCCGAGCAATCCATTGTGGATCTGCATCGAGTGATCCTATGTGGATCATCACATATCGATCTAGTGTGGATCAACACTGAGCAATACTATGTGGATCAGCATTGATAGATCTAATATGGATCAGCACCTGCCGATCAAATGTGGATCACCACCGAGAAATCCTATTTGGATTAGCATCGACCGATCCTATGTGGATCCGCACTGAGCGATCATATGTGGATCAGAACTGAGCGAGCCTATGTGGATATGCACCGTGCGATCCCCTATGGATCCACACCTAGCGTCCCTATGTGGAACAGCATTTACCGAACCTATGTGGATCGGCAATAGAGATTCTTAGTTGAATAAGATGATATAGCTTTACGGTTAATAATTTGTACTTCTGTAGTTAAGTTATACCTATTGTGAGCGGTCTTTTTCTTTGTTCGTTTTGATTGAGATCGTGCATTGTTTATTTTTCTTTGTGTAGTTTTGGGTGATCATCAGGGGTCTCGAGGTCCCTATTGAGTATTATTATACTCACCCATGCAATTGATTCTCCCGCACCTTGTTGTGTATTGTGAAAACGACATACATCTAGACTGATTCTTGAGGAGTCAGGGCTTGACGATGGTCGGTTGTGATTTAAAGATGGTGTACGGAGGTGACCGGTAGATGTGTAGGGCTATGGTGATGAGATGTACCTACCCTTTAGGTAAGGACCATGGCGGACAACCTCGGGAATTGTTTTCCCTTTTTACTATACTTTTATTTTAGTTGGGCTTGTATTCTGGCCCCATTACATTTAGCACTCACTTTTCTACTCAGTTGAGGATTTTAGTTGTGGTTGTACCATTATTATTCCGTTTGGTTACTCGTGCGCATTGTTCCATGTCTTTGTGTGTACATGTTTTTGAGGAAATACCTTCCCTTTTTTTGGGTATTCCTTTCCGGTACTAGTCGCTGACCCCCGGCCAATGGAAGGTGGACTAGGGGTAGTCACAGCACGGGCCCCTGGTGATGGGTCATGACCACATCCCCTATTACTTTTTTGTCTTGGAGGAAGTATAATTGATCATGTGTTCTAATTATAATGGGGTACACCGCCTTGATAATAGGTTCCCCTCTTCCTCTTTCTAGTGTTAGAGTTCTTATCTGTTCTCAAGAAGACTACCATGCTTCCTTAAAAAATATTTTAAGCTATTACATATATCATAAAAAGAGTATTTGGTTATAATCCTAACACAATGTTTTTAATATTATAAATTATTATTTTAACCAACTATCGGTCCACCAGTGGCTCAGGTGCAACCACTTGGTCACCGACCTCTGCCCGCTGGTGCATATATAGTCAACCAAGTTCCAATTTATATAACCAAAATAAAACATCACAATTATAACTCTCTACAAAATCAAGGTTTAATAATTTCAAAATTTTCCACATCATATAAATCACATCAATTCATTCCAAAACTCAACATTTTCCCACTTCAAACAATTTTTTAAAATCACACCATGCTTTTGAAATATTATCATTTTGAAAATAAAATTATTATCAATTTTTAAAATCTCACATTTTAAAACAATTTCAACATTTATCAAAAATAAAAAAATTTCCCCCACATCATAAATAATTAGCCAAAATTATATATTCACTCCTAGTGGGATGTCATCTTTAACAATTCATTTCATTATATTCTCTTTGCATAAACCTATTATAATAATGTTACACACTTTTATGTTTCTCAAAAAAACTTATGTGGAAAACTCACTAGAAACTTAAGGTTCATCATATATAGGTTAGCTATATCTTTTGATGCTCTGCATTTTAGGTTCTGACAATCCAACTTCTTTCAACCAACCTAACTCAGGGACTAATCAATTATGATTTTCAACTCCAATATTGACACAATAAATGATACCTAAGGATAAAAAAATGTTACCACGTATCCCAAAATATTTTAACCAACCTTTAATGATAACTATTTTAACATTAGGTCCCTCATCATTGGATCGAGTCAAGGAATAATTTCTACTTTGACTTATATGACATCCCTAGGACAAAAATGCTGGAAATAAATGCGAAGTAATTCTATAAAATTGGGGGATGATTTACTCTTTGAAACTAAAATAAACAAAACTAACATACCATAACTAGAAGACCTATAAATTATGTAAAGTAATGGATTAACACAAAAATAAAACAATATCATCCTATACCATAACTCATATTCGATTACAATGTGGAAACCAAAAACCAATATCAAATTATAAAGCATAAGACAAAACCAATAAAACAAAAGACTCTAAAGATACTTTCCCCACAGCTCCAAAAATTCACTAAAACATAACATCACAATTAATTCCCAAGTATGATGAATCATCACTCGATAAATGTGATATTTTCCTTTACTTTTGTCGAGATATAAAATCTATAAATGCACCAAAGTGCCCAAGTAGGGGGTGAGTAATGAAACAAAGTAGGTTTTCCCAAAAGGACATCCCTACTCAAGATATTGTGATAGAACACATGAGAAAATTTATTTATAACAACTTATATTAGATGATATAAATTAATTTAAACATTTTATAAAAATATCAAGGAAATTCTAAATCAAACATTTTTTTAAACTGGACTAGTTTCCTATGAAATAAAATTATCAATTCTTTTAAACCATTCCTCAAAATCCAAATTTGTTATATAACCCATTCTATATCACATATCCACATATCCAACCATAAATCCAACCCTGGACCACCCTATACTCATGAGTGGTGAGTCATCCATTCACCAAGATGTCACTTGGTGAAACATTTTTATGGGGGAACATTCAAACCCTTTATGGGGGAAACATCAAACCCATATCCATCCCATTTTGATGGGGGAATGTTCATACCCTTATCCATCCCACTTTTTTTGGGGGAACCTTCACACCCTAATCCGTCCCGAAATCACATGAACAGACACTAACAATTATGCTTATAACTAATTCCAAATCAATCATTTCAATAAATCATTTCAATTATTTAAATCATTATAATAAAACCATTTCCATATATCAAAATAAGTTCACATTTTATAATTGTCATTTTAAAATCCATAAACAAATCACTTTGCACTACAACCAATTTTCCAAATTACACAAACCATCACTAAATAAGATTTCTACCAATACATTCATATCAATTTCACAATTCAAAATAACAATTACACTAATTTCTAAAAAATACTTATATTTTAAACTATAGGATTCAACAGAGAATCCACCATCCTCAGAAACTGTGGTGAAAAATAAAAATACAAAAAAAATCTTCAACAAAATGGGACCATAACCCACCTTAGATCTCATTTACATATATCAACATTTCCACATATCTTCATGATTTGAATAAAATATCATATACCTGTCCTCAATGGAATAGATCGAAGAATCCAATAGTGGAAAGAAAAATAGATCTAAGGAAAATCATAATGAATGGAGACATACCAAGGAATTCGGGATTCAGGGAAACAAGAATCACCAATGGATTCTCATGTATCAAGAGGAATGGTATCCACAACCTTTAGAAATACAAAAATCCATTTTAGGGTTGAACTGTGGGAAAATCAATCAATTTTGGTGAAACACTAAGTTAGATCCAAAATTTTCAGAACTAACTTTTTTTCTATGCACATTTTGGGCGTAGTATTAAGAAAACAATGCACTAATCTTAGAAATGAATCCATACTCAAATTCAAGAATTCTTCTAGGCGGCCTAATGTTTTTTAAAAACCATGTTCCTACATAGAGTACACTATCATACATTTCATAGTTTTTTGAAGGATTTGGGTTGTTTGTACTAACCATACTCAACCATGAACCTCCAAAAAATCCCCCAAAACATTCCAATAGTCCTCCAAATGCTCCAAAACATCACGCACAGACTTTGAATACCTAAAATACCTAAATGAAGTGTTACTTACTTGAAACTGGGTTGAAATATTTTATATCATTGAAACATGGACCGGTTCCACATGGGTAGTGGTTGGGTTTATGCATGTCATTTCCAGGATCATGTATGGCTGGGGTGATGTCGTAATTGTGCTTGGATATGTGGTGAGTGGAGGTATTGAAGATCCTATGATATCCTCCTTCATCCAGTATTTATATTGACTAGATAAATCTCAAGATGGTGTCTGAGTGGTAGGATGAGGCATTAAAGAAATCCATGGGGTTTGAATTCCTTAGTTGTAATGATTGGCTCAAGTCCGAGATTCAGGAGGAGGCTAAAATAGAGTATCTTAGTGATTCAGTAGTAAGTTGGTGATGTCAACTAGTAGAGAGTGATAAAGGAAGGTAGAGGAATCTACCCAAGGAACTGGGTAATGGAAAATAGAAGCATGAATTTTTTCTTAAGAAATAGATAGTAACTTGCTTAAAAGGTATCCCACATCGAAATATAGAAGATGGGTGCACTGGATTGTATGACAAAGTGTGATAGAAATTCATCAATGAAATGGTAAAGAAAACATAGTACCCCGACCCAATGAAATCCACCGTGAGATACTGGAAACGCCATCCTCCCCTCACTCTATGAGTTTTACCACTACGATCTATCATCCTTAGGCTTTGACCAAGAAAAAATTTCCAACATAATTGATCATCATGGGCACTGCATAGGCCTGACACCCGGTGTTCAACCTCCAACCTGGTGGATTTCCCCACCCATTTCCAACATGGTTAGGAGACCCATAATGGGTTACCTATGTGGTGTGTGGGACACTTTGTTGTGAGTTGTCCCATGTGGCTATTTGTTTGGTAAAGTCCTTAAAACATTCAAAAAACAATGGAATTTTTTAAAATAACTAAAAACAGTCAAATAAATCATTAAATAAATTATTAAAAAGATACATCACTAAGAATAGTCATTTATGTAAATTTAAATTCTAGTTTAACTAACTCCTATAAATTTAGAAAAAATAACTTTCATGGGAATTATTCAGTAAAATCCATATAAAATACAAAAAATTGATTCAATAATATGTAAGAAATATGAATCTATCAAAACAATTATAATAAAAAATTAATAATATAAAAATTATGGTTATTCCCTAATTTAAGATATAAACATTTTTATATCCAAATTCAATGTGAAAACTTTCATATTTCGTATTATATGGAATTTCATTATATAGTAAATTTCCAAAATTAGTTTATAATTCATTTTCTTTAATGAAATTCCTTTTAAAGAATTTATATATCATATATATTATATTTTTTAAACATTTAATCATAATAATCATCAAAAATATTTAATTTCTTGTAAATAATATCATTCAATAAGGCCTTATTTTTAATTTGATCAATTTAAAATTAATTAATTGTTAACAAATTATAACAGTAACTATAATTCCTTTATATTTAATGTCAGTTTATTTAATTTTTGATATCTTTATAAATTATAAATTTAATTTCTAAATAAAATTTTATTTAGAGATTACAAAATTTCCTTGTATGTTGATAGGATGTTAATACTTTTTAATTATGATTTATAAACGATTTTTTAAACCCTATTATTTTGAAAAATGATATTCCTAATATTTAATATATAATATTTGAAGAATTTTTGTAATAAATTTTTCAAAAACAATGAATTTAATAACAAAAAATATTTTTTAGTATATAAATTTATAAAAAACCTTTTATAAATTCCATAAACATTCTAAATTACCATTTCATTATGCAAAACATATTTATAAAATATCTAATTTTAATTATGATTAAAAAATTAAAATATCTCACTAAAAATATGAACAATTTGATATTTAATATGGACTTGTATAAAATTTATAAATCCCAACAGTAATTTATTATCATATTATAAATTAAAATACTTATTTTCAGTCTATAATATAAACTTTTCACATTATACATTTTATGGTATGGTATTTAATGAATTATAAACAATTTTTAATCCAACTTCTATTATGAATAAAACTTATAAAATCTAAATGTCACATACTTATAAATTACATAATCTAGAATAATATAAAACATTCAAATTATAATAATGATATTTAAATAATTTCTCATATAAGGATCCATTATAATTTCAAAAATTCAAATAGATAATTATGAACAATTCATAATTTAAATATAAATAATTTATATTTCATCCTTATATTTTAATTTATAATCTCCTTATAAATTTACATTATGATTTCTAAATAATTTTTTATATCACAAGGTAGGCTGTATAATTTGTTAAAAGGTATTATAAATATTAATATTTAATATTTGGAATATTTTATTATTAAATGTTTCATAAATATGTATATCATTATTTACAAACACATTATAATTAATTAATTTGAAATCTTTATAAATTAAAATATATTCAAAATAACTTTTACAAGGATTTATAATCTTTTTATAAACCATAAATACTTTAGAAAAATATGAATTTACTATAAACACTAAATAATAAACATGTTTATAATAAACATTTTTAAATTTTATAAATATTTAAAAATATATTTTCCATATCATCTCGGAATTTAAAAATAATATAATTCAAACAAAAATTGAATTTTATTAATAAGTAAACCCTTTATTTATTTATCCCAAACTCGAGAATCAAATATGAATTTTTATTATTATTTATTTTAGTCTGGTTTACCCACTATATTCATGTAGACCCAAATAATGCCTTCTTTCCTCTATTTGATCATTTCATGAATGATTTAAAAATATAACACATGTATAGTTCTATGAAACCACTATAATATTTTTAAGTTGATTAATAACATATATTCATAATACCTTAAGTGATTTAGAAACTAAAACACAAAAGATATCCATAGAAGAATGTGTAAAACCATGAAAAACTAGAATTTACAAACCATTGAAAAATATTAGTAACATACACAAAAGTTGACTCTCATACATCTCAATTTACATCAATTGTGGTTAATAAATATCACTAGAGTATTTTATGAAATATTCATACCTCTGAGAGTGGTGCACCAGCATACAGATCCGCATTTGTAATAAGAGGACCCTAATGCACTAAAGGGGTTCTAAGTACATCACAATTGTAACAAATAGTGTAACATGTAGAAGAGATAATTGGGAGTCTAACTTATATTTATTAATTACATATGGAGGCATATCATCCATTTATATTTTCATCATTGATGTATTCCATTTAATGGAAGGAATCATTCTTATTATATACGGCCCCAACCTTAAAACTTACATAATCTTGAGTTATTACAAGATTACACATTGAGGATCCTTTCAGTTTTAGAGTTTTAGAGAATTAGATCATAAAACATGCATTACATTCCACATATAAACAAAGTGGTTACATAAAGATAGTATTCATTTTTTACATCAATGGAAACATATTTAAAATAAGACATGGATTCATTCTTGACACTTCCTTGACACTATCATAATATCATGTACCTTTCCCTTGACCTGTGAAAAACATTTCAAAAAAACATGGGATGAGCATAAAAAGCTCAGTATGGGTTATAAAATTATGGAAAGGAAACATGAGTTCATATATACATAAGAATGAAATCACACTTTACCCATAAAACATAAGCACTTTAGAATACCTCATCAAATCATGAATAAATCATAGAAATCATAAGACATAAACGTAACTTGAGGCATTCATAACATTCTTACGTAGGGAGTAACCCTCTTGGTTACGTTTGAATACCCATCACAGTATATTCCCTAAATCTCTTCGGAGAAACCTTAATGTTTCACTCCTTTGTGTTACCTAATGTATTGAAGAGCTATATCGGGCTCACCCACCCTTAGTTTATCACGGAACCACCTGTCATCATAATAATTCCCTCGAACCTCAACATAATCGTATCACATAAAACATGCATAAAGGAAACATAACATTTCCACCTTTCAATCACAAGATATCAATACAACACATAGATATAAAAACATTATGAAAACCATTTTCAATACCAAAATAAAACATGGTATTCATTTTTCTTTTAAAAAAAGGTATGTCTTGTAGAGGAAGCCGAAACTCAAATAATGGTCACGGTGGTGGAGAAGTCGTTGTCACCACATACGTACGACAAAAACATTCCCTTTTGTCGTTTAGTAAAAAGCATCGTATAAAAAATATTAATTTTTCATAAACGTAAAAGTCAAAGGGGTTTATACAACATATAAAAGAAGGTTGTGTATAAAACAAAATATGCCTCAATGAAAGGAGATTGAGATGAAGTCACATACCTCGGGTCCGACTTAACTTGATCATTCTTTAATCTCCTGAATAATAAACTTGAGTTAATTTATACTTGTTTAAGAACCTTTTAAAGTTCATTATTCCTTTTATATCACTTATTTCCCTGTTATAAACATTATGTAATCATTTAAGTTAATAATGATCGTTTTGTCGATATTTGGTTCTTAAGTCGAAATTGGACTTCTTACAATTACATGTTGTTCATGTGGTCAAAGGTTCTTTATATCAAGAATGAAATTCCTGATTTGGATATCATATATATCATATATATATAGCATATACATGTATTTATAATATCACATAATCATTTAGAGGTAAGAAATGAAATGCACCGTTCATGGAGATGGTAAGCCGTACGTACACATGAACGCTACTTGCATTTCTATGTCATATTAATGGAATTAAAACGAAATGAGAGGTATGTGTATTTTAATTCCAGAATTATATTAATACTTTACATGTAACATACATCATATATATCCATTATATATATGTACTTATAATAGTACATTATATTTGGGGATAATAAATGAAATTCACCGTTCATGGAGACGGTAAGTCGTACGTACGCATGAACGCTACTTTCATTTCTATCTCATACTTTAATGGAAAGAAATAATAATGATATAAATTTATATTATAATTCCAGTATAAAATTATATATAATATCATGAGTCCATACATTATACGTCCCACATATGGTATTAACGAATCAAATCACTTTGAGGGGGCGGTAGTCCGCACTTCCTTAAATGAAGATATTGTGTTTACCCATAATGGAAACCATAAAGGTATGAAAAAAATGAAAAACACAGAAGCTTAAGGAAAGCATAAACATATTATATATCATATATAAATATATTGTCATCTTAATGTCCACCTTTGAAGGTGTTAAAATAATGTTGAACAATCATCGTTTCGAGAGGCAGAAATTCTCCATCCACGGAAACTGTATGTTCTTTAACCATTAGATGTAGGTGTGAGTAGGTGTAGCTATAATACTTCTTATAAAAATATCTTAGTATATTGAATATACTGGAGTTGTTACAAAATAAATAAATAAAAAGTGTTTAGGGGGTTGGAGAAGAAAAAAAAACAAACGTACTCAAGTGAAGACATTACCTTAAAATCGGGTAACTCCCTTGGGTTTGAGCTCAAAGGCTTCCTTGGGAAGACTTCTGCCAAAAGTGAGGCTTCAATGAGTAAGAGAGGTAAGTGGGGAGACAAAATGGGCAGGGTTTGGCTGAGCCAAAAGCTTTGGAAGTGTGGGTAATGAGGTAGAGTTGGGGGCCTTTTATAAGAGGAGAGGAGGGGCACTCTTGGAAAGTAAGGAAATGTTGCTTTATTTTAGAATGAGTTTCGGATTTGAATGGTCACATATTGATGTGTCTAGAGGTTAAGGTGACAAGGGTTCGAAATCCACCCATAAAATAGGTTTTTGACATGTGTAGGTCATAGATTTTACATTATCATTTCATTTTATTTAAATCCTTTATTAATGTTGTAATCGTTGCATCATCATAATGTCATAAATAATTTAATTTATCTAAAGTCTAAAAATTTTAAAAAAAATACTATGATGTAGGAAATCTTTTTATCTTTCCAATTAATATTTATAATAAAAAATATGACTTGTATAACCCCATGTAAAAATTGTTATAGTAAAACATCTCATGTTTGTGTTATTTTTACTTTTACATTAAATAAAAAGTTATTTATGTCATTTCCCAACCAAAGTGGCTCCATGGGATCCCCAAGTTGACCCATGGATTTTATTGGTCGGACATGACACATCCAATTATGTTAGGACATGTTTCAATCTCATCTTATATTATTAAAAAATTATTTTTACCTTAAACTACACTAATTACCTCTAATCGCGATTAAGGACTTAAAAGTTACTATTCACCAAAACATTATTTTAATCTCATTGAACCAAATTTTACTTCTTAATGAAAACCATGTATGTTGGATTTTTGAAAATAAAATAACAAAAGTGACAAAGTTTCATTTAAACGAAAAATTCAGTTTCTTTAACTACCACTTAGTGGTTTCACTATTCATCAAAAATTGAAGTTTTTCAGAAAAATACCAAATCTTCACCCTAAGCTATATTTGATATTCCGAATTCAAAATTGATTTCTATTTTAAAAAATTCAAATCATATAAGTTGAATTTATTAATTTAGTAATTTCTTCCCGCTGTCATGACAAATAGCGTGTTTTTATGAAACAATAAGTATCAAAAGATTGACACTAGTTTATGCCCAATTTCAAAGTGAAATTGATTCCAATGACCACCATTGGATTAAATGGTAAAAATATATTCTAATTTCACATTAAAACCAATTAAAAATATAATCTAATTATATAAATAAATTAGATTAAAAAGAGGTTTTGAATTAAAATACAACATTTTTCACTATTCATTAAAAATGAACTTTATCGGAAAAATATCAAAAATTCACACAAAGTAAATTTTGATATCCCAATCATAAAGAATAAGTTCATTTTGACAAACATTTCTTATAAAATTGTCAAAAGATAGATTTAAAAATGGTTTGCCATTAAAAGGCAGTAAAACAATCTTTTAAAAATATTAGTGTATTCCATGCTTGAGATTGGATTTATTTTCATTTTAAGCCTCTAAAACACTATCTAATTAATTAATAGGCATAGGTAAAAATATCTATTATTCATTACTTACTTGGGATGTTACATCCTTCCCCCCTTTAGAAAATTGCGTCCCCGCAATTTATTTACTTATCGAATGAATGGGGGTACTTATCCCTCATTGCATATTCAGATTCCCATGTTGCCTCTTCCATCATGTGGTTTTTTCACAAAACCATTACCTGATTAATCACCTTATTCCGTAACACTTTCTCGCTGTGGTCAAGAATCTGGACCGGTTGTTCCTCATAAGATAGGTTCTCTTCCAGCTGAACTACCTCTAGACTCAAAACATGAGATGGATCTGACATGTACTTTCTCAGCATCGAAACATGAAAAACATTGTGTACCTGAGATAAACTCGGAGGTAATGCCACTCTGTATGCAACTGATCCAACTCTCTCCAGAATTTCA
Organism: Viscum album; assembly: GCA_963277665.1. Lineage (NCBI taxonomy): Eukaryota > Viridiplantae > Streptophyta > Magnoliopsida > Santalales > Viscaceae > Viscum > Viscum album. The sequence goes on from OY728127.1 coordinate 1,804,378,086, forward strand.
TATGGTCCAATGAACCTTGGACTCATCTTTCCTTTCTTACCAAATCGAATCACACTTTTCAATGGAGAAACCTTGAGAAAAACATGATCACCTACCTCAAAAGAGAGATCCTTCCTCCTATTATCCGCATAACTCTTCTTCCTTCTCTGAGCTGTTCTCATGTGTTTATGTATTACTTGAACTTTTTCTGCTAACTCTTCTACCAATTATGGTCCCATCAGCTTTCTTTCACCCACTTCATCCCAGAAAGCTGGAGTTTGACACCACTTCCCATATAACACCTCAAATGGTTCCATCTGTATACTGGAATGAAAACTGTTATTATAAGAAAACTCAACCAAAGAAAGATGTTGGTCCCAACTTCCCTGACAATCCTTCGAACAAGCTCGTAGCATATCCTCCAAGGTCTGAATCGTTCGTTCTGACTGCCTATCTGATTGAGGATGAAAAGTTTTACTAAAATATAATTCAGCACCCAACGACTTCTAAAGGCCATTCCAAAAGTTAGAAGTGAACCTGGGATCACGGTCAGATATAATGGAGAGGGTAACTCCATGTAACCTGACTATCTCTTTAAGATAAAAACGGGAAAGTTGATCTAGGGAAAAAGTATCTCGTATAGCAAGGAAATTAGAAGATTTAGTCAAGCGATCAACAATAACACAGATTGCATTATTACCTCTAGATGTCTTCGGTAATCCCATTAAAAAATCCATGGATATATTTTCCCATTTCCACTCTAGCACTGGTAAAGGCTGAAGCATCCCTTTCGGTAACTGCCGCTCTGCTTTAACCTGATGACAAGTCAAACACTTCACAGTAAAATCAGCAATATCCCTTTTCATTCCATCCCACCAGTAATACTCCCGCAGATCTCTGTACATCTTAGTGCTGCAAGGATGAACTGAAAATGGGGAACTATGAGCCTCACATAACAACTCATTCTTCAACTGTGAATCACAAGGCACACATAATCTCTTCCCAAACCTCAAAACACAATCATTATCAATGTTGAATTCAGGCAGCTTACCCTTCTGAACCAGCTCTACCTTTTTCTGCAACTCATTGTCTTTCTTCTGTGCTTGCTTGATTCTGTCTGATAGGGAAGATTTCACTGATACCTGAAACAAAAAAGAAGTACTTATTACACAAACAACTTCCTTGCCAAAGTTTATCAAATCAAAAACCAAAGGATCTCATTCCAAACGCAACATTGTTAATGAAGCATTACTTTTTCGACTCAAAGAATCATCCACTTTATTTGCTTTTCCCGGATGGTAATGAATTATACATTCATAATCCTTAATTAATTCCAGCCATCTCCTCTGTCTCATGTTCAATTCTTTCCGAGTGAATATATACTTTAAACTTTTTTGATCAGTATATATTTCACAATTTACTCCATACAAATGATGCCTCCAAAATTTTTAAAGCGAAAACAACAGCAGCTACTTCCAAATCATGTGTAGGGTAATTTACCTCATGAGTTTTCAACTGTCGTGAAGAATAAGCAATTACCTGATCATTCTTCATTAGGATGCAACCAAGTCCTTCCAATGAAGCATCACTGTATATAACAAACTCACCATTCCAGTAAGGAAGTACCAAAACTGGAGCATTCACCAATCTTCTTTTCAGTTCCTGAAAACAATCATCACATTCTTTTGTCCAGATAAACTTAACACCCTTCCGAGTTAGCTTAGTCATTGGACTAGATAACTGTGAAAAAATTTATAACAAACCTTTGGCAATAGCCTGCCAAACCAAGACAACTACGAATATCTGTTACATTTGTGGTTCTTGGCCATTATTCAACAACCTTTGTTTTAACAGGATCAACAATTATGCCATCTTCTGAAACAATGTGACCCAGGAAAGAAATTTTCTGTAACCAAAACTCACACTTTCGGAATTTCCCATATAGTTTCTTTTCTTTTAAGGTTTGCAAGATAACCCTTAAATGACTTTCATGCTCCTCTTTACTTTTAGAAAATGCCAAAATATCCTCAATGAAAACAACCAAAAAATTATCCAAGAACTCATTGAAAATTCTATTCATAAGGTCCATGAATACAGCAGGTGCATTGGTTAACCCAAAAGGCATAACTAAAAATTCATAATTGCCATATCTAGTACGGAACGCAGTCTTCGGAACGTCTTCTTCTTTTACTTTCAACTGATTGTACCCCAACCTCAAGTCAATCTTCGAAAAAGACTGAGCTCCCTAGAGCTGATCAAACAAATCATCGATATGAGGCAAAGGATACTTGTTCTTAACAGTAATATTATTCAAGGCTCCATAATCAATGAAAATTCTCATTGATACATCTTTCTTTTTAACAAACAAGACAGTAGCACCCCATGGTGATATTCTAGGTCGAATGAAACCTTTATCTAATAACTCCTGCAATTGCTTCTTTGACTCTAAAAGTTCAACTTGAGCCATTCAATAAGGGTGTTTTGAAATTGGCTTAGAATTAGGATCTAAGTCAACAGTAAATTCAACTTCCCGATCATGAATAATAACAGGAAACTCATCAGGAAAAACATCAAGATAATCATTTACCACTGGCACATCATTAATCTAAACAGTTCCTTTTTTTTCAACAATATGTGAAAGGTAACATTCATTTCCATCTTTTACTAGTTTCTCAACTTCCTGATATGTTATCAAAAGCAAGGGTTCATTCTTGTACACAAACTGAAAATCTTTCTGAAAGGAAACCATTTTAGCTCTTTAGTCAATATTATCATGATAAACAGAAATCCAATCCATGCCCAAAATAACATCAAACTCTACTAGAGGAAAAACAATAAGGTTTGCTAGTATATTCTTTCCACACACAAGGATAGGAAGCTTCTTATAATTCCTTTTTGTCTCAATGTTCCATCTGGGTGTTTTTACCATAAGTTCAGGTTTCATATCTTGAGATGGAATTTCCAATTTACCAAAAAACTTCTCAGAAATGAAAGAATGTGTAGACCCTGAATCAAACAAAACACTGGCATAATCTGAACAAACAAACAGTGTACCTGATACTACTTCATTTGATGGCCCAAAATCTGCTGAAGTTGTTGCAAAGGATTTCACCACCCCTTTCTGCTTGTAGTCTGGGTGCTTTCCCCCAGTTGAGTTCTTCGTTAGAGACTCATTTTCATAATGACCCATTTCATTACACTTAAAACATTTCACTAAATGTAAATCAAATTTGGACTTACCATCACCTTGAAATTTTTCAGTGCAATCACGAGCCTTATGTCCCATCTTACCACATCGGTAGCACTTTCCAGAATTCAGAAGACATTCCCCAGCATGCCTTTTTCCACATTTATCACAAACTGGAAACTTAGTTTTCTTACCATCAGACTTTTTTGAAGAATTCTTCCCTTTCTCTTGCCACCACGGTCTCTTCTTCTATTGGTTGTTATAGAACACTTGATCATCGGCAAACTCCATTTCCACCTTCTCAGCACATCGAACAAGATTTTCATAACTTTTAAACACACGAGAAGCTAATTCCCTTCGATATTTTGGCTTTATTCCTGAGTAAAAACAATTGATTTTACTATCAAGGTCTCGGATAAAATTTGAAGCATCCCTTGCCAATCGAGTAAACCCTTCTTCATAGGTAGCCACTGAGTCTTCCTCTTTCCTCAATTCCAAGAATTTTTTTTCCATCCTAAGTCGAACAGCCTTAGGAAAATTCTTTTCAAGAAACATACCTTTGAATTCATCCCAATCAAGAGCATCAATCTCATCGGCGTCCCTGATATTTTTAACCATCGACCACCACTGATCTGCTTCACCCTCCAAATGGTAAATAGCAAGACTAACCTTTTGATTTTCTGAACACCCCATGAAATCCAAAATCTTCTCCAGTGCTTTAATCCACCCTTCAGCTAACATAGGGTCAAATGATCCTCTGAATTATGGGAGATGTTGCCTCATGAAATGTTCCACCATTGACATGTTTCTTTGTGGTTGATCTGGCTGATCTCGTGCATGGATACCACCTCCATTTATCGCTTGAGTCAACTGCGCCATTACTGCAACAAACTGTTCAGTTCCAATTCCGACCATCTCAGGATGCTGATTCGGAAAGTTATTTCTTTCTGTATGCCTTCCTAGCACTACTTCCCTATTTCCTCTGTGAAAAACCATTCTGAAAAAATATGTATTAGATGAAGCAACATGGTAATCTTCAAATGCTATATCATTTAAATTTGACCATAAAAAATATTTTTGGAAAATAATTTAATAGAATTATAACTCTTAAATTTATCTAAACCGACCTCTGATACAAACAATAATGACCCAGCCTTAAACCTTACTTAATCTTGAGTTATTACAAGATTACACGTTGAGGATATTTTCAGGTTTAGAGTTTTAGAGAATTAGATCATAAAACTTGCATTACATTCCACATATAAACAAAGTGGTTACATAAAGATAGTAGTCATTTTTCCCATCAATGGAAACATATTTAAAATAAGACGTGGATTCATTCTTGACACTTCCTTGACACTATCATCATATCATGTACCTTTCCCTTGACCTGTGAAAAACAATTCAAAAAAACTTGGAATGAGCATAAAAATCTCAGTATGGGTTATAAAATTATAGTAAGGAAACATGAGTTCATATATACATAATAATGAAATCATACATTACCCATAAAACATAAGCACTTTAGCATACCTCATCAAATCATCAATAAATCATATAAATCATAAGACATAAATGTATCTTGAGGCATTCATAACATTCTTACATAGGGAGTAACCCTCTTGGTTACTTTTGGAATACCCATCACAGTATATTCCCTAAATCTCTTCGGAGAAACCCCAGCATTTCACTCCTTCACATTACCCAATGCATTGTAGAGCTATATCAGGCTCACCCGCCCTTAGTTTATCACAGAACCACCCGTCATCATAATAATTCCCAAGAACCTCAACATAATCATATCACATAAAACATACATAAAGGAAACATAACATTTCCACCTTTCAATCACAAGATATCAATACAACACATTGGTATAAAAACATTATGAAAACCATTTTCAATACCAAAATAAATCATGGTATTTATTTTTCTTTTAAAAAAATGGTACGGCTTGTAGAGGAAGCCGAAACTCAAATAACGGTCACGGCGGCGGAGAAGTCGTTGTCGCCGCATACGTACGACAAAACCATTCCCTTTTTTTGTTTAGTAAAACTCTTCATATAAAAAAGATTCATTTTGGATAAACATAAAATTCAAAGGGGTTTATACACCGTATAAAAGAAGGTTGTGTATAAAACAAAATATGCCTCAATGAAAGGAGATTGAGACGAACTCCCATACCTCGGGTCCAACTTGACTCGATCGTTCTTTAATCTCCTAAATAATAAACTTGAGTTAGTTTCTAGTTGTTTAAAAACCTTTTTAAAGTTCATTATTCATTTTATATCACTTATTTCCATGTTATAAACATTATGTAATCCTTTAATTTAATAATGTTCGTTTTGTCGATATTTGGTTCTTAAGTCGAAAGTGGACTTCTTATGATTACATGTTGTTCTTGTGGTCAAAAGTTCTTTACATCCAGAATGGAATTCCTGATTTGGATATCATATATATCATATATATCTAGAATATAAATGTATTTATAATATCACATAATCATTTAGAGGTAAGAAATGAAATGCACCGTTGATGGAGACGGTAAGCCGTACGTACGCATGAACGCTACTTTCATTTCTATGTCATATTAATAGAATTAAAACTAAATGAGAGGTATGTGTATTTTAATTCCAGAATTATATAAATCATTTAGATTTAACATACATCATATATATCCATTATATATATTTACTTATAATAGTACATTATATTTGGAGATAAGAAATGAAATGCACCGTTCATGGAGACGGTCAGCCGTACGTACACATGAACGCTACTTTAATTTCTATCTTATACTTTAATGGAAAGAAATGATAATTATATAAAGTTATATTATAATTACTGTATAAAATCATATATAATATCATTACTCCATCATTTATATGTCCCACATATGGTATTAACGAATCAAATCACTTTCAGGGGGCGGTAGTCCGCACTTCCTTAAATGAAGATATCGTGTTTACCCATAATGGAAACCATAAAGGTATGCCCAAAATGAAAAATACAGAAGCTTAAGGAAAACATAAACATATTATATATCATATATAAATATAGTTTCATCATAATGTCCACCTTTGAAGGTGTTAAAAGAATGTTGAACAATCATCATTTCGGGAGGCAGGAATTTTCCATCCACAGAAACAGTATGTTCTTTAACCATTAGATGTCGGTGTGTGTAGGTGTAGCTCGAATCCTTCTTATAAAAACATCCTAGTATATTGAAGATACTGTATTTGTTACAAAAGATATGAATAAAATAGTTTAGGGGGTTGTAGAAGCAAAATAAAACAAACGGACTCAAGTGAAGACATTACCTTAAAATCGGGTAACTCCCTTTGGTTTGAGCTCAAAGGCTTCCTTGGGAAGAGTTCTGCCAAAATTGAGGCTTCAAGGAGTATTATAGGGAAGTGTAGAGACAAAATGGTCAGGGTTTGGCCGAGCCAAAGGCTTTGGAAGTCTGGGTAAGGAGGTAGAGGTGGGGGCCTTTTATAAAAGGATAGGAGGGGAACTCTTGGAATGTAAGGAAATGTTACTTTATTTTAGAATGAGTTTCGAATTTTAATGGTCCCACATTGTTTTGTTTCAAGGATAAGGTGATAAGGTTTCGAAATCCACCCATCTAATAGGTTTTGGACATGTTTAGGTCATAGATTTTCATTATCATTTCATTTTATTTAAATCCATTATTAATGTGGTAATCGTTGCATCATCATGATGTCATAAATTATTTAATTTATTTAAAGTCTAAAAATTATAAAAAAAATTACTATGATGTAGGAAATATTTTTATATTTCCAATTATTATTTATAATCAAAAATCTTACTTGTATAACCCCATTTAAAAATTGTGTTACTAAAACATCTCTTGTTTGTGTTATTCTTACTTTTACATTGAATAAAAAGTTAATTATGTCATTTCCTAACCAAAGTGGCTCCATGGGGTCCCCAAGTTGACCCATGGATTGTATTGGTCGGCCATGACACATCCAATGAGGGTATGACATGTTTCAAGCTCATCTCATATTATTAAAACATTATTTTTTCCTTAAACTACACTAATTACCTATAATCACGATTAAGAACTTAAAAGTTACTATTCACCAAAAAATTATTTTAATCTCATTGAACCACATTTTACTTCTTAATGACAACCATGTATGTCGGATTTTTGAAAATCAAATCACAGAAGTGACAAAGTTTCATTTAAACGAAAAATTCAGTTTCTTTAACTACCACTTAGTGGTTTCACTATTCATCAAAAATTGATGTTTTTTAGAAAAATACCAAAACTTCACCCTCAGCTATATTTGATATTCCAAATTCAAAAATCATGTCTATTTTACAAAATTCAAATCATATAAGTCACATTAATTAATTTAATAATTAATTCCCGTTGTCATGACACATAGCATGTTTTTATGAAACAATAAGTATCAAAAGATTGACACTAGTTTAAGCCCAATTCCAAAGTGAAATTGATTCAAATGACCACCATTGGATTAAATGGTAAAAATATATTCTAATTTCACTAAAAAACCAATTCAAAAGATAATCTAATCATATAAATAAATTAGATTAAAATGCGGTTTTGAATTAAAATACAACATTTTTCACTATTCATTAAAAAATGAACTTTATCTGAAAAATACCAAAAATTCACACAAAGTAAATTTTTATGTCCCAATAATAAAGAATAAGTTTATTTTGACAAAAATAGATTATAAAATTGTCAAAAGATTGATTTAAAAATGGTTTTCCATTAAAAGTCAGTAAAACAATCTTTTAAAAATATTAGTGTATTCCATGCTTAAGATTGGATTTATTTTCATTTTAAGCCTCTAAAACACTATCTAATTTGTTAATAGGAATAGATAAAAATATCTATTATTCATTACTTACTTGGGATGTTACATATTCAGTGTGTCATCATATGTTTATTCCCTTTAGAATTATCCATAGATTCCTTCAATAAATAAAACCTATTAATTATATTAAGAAATATCCCATTTCTTCTATTCATAAAGGATTATTATCAATCAAACCACCTAGTAAGATACATTTCCCACAATTTAATTCATATTTTTGTGAAAACCTAATAGTTCTATGCTCAATCCTAAAGTACATTCACTAACGATACCTTGGGACATTTGTGATGTTTCTTATTCAATAGATAGTGGTATTGGATACACATTAAAAACAAATTGACACAAGGATTAATTTCCAATCCCATGGAATCTATTATTCCACTTCAAAAATCCAAATACTTCCACACATACTAAATTCCCTACCATGAAAATACCTCTAGTACATCACTAAAAATTTTAGTGGACAGCTCCTTCCACACCAATATCCACATCAACCTCAACACTAAACCCCATTCTATCCAATCACCATTCCAATTCTAGAAATCCCCTTAAATATGAAGCCCAAAAAATATCATTTCAACATAATAAAAAAGTACAATAATAATCCTGTAGAAGGTAGAATTGTGTTTGGGAACTAATTAGAGCCTTTTTTGGATTCTTATGATGTCACTATAGTAAAAACACAAGAAACCACCTAGAGGTACTATAAAAATTCCACTTTTCTTTTTTTATGATTTTTTTGTAGTTGTAAAAACATTCCACTGTAGGGACTTTTTTTATACTGTATATTTCTATGCATCACAACATATTTATTTTTTACACTTTTTTATTTCCTCTATCTAAAAACTTCTTACTAATATTTATTCATTATAATTTATATGAGTTGTGCTTATTTTATTTTACCCTTGGTTTGTGGTTTATTGATTTTGTGTTGATTTCGTGTTTCTTCTTCTAGTAGATATATTATTACCCTCTTTTAGGGAATTCCATTTTTTTAGTGTGTTTTTACTTTACCTCTTATTGATGTAATTGTATTTTATGTTAATTTTGTGTTGACTTCTCATTTACTCCTTGAGTTGTGGCCTCCTACACCCATCATAGGGCTCTAACTATCCCCTTTTCAAAAAAAATAGGTAATCCAAAATTGGGGTTTGATTATTTATTTTTTTACTTATTTTGCTTCAATTATTTCTCGAATATTATGACCATTAGAATTATTAGTGACGATACAACCCATGAATGTTCTATAAATGTTTTTATTATCCTTCATTATAATAGAAAACATACCTTTATAAAAAACATGGTTTGAAGGTGTGAGTTTTCATAGGGAGAATCATGGCGGAACATCCATAATACATTCGAGAGTCATTGCTAAAAGTTTAGGAAGTTTATTCCCAAATAATAAAACATTTTAATAAAATTTATTTTCCATTTTATTGAATAAAAAAGGATGATTGTAGTGATAAATAATAGTTTTAATTGTGATAATTTTTAGAATAAAGACAAGTAAATAGTTATAACTATGATACACTAAATTCTTAGTGGAATTATTTTTGACAACCATTATTCTTTCTCATTTCAGTCCATCCACTTCATTACATTTTATTAACCACATGTAATAACTTGTCCACATAATTTTCATTTTAATTTTCTTATTCCAACCATTTTTAAAATATTTTTATTTATTTTCAATACTATTTCGAAACATGAAAGATATAAAAATATTCAAAAACAAATAAGAGAACATTTTGACTGAACTAATTATTCTATCATTTAATGATCTCTATATTTTTTTATTTTTATACCCTCTATATGTTAAAAAAATTCTAGATTTTCCTGTATCCTTTTTGAAAAGTTATCTTGCATCACTTTTTAGCTTTATGGTAGTGATGATGTTTCATTCATAGTGATCAAGTTCATTTAAAAAATATAAAGAATCTATAAAAACTAAACACAAAATAATTATTTTGGCATTTCATACATTGCTAAAAAATATTTTATGATATATAATTAATCTAGAATATTGTGTTGTTTATTATTTTTCATAAGGTGCAGTGGTGATTGGAATCATTAACCAATGGATTTCTACACTTGTTTTCCGAAATTAGGGACACACTGTTTGGACGAATTTATATAATATACTATGGAATCCCCTAAAACATTTATAAATCCATGTTTCTTATATGATAGAAGTTAAGGAAACGTTAATTTAGATCAAAACATCATAATTATAAAGTCAATGATTGATATATATTACTTATTTTTATCAGAATGACCATCAAAGTTCAAAAAATCAATTATGGAAACTAAAAAAATCGAATTATTTAACATAAAAATATGTATAATAAATAAAATCTACGTAATAAAAGTAGTTTTTATTAATGATCTTCTTAATAAAAATATATGAGTTAATTAATTAGTCGAACTAATTTTCTCTAAGAACTCAGGAAATATAAATTAAAGGAGAATCTACTATCAGACCTAAAAAAACTTCTATAGAAGGAACCTAAGGTTGACATGTTGAGATTTAAAGCCATATTTAGTTCATCAAATTCTCATTCACTTAAAGATAGATTATTGTGGTGTGTAAATAGTAATAGAAAAACCTCCCAAAGATGTTGTGGGATGATGAGATGTTTATATCTTCCAATGGAATTAGGGAGGTCCATGTGGTTTGGTGATTAAAACACTATAGAAATATGATTCTAGAAGGGTTCATTAGGGAAAGTGGTAGAAATCAAATAGCTACAAATGATCGAGAGTTGTCATTCAAGATGGTTGAAATTACAGAAAAATTTGAGTTTTATGTAATTCGGAAGATCTAATTTCTGCACCTATAAAGGGAAGTGGGTACTTTATTGAATAGTGTAACCTAAATGCAAATATTGGATCAGAATCTACAAAATTATTCTAATCTTATAAATTAATTACAAAGTCTTAATATTTTTTATCAATTCTAACTGGAATATTTTTCATTTGATTTTAATATTTTGTGATTCAAGAGATAATGAATGTAATGTTGTATCTCCTATGTTTGTAGGACTTATTACCTAAATCACATTAATCCATTTTCTTCCTTCTTGTGTCTTCTATTTATTTTAATATTTATTTTTAATTTGATGTCGTGAGTTTGTGTGACTATGTGCGGGACTATATTTTGTGATGTGAGTAGGTTTATAAGTCTTCCTACATCTGGTATATGTGATGTATGGATTCTCTATAGGTTTTATTTGTTCTAAGTCGAGCTCTATATGTGTGATATTCTAGTATATTTAGGATCCTACATCCAATAGGAAGATGAATACTCCCTCCGAATAAGTTGTATTAATGCAGTGGTTCTTGTTCTAGAAATAATAAAAACATATGGATCAGTGCATGATCAATACACTCAGAGGCATCTAAGGTTGCACTCACTCATTCATTGATTTTATTTTCTTTTCACTACGACTATGTTGTTAATGGAAGGTATGACTATAGATAAAGGTATTTTTATGGTATATAAGTTTAATTAAATATATTTTGGAATATATATAATACTGAGAGTGTTTCATAAGATTTAAAAAGACATGGAAAGCCCATTTATTGTTATATGTTGGGAGAAAATTTAAAAGGATTGATATGGATGGATAGACATGAAGTCACTTGGGTTGGTGAGGATTTCAATGGAAAATAATATTATCTTTCACATTCTTGAAGTGAAACCAATTGTAGAGTTCATGAAATCCCTATAATATATGTATGAAAAACTAGAAGAACCTAATAAATCATTTATAATGTGGGGGTTATTCAATATGATGATATCATAAGGAATACTAGTAGAGGATTACGTTATTGAATTGAATATAATCTTAGGATAGCTCAAATTCATGAAGGTGATATTCTCAAAAGATGTACATACATTGCTTCTACTATCATATCATTATAGTAGTTAAGATGTGATTGTGATTTCTATTATTTAATCTTATATAAAGATATATTGAGGAATTAAAGACGTCAGGATGTTGGGAATTCAATTCTCAATAATGGAATTCATTATAGGGAAGTCCAAGAACCGTATAGTAGTTCTCTTAATGATTAATAATGGGGTAAATCAAGCAAAATGAGTGATGGAAAGAAACCATTCAAAGATAATTATCAATAAATAAGTTGGAAAAACTATATGACATAGTTGTTTTAAGAAAGGAAATATGAATAATAATTATAAACAATAGAGGATAATTATATAATGGAATAAGATTTTGAAGGTTCAAACTTTGTAATTATGATGGAACGAAGAAACATAATATTTTTAACTTTCAATATACCAGTGGAATCTTGGGTGGTTAATTTTTTATCGTATTTCCATTAAATGGAAGAATGGGGATGCATAGTCGATTATATTTCTTGAATTTTTGGAAAAAAATTTCTAGTGGATGATAAAACATTGGTCGTATTTGAAATAGGTGGAGTGAACATCCAGATGAAGAATAGTGGGTTTATGAGACTCAAAGGAGTCATGAACATCCCAGGGCTATAAAGGAACCTCATTTATAATGGAAACTTTATTAATGATATGATGAAAAAAATTAAAAATAAATATGGGATCTGACTATAGGATCCATGGTTCTTATAATAAGAATAATGGATGAGACACTATATTAGATCACAAGCACAAACTATATTGAAATGGTCAAAACTAAATCACCATAAAATATTTTTTTTTATTTGTGGGATCATTCATCTCAATGAGAAGAATTTGGATGGTTTAATTCCTTGCGGAATACTGAATCCTGGTCAAATATGTATTGGAAGTTGAGAAAGTTGTGATTTGGGAAGAAGATAATATATTCATTAAACATAGATATATGGAAGAACAAATCTAGAACGTTTTAAAGGTTCACTTGGATATTTGGGGCCTTCCCCTATTTAATCCCTTATATGTTCTTTGTACATTGAAAATTTTATTTATGATGCTATTGGAAAAGTTGGGTTATATTTTTGAAGCATATATCAATATTTTTTCAGGATTTATTTCAATGGAAATCGATGGTGGAAATGGAATCTGGTCAGAATTCGAAACGTATTTGTTGAAATAATGGTGAAAAAAAAACCGACACAGATTTAATAGATTTTATCAAAATAAAGGGATAAATCATTATAATATTCATCATAGAGAACTGGATATAAATAGTGTGTCTGAAAGGATTAATCAAATTCTAAATGATAAGGCTCAAGTAATGTGAATATACTCTATAATTCCCAAGGGAATTTGAGTATATGGAATGAATATAGGTGTATAATTTATGAATAGTAGTCAAGCATCAATAGTTCACAAAGAATATTCAGAGGAGATATTCATTTTTTAAGAGACTAAAATTTGGACATAATAAATTACTTTGAATCATTGTATAACTATATTTAGATGATAAGGATCAAGAAATTCTTGAGGAAAAATCAAAAGTTTGTCTTCTCAATGGGTGTAGAGATGGATGTTTTGGATTTTGGTTATGGGAAAATGATTGGAAACAAGTCATCTAGAAGCCTATATCATTAATTAAAGGAGAAGGATTTATGGAAGGAACAATATCTTGAAAGGAAAGAAGATTATATAAATGCGTGAACTATCAAATTTTAGGCTAATCTGTGTTCAAAAACAAAATGAGGGGAAATTATATATAACTAAAATGAAAGCCTGAAGGTCTAGAGCTAAGTACAAGGAATGATATGAATGAAATATCAATGATTACTGAATCTCAATTGTCTCTTTTAGAGGTTATGGATCCTAAATATAGAGTATATTGGATAATTTTAGGGTAATCAATTTATTTGAGGATAATAAGAAAATTTTGAATATTGGTTTATAGGTTTGGGGATGACATAAATTTGATAATTTTTGTGAATGTTGTGGGACCAGAATTCACAGAAGATGTGAAAACACATAATGACTCAAAACATTAGAAGTAAAAAATAGTTGAACAAATTTATTCATTATTTTCTAATGAAAGTATGAAGTATATTAATCTACGAAAATGTAAATGAGTACTTGAGAATAAGTGGGTTTACCATTTTATAAAAAAGGTTGTTGAAAATAATAATTTTAAAGATATACTAGTGGTAATGGATTTTAGAAAAATCAGTTGATCTCATAGAGATATTATCACTTGTATTTAAACATGAAACTATTCATACAGTGTTAATCATGTTGTCATTATATGTTCTTTACATGGAACAGATATAGTTAAATATAAAATATGGTCATAGAAATTTTAAGAGAGAAAATTACATGATGAAACTAGTAAATTTCACATAATATAAGGACTATAATTTGGTTTATGAATTAAATAAAAATATACATTTTCTAAATAAAGTGCCAAGATTTTGGGATCAAAATTTCAATGGTTTGATGTCAAAATAAGGATTTAAAAATCACAACAAATATCATTTTTGTAACAAGAAGTTCTTGAATGATTGAACATTATTCACACTTCTCTTGTATATTTATGAACGGTGGTATGTAGGTCAATATGTTTCAATGATTTAGATGCCAAAGATTATTTTATCCAAAATAGCCTAAATAAATGGTCCTATACATTACAGGAAACTATTTGGTATCGGGATTAAGAGGGGTTGAAAATATGGTACTTTTTTTGTTATGTTCATAAGACAATATCCAAAAGATAATTTAATTGTTTGAAATGAATAGATGTATCCTCATATCAAACCCTGTTTTTTAAAATTTTAAGTTGGCATAAGAATAGAGACTAGCAACAAAATAATGTTTTCATACATTTAATTTTTTTTTTAATTTCAATATTATTAAGTATCTTGATTTATAAAATTATTTTTAATTGGATATAAATTACTTTTGAATGGGATGTTAGGTCACCTTTGGTAAAAACATTAGGGGTAACAATAAGAATCAATTAACTAGATCATTAAATACATTAATGTATCCAGTTAATTTTCTCTATAATTTTGCGGGAATATTTGTTAAAAGGATTGGTGGATATGATCTTCGCAAGATAATTAGAGACCTAAAAGAGAGAAACCATATTTTTTATCACCTTGGATGGAACAACGATCTATTCGATGTCATAGATGTATTGAATTGTTTCTTGAAGTAAAAAGTATGTAATGTATATTGCTTCAATGGAAGAAAGAAAGGAGATGGTATGTTTGATGTGATTACTAAAAGGGCTTTGAAAAAATCAGGAATGTTGGATTTTATTCTCTAACAATTAGAGTTTGATTAACTATTTATAGAATATTATTTTCCATTCATAGATAAATCTTATTGACCTAATCTACCACATTATAAGCATCATGCTAGAGGAAAAAGTGTTTGATCTAAAATAGATCACCAGGAGCCACAATCTCTCTAAAATGTTCACTATGAAGTTAGTTAAAGAGATTTTGAGGAAACATTATTCCTTAGTGCGATTTGGTGAATGCAAGGAAGATGGACAGCAATCCATCATATGAAATAATTGATGTTGGTTTGTCTCAAAAAGTGTTATAGAGTTACCAAAGGTTCCTTTTAATAGAATTCAAGTGGGATATTGTTAGGATGTGATGTTTTGTAGTTCAAAGATTCAATAAACCGTATATATAGTTATTGAAATATAAAAATTCCATAGTGTACATAGGTTCAAAAAAGAACCTCTCCTAGAGGTAGTGGAACCATCAAAGGATCTTATCTTCCGATGAAATCATAGTGGACCTGAATTTTTGGGGAAAAAAACTTTCTAAAATATTTTCTAGAATGGTTCATCAAGGAAAGTGGCCATAATCAAAAGGGTTAATAGGGACTATTTATTACCATCCCAAGAGAAGGAATTTTGGTGAAGATAAATGTCAATTTTATGATGAATATTGTAACCCAAAGTTCAAAGTTGGATTATAATATACAATTTAATTTTTATCATATCACTGAATTATATATTGTGGATCATCTATAATGAATTATTATTGATGTATTGGTCACATAGTTGTAATTATATTACTTTTACTTCTAATGAAAATAGTACTATTTCTACCAGGTGTGTTGGATTAATTTTTAGAATTATGTTAATCCATTGTGTTATTTAATATTTTTGTATTTCCGTTGGATTTATTTTCAATTTTTATGTTTTTGAGTTTGTGTGAATGTGTGAAACTGTTAATTTTTTGTGGTGATTAGGGTGACAAGTATTCCTTCATTTGATACCCATAGTTAGGTGAAGTTATAGTGGTTTTATTTATAATACATCAAGATTATAATGTCATATCTTTTAGTGGATTAAAGAAACTACTTCTAATGGACACATGGATTCCCCTTACCTATATAAAAAGTATGATGCTGAATGAATGAGATATCAATAATTCTTAAGACTATGTTTTAACAACCATGTTCATGATAAATTTTCAATTGATCCACCAAACTACCCAAAAAACAAATATACACCATTGTACCTCACCTGGGAAGAATATTATGAAATAGTTTAGACATAAGGGTGGTTTAAAGAAATAATAGAGGATGATTTTTTATTGTACCTCTCCATTAACCATCTCATAGAAGAATTGTAAGAAGAAGATAAATTACGAATTGAGAGTTCATTGAACTCCTAATTTAAATTCCTTCCATATTTTAAAAACAAAAATTGAAAAACTAACTCCCATTGATATAAAATTATATATTTAGAAAGTAAAACTCTTTATTTGGAGGGTTAATAGTCTTAAATTGGAGGAATTTTATGTTGGATAAGGGATAGATGATACACTACTTGAACTACCTAGTTTTTTGGTGATTTTTCAAAATAAACATAATACTCCAATAAAGGTTAGATATGTGGGAAATTAATTTTGAATACATTTTATTTTGATTATTTTAAAATTAAATTTATTTGAAACATTACCCTATCATTGTAAGGATAAATTAACACCATTAGAGTGAGTTCTTGAGGATTTAAAATTATTCTATACCCTAGAAGAGGTGGCTTAAATTGAGGGTCGTGAATTGGAAACATGAAAATCATTTAACACTATTCATATAGTATTTATAGGATATTCATAATGAGATAATAAACAAAGAATATTATTATACTCATTCAGATGAATAGAATTCTCCTCTTGATAGCTACATTTAGTACTTAAGGGAAATCATATTCACTCATGTAAAGGTCAAAGAAGATGATATAGACATATATTAACCATTTTTTATGAGCCAAATTTTCATTGAAATGTGTGTGGAAAACTGCTATCTTACATAAATGGACCCGAAAGAAAATAAACGGTTCCAAAAAAATCAATTAAAAAGGAACGAGATATGGTAATTACAACATTGGAAACCTCACCCTCTATTAGATATAAGATTACGATACAATTTTTAAACTAGTTAAATTCTAAAGGAAAATATTAATTTGGTGGATAAACTGAAAAATATTCCCCATTCTCTTTAGTTTTGATTTTTTATCCTTTATTTAATAGTTTTTTTACACCCCTTTTAATTTATGTTTCAAAACTAGACAAAAACATAACATCAATTAGAAGTCAAAATATGGTGTGTTTTTCATAATGGTGTGTCTGTGTATTAGTTTTCTATTTTTTCCCTCATAGTTTTATATGATTTATTTGTTATTATTAGTATTCTAATGAAGTGGTGAGCCACAATACACCTCAATAAAAATTCAAAAATAAATTTTCCATTGATGTCATTGTATGTTTCGGTTGTATTTTTCTATACTATCTCATAATATTTGAAAAATTAAGATTTTGTAATGATATGAAAATTGTGTTTTATAAAAATCAGAGAGAGTGATAGAATGACCGTATTAAGGGAATAATTTATGTGATTTGTTAGGATATGTTTTTGTTTATATATTCAAACATTTTTTTCATTAGAATCATGATTTTTAATGAAATATCATTGATAATTAATGTCACTTGAGTCAATTTCTATGAATCTCTTTAACATTAAAAATGGGTATATACATTTTCAATATGTGATATTCTTCATTAAAATTTAATCTCAAATACTATTATATGTTTGATATATTTTTTAAATCCATTCTCACTGGTTTCTCAACCAAAAAATCACTATCCCATGAGGTAGTCTAAAAAAAATTTTATATATTATTCCAAACTACCCCATTTCCATGTGTAAAATCAACTTAATATTTTTTTAATTATAACATGATTAATTTATCATTCAAAAAAAATTAGAATTAAGGGTATCATTTATATGAATTTTGTGCATTTATTATATAACTCTTGTATCCACAGTGATACCCTCTTTAACAATAACCCCTTATAAGGCCATACATTGGATGGACACTCATATAAGTTTCTTCCATTCTACAAGAATATTTTATTTTTAACTTCCCTTTACATAAATATATTTCCTTTTTATTTTAGGGATTATAGTGGGAAAATAGCCTTTATATTATTACTTTTCTTTCGCATTGCATAGTTATGAAATTTTAGGGTAGTGTCATCATTTTGGGAACTTTAAAACAAATTTATATGGGTCATTCCATCATTATATTAGATGTAGAAATTTATTATTTTGAAAAAGTAAAGAAAATTAAATGAAAGGTAAAAATGTGAAAAAATTATAAAGAATAAAAAAATGGTGAATAAATATTGCATGGTACATTAGATTCATGTCTTAACTTCTAAACCAAGTTCAATAGAATATGGATTGTGATAGGAAACATTAGTATAGGAAATTTAGTTTGGTGGTTTCATTAAGATCTCTTGAATTAATCATAAATTTTATTAAGATTCCACATCCTCTTCATGCCATTTTTTATAAGTTATAACCCCCCCCCAGACCACACTAAAACCTTCAAAAAGTTGACATAGTAAGTATTATTCATTTCCCACTTTTGTGGGGCAGTAATAATTTCATTGATATTATGGGTTGAGTAACTTATTCTTTATATGTGTATAACTATTCATATTATTCATATTTATTAAAATAATGACACAAAATTCCATGCAAGGAATGTTTTTAAGTGATCATTAACTAATCATTGAGGTAAAATTAATCTGAATGTGGGGGATTATAAAAAGTGGGGAATTTTTCCCATATAATATACATGAAGGATTACATTTTGTAAATTTGATTTGATGTTTTTAAATTATTTAATTATTGGGTGGAATTTGGTTGTGATATTATGTTTTATTTGGTGAGAGAAAAAATTATATGTGGGGTGTGATAATATATGTTTTTCTTGAAAATTTTATGTATCATCCCTAGAATGGGTGCCACATAACCTGTGATCAGAGCCGGTGAGACACTAGGCCTTAAGTACACCTCCTTGTATTCCAAAGGCTACTAACTAGTAGAAAGGGTCATAGTGGTGCTATTGGGGAGACTATACCCACTGATGATTATGATAATAATGGTCCATATATATAATACAGTTAAATAGTGACCATAACAATAGATGAATCAAATAAAACTCAATATAATCATATAAATAAGTAGTATTAATTACAAGTCCAAGACATCATACCTTTTTCCAATAGAAATACATGCCATAGTAGTTCATAAAATAGATAACCAAGGTATCCTTTGGTATATCACATAAAAACAAATGTATAGTAAAAATCCAAAAAGAAGGTTCAACTCAATGTAGAGGATCCACCTAGTCCCCTTCCATATATCCCATGAAAACACAATATATCCCTGATCACAAAGTTCTAGATCCTGACCCTGATCCCTTACCAGATCTCAAAACTGTAAATTCTGCATGTACCCTAAATGCCTCATGTAGGTAGTGACCATGAACTTAGTAGGTCACCACCAACATGTTCCTATCTTATATCCATAATTTTATTATTGTATTCATATGAAAATGTATAGAAGCAACACAAATATGAAATAAACCACTCGCACCACTTGTGATCAGCATTCCCATGTGAGTGTTTCACCTACTTCAAACAATGAAGGTATATCTCTGAATACATTACCCCAAATATATATTTTCAAGAAATTTATTTATGCAATGATATACTTGCAGTGGTAATGACCCATGGATTAGTGCCCATGCATACCCTTAAAAAAATTAACTGGAGAACCCTCGCCTTCTTACCACAATTATATCATCAGCACCTCATGCCATCTAACACATCATCTGGCCTCAATCATGTAACTGGGCTTACAATATAATTCAATATATATGTCCAAGGTCTGTCGAACCTTTTTCAAAAATTCACCATCATCTTATCTGCCCAAAATATGGGGGACAAGCGATATTCATCCTCTTTAATATAATAATTCACTATCAACTCAACTGCTAGAATTACCATGGCATATTTATTTCTATACTCAAAAAATATATTCCCATTTTCTTCAATTATAATGGTAGTCATCATCCCCCAACTTGTGGTCTGAACTACCATCACCTGATGGTCCCAACTACCATCACTTGATGGTCCATCACCATCAATTGTGGCTTTTTACTATGATCATCTCCAACATCTCTTGTGGTCAACACCATCCCCTAATCCACAAGATCTATGGAGGCCTCCCCCCATAATGAGTTTTCAACACCACCTCAATTTAATCCTATATTTTTGCACATGACTCAAAAGGCATGTTGTCCGACAATAGAGAGTAGAAATCACCAACAATACTTAAGCCACACCATCCAGCACCTAATTCCCCATGCGACCACATAGCTAAGTCTCAATGATCAACATCATCCCATGTTCTACAGGTCATTATATCAACCAAATGGCCTCTTCACCACATTCCCAATAAACCATTTTACCTCAAATAGGTGATCATTATCACCCCATTTATCTCGAGTGGTGGCCAACATGCTGAACTATGTCACCTCAATCTCGAGGGTCAACATTACCTCAAAGACTCTAGCCTTTTTTCTCACATTCCCATGGAACAATTCCAATCATTATATGATATAATTAATTAAAATTAGACAACTAGACTAACCTGTCTACTTGGTAAGAATCTTGTTATCCAACTTAATTCATTTTAAAAGAAATAGGATCATGCCCATATGCATCTCATGAAATTCATTAGAATTTAGATACAAAAAATTAATTAATTTATTGTTCCTCTCAGGCAACCCTAGCTTTAATATTTAATCACACACCCATAACATCTTTAAAACTAAGGAGAAATCCAAGAACCACCTACCTTAGATTTTTTTGAGCTCTATTTTTAAATACAAGCCTCTATCTCGAGTCGTAATGAGAGAAATCATAGTTTCAGACAAACACCCTGAAAAAATGGGAAACTACATATCACAGATTTAGCATTTTGTATTGTGAGATAAATGAATAAATAAATGAATAAGACATATGGACATACTGATACTCTTCTAACACAACAAATAGAGATTGAATCAAATCAAGAATAGAGAATAGTGATCAAATACTAGGAGAGGCATGGGAGAAATCCTGCAATGGTAATGTGCTATTGTGCAGGAGAAAATGATGGGAGGGGGGTGATCACCCTATTCAACATTTTACAAACATTTCTCCAAAATATTCATGGAATGTTAATTATACATGATGTGAAATCCTTGGGTAGGCCCCCAAGGCCCTAAATCCTTTTTTCACATCATTTACACCCAATTCGAGTCATTTATATGTTACATAATACGAATTTCGGGTTAATGTTGTCTTCAATGGAACAGGAAATCCATGAATCCTTAGTTATTCTCACAAACCCTTGGGACTTCCATTGGAAGTTTAACACCACAAAATGAAACTTATTGGATCTATTAATGTTCTTATACTCATTCTATAGAATGTGATTTATATTGGCCTAACCACCAAACTCAAAAGGTTCAAAATTACCCACAAATTTACCCAATCAAAATCATGGGACATTATAGTCTCCCCAAATTAAACTATCTCTTCCTTAATATTTGAAAAAGTTTCCCTAAAATGGTACCGTATATATCTTTCTCATTTACATGACCCCAGTTTAACCTGGTCATTATGTCATATTCTAATTCTACATGTGGTACTCCCCACCTTAGGAATTTCCTACCCAGTATCTTCTCATCCTAGAATAAAAAACCAGATAGTTCCATCAACTATCCATGTGCATACATGTCCATTCATGACATATGATCATTCATTCACCCCATATGCTTCTCTATTCATACATGCATCATACCAAAATTTAAGAAGTCATGCATCATAGTCGATGCCCATGAGTCCCTCATACCATCATATCACAACTAGAATATATGGTTAATTCCACACTTGTATTTCCATAGTTTAATTAACAGTGGAAATAGAGAAGTATTCCCCCATAGTTGTTATCTAAACTTTGGCCACATCCCGCTACATAATTAGCCTAAAAATCTCTACCTCTCACGATTCTCCTGCCTCTTTCGATCCTCTTGCAATCGAGCCTCTCCCTACATCACGCGATCGAATCCTCTTCTTGCCTTGCGTGATCAAAGCTCCATCTCCTTGGTTGTCTTGATCGAATTTTTCTACCATCATGAAGCAATAAAATCCCTCTAGATAACGGGATGATCAACCCCCCTTCTCACTTGTGAGTCACTCCCTACTTTTGCAACATAGGTGCCCACAAAGGAAGTTTGCTCATTCTATGCTCTCACGAAATCCTACCCTCTCTGGATTTGTCGATGGAACCCTACACGCCCCTACTTTTTCGGATGAACCATATTCGCTTCCTTCATTCGGGATTCACCCATTCAAGCAGGTGAACTGGTAAGGGTTACTCTAAACCAAGAATTCCCTAATTTTAACTGTTTTCCTCTTAAAGACACTTTTGGAAGGATAATTCTAATCTAGAATCAATTCACACTAACATAAATCATATTTCTTTACATGTAGTAACATCACACTCTCTATTAGATATTGGTTGAGTTGATATGGATACCACCCCCTCTGATCTGGCTACCGCTGTCCATGGTAGTGAAATATAAATGTATGAAGTTATATATATTGGATTAGGATAAATAGAGAGATAAAGGAGATAATAGATATAGTTAAAAATATTTACTTGTAGATTGGATAAGAACAGGATGGGAGGTGTCACTTTCTATCACTATTTTAGTATACTGAGTATGGAAAAACATATGGGAGACACTTACTTCAATTTTCTCAGAGATTAGTATAGAAGGATCTTTGGATGTCTCCACACACAATTATGAGATTGTAATTTACTTAACATGAGAATGATGTGTAATTTTTTTTCCCTTTGTCCAAATTATTTATGAAATATTATCCATTAAGATAAGATACAGAAATAGACATGTAATGATTAAAACATCAAACATAATGAATAAGTTGTGTTCATAAAAAGGATCATGTATTTCTTACTTCTTATTGCTATACTCAAACATCTATAGAATAATAGAGACATTAATATATGAAATAATGTCATTAATATTCAAATATTGAACCTCCATTTCAGGAATTTATTTCCTTTTCCCTATTCCAATATCACTTGTATGGATAACCAAGACATTGAGCATAGGACCAAATTGGATCCTATAAGGCTTGAAATCTCCATTATTTCCACCAACAACTTATCTCTATTCCCCATAAAGTTAAAAACAACATCTCCTCCACCATTAGATGACCTATGGTTCTGATTTGAATCTTTAATGGAATTAACTCATCCATAAATGGTCACTAAAGGTTCCCATGGTGTGTGTAGAAGATATTATATTTTTTGTAGAGAAAAATATTTAGTTTCCATATGATGTTGTGTTATGAATAAAAGACATTATTAGGATATTTTTCTAACACTATAGTAATAGGAATATATTAATATCGGTCCCCGAACACTTCTTTCATCAGGGTTATAGTCATGATGAAAAGTGTTCATTCCCTATCTAGAGTGTCTTCTTCAAATCATGAGGGATCCGTGCCAGATTTCATGATAATGAAATGTGAAGTAGATCATGAAATGAAAATAATGGTCATATGGGTATTTTAGGAAAGTTATATGACTAATTATTTTGTTCTTATCACTCTTTTACATATTTCATATAAATTATTCCATCTTCAAAAATAGTTTCAAACTTTCACATGTGTGTATTTCGAACTGCATGAATGTATATCAAATTTAGTTGAAAAATTTTCTTCTTGTTCAGCATTCACTAAAACACATGAATATTTTGGATTCAAACAACCCTGAATTACTGGTTCTAGAATTTTCCACTCTATATATTCATACCCATATGATAATTATATGTAATAAAATCAATGGAGTTTGGGGGAAGTGGGGGTGAAGGGGGGAGGTCAAAGGAGTTGTGGTGAAGGGTGCGGGTGTAGTGAGAGGTGGGGGAAGTGGGGTTGGGGTTTGAGGTGGGGGTAGTGGGGGACGGTGGGTGTAGTGTGGAGGTAGGGGAAGTATGCAGGTGGTGGGGGGGGCAATGTGCAGGTGGGGGAGGTGGGGGAAGTATGCAGGTGGGGGGCAATGTATGGTGGGGGGGTTGGAAGTGGGAATGGGGGTGGTTGTAGTGGGTGTGGGGGGAAGTGTGCATGTGGTGGGGGCATTGTGTCGGTGGGGGCAGTGCGTAGGTGGGGGGAAGTATCTATGTGGGGGGTAGTGGTGGGGCAGTGTGCAGGGGGTAGTGTGCAGGTGGGGGTGGTATGGGTGGGGGCGTAGGTGGGGGATGGGGGAACCAGACCCTATCTTATACATGTATTATAACCCAATATTTTTATAAAAAATCATCCTTAATAATTAAATTACATGTTCCACTCAAATTGTGTCATTCTAAAATGATGCATTGCACACAAATCCATCATTTGATTCATTTTCCACTATATTAGTATCTATGAATGATAACCTTTGTATGTATTATTATATTTTCATTAGGATATAAAATGTTATCTCCCCATGTATCTCATTTATTTTAGTATCTTATTTTTAGATAATGTTATTCACTGAAGATTATGATCGATTCATTATAAATCTAGTAACTTTCTAGCAACCCAAGGATGACATGTCATGGTGTAATAATTTATAGTAAGAGATTTCATTATGTATCCTCTGAACATGACAAAAATATTAATTCATGGATATGGGTATAGTTCTTATTTGATTATGATTTAGAGATCTCATATACTTTAGTAAATGATAATTTTATGCTTGCTGCATTTAGCTTGAACATTTACTTGTGTTTCTCAAGAAGCATGTAAGGAATAGAAGCCTATGAATGAGTCCATATACTAATTTTCTTAATAATGAATGAGTTTCAATGATTTTATTTACAATAAAAAATTTTACTAAATGTTTGTTTATTCATATTATAATTTGTAGAAGATAGATGTATAATGGTGATTAGATCACTAATGAGTTTCCTAAGGAGTTGGAATATTTTTTGGATTTTTCATTCAACAATGGTTCATACAGTGGATTGATTAAATGACCATGTTTTGATTACAATGGAAGACTGTGGTTAACACATGATGAAGTAAGTTACTACATCACTAAAAAAGGTTTTCAAAAAGGATATCATGTTGGGTATCACAATAGAGAAAAAGATCAAATGGATAATGATGTTGATTCAGCTAAAAGGATCAGAATGGAAAATATGATTTCCGATATGTTTCCATTTGATTCTCAAGCCATCACTTCATATAGAGTAGTTGAAGAGAAAATAAATGCAGGAACACAGTTTTCATCTAATGATCATAATGATGACATTGAGCGTGTCAGAAAGTTTTTAGAAGACGCAAATACCCCAGTTTACTAGTCCTATGGAAAAATTACAAAACTAGAGTTTTTAATGCGACTATATAATGGGAAAACAATGTATGGATTTAGTAGTACTGTGATCGACTATCTACTTACTCTTTTTATGAACTTTCTACCTATTCATGCAAGTATACCTTAAAATGATTACATGGTATCAATGTTGGTTGAAAAATTTGTATTATCAAGTAAAAAAATCCACACATGCCCTAAATATTTTTTTATATTATGGAAGGATATTGTCGAGTTAAATGAGTGAAAACAATGTGGTCCATTGAGATAGAAGGATAATAATTATGGAACTCAATAATGTGTTCCAAAGAGAGTGATTTGGCACTTTCCATTGATTCCCAGACTTCAGAAACATTTTATGTCAGAACAAATTGCTAAGAATCTGAGATGGCATGAAGATGAAATAAATAAGGATTATGATGATATAGTTCATCCTGTTGATGTGTTATCATGGAAAAAATTTGATAGGTTACATCTTAATTTTGTAGCCAACCCACATAATGTTAGATTTGGATTGTCATGGGATGGTTTCATCCAATTTAATCAAATGCATATTGCACATCGTACATGGAATGTTTTCATTCATATTTATAATTTTCCATCATGGATGTGTATGAAAATGCCAATTAATGTCATGAGTATATTGATTTGTGGAACCAATGATCCTGAAAATGATATCAACATATATTTGCAACCATTAATAGATGTATTGATGGAGATTTGGACAATTGGGGTGCAGACATATGAGGCATTAATAAAGGATTACTTTATGTTTCATGTAGCATTATTATGGAAAATAAATGATTTCCCAACATATGGAATAATTTCTGGTTGGAGTACTAAGGGGAGATTATCTTGCCCAATATGTATGAAAAATACATGTTCTAGGAGATTAATGTTTCGACAATCATTCAGCTTCATAGGGAATCAACAATTTCTACTAATGGATCATCCATATAGAAAAAAATGAAGAAAGTTTGATAATTCCATAGAGATAGATGAAATACATCAACGAATGTCAGGGGTGATATCCTTAATGAACTTGATTGTTTGAATTTTTTTCTAAGAAAGCGTCAGTTAAATTCCAACAAGCGGAAGAATTTTCCTTTGAATTCCAACAATAATTGGAGAAAGAAAGTATATCCTATGAGTTTCCATATTGGTCATCAAATTTGTTGCATCACTGCTTGGATGTAATTCATATTTAAAAAAATTTATTTGAAATGTTACATGAAATACTTTTAAATGTAAAGGGAAAGACAAAAGATGATTTGCGCTCATGTTGTGATTTAATAGATTGGGGTATAAAACCAAGACTTCATCCTGAGCTAATTGGCCAGAATTAGTGGAAAGTCCCTTTTTCTTTTTTTTTAATGACAAATGCAGAGAAAAAACAATTTCTTCATGTCCTGGAATGTTTAACAGTTTTATATGGTTATTCGAGTAACATTTACAAATGAGTGAATAGAAGAGATGTGAAATTAAAATCCCTCATAACCCATGACTACCATGTCCTCTTGCATGAATTGATTCCTATTTCCATTAGACATTTACAATCACATAATGTTAGGGTTTCTATGGTTACATTATGTTAATTTTATCGAGATCTTTATGCTAAATGATTGAACAAAAGTGTTGTGAAAAAACTAAAAAAAGATGCACTGATCATTCTTTGCGACTTGAATAAAATATTTCCCCCATCATTTTTTACATGTATGTTACATGTGACCATGAATCATCTAACAGATGTTCTTTTTGGTGGTCCCATTTCTAGTCACTGGATGTATCCCATAGAAATAATGATGTTTACATTTAAATGTTATGTGAGAAATAAGAATCATCCTAAAGGATCTATTGTGAAAGGTTATTTAGTGCAGCAATACATGGATTCTTGTTCAATGTATTTTAATAATGTCACCACTAGATCTAGTTGGTCCATGAGAAATGATGATAAGAAATATGATCCCATTGACCCAACATTTCCACCACTTCCTCAAATAAAAGGGATATCTGGATCATACAAGTTGTATACATTGAATAAGGATGAGTGGGTATTGGATCATCGTACAATATTATTTAACTCCGTCATGGTTGACGATTACATCAAGTATGTAAAATTATATATATATATATATATATATATATTTGTGGGTTATCTTTTTTATAGTTCCTGACATCATCAAATTTTTATATTTGTAGAGAACATAGTGAAATTATAAAAGTAGAACATCGCACTTTATATATTAAGAGGCGGGAGCAATAACACAACAAATAATTTCCTTCTTGGTTGAAGTCAAAGGTAAAAAATTCTTTTGTTTACATTACCAAATCCTTGGTAGCTGTCCAATATTCATTTTCGATATATTTTTGGTTCCAAGATTACCAATGGATGATGTATCTACCGAAATAAGGTCATTGTCGTTTGGTAAGAACAATTTGGTTTGTGATTGTAAAGAAATGGTTGTCAATGGTTTTAAATTCAAAATAAATAGTTGTGCAACAAATATATCAAAACATCTTGATGGTTTCACGATAAGCGCTACAACATATTTTTATGTTAGTGCATCAGACAGACAGCCTCAATCAGAAAATTTGTCGTATTATGGAGTTTTTGAGAGAATTTTTAATATTATATTACTATGCACATGGTCGGCTCACAATTATGAAATAAAAGTGGGGTGATTCAATGACACAACTAGTCTTGTATATATATAATTTTGGTTTTAGAGTTATTGATATGAAACGTCAACTACGAACAGATGGTCCTTATATTCTTGCATCACAAGCTAGGCCAGTATTTTATGTAAATGACCCTTTAAAACAGAAATTCAGTGTTATTGTTGATGATATTCCCAGAAACATTTTTTTTGAAGGATTGTATGATGGTGATGTTTTGGAAGAACCTTTCGGTATTCAGTCAAATATACCACTTGATGATATAAATGATTCAATTGTGAGAATGGATTGTGAACTGTAAATTGTAACAGAGAATGCCAAGAATTACATATTTCAAAGTATTCAGATTATATTATCTTGACCTGGTGCATGTTTTTTAAAATTTTAAAGTATCAACTTCTTTTGTTTTTTAATGTTTTCATTTATTTATTAAACAACATAATGAAAATAAAAACTTAATGGAAGAAGTAAATTTTTGAGAAATAATATGAATTTTCATAGAATCTTTATTTTTATTTAATGATTTGTTATATTTTTAATATTTTAATGTCACTTTTGGCATTTACAGATTATTATGTCTTAAGAGGATGTTTGGAGAAAAAAATGGAGGAAAACGTTCACCGACTTAGAGAAGCAGTCCTAATAAATATGATTGTTCTTGTGAGTCCATTATTTATTTATTTATTAATTATGTCAGAACTTTCCACAAATCATATTTAATATGAATAGGAATCATGGAAGAGGAAACTTGTGTTCACTGAATATGGTTCATGCACTCCAGAGTATAGTACTAGCCTTACATGCAGCCCCCCTACATGTACCGCCTCACAGTGCATGGCTCTGCAGTCACCGAAAAAGTTTTCTCCCATCATGACCCCCACTTATAAGCCTTATCCATACATGGGTGGTCATCCTTTTTATCCATTTCCTCCACCTACCATGTAGGGTAGTCCATCTCCTTCCATCCCCCAGCCTTTTTACCCTTATCATCCTTCATCTCTATAGGGTACACCTGCATTTCTTATGCCCCATGTATACCTGTACCCTCCTACCCAACCTTAGAATCCACAGTATATTACGGAGGGTACACCTCCATTGGTTGTGACCCATGTATACTTGTACCCTCCTACCCAACCTCAGCATCCAGAGTATACTATGGAGGGTACACCTCCATTATTTATGCCCCTTGTATACCTGTACCCTCTTACCCAACCTCAGCTTCCACAGTATACTATGGAGGAAAATTATCTAGTTTTTTCCCCTCCTCAAAGTGTGCATGATAGAGAAATGATAAATAGTTCTACTGGTAAATGTTTAAAAAGTAATGAAATTAATAAATTTTTATTAAATTTCAGTTATATATGTGTAAAATAATTGCTTATTTTTTCAGTATCATCTTCTACTATAAGATGTGGTCATACAATAATGTAGAGAGTGTGGAGTAGACACATGAAAATTATGGTTCTGTATAGCATGGAAATGAAAATTAATGACAAAAATGGTAAGGAATTGCAGAGTTTCATGGGGACACTCAGCAGACATAGAAATATTGTTCTGGTTCAACCAATCAAGTGGGGAAGGGATGAAAAAGAATTAAAATACAAGGATTTTGCGAAAATTTGGGTAAAATATTTTTTAAAATAAGTTTGAAATTTATTTATTAATTATTATTGATATTTTTTTTTGAATATTCAGCTTCCCTATAACTTCATCGATGGTCTCCATGCTAAGAGAGCTAGGTTAATGGAACTAGGGGAGATGTGGTGGGCCTAAAAGCATGACATGCATGTTGGGTGGAAAAAAGAAGAGGTACACCTCTTCAAAATGAACTGATCTTCAATGAATGACAAATTTCATAATACAAAGAATTAATTGCATATTGGAGTTGTTCCTCTTTCATGGTAATTTACAATCTTAATGTGTTTAATAAATTTCTTTTTTTAGTAATCATTGTTTTCTGTAGTGGATGATTTTATTAGATGTGATTGTGTTCGGTTTTATTTTCTAGACTTGGTTATTTCAATTATGTCTTGAACTCGTTGACTTGTTGAAAGTCTAGTTTATTTTTGTTTACTAATTGGATTCATTTGAAAGAAACATAAGAAATAAGGGCACCGTGATATGTAATCATACTTGAGGACGAACTACACTGCCGGATCATGAACAGTCACAAGTAATATTTGATTTAACATTTAATGTACATTTATTTATTCATAAATTTATGTTAAATTTTTATGTAAAAATAGGCATTAAATTTTGAAGGATGTGTTCCCTGATCATTATTGTTTTGTTCAATTATTAAAAAGAAAGATGTAATAGCTTTGAATCAGGCAACACAAGAAAAAATTCTAAGAATGTTTTTAAATTTTTAGCTTTTAGTATGCAGTTTCATTCATTGAAAATTTTATGAGCAATGTTTTCCTCGTATCGAATAAGAATGCTTGAGTCAGTTATTTCACTTGTTCCTATGGTATTGTATATGACAATAAATTACCTGTCACTATCTTTAGTATTCCAAATGATAATTAAATAAGATCAATTTTTGATAAGTCTTAAAAAGGACATCTGAAATCCATTCAATTATTGATAAGGTTTAGACTCTCATATCGGTCAATAACCACTACTAATATATCTGTAAACCCAAATAGCATCCCAAGATACATATATATGTTATACCAACCCTTAAAAGTATTATAATGAATAGAAAAGTACATACTCTACTAATTGTTTGTCTTGATTTCATCAAAAAATGAGGTCGTAGACATTTTACTCATAACACGTATAAGCATTTCAATAGACGTATAGATGAACTTATTTATTTTAATGAATATCTATTAAAATGTTTATGCCCTTTTATAGGATTCTATTCAAGCTCTAATGGAAAAGGAACCAGACACATTTGAACCAAATGATTATTTACATCAGGTTCTTAGCAATGAGAATAGTGGGAGAGTTCACTGTAAACCAGGAAATAAAATCATGCCATCTAAATATTGGTCATATTGTATTGAATATTCTAAAAATATTCCAGGAATGGTTACTAAAGAAAAGTTACATACTTCCATTGATACATCAAAGAAAGAAATTAGACAAGAGTCTCAAAATACATAGAAAAAAGAGAAAGAAAAATTGTTCAAGATGATATCAATTATATGATCTTCACTTCCGCCAGAGGGTGAAGAAGTAGTGGATGGAAGTTTATCAAGTTTTTTCTCAATGTTTTAGGATGACGATGATTGTGTACCTGAAGATTCTGGGGGAGAGGCTGAAGTTTCTACTGATGGTGAAAAGGCTGAAGATGTAGCTGATTGTCGAGAGGCTGAAAATGTAGCATATGGTGATGATACTGCTACTGATGGTGGTACACACACTGATGTTGTTGATATTAGTGCTGATGATATGGATGATTCAGATGACATTTTGGAGCAACATTATTGTCAGTTTATGTATCTATCATTTTTTTCATTGTTTATAAAATTTTTATTTTATATGTATTAGTTGTTTTGTTATTTATGTGGAAATGATTTACTGCAATGGTTTTTGGAATTCGTTGTAGGTGTATTTTTATACTGCCAGTTTTTGAAAGGGGGAGGGGGGACTGGAAGGCGATGGAGGGGGATGAGAAGGGGATTATGGGGGGGACTGGAAGGGGCAGGGAGACTGGTAGGGAAGGGGGTGGAAGAACATCTAAAAATGATAGAAGTTAGAAATAATTGGCTTCGGAAGTTTGAAGATCAGAATTGACTTTAACAGGTGATTTCTAGGGTTATAAGAATCTTAACTTATTATATTATCTGTTTCTGCATGCTGTCATTTACCACGGGGAGACCAGCCTTGCTGGTACACCAGAGAAAAGTATGCTCACCCTCAAATCCCTTTTATCACTTTTCAATGATGATTTTCAGGTATTTATGCTTATATTTTCCTTGCAGTTTGATGGAACTTCACCTAAATGCGATGTTTTAGAGAGTTTCGCAGGTGACTCTCTAAGGTGATGGTAGATATGGGCCAAAAACTTCCCAATCATGGAATAATGTGCACCTTTCTAATAATCAAGCATCAAAGGTAAATATTTTATTCAATTTTTTTTGATTCCATGCTAGTTACGCTGAAAGAAAAAATCTTCTATTTGATGTTTTTGGTGAAAAGGGGGGGTAGGGGCAGGGATGGGAGACTGGCAGGGGTAGGGGGTGCAAGGGGGAGGGCAGGGGGAGGGGTGCAATGGGGATGTCGGGGGGACTGGCAGGTGTAGGGGGACTAGAAAGGGGACTGGCCTGGGGAAGGGGGGCTGGAAATGATGGGGTTAAAGTGGTGGGGGTGCAAGGGGGTGGGACAGGGGTAGGGGGACTGGCAGGGGGAGGGTGCAAGGGGGAGGGGAGGGGGGACTGGTAGGGGCTAGGGGGACTGTTTGGGGGAGGTCGTGCAAGGGGTGGGGGAACTAGCAGGGGTGGGGTGCAAGGGGAGGGGGAAACTTGCAGTGGGTGTGGGGAACTAAGGGGGGACTGGAATGGGCAGGGGGACTAGAAAATGTGAAATGGAATATTGAATAATGATCAAACTGTAGATAATTGTTGGTATTTTCATGTCCTAATAATTTTTACTTCTCTCCATGATTAACTTGTAGATATTATATTTGTTTGTAATTAATTTTATGGTATTCTTGGAATGTGTATGCTTTATGCCATGTTGATATCATTTTCAAGTTGTGATGGACACATTTCATGTTTTTTTGTTGAAATTCGATTTGAATTTAAATTATTTATATTCATGTGCACAATCAAGCTCAATTATAATTTCTAAATCTTGAGTTTGCTATTGGTTTCAACAATTGTATATAGGGGAATAAGATTTTAATAGTCTTCTATTTCCTAGTTAAAAGTTGATTCAATTTTTATACCAAATTTGTTCAAAATAGATAAGGAGAAAAGAGTCTTGGGATTGGAAGATTTAACTAAGGGGAGTATTCTACCTCATTTACTTTTCTTCTCTCTTCTTTCCGATTAAATTAAAAATGCACGCTGGGTTTATTTGTCCCTGCATTCTTGTGTTATTTTGATTCTTTGTTTCCATATTCTTTTACTATAGGTTGTGTGTTTATAGCATATTGAAAATGAGTTTTAATATGTTTTCTTTACTAGTTTTTTGTTGATTATGGCCTTTGTCACCCCCATTTCTTTCATAAGTCATCTGGTACTGTAGTGGATGAAGATGGATTTTCATATTTTTTATCTGAAATAAATCAAAACTTTCTATCTAGGTGGGTCAGGGGCAGGGGCAGTGTGTAGTGGGAAGGGGGAGGGGTGCATGGGGGTGACTCTAAGGGGTGGGGATGCAGGGGGTGCAAGGGGCTATCCAAGGGGGCATGGGGGTGCAGGGGGTGTCCAAGGGCGCAGTGTGCATGGAGTATTACAGGGTGAAGGAGGCATGGGTTGCATGGAATCTGAAACAATAACACACTTGTTTATATTTTCTATTACTTTATGTATAATTAAAAGTCTTGTTTCGGGTATCCAAATTTTGTTTGCATGGATATCATGGGTAGTATGGGTTGTGTTCAACTTTTATCTTCCTTTCTTCTTTTGTGTATCATGGAATGTGCATGATCTAAGGAATGTTATGTGATCTTTTGTCTACCTTCGTGGGACCCCATGTGTGGATCACCAAATTTACGCACATAAACAAATAGATGCTTCACAAGATCTCAAGAACACAACACGGAGGTTCTATTTCAGTCACATTGTAAGATCTGGTTGTTTGGAAGGTGTGTCCTCAAGTTCTTCGCGAGATAAGGGGTGTCACCTCAACCCCCTCGTGAGAAATGTACAGCTTCTAGGTTGTCTTTCACTTGAAATTGTGTGTGTCCGTAGTTTTCTCCACAAACACCTTTGTATGATTAGAAGATGTCTTATATAAATGTTTTTCATGAAATATATTGTGTCTATGAGTTCTCCTTCACCTCTTCATAAACCTGGTGTCTTTTAGGTTTCTCCTTTGTGAAACAGTATATATTTCAATGGGATCACCTTCGTGGGACTATGGTTTGTCTGCGGATTCCTTCTTCTTACCATACCATAACCAAGAAGGTTTTGTGAGATATTCTACACGTGATTGAATCGTGTGAGCTCAATAGTTTCGAGAGTTAATATTGAGTTCTAAAAAACAAACAACAACCAAACTCTTGGTATTTCATTGTTTTATATAGGTGGTGTTCCATCTTTTTTAAAGGTGTGTCAAGTACCTCTTCAAATGACCGAGGATCTTGGGATCTAATAAATGTCGATATTCTCAGCATCTCCATAATTTCTGGAATGATGGCACAAAATTTGTGACGAATACTTCATCACATGATCACTCTGTTGATCATGTGATGCCGCATTCGACATCATCTCAAGAAATCAGAATAATCCAAATGATAATTCATATAAAGGATGGGTGGGGGTGGGGTGTAGGGGGTGCAGGGGGTGGGGTGTAGGGGGCTGTCCAGGGGGGCCATCGGGGTGAGTCCAGGGGTTCAAGGGGTCTATCTAGGTGGGAGAGGGTAGTGTGTAGGGGGCAGAGAGGGGGAAAGGGGGGCAGGGGTTGGTGTGGGTGGAGGGGCTGGGCTACTACAGGGGGTGGAGTGCAGGGTGTTCAAGGGGCTATCCAGGGTGTGTGGGGGTGGATGGGGTGCAAGGGGCTCTCCATGGGCGGCAGTGTCTAGGGGGCAGTGTGCAGGGCGCACGGAGGGGGGCAGGGGTGCACGGGGGTGTCCAGGGGGCATGGGCGTGCATGGGGGTGTGAGGGGGCTGTCCAGGGGGGAAGGGGGGTGGGGCATGGGGCATGGGGAATAGGAAAATGTAAAATGGATAGTCGAATGATGATCAAATTTTAGATTATGTTTGGTATTTTCAACTCCCTGATAATGTTTAGATCTCTCCATGATTAACTCGTAGATATTATCTTTGTTTGAAATTTATGTTATGGTATTCTTGGAATATGCCTGCTTTATGCCATGTTGATATCATTTTCATGTTCTTATGGACACATTACATGTTTTGTTTGTTGAAATTCAATTTGAATTTGAATTTATTATATTCATGTGCACTGTCAAGCTGAATTATAATTTCTAAATCCAGACAATGCTGCTGGATTCAACGATTGTATATATGGGAATAAGATTCTAATAGGCTTCTATTTTCTAGATTACAGGTGGTTCAATATTTATACCAGATTTTTACAACAAAGATATAAGAGAGAGTATTGGGATTGCAAGCTGTCACTCATGGGGGTATTCTTCCTCATGTACTTTTCTTCTCTCTTCTTTCTGCTTAAATTCCTAATCCATGCTGAGTTTATTTTTCATTGCTTTTGTATAGACCCTAAGCCTGACGTACATGGAAATTACATTACTTTGGCGGAATACAAAATACATAACAAAAACAGACACACAAGGACCGTAATAGTTTAGTGTCTTTGGAAACATGGAACATAATCTTCTAATCGTGGTGAAGGATCTTCAACATCTCCCATAAAGATCTTTCACTTTTTGTTTCCTTACCTAAAACCTTTCTTTGGATCCTGGGGGAAAATAAAACATAAAAAGGGTGAGCTGAAATGCTCAATAAGGGTAAGCATGGATAAAATAAAACATACCATATACATTTGAACTTAAAAACATGAACATAATGTTTAAACATCAAAATCTTGAGCAAAGACCTAAAACATGGAAGTACATAAGGCATAGAACATAATGGAACATAAACCATGATAAAATAGCATGGGAATAAAACATGTAATTGTGGCATCCATTAAACACATGTAATGATTTACATAGTAGCCAAGGCATTGCTGCCAAGACCATCTTAGTGGACAAAGTCCCATTCTGAATCGAGTTCCCTTCTCGTTTCAGTCCTGTAACACTGAACCGGATTAACTTACCGTTCCAGCCATGTCTATCTCATGAGATATAAAATCTTTACCCAATGCATTGGAGGTAGATATAGGTCCCACCCACCTCATAATGAAATCATTCTTACTTCTGCCACAAAATAAACAAACATCATTCATAATAACCCAACGAATAAAATGGGTTTCATAAACATCATCCTATCATCACATAATTCATATAAAATAAATGGATATAATTTAATAATAAGAAAAGTGAAAACATGTAAATCATAGAGACATGATACTTGAAACATACAGATGTGAAATAATGTTATCTTAGATTAAAATGGTTTGGATAAAACACTTGAAATTAATTCTTGAGAAAAATATCCTTTTTTCTTCAAAATCATTTTCTTTTAAAAAAATGTCAAGCAATTTTAAAAGTAAAGGATTTTGTTGAAAATAGTCATGAAATAATTTTTAGGAATCTTCATGAAAATAAGGCTTTATAGAACCATAAAAATTCATTCATTCCGTATAAGTTAAAAAAACATTCTCCTCGTACTTTTGTCGGAAAAGTGAAAAAAAAGTGCCTCGTACGTAAACAAAAGAAAGATTCCTTACATACCATGTAGTAAAATTGAAAATGGGTAAAAAGGACATTAAAAATACATAAAAACACTTTTAGAAAACATGTACATGGATGATAACAATAACCCCAGTAAATATTTACGAATAAGCAATCTCGGATAAAGATGAGATTTGTGAAATTATCGCTTACCTTAGGTCCGATATACTTTGTACGTATCTGAACCTCCTGTATAATGATTTAAATAATTTTATTGACTTATTACAGAATAATAATCATTGTTATGATATCATATATGTTACACTTATGACTTTATATTACCCGTTCTTTTGTAAATTCCATGTTAAAGCAGCGTTTTGGGTAAAATCATTTTATTTATCATATATGTTTCGACTTGTCGTTCTTGATATTATTACCTATATCATGATTTAAATAATTCCAGAATGTAAAACATGATTTATATATAATATATATTTATCATATACATATATATTATAGATCGATAAAAGGAATGAAATACACCGTTCATGGAGACGGTAGGCTGTACGTACGCATGAACAATGGTTTCGTTTCCCTTTTGAATTGAATGGAATTATGTAAATGACATACATATATATATATATATACATAAATCCAGTATCATTATTATGGAATATATTTCATTATTATTCATTATATATACTTTATAACCATTCATGAATGGTTAACATGGAGAGTGAATCTCATCGCGTCGTGGAGACGGTAGTCCGTATGTACGCACGAGCGATGATATCATTCCCAAGATCGTGGAATTGTATTAAAGTGTATGTATAATATAACATAATGAATATCAATTTACAATAATCATATATATTCATTACTTTCACCATTATACTCATCCATGTAAGGTGATGGTGGAAAATAGATTACACCACGGCGTGGAGAGTGTATTCTGTACGTACACACGCGCGGTGATTTCATTTTCCGTTGGATGGATAGATGTTGAAATATGGTTGTTTCATACTTATAATAACATATCAGTATTTTATTGATACTGCTGTTATTACCTCATAATGAAACAACTAAAAAAGAAGAAGTAGATAAAAAAATAATGTTGAAAGAATCAGTAATGGACATTACCTCTTCTTTGAAGTGGCTCTCTGAGACCTCCTCTTAGGGCACTAAAATTAGTATTTGAAGGAGATCTGGACCTCTAGGATGTTTCTAGGGAAGTGGAGAAGAGAATTTTTCAGGGTTTTTCCGAGCATGAAGGCTCAAAGTGGTGTGAGGAAAAGAGGGAGGACGTGCCCTTTTATAAGGGAGGAGAGGGACACCTATGGAATAACTAAAAATATTATTTTATTATAAAGTCAAATTCGGTTTTTAAAAGCTCAAAATTGATATATTTAGAAGCTAAGGTGGGAATGGGTCGAAATCCTCTCATCCAATATAATTTATACAAGTTTTGGTCATTATATTAACCTTATCTTTTAGTTTTAACTCTTAGTTAATTAAATTGACATTTACCATGTCACATTGTATTTTTATATTATATAGTTAATAAACTTACCATATAATCCAAGAGACCCCCAAGTGGTCCATTAATGATACATCTATCATGATATAAGTATCTTGGCCGAACCTTAGATTTTTAGGAATATAATAACAGTTAATATTATAATATTTGTTTTAAAAAATATTTTATGTCAATTTTGACACAATTTGGTAATTGAATTTTGTGAAAATCATAACAGAATTATTAGTTCGAAAAAAATTAATTAACTCAAACTAACAAGTCATATTAACATATAAAATTATTTTAATTCATAAAAAGTCTCAAATTACATTTATTTGGGTATTTATAACATCAATTATGTCAATATATCATTAATAGGATAATTACTGCATCATCATTGTATCATAAATAAATTAAATTATTATAAGTCTAAAAATTAAAAATAAAATACCATTATGTTGGAAATATTTTTAGATTTCTAATGAATATTTATCGTCAAATTTTTCTTATGTATAACCCTATATTAAAAATGATTTAGTTATTAAACATTGATTTTAACTATTTTAACCCTTCTTTAAATAAATTGATAATAAATGTCCTAATCTAATCCAAGTGGGCCTAAATGGTCATATTTTTTTTCCTAAGGTTGTTTTTGGTCGAATTAAACTTATCCAATAGAATTAGGACATGTTTTAGGATAATAATAATAACACTTTTACCCTTAATTACCCTATTTACTTTTAACCGTGGTTAAAAAAAGTAAAAAGTTACTATTCACCAAAAAATATTTTCATCTCATTGAACTACATTTTAGTTCTTGATATTAACCGTGTCTCTCGGATTTTCGAAATTCCACTCATAGAAGTGGTAAAATTAAGTTTTTTGAAAAATTCAGTTTTTTTAACTACCACTTAGTGGTTTCACTATTCATCAAAAAATGAAAGTTTCCAGAAAAATACCAAAAATTAGGCCTAAGCTATATTTGATATTATGAGTTCAAAAATGATGTCTATTTTATCAAATTAAAAACATATTAGTTACATTAACTAATTTAAAAATTAATTCTCGTCGTCAAAACAAATAGCGTGTTTTTAAGAGATAATAACTATCAAAAGATTGACACTTGTTTATAACTGGTTTAAATGTGAAATTACATCCAATGACCAACATTGTATTAAATTTTAAAAATATATTCTAAATATACATTAAACCAATCAAATTAATAATTTATCACTATTAATTTTTTTGATTTAAAAAGTTGTTTTTAATTAAAATTTAGTAATTTTCACTATTCATCAGAATATGAAAGTTATCCGAAAAATACCCGAATTTCACCCTAGGCTAATTTCGATATTCCGAATCCAAAATTGAAGTCTGTTTTGAAAGATAAAATTTATAAAATTTCAAAAAGTGGGAATTACTATTCGTAATGGCTAGTTCATAATAATATAATAATATCTAATTTAGTGAAACTCAGTATTGCGTACTACACACGCTATCGTGGAAGGTCGCAATTGCATGTAATGCAAGACAAGTCAGGGATGTGTATAGTGCAAGCTCCTTTTTGTGTAGCGTACAAAACAAGACATCAATAAAATTAAAAAGAATATTTTTCATAAAATCTTGGGGTGTTACATTCTACCCCCCTTAAAATGAATTTCGCCCTCAAAATTCGTCGGGGTTATAAATGGTTTACTACTCGAAAGTTTCTTTAATAGAAACCCACATCATAAAAAGGAATAACAAAACTTGGTTTTAAAAACTAATGTATGAAACGTAACGGTTACCCAAATTAACTAATCACTGGGTTTCCACATAGGAGAACAT
Source organism: Viscum album (assembly GCA_963277665.1). Taxonomy (NCBI): domain Eukaryota; kingdom Viridiplantae; phylum Streptophyta; class Magnoliopsida; order Santalales; family Viscaceae; genus Viscum; species Viscum album. The sequence continues at coordinate 1,804,418,274 of OY728127.1, forward strand.
AGGTGAAAATATGGATGTGGAAGAGAAATCTAACCATCATGTTCTGATGGAGAGTGGTAGAGAACATGGATATGAAAAAGACAACAATCACAAAGCCATAAATTTGTGATGATCTAGGGTACCATCTGATTCATCGGATATATGGGCACTAGGACAACATTTTTGGTTTTCAAGATCATTTCCCTAAATTTGAAGAATTTGAATTATAATAAATACTTACTTCATTTTGGTACAATCTCACTGTTGTTCATGACTTGAACAATTTACACCTCATCTATTAATTAAATGAAGTTGAATTTGATATTCGTGAAGTGTTAGCAGATCATGGGATAGAATGACGGGTCATTCAATCTGTCTCAAACAAAAGGTTAGCAAAAGTTATCAAATATACATAAGTCCATCTATGGTGAGGTTAATCGTATATGATTCCAGGAATGAACTTATACTTCATATATCATACCACGTAATAAAATAAAACTAGTTTCTACTAACCAGGGACTTCCTGTAGGCCAGTGGTAGTCGATAAAGGCCAGTCGCACTTCGGTTGTGGGTTCGATTCCCACAGCCTTGTCCGAAGCGATGGGATGTCACCCATCCTGCAGGTTATCCTTTTTCTAAAGCTGTATTACTATAACATCCCATCAATAATATCGAAAAAAGTTCTATACTTAAACAATACTAACTTATTTCCAACATAATCCATTCCAATCCTTAGGCTTATCTAAAATACTTCGGTCCAAGCTCATAGTATAATGAAAATGATTAATTGAAATGTCATCAACCAAGCATGTGAATACCATCATTTATCACCCATATATCTTGTTGGTCACATTCCAAACATGTGAATACATTAATCATGTATTCTCTTGAAAAAATGAATACCCATTAAACCATAGTGAAAAAATGAACGATACCAAAATTCAAAAATTCTATATACTCAAACCATGATATAACCTTTTCTTTATATTAGTCATGAGCTCATGAATACTGTCAAACATTTCATTTTCTCCATATCCCTTCATTATGCGAATATCATCTTCTTTCCAAAAATATATCAATCACTTTCCATGGTTACATGTACCATAAAATTATTGAAAACCACAATAGACCAATACATAAATATTCCAATATTCCACGATACTATATACAACATTATTTTGGAATCCCATTACATAAACACTTAATCATTCCACCACATCGTTGTCATATTCAACATCGCCAATAGTAATTGCATGTGACTTCCCTTTGTCGTTTCCGTTAAGTGGTTGCTCATGCCGATCATCATTAACCCTTGGATTAGGGCATTGATTAGTATAATTTCCCATTTCATTGCACTTGAAGCATTGAAGTGTTGTTGGTGCGTTCTCTGCAGTCTTTTCTTTATTCACACCATTAGCAACCCTTTTTCCATTACTTTGACACTCAGCTGCTCGATGAACTTCTTTTCCACACTTAAAACATTTTCTAGTCCTTTTAAGACAATATCCACCATGCTTCATTCCACACTTTGAGAATAAGGAAACATTCATCTTCTTTTCACCATTATTCTGAGATTTCTCCTTGAACTCCATCTTTCATTTCTTGTCAAAACCATGAGATGGATATATAACCCCGACTTCCATTTCTACCTTGATAGCAAAACACACAATTTCTTCATAGATACTAAAGTCTCTTTTAGCTAATGCCCTTCAAAGACTTGGTTTTAAGCCACTAAAGAATCGATCAACTTTACTTTCAGGTTGGATGATAAAGCCAGATGCATACCTTGAACGCCTTGTAAAATTCGCTTCATATATACCAACATATTAATCATCCGTTTTATTTAGTCCAAGAAACTCTTTCTCCATCTTTGTACGAATAATACGAGGGAAGTACTTATTGAAAAATATGTTCTTGAACTTGTCCCTTTCCATGGACTCAATTTCATCTCTTCACCTCGTTTTCTTGATAAGATTCCACCATTGATCAGCTTCACCTTCCAAACGATATACTACTGAGATTACTTTATCATATTCATAACATTGAAGAACTGAAAATATCTTTTCAGTGGTACTAATCCATTGTTCAGCAAAAAGTGGATCAGAAGACCCACTGAAAGAAGGTGGGCGTTGCCTCATGAAGGACTCAATAGAATATTGTTCCCTTATCTGCTCATTTGGAAGTCCAGAATGATTCGTAGTTTGTGTAAGTATTGCAATAAGATTTTTCACTCCATCTCCCATAACATTTGTTTGTTCAGGAGGAAAATCATTTCATTGATCAACACGGTTCCTTCGGGTTCCATCCATCATCTAAAACCCAAAAACAATAGTGTGAGAGGAACAAATCATGCTAAGTAAAACAACATAATAAAGGGGGAGTACCTTCAATATCTAACATCTTAGGTTTAATTCTAATATCATTACCGTAATTATAGGACTATAACCTATACTTATACTTAACCTTAGGGACATCACTAGATATACCTTAGAAATATCTCTAGGGATCTCACTAAAGTTCTCGCATCCTAGTTTCCAAAGGTTGACTAAACCTTTCCTCTGATACCAACTGTAGAGACCTGAAGCCTGACGTACATGGACATTACATTACTTTTGCGGAAGACTTAATACATAACAAAAACATACACACAAGGACCGTAATAGTTTAGTTTCTTTGGAAACTTGGAACATAATCTTCTAATCGTGGTGAAAGATCTTCAACATCTCCCATAAAGATCTTCCACTTTTTGTTTCCTTACCTAAAACCTTTCTTTTGATCCTGAGGGAAAATAAAACATAAAAAGGGTGAGCTCAAATTCTCATTAAGGGTAATCATGTAAAAAATAAAACATACCATATACATTTGAACTTAAAAACATGAACATAATATTTAAACATCAAAATATTGAGCAAAGACATAAAAAATGGAAGTACATAAGGCATAGATCATAATAGAAGATAAACCATGATAAAATAGAATCGGAATAAAACATGTAATTGTGGCATCCATTAAGAAAATGTAATGATTTCCATATTAGGCAAGGCATTGCTTAAAATACCATCTTAGTGGACAAAGTCCCATTCAAAATCGAGTTCACTTCTCGTTTCAGTCCTGTAACACTGAACCGGATTAACTTACCGTTCCAGCCTTGTCTATCTCATGAGATATAAAATCTTTACCAAATGAATTGGAGGGAGATGTAGGTCCCACCCATCTCATAATGAAATCATTCTTACTTGTGCCACAAAGTAAACATACATCATTCATAATAACCCAACGAATAAAATGGGTTTCATAAACATCATCCTATCATCACATAATTCATATAAAAGAAATAGATAAAATTTAATAATAAGAAAAGTGAAAACATGTAAATCATAGAGACATGATACTTGAAACATACACATGTGAAATAATGTCTTCTTAGATGAAAATGGTTTTGATAAAACACTTGAAATGAATTCTTGAGAAAAATATCCTTTTTTCTTCAAAATAATTTTCTTTTAAAAAAATTTCATGCAATTTTAAAAGAAATGGATTTTTTTGAAAATATTTATGAAATATTTTGTAGGAAGCTTCATGGAAATAAGACTTTATTGAACCGTAAAAATCCTTTCATGCCATATAAGTTAAAAAAACATTCTCCTCGTCCTTTTGTCGAAAAAGTCAAAAAAAGTGCCCCATACGTAATCAAAAGAAAGATTCCTTACATACCACGGAGTAAAATTAAATATGGGTAAAAAGGAAATTAAAAATACATATAAACACTTTTATAAATCATGGACATGGATGATAACAATAACCCCAGTAAATACTTACGAATAAGCAATCTCGGATAAAGATTAGATTTGCAAAATTATCGCTTACCTTAGGTCTGATATGCTTCGTACGTATCCAAACCTCTTGTATAATGATTTAAATAATGTCATTGACTTATTAAAGAATCATATTCATTGTTATGATATCATATATGTTTCACTTATGACTTTATATTACCCGTTCTTTTGTAAATTCCATGTTAAAGCAGCGTTTTGGGTAAAATCATTTTATTTATCGTATGTGTTTCGACTTGTCGTTCTTGATATTATTACTTATATCTTGATTTACATAATTCCAGAATTTAAAACATTATTTATATATAATATATATTCCTCACATACATATATATTATAGATCTATAAAAGGAATGAAATACACCGTTCATGGAGACGGTAGGTCGTATGTACGCATGAACGCTGTTTTCGTTTCCCTTTTGAATTGAATGAAATTATGTAAATGACATACATATATATATATATAAATACAGTATCATTATTATGGTATATATTTCATTATTATTCATTATATATACTTTATAATCATTCATGAATGGTTAACATGGAGAGTGAATCTCATCACGTCGTGGAGACGGTAGTCCGTACGTACGCACGAGCAATGATATCATTCCCAAGATCGTGGAATTGTATTAAAGTGTATGTATAATATTACAGAATCAATATCACATTACAATAATCATATATATTCATTACTTTCACCAATATACCCATCCATGTAAGTTGATGGTGGAAAAGAGATTACACCACGGCGTGGAGACGGTATTCCGTATGTACGCACGCGCGGTGATTTCATTTTCCGTTGGATGGATAGATGGTAAAATATGGTTTTTTCATACTTATAATAAGATATCAGTATTTTATTGATACTTCTGTTATTACCTCATAATGAAATAACTAAAAAAGAAGAAGTAGAAGAAAAAATAAAGTTGAAAGAATCGGTAATGGACATTACCTCTTCTTTGAAGCTCCTCTTTGAGACCTCCTATTAGGGCACTAAAATGGGTATTTTAAGAAGACCAGGACCTATAGGATGCTTCTATGGAAGTGTAGAAGAGAATATTTCAGGGGTTGGCCGAGCATGAAGGCTCAAAGTGGTGTGAGGAAGAGAGGGAGGAGGTGCCCTTTTATAAGGGAGGAGAGGGACACCTTTGGAATAACTAAAAATATTATTTTATTATAAAGTAAAATTCGGTTTTTAATAGCTCCAAATTGATATATTTCGAAGCTAAGGTGGGGATGGGTTGAAATCCTCTCATCCAGTAGAATTTAGACATTTTAGGTCATTATATTAACCTTATCTTTTAGTTTTAACTCTTAGTTAATTAGATTGACATTTACCATGTCACTTTGTATTTTTATATTATATAGTTAATAAACATACCATATACATCCAAGAGATCCCCAAGTGGTCCATTAATGATAACCCTATCCTGATATAATTTTCTTGGCTGATCCTTAGATTTTTAGTAATATAATAACAGTTAATAATATAATATTTTTTTTAAAAACTATTTTATGTCAATTTTGACACTATTTGGTAATTGATTTTTGTGAAAATCATAACAGAATGATTATTTCAAAAAAATTAATTAAATCAAAATAAAATGTCATATTAACGTATAAAATTATTGTAATTCATAAAAAGTCTCAAATTACATTTATTTGGGTGTTTATAACATCAATTATGTCAATATTTCATTAATAGGATAATTACTGCATCATCATTGTATCATAAATAAATTAAATTATTTTAAGTCTAAAAATTATAAATAAAATACCATTATGTTGGAAATATTTTTATCTTTCTAATTAATATTTATAGTCGAATTTATCTTATGTATAACCCTATATTAAAAATGATTTAGTTATTAAACAATGATTTTAACTATTTTAACCCTTCTTTAAATAAATTTATAATAAACATCCTAATCTAATCCAAGTGGGCCTAAATGGTCATAATTTATTCATAAGGTTTTTTTGGTCAAATTACACTTATCCAATATAATTAGGACTTGTTTTAGTGTAATAATAATAACACTTTTACCCTTAATTACCCTATTTACTTTTAATCGTGTTAAAAAAAAGTAAAAAGTTACTATTCACCAAAAATTATTTTCATCTCATTGAACCACATTTAGTTTTTGATATTAACCATGTCTCTCGGATTTCTGAAATTCCACTCATAGAAGCGGTAAAATTAAGTTTTATGAAAGATTCAATTTTTTTAACTACCACTTAGTGGTTTCACTATTCATCAAAAAATGAAAGTTTCCAGAAAAATACCAAAAATTAGGCCTAAGATATATTTGATATTATGAAATCAAAAATGATGTCTATTTTATCAAATTGAAAACATATTATTTACATTAACTAATTTAAAAATTAATTCACGTCGTCAAAACAAATAACGTGTTTTTAAGAGATAATAACTATCAAAAGATTGACACTTGTTTATAACTTGTTTAAATGTAAAATTACATCCAATGACCAACATTATATTAAATTTTAAAAATATATTCTAAATATAATTTAAACCACTCAAATTAATAATTTATCACTATTAATTATTTCGATTAAAAAAGTTGTTTTTAATTAAAATTTAGTAATTTTCACTATTCATCATAATATGAAAGTTATCCGAAAAATACAAAAATTTCACCCTAGTCTAATTTCGATATTCCGAATCCAAAAATGATGTCCGTATTGAAAGATAAAATTTATAAAATTTCAAAAATTGGGAATTACTATTCATGACGGCAAGTTCATAATAATATAATAATATCTCATTTAGTGAAACTCGGTATTGCGTACTACACACGCTATCGTGGAAGGTCGCAATTGCATGTAATGCAAGCCAAGTCAGGGATGTGTGTAGTGAAAGCTCCTTTTGGTTTATCATACAACACAAGACATCAATAAAATTAAAAAGAATAGTTTTCATAAAATCTCGGGGTGTTACATTCTACCCCCCTTAAAATGAATTTCGCCATCGAAATTCGTCGGGGTTATAAATGGTTTACTACTCGAATGTTTCTTTAATATAAACCCACATCGTAAAAAGGAATACCAAATCTTGGTTTTAAAAACTAATGTATGAAACGTAACAGTTACCCAAAATAACTAATCACTGGGTTTCTACATAGGAGAACATAGGTGAAAATATGGATATGGAAGAGAAATATAACCTTCATGTTCTGATGGAGAGTGGTAGAAAACATGGCTATGAATAAGACAATAATCACAAAGCCATAAATTTGTGATGATCTAGGGTACCATCTGATTCATTGGATATAAGGGCACTAGGACAACATTTTTGGTTTTCAAGATCATTTCCCTAAAGTTGAAGAATTTGAATTAGAATAAATACTTAATTTATTTTGGTACAATCTCACTGTTGTTCATGAATTGAACAATTTCCACTTCATCTCTTAATGAAATGAAGTTGAATTTGTTATTCGTGAAGTGTTAGCAGATCATGTGATAGAATGACGGGTCATTCCATCTGTCTCAAACAAAAGGTTAGCAAAAGTTATCAAATATACATAAGTCCATCTATGGTGAGTTTAATCATATACGATTCCAAGAATGAACATATACTTCATATATCATACCTCGTAATAAAATAAACTATTTTATACTAACCAGGGACTTCTTTTAGGCCCGTTTTAGTCGATAAAGGCCAGTCGCACTTCGGTTGTGGGTTCGATTTCCACAGCCTTGTCCGACGCGATGGGTTGTCACCCGACCTGTAGGTTGTCCTTTTTCTAAAGCTATATTACTATAAAATCCCATCAATAATATTGAAAAAAGTTCTATCCTTAAAAAAAACTAACTTATGTCCCACATAATCCATTCCAATCTTTAGGCTTATCAAAAATACTTCGGTCCAAGCTTATTGTATAAAGAAAATGATTAATTTAAATGTCATCAACCAAGAATGTGAATACCATCATTTATCCCTCATATATCTTGTTGGTAAAATTCCAATCATGTGAATACGTTAATCATGTATTCTCTTGGAAAAAATAATACCCATTAAACCTTAGTGAAAAAATGAACGATACCAAAATTAAATGTTTCTATATACTCAAACAATGATATAACCTTCTCTTTATATCAGTCATGAGCTCATGAATACTGTCAAACATTTCATTTTCTCCTTATCCCTTCATTATGCGCATATCATCATCTTTCCAAAAATATCTCAATCACATTCCATGGTTACAGGTACCATAAAATTATTGAAAACCACAATAAACCAATACATAAATATTCCAATATTCCTTGATACTATATACAACATTATTTTGGAATCCCGTTACATAAACACTTAATCATTCCGCCACATCGTTGTCATATTCAACATCGCCAATAGTGATCACATGTGACTTCCCATTTTCCTTTTCCTTAAGTGGTTGCTCATGTCAATAATCATTAACCCTTGGATTAGGTCATTGATTAGAATAATTCCCAATTTCATTACACTTGAAGCATTGAAGTGTTGTTGGTGCATTTTCTACAGTCTTTTCTTTATTCACACCATTAGCAACCCTTTTTCCATTACTTCGACACTCAGCTGCTCGATGACCTTCTTTTCCACACTTAAAACCTTTTCTAGTCCCTTTAATACAATCTCCACCATGATTCTTTCCACACTTTGAGCATAAAGAAGCATTAAACTTCTTTTCACCATTATTCTGAGATTTATCCTTGAACTCCATCTTTCGTTTCTTGTCAAAACCATGAGATGGATATGTAACACCAACTTCCATTTCTACCTTGATAGCACAACGCACAATTTCTTCATAGCTACTGAAGTCTCATATAGCTAATGCCCTTTGAATACTTGGTTTTAAGCCACTAAAGAATCGATCAACTTTACATTCAGGTTGCATGATAAAGCCAGATGCATACCTTGCAAGCCTTGTAAAATTCTCTTCGTATATACCAACAGATTGATCATCCTTTTGCTTTAGTTCAAGAAACTCCTTCTCCATCATTGTACGAAGAATACGAGGGAAGTACATATTGAAATATAAGTTCTAGAACTCGTCACATTCCATGGACTCAATTTCATCTCTTGGCCTTGTATTCTTGATAAGATTCCAACATTGATCATCTTCACCTTCCAAACGATATACTGCTAAGATGACTTTAACATGTTTAGAACATTGAAGAACTGAAAATATCTTTTCAGTGGTATTGATCCATTGTTCAGCAACAAGTGGATCAACAGACCCACTAAAAGAAGGCGGACGTTGCCTCATGAAGGACTCAATAGAATATTGTTCCCTTCTCTGCTCATTTGGAAGTCTAGAATGATTCATAGCTTGTGTAAGTATTGCAATAAGATTTATCACTCCATCTCCCATAACATTTTGTTGTTCAGGAGGACAATCATTGCATTGTCCATTGCATTGATCAACACGATTCCTTCGGGTTCCAGTCATCGTCTAAAACCCAAAAAGAATAGCGTGAGAGGAAAAAATTATGCTTGGGAAAACAACATAATAAAGGGGGGTACCTTCAATATATAACATCTTAGGTTTTATTCTATGATCGTTACCGTAATTATAGGACTATAACCTTTACTTATACTTAACCTTAGGGACATCCCTAGACATACCTTATAAATATCTCTAGGGATCTCACTAAAGTTATCGCATCCTAGTTTCCAAATGTTGACTAAACCTTTCCTCTAATACCAACTATAGAGACCCGAAGCCTGACGTACATGTACATTACATTACTTTTGCGGAATAATTAATACATAACAAAAACAGACACACAAGGACCATAATATTTTAGTGTCTTTGTAAACTTGAAACTTAATCTTCTAATCGCGGTGAAAGATCTTCAACATCTCCCATAAAGATCTTCCACTTTTTGTTTCCTTACCTAAAACCTTTATTTTGATCCAGGGGGAAAATAAAACATAAAAAGGGTGAGCTCAAATGCTCAGTAAGGGTAATCATGGATAAAATAAAACATACCATATACATTTGAACTTAAAAACATGAACATAATGTTTAAACATCAAAATCTTGAGAAAAGACATAAAACATGGAAGTACATAAGGCATAGATCATAATGGAACATAAACCATGATAAAATAGCATGGGAATAAAACATGTAATTGTGGAATCCGTTAGGCACATGTAATGATTTCCATAGTACCCAAGGCATTGCTGCCAAGACCATCTTAGTGGACAAAGTCCCATTCTGAATCGAGTTCGCTTCTCATTTCAGTCCTGTAACACTGAACCGGATTAACTTGCCATTCCATCCATGTCTATCTCATTAGATATAAAATCTTTACCCAATTAATTTTAGGGAGATATAGTTCCCACCCATCTCATAATGAAATCATTCTTACTTATTCCACAAAATAAACATACATCATTCATAATAACCCAACGAATAAAATGGGTTTCATAAACATTATCATATCATCACATAATTAATATAAAAGAAATGGATATCATTTAATAATAAGAAAAGTGAAAACATGTAAATCATAGAGACATGATACTTGAAACATACACATGTGAAATAATGTCATCTTAGATGAAAATGGTTTTGATAAAACACTTGAAATGAATTCTTGAGAAAAATATCCTTTTTTCTTCAAAATCATTTTCTTTAAAAAAAATGTCATGCAATTTTAAAAGAAAAGGATTTTGTTGAAAATATTCATGAAATATTTTGTAGTAAGCTTCATGAAAATAAGGAATTATATAACCATAAAAATCATTTCATGCCGTATAAGTTAAAAAAACATTCTCCTTGTACTTTTTTCAGAAAAGTCAAAAAAGTGCCTCGTACGTAGACAAAAGAAAGATTCCTTACATACCATGTAGTAAAATTCAAAATGGGTAAAAAGGACATTAAAAATAAATAAAAACACTTTTAGAAAACATGGACATGGATGATAACAACAACCCCAGTAAATACTTACGAATAAGCAATCTCGGATAATGATGAGATTTGCAAAATTATCGCTTACCTTAGGTCCGATATGCTTCGTACATATCCGAAACTCTTGTATATTGCTTTAAATAATTTCATTGACTTATTAAAGAATCATATTCATTGTTATGATATCATATATGTTTCACTTATGACTTTATATTACTCGTTCTTTTGTAAATTCTATGTTAAGGCAGTGTTTTTGGTAAAATCATTTTATTTATCGTATGTGTTTCGACTTGTCATTCTTGATATTATTACTTATATCCTGATTTACATAATTCTATAATGTAAAACCGGATTTATATATAATATATATTCATCATATACATTAATATTATGGATCGATAAAAGGAATGCAATACACCGTTCACAGAGACGGTAGGCCGTACGTACGCATGAACGCTGGTTTCGTTTCCCTTTTGAATTGAATGGAATTATGTAAATGACATACATATATATATATATATACATAAATCCAGTATCATTATTATGGCATATATTTCATTATTATTCATTATATATACTTTATAATCATTCATGAATGGTTAACATGGAGAGTGAATCTCATCGCGTCGTAGAGACGGTAGTCCGTACGTACGCACGAGCGATGATATCATTCCCAAGATCGTGGAATTGTATTAAAAAGTATGTATAATATTAAAGAATCAATATCACTTTACAATAATCATATAGATTCATTAATTTCACCATTATAACCATCCATTTAAGGTGATGGTGGAAAATAGATTACACCACGGCGTGGAGACGGTATTCCGTACATACACATGCGCGGTGATTTCGTTTTCCGTTGGATGGATTTATGGTGAAGTATGGTTGTTTCATACTTATAATATCATATCAGTATTTTATTGATAATTCTGTTATTAACTCATAATGAAACAACTAAAAAAGAAGAAGTGGAAAAAAAATAATGTTGAAAGAATCGGTAATAGACATTACCTCTTCTTTGAAGCGCCTCTTTGAGACCTCCTCTTAGGGCACTAAAATTGGTCTTTGAATAAGACCAGGATCTATAGGATGTTTATAGGGAAGTTTATAAGAGAATTTGGCAGGGTTTGGCCGAGCATGAAGGCTCAAAGTGGTGTGAGTAAGAGAGGGAGGAGGTGCCCTTTTATAAAGGAGGAGAGGGACACCTTTGGAATAACTAAAAATATTATTTTATTATAAAGTCAAATTCGGTTTTTAATAGCTCCAAATTGATATATTTGGAAACTAAGGTGGGTATGGGTCGAACGCCTCTCATCCAATAGAATTTAGACATGTTTAGGTCATTATATTAACCTTATCTTTTAGTTTTAACTCTTAGTTAATTAAATTGACATTTACCATGTCACTTTGTATTTTTATATTATATAGTTAATAAACTTACCATATAAATCCAAGAGAACCCCAAGTGGTCCATTAATGATACACCTATAATGATATAAGTATCTTGTCCGAACCTTAGATTTTTAGGAATATAATAACAATTAATAATATAATATTTGTTTTAAAAACTATTTTATGTCAATTTTGACACTATTTGGTAATTGATTTTTGTGAAAATCATAACAGAATTATTAGTTCGAAAAAAATTAATTAAATCAAACTAAAATGTCATATTAACATAGAAAGTTATTTTAATTCATAAAAAGTTTGAAATTACGTTTATTTGGGTATTTATAACATCAATTATGTCAATATTTCATTAATAGGATAATTACTACATCATTATTGTATCATAAATAAATTAAATTATTTTAAGTCTAAAAATTACAAATAAAATACCATTATGTTTGAAATCTTTTTATCTTTCTAATGAATATTTATTGTCTAATTTATCTCATGTATAACCCTATATTAAAAATTATTGAGTTATTAAACTTTGATTTTAACTATTTTAACCCTTCTTTAAATAAATTGATAATAAATGTCCAAATATAATCCAAGTTTGCCTAAATGGTCATATTTTATTCCTAAGGTTGTTTTTGGTCGAATTACACTTATACAATAGAATTATTACATTTTTTAGGGTAATAATAATAACACTTTTACCCTTAATTACCATGTTTACTTTTAACCGTGGTAAAAAAAATTAAAAAGTTATTATTCACCAAAAATTATTTTCATCTCATTGAACCACATTTTATTTCTTGATATTAACCGTTTCTCTCAGATTTTCAAAATTCCACTCACAGAAGCGATAAAATTAAGTTTTATGAAAAATTCAGTTTTTTTAACTACCACTTAGTGGTTTCACTATTCATCAACAAATGAATGTTTCCAGAAAAATACCAAAAATTAGGCCTAAGCTATATTTGATATTATGAATTGAAAAATGATGTCTATTTTATCAAATTCAATACATATCAGTTACATTAACTAATTTAAAAATTAATTCATGTCATCAAAACAAATAGCGTGTTTTTAAGTGATAATAACTATCAAAAGTTTGAGACTTGTTTATAACTGGTTTAAATGTGAAATTACATCCAATGACAAACATTGTATTAAATTTTAAAAATATATTCTAAATATTCTTTAAACCACTCAAATTATTAATTTATCACTATTAATTATTTCGATTTAAAAAGTTGTTTTTAATTAAAATTTAGTAATTTTCACTATTAATCAGAATATGAAAGTTATCTGAAAAATACCAAAATTTCACCCTATGCTAATTTCGATATTCTGAATCCAAAAATGAAGTCTGTTTTGAATGATAAAATTTATAAAATTTCAAAAAGTGGGTATTACTATTCATAACAGCTAGTTCATAATAATATAATAATATCTCATTTAGTGAAACTCGGTATTATGTACTACACACGCAATCGTGGAAGGTCACAATTGCGTGTAATCCAAGACAAGTCTGGGATGTGTGTAGTGCAAGCCCCTTTTGGTGTAGCGTACAACACAAGACATCAATAAAATTAAAAAGAATATTTTTCATAAAATCTCAGGGTGTTATAACTTTCATGTGTTATTTTGATCTTGTTGGGTGAATATCATGCTGTTTTCATATAATGAATGTGAATTTCATATTAATACAAATGAAATTCCATTTAATTATTATACAATCTATTTCTGTAGGGGGGTGAATGGGGCTGTCCAGGGGGCATGGGAGGTGCATGGGGTTTGTCTAAGGGGTGTTCAATAGGGTTCAAGGGGGTTGTATGGGGGGCATGGGGGTGAATGGGAGCTGTCGAGGGGGGGAATGGGGGTGCACGGGGTGTTCTGGGGTGCAAGGGTTTGTCCGACTGGGGTACTAAAATTTTTTATACCATATGAATTATATCGCCAAGGTTTTAACCGTGGAAATAGGGGCCTAGAGTCAAGGTTTAACCATGGAATTAGGAGGTATCTTTCCACGGTTATAACTATGGAAGTAGGCCCCTACTTCCACGGTTTGAACCATGGCCTTAACCACCATAATTCCACAGTTAAGCTGTAGAATTAGTCCCCTACATCCACGGTTAAAACTGTGGATCTAGGCCTCTACTACCATGGTTAAAACCGTGGAAGTAGGTAATCTCTACTACCACGATTTTCTGAAAATGTTTCCATATAATATCACCATGGCTATTGGGCCTACGACCACAGTTCCAAATGGTGGCCATAAGTTAATTTTCTAGTTGTGTATTCCCACCTCATGCTCATGTCACACATCACACCTATGAGGTACCACATCACATTAGATGCCTATATATCATGTGTCACCCTAATGCTAAAAAAATTTAATTATATCATATATATATATATATGAACTCCCATAATAGTTTTGATGCCTAATAACCTCATATAAAACATGAATCACTCTGATTCCTTCACACTAATGAGCTCCTATTTAGTCCAAAATCAACTTGTGCACCTCATGAACCCACATAAGACATATTAAAATCAAATAAAAACCTGGTTATACCGATGATGTATCTAGAGTTTTCATTTTTTCCTCAAAATCCTATAAACCTAGCATCTCAACAGCATGTGCAAGGCTTGAAGCCGGACTACCCATGGAATGACCTTTATGTGGAACAACAGGAGATATCGGACACTAACCTCACATTTGGGATTCTCTATCTCTTCCACAACCTCCATGTTCAGCTGAAACTTGGATACCATCTCTTGGTAACTATCTTGTTCCTTCCTCAGATCCCTTAGTCTAACCCTACCCCTGACTTCAGGTGCTACAAAATTCATCCAATGAAACCTATCCAAATGGACCATCTGGTTTCATGCCCGACACTCCTTCAGAACCCAATAACACGTGGTCCAAATTGTTCCAAGATTCCCACACTAGAAGAAAATTTTCAATGACCCACTCCTCAGTAGTATTCCTGAATCTTTGGCCTCACTACCCGGTAGATAAAACTCAAGGTAATGCTTCTAGATACTCAAAGCATCACCGCTAAGCTCACCTAACAATGTCACTTGTCTCAAATAAGACTGATCCATCATATTCCACTTTTCTATCTGTTCTCGATTCCATTCTTTTGAGAACAAGTTTAATAGGATTATATTTACCTACACCTTATTGGTGTACCTAAAACCATCCTCAAAATGCCTCACCCTATCAATTTCATCACCCACCATAAAAGAGGTCAAAAGAGATATGTCTATGAAGATCATTGCATAATCCATAATGGATGCATCTACCTATTGTAGGTTCATAAACTCACATGCTTGATCTTCCCTAAACATCTCTTGGAAGTCATTTTCGAATAACCTAGCCTCAAAATCCATTCAATATTGTCCCTCATGCCTTCCTTCATAAACTAATTTGTCCCAAAAGTTATTTTTAAGTCCTATGATCATGTAGGTATATGGCTTCACCCTCTAACAAATGGTTATCTTATATTGGACACAAATAATCTTCACCAAGTCAATCTAGTTCTATGAATCCTACAATCCATTATCAACCTAAAAAATTAGAGGCTGATGAGACTAGAATTCATGTTTTAAATATTTCATGGATGGCTCAGATCATTGATCTCCCATTTCAGTGACATATATTATCTGCAAAAAAGCTCACCCTAAGATGCTAGTCTAACTGGGGCCCAAAATGAACCATATATTGTGGTTGACCCACCATTAACAAAACCTATACTTATGGAACATGATTTCTCTAGCCTCAAGTCCCCTTAAAAAAAGATCCCGACATCTGATGAGTTTTGTTTTCATTTTTAATATAGGATACACTCCTTGAAATTGGGTTAATGGAAGGTTTTCCATGGGTAGGAAAGGACTAAGGGTTTCTCTTGGGGTTTGGGGCATAAAAAAGATGTAAAAAAATAGGCCAATAAGAAATGAGACCACAGTTGGCTCATTGTTATTATTAACCACGTCTTATAACAATACAAAATGAAAAAGGTGGTGCAGAGTTAGGGAAACCATACGTGGTGGCCCAAGAGACTGTGCAAATCAAAATCCCCTAAGAAAGTGTCTTACACATTACCACTTCTTGGATTCTCAAATATTTTGGGTGGATAGGAAAATTGTGCATCTCAATTCCTCTTAGATAGAGGGGACCACAAGGTCAATGAACATTTGGAAAACCATGCGGCAAACCCATGTTCCTAATTCAAAGTTATATTTTACCATTTTCCAACCTGAACATAAACAATTCTTTCCCATTTTTATCCCTCAATCGACACCCTACCTCTTGGTTGATGAACCAACAACCTCTTCCTCATCCATGGATATTTCTCCCTCATTTATTCGGCATTTAGAGTGTTATTTGGTATGAATCAAAGATCCAAGTATGTCTTCATCTCAATTACTGTCAATTTTATAGAAGAGTCTTGGTGTGATTTTTTCCCTCCTTTTGAATCCCTAAGACCCACTTCTTCTAGAGGATTTTAATTTTAGATGATAATTGTTGTTAGGGATAGGATAACATGCTAATATTGGTCAAGATTTTGTCTAAAAGAATGTGGTAAGTAGTCAACAAAACATTTTCCATAATCAGGATGTTTTAATATGTTTATGTAGTTGTTCCAAGATATTTATTTACTATTTTTTATATACATGGATAAGGAAATTATAATGGGCCTTAAATGGAGGTGTGAGGCCATTTAATAACCACATTTGGTTTTTTGATGTCTTGAAACCAAACCAATGGCTACCCTTGGGGGATTACAAGCCCTTGAAATTGGTGAAATGAATTGAGAAACATTATAATAGTTTAATTATTAAATTTAATGGGTTGTGATTTTTAATTTGGTTTGTCAGAATAGTTATTGGGATAATAAAAATGTTTCTTTGTAATATTTGGAAAAAATCCTAAGTGGATTTTGGAAAAAACATTAAATAAGTGTTTTGTATTTGGTTCTCATCATGGTTTTCAGTGAAGTAATATGATGGTTTGAAACTAGGTAATGTTTGAAAATGAGGTTTTTGACCTCAAATTGATTTAAAAAGTAATTTTATTAAAATATATCCAATGTGTAATTGTAATGAGTACATGGATCTACTTTTTGGTTAAATGTCTCTATGGGAACATTTGAATGGTTTTTTTTGGAAAAGAAAGTCTAGGTCATTGTTTGGATTTCAAACAAAATCCCATGTTTTAAATGTGTTTTTCAAGATTCTTTCAAAAGGGGTAGTTGGTATAATTTTTTCATCATGTGATTTGTTGATGGGAAATGAGGTATGAAATAAAGAGATGTTAGGATTAACATGAATAGTTCAATAGTTTATGGCATGTAATGTGTGTATATCTGATAAATGGTTAAAGAAGCATGTCTATGTGGAAAATGGTATGAGTTGGGAATTTGACTAAGGCTTAGTACCTCCGGGTCTGTTAGGACTAATGTTATAAGCCCCACATATAAATTTTATTAATAGAATATTGGTCTTAGGCTCTATGTGTTTAGTCGGGCTTTTATGATTCTCTAGGACCTACTGATGTTTTTCTTGGTCAAGGATATGAGACAATGGCACTATGTTTCGAAATTATGGTCATGATGTGTTCAACTGGATAGATTCTATATTGTACAAAGTTAAATTGAAATGATTATAAAATTACACTTATTGAATAATGTGTTTGAACCCTTATGTTATGTCTTAGGATACATTCATGGCTAGAGCAATATTGGTTGGTGGGATCATATTATTGAACCAAAAGGGATAAATGAGATAATTAACAATTTTTGGTATGTGAAACATGGTCCTTCTGGTTTCCTTGATTAATGATTGCTGCTTGATTATCTTAATACACAACTGCATAGAAAGATTATTACTTTCGACACTGTTGGTGGTGTCCTACTAAGTTGTACTCACACCCTCCATTGATTTCCAAGGCATTGTGGTACCTAAGTACATGATACCTATTTTCTGGTATTACTTCCGAATAGGGACCTAGTGTTTAGTTTATGAATGGACTTATGGGTTGGAGTATGGGATGTCTGAACCAATTTGGGAATAGGGACTGTATTCATGATATTATTTGGTTATGGTAAATTAGATTTTATTTGTATGAATTCTTGACATGTAGAGTGTACTTATCATTATTGTTTCATTATTTCATTTGGTTATTGTTGGAACTTACATGATTTTTTTATTTATTATTCCTATTGGTTATTTCATCTATTGATGTTATTTTTATTGTGTATTTACTCTGATATGTGGGTATAGTTTCCCTTTGTTTGACTTTATACCTTCATTGCTAGACATATGTCGCTGGCATATGGGGAGGCATGCTTGAGGACATGTGGTGGCCTGGATCGGGGCACCATATATAGTGGATCCCTGGCTAGGGTGTTACAAATTGTTATTAGAATCAATATCTTTTTTCTTATTATTTTTACATTGCATACAATAGATTATAATTTTTCAAAGTATGGTAATAAGCTCGTGATAGGGTGCCTATACCCCTACATACAAGGGAAAACCCAAGTTTATAGGGGTGGGAAATGATGTTCTATTTTCTTCTTTTATATTTGATTGATACTTCCTCTTTAACTAGATCACATGGATGTGATGTTATTTATTTATGAGGTTTTAACGCGTGGCATAGTATTGAATGGGAGGATGTGTGTGTTCATGAGTCATTTTAGGCACATAGGATTGATATGTAATCTTTTTGTTTCATATTCACAACAGATTCCATGAATTTTTATTCTGGTAGTGTTCCTTTTATCTATGGTCTATACATGTTGATATTTCATTAAAATGGTTGTTTATGAAAGTTTTAAAAAAAATTGAACTTGAGTGAAGCTATAATTTTTGGAATGTGTCATAAATGGAATGTTTTGAAATTTTAATCCAATGTTTTTAAAATGGTATTTTGAATCAAAGAATAATTTCTAATGATGGAACCTCTAGGGACACTATAAATGGGTATCCCTAGTGTGGTGATTGGGCCCATTGTGTGGGTGGTTTGGGAAATGATAGTGCCCTAGTTTGAGACCTTGGTAATAGATCGCGAGGCCTTGATGATATTTGGATTTGTAGATAGAGGGGTAATATTTTTTGTTCATTTAGTTAGGTTGTGATTATGAGGTTGTGAGATGTTTTATGATAACAAGAATGTGGAAACACTTTTCAGTTGTTACATTAATATCTATGTTATGGACCATAGAGTCGGTGTTCAGATCTTAGTGTAAATTTTTTGGTGTGATTATATTTTGTGTGGGACCTAGAGTAAATTGTCTCTTGTTTTGAAAGATGTGATGCATTCCAAAAGAGTGTAATGGGTGACACTGAGAGAAATGAATTATTTAGGCTTTATTTTTATGGAAAAGAAGAATACCATGTGGTATTTTCTCGATTTTATTCCTACATAAGGAGTTGAAATCATTTGATCATTGAGAATGACTTGTGAGATGGGTCAGTTGGTTTTTTGGTACTTTGGGGTATGTTTGGAATAGATGGAAGTCTTGGACCTTGATAGGTAAGGATAGAGAGTGTTTACTCATATAGGTTTCTACTAGTGGGAAAAGTGGGAAAGTCATTGGATTTAGAGATTTGTTTTGAATTGTGGTTATGAGACATTTCTTTTTTGGAAAATGAGGGTGAGATTGAGGCTATCCCACCATTTCAAGTTCCTAAGAATGAGACTTTTGGGTGGGTGCTTTAGAGGATGAATTGATGCACGGTGGGTTCCATTGAGTTTTTGTAGTATTCATGGTGATTCCTAGGTTTCTTATCAAGTGAGAACCAATGTGATTTTGGTTGGTTATAAGGTATGTCATTTTGACGAGGAAAGATAATTTGGGTGTCTAACCCATCTATTTCTATGATGATTAATGATGGACATAGGTTGAATTTGGGTAGAAAATACAAGGGTGTACAAGGCATGGATGGAAGATTTATTATTAATGTGAAACCTAGGGTGGGGTTGGTCGTGTGGTTCAGATTTTTTGTGTGAATTGTTGGGTTTTTGTAAGGGAACATAGTGACTACCTCAGGTTATGTAGGGTGATGGACTTAGAGGCTTGGTTTATTGGTTAATTGGGAGTTCTGACCTAGATTTTGTGATGTAGTACTCATAGATTCTAGAGTTGTATTCAATTAATGGATGTAGGAATGTACTTGGCCTCGTTGGTTCAAATGGGGTCTAGATGTGGGAATGTGTTGGGGAGGAATGACACCATTTGGGATGTTTTAACATGTGGCTTTGGATAAGTCCTTGTTGTTTAATGTGTGACAACATTGGGAATCATTGGTTTTCTGAGAGACCACAAGGTTTTAAATTGGTGTGAAGGATCGATGTGTGTTTTTTTTGTGAATCACCGGGTCATACTAGAAGAAATCAGTTTGAGTGGAAAAAGTGGTTCCAAAGTACAAATTGGTTC
Source organism: Viscum album (assembly GCA_963277665.1). Classification (NCBI taxonomy): domain Eukaryota; kingdom Viridiplantae; phylum Streptophyta; class Magnoliopsida; order Santalales; family Viscaceae; genus Viscum; species Viscum album. Next base: position 1,804,438,858 of record OY728127.1, read on the forward strand.
CCAACTACATGGTATAGATTTTTGAAGCGGTGTGGAGTTTTTGTATCTATTTCCACGTGACGTTTTTTTCCCCGAATTCATGTCTCATGTGCGACAAAAGAATCCTAGGGATTTCAAGTGGGTTGAGGTGTCCCTGGGGTGGGAGGTGTCACTGATAATGAACCATTGGGGGTAGCAACCATCGAGAACATCTTACAATACTCTTAGATTAATGACGATCATTCCCAATATCTTGGCATCATCCTGAGTAAAATATGATAGTATTGGCTATAAATCAATCTATTTAAAGATTTTTCTTTTTTCCGAATGGAGAATCTCTTGGAGGGTACATTCGTGGAACAGTGAGAGGAAGGCTTTATGGTGTAAGGATCCACATCACTAGTTGTTAGTAGAGTCGTCAATATGGAATGGGTTTTTGTGACTTCCATAGATTATTTTACAAAAAATAGGGGTTAGTTGGGGTTTGAGGCATTATTTTATCACTTTTGTGGGAGTGGGTATTACACATCTACTTTCTGATTTAGTGTCATTGGATAGTGGAAATTAGTTGCTGGGATTTCATTAGTAAAATTGTAAAAATGAAACTCTTAATGTTTAGAGTGATATGTCAGCCTTGGTTGTGTGAAGAATATTGTGGGCTGTAAACGATGGATTGGGATACCAAGAGGAAGTTTTGAGGAACATTTTTGGGTTCCTCTGGAAGGCCAAGAGGTTTATGTATTGGTAGAATGATTGGGTTGAGGATATTGACTTAGTGTTTTGTATTTTTTTAAATAAATATAGTGTTTCTATGTAAAAATGTGTCACTAGGATTTGGTTTTCTCAAGGATATTTGGTCTGGAATGGTCTAACACACAATAGTAGGAAAGCAAAATTATAGTTATTTTTAAAATACCTTTGGTATGTATTTGGAATGATAAATATGTTTTCAAAATGGAATTGATATTTGAGAAAAAACTTGTTGTCTTTATCTTATGTGTGGGTGGAAGAGGCGCATCCATTTTGAGTAACTTTATTGGAATGGTTGAATGACTTTTTGGATGGTGTTCTCATGGTTTTTTGGGCACAATGAGTTGGGAAACATGTTGGGTATATTTTGAAAATATTAGTTTGAGGTTCTTGTGGTCTTTCCAATGATGGGAGTGTCAAACACCAAAACATGGAGGTTGTGAACTAAAGACTGTGGTTGGAAGTACCATATAGGAAAAGTCATCGATTGATGATGTGATCATTTTTTCAAGTTGAATGAGAATGGGTAAACTCCGTGTCAGTGTCTTGGATTTAATGGCGAGAATTTTTTTAGGTTTGACTGATTGTATTCTTGATATGAGTTTCATGATATGGTTTTTTATGGGTGTGAAGATATGAAATGTGGCCACTAGGCCCAAATTTTGGACTAACATTCATTTAGGGAAGTGGTTGATGCTAGGATTGGGTCATCATTGGGTTTGGAGAGTAGGACAGGTGGGTAACCTGGTATAGCATGTTCTTTTGGGTCAAGGTGAGGATAAGACCGGAGGTATACTGATTTGCTCTCCCGTTGTGGTATTTCTCAATTTCCTTTTTCTACGGTACATTCAGAGTTATTACTCAAAATTTTCTCATGTGTTTTGTGTTTGTAAAATTGTTAGAAGGATAATATGTCTATTCAGTAGCACCCAACTTGTGATGTGAATCATAGTGACAAGGTTTATCATGTAAGATAGTGATTTTGATTCGATTCTATTGATGAAAAGTCAGTATTCTTAAAGAATTGGGTAGAGGGAAGTGGGTATGTAACTCAAGTGTAATGACACTATTTTTATTGGGAGTGTACTGAATTTTAAAAGCTCATATCAAGGACGAGATATTATCAGGTGGAGGGTTTGTAGTATCCCATGGGTTTTCCAGGTTCATTAACAATTTACATTTTCTCTAAATGCATCCTAAATTAGTTGATGGTAGGTTTTACTTGGGTTTATAAGGTCTTGGTGTTGTTTGGGGTGTTAGTAAATTGAAAAGAAGGAAAATTGGTCAATCTATTATAAGAGAATGACTGTAAAATAGTTAGTAGTAATTGTGTACCATAACTGTGCAGTCGGAAAAATTGGGTTGGGGATTAGGGAACAAATACGAGGTGGAATAGGAGATCATGGGGATCGATCACCCCTCTGGAAGTGGAAAACACATTTCCACCGCGCAATTTTTCAAACCATGTGGGTGGTGAGGAAAACTATGTGTCTTAGTTTCCTCTTGTATAGAGGGAACCGTATTGCTGGAATACAGTTTGAATAACCATTTGGCTAAACCCAGGACCTCAATAAAATTAATGTTTTGTGATTTTCCCTCCCAAAAATAAATTTTTCTCCCCTGAATTTCTCTCCCATTCAAAACCCAACAGTTATGGTGAAAAATAGACAACCTCCCCTGAATCATCTAGCTCGATGTAGAGGAACCACTTCTTCCCCTATCATCCATACCATACAAATATAGTGCATCCCTAATCACTAATGTCTAACTCCCAATCCTGATACCTAACTGATCTCCAAACCATAGAGTATATACTAGTCCTGGGGGGCCTATTTAGGGTGTGAGTATGAACTGAGTAGGAGACCAGGAACTTGTGTTTGTCATATAGCCTTTATTGTACTAGTGTATGAATACATAAATAAATAGAAGAAACACATATATGAAATTAAAAACTCACTACACTTGTTCTTTATAGACACAAGTGGGCATTTCACCTATATCATCCAATGACATTATATCTCTAAATTTGTTCCAAAATATATATGTTTTCAGACAATGCATGAATGAAATGATATATTTCCAGTGGTGAGGACCCATGTATTAATTTCCTTGTGTCCCTTGAATAATTTCATAGTTGAATCACCCTCAGGTTTATCCCATATTTATGTCACTGAAACCCCATGTCATTCAACGCCTCACATTCCCCCAGTCAAGTAATTTGGGTTCCAAAGGTACGCACATAAACATGTCCCATGTACCTATAACATCGTTTAAAAAATTTACCGTCGTCTAATCAGCCAGATGTCCTAGGGTATGATGATATTTGTCTTCCCATATATAATAAATCACCACTAGCTCAATAGCCTGAAGCCCTAAGGCACAGTAAAATTTGTCCTCCAATAATCATGGCCCATCAACCTCAAGTATAATAGAAGGCCTCATCCCCCATCTGATGGGGTCAATCACCTAGTCATGATGGTCCATCTGCCTCAACCATGGCTATTTATAGTTAGAGCCTCCAACATCATTAATGGTCAACATCAACCCCTACGCTTCAAGATCTACTAAGGCCTCCACCCACAACGAGTGGTCAACACTAACTTAACTGAGTCCTATTTCTGTGCTCATGACTCCAACGGTGTTTCATCCAAAAATGATTAGTGGAAATCAACAAAAACAACTAAGCTACACCATTAGGTTCCTCATGCCCCATGATACCACATGGAAATGTCTCAATGGACAACACAAACACACGTTCCATGGTTTATTCACTCAATCTGACGAACTCATCTTATCAATCCTGACAATCCATGTCACCTCAACCTAGTGATCATCTTCAACCCATGTATCTTGGTCCAAGCCTATCCTGATGAACTATTTCACCATAATATCAAAGATCATCATCACCTCAAATCCTTGGTTCTTTCCCACCATGTCCCCATGGAACCATTTCATTCATAAAACAATTTTATTAATTAAAATTTTAAAACCGACCTAACATGTCTAGTTGTTCAAAATTCTCTTACCCAAATTAATTCATTTTAATTGAAATAGAATCATGTCTATAAGTATCTCATGATATTTATGAAAATTTAGAAATAACCATTAAATTAATTTAAGGTTTCCCCTCAACAACCGTAACATGTATATTTATTCTCACACCAATAACGTTAGAAAAATTAAGGGGAAAGATAGACACTACCTACCTAAGATTCCTAGGTTCCCGTTCACCAAATATCATCCTATATCTAAAGTTGTAACAAGATTAATTACAATTTCAGATAAAACCCTTCTAATTAAAGGGAATGATCTCGCACAAATTTATCATTTTTTATTGTGTTGGAAATAATGAATGAAAGAAAGAGGAACAAAGAATTTACCATTACTATTCCAATGAGATAGATGAAGCTCAAATCAGATCATGGATAGAGAAGAATGATAAAATCCCTGAAGATTTTAGAGAAAAATCCTTCCATGGGTGAGATCTACTATGCGGGAGAAAAATAGAGGGAGGGGGATGAGCCCCTTCTCCCCTTTTTATAAACATTATCCTTCTAGATTAATGGTGTGTAAATTTGTACATCATGAATTAGTTTCATGATGTGGAAACTAGTTACACATTGTGAATTCATTGGGTAGTCCCCCCGAGCCTTCAAGCCTTGGAACACATTATGTAAACCCCTTTCACATCGTGTAAATGTTCAATGTTTGAATTTTTTTTGGATATATTTTCAGAATCCCATCCCATCCATTCTTCCTTCAGTATTCACTCAAACCTTAGAGATATCCATTAAAACATTAGTCTTACAAAAAAAAACAAAGACATAGAGATATCAACTTTCAGAATTAGATTAAAATTCTTAGAATTTATGTTCTCTAGACCATCAATCTCAAAATGATCAAAATTACCCAAAAAATGATATATTCAAAAACCAAAAACTTTATAATTTATTTTAATTTAAGTGAAACTATCTGACTTTCATTTCAAAATTCTTGGTAAAAAATTCTATTTTTTTAACATTTTTACCTTAATAAACATAATTTTTCTCATTTTATTAACATTTACATGAAAAATAAAAATGTGATTTTATTTTATATTATATTTTTTATCTTTATGCAGAAAAAACGTTTGTTTTTTAAAAAATATATGAACTATTTCATTCATAGAATTAATGTTCATAAAATTGAATATTTATGAATTGATTATTAATTATTCATAAAATGTACTTAAGGTTGGATATAGTTTTCTAGAAATACCATAATAATTTTGGATTTTTAATTTCCAAAACTATATTTTGAGGAGAATTTGAAATTTTGGAAACCAAAAAATTGATTTTTGTTTCTATATGGGTGAATTTTTTTAATTTCAGGTTGTCAGTTGTTTGGAAATCACATTTAGAAATCCCACATAGAATCCCACTTAAAATAAAGGGATTTTCCCTTCTAAAATATTTAAGCCACTTACCTAGATACTACCTAGAATGGTTTAGGAGGGAATGTGGGTGCTTATGTAGCTTCTTAATGGTGAGAATGTTGGATGTAGATGCATATATAACTATTTCCCTACTAATTTTCTATTTTTTTCACTAGTGAAGACCATGATAGGTGGATACATGGTGCTTTAAAAAGTTATTCCCCCACTACAAGTATAAGGGGAGGGCACAGGTTTCAAGGAGGGTGTGTGTTTGTATTCACTAATCATGTAGTGAGATAAAAATGGAAGAAAATGGGGAAAATGGGCTTTAATTTACAAATAACAGACCTTTACAAATACTTTCTCACACACACACACATAGAGATCTCTCAGTTCTCAAAAAATGGATCTCTATGGCACAGATCTGATGGTGGTTGGAGGCTCCCCCAGGCCTCCATATGAAGGCATGGTGGTAGTTGTCGTGTTTGACACAATCCAACCAATCCCACCACCAACCATTGCACTTACTAAATCGGAATCCACAAAAAATTGAAACTTCTAATATCTATCAAAATAAAAATTACTACACATGAAGAATGTGTAGAAGAATGGTTTTTGGTCATCAGTATGAGTTGGTTTGGGAACCACCTTCGAAAAATAGGTGTGTATCTAGACGCCTTTAGAAATTATCTCCCTCAAAATGCAATCTACTGGAGCATCTCAAAAGGTCTTTCTTCTCCTAAGCAACCTCATTTTTTAACAAATCATTCAATTTATCAATTTTGGGGAACTAAACATGTCACAATACCTATTGATCCATCACTTCTCATATCCTATGATAGAAAATACTGATATTCTCTATCTGGGAATGGTACATGGAGTTCTTTCTCAAGTCCAAACAACATTGACTATCAAAAAAAATCATGTTCTCCTTCTGGATAAATCCAAGATCTTGGAGAAAATTATTTATCCACAGTATCTTCTCTCTAGATTCCAAAGTAGCAATTCACTCTTCTTCCTTCATGAATAAAGCATTTCACTTTTGCAACATTGACACTCATGATACAACTCCCCCAAAAAATTATTGATGTATCAGGATGTATACTTATTTATATTGTTATCTTCAACCATATATGTATTTATATAGACATCCAAGAGAGTTTCATATCCCCCATTTCACAATCATCACTTTTTACGTACCTTTAAGATACCTCAGAATCCACTTGACTGCATCTGAATTTTTCTTCCCATGATTGGAGGGAAATCATCTCATGATACCCACTGCATGAGAAATGGAAGGTCTCATACTCACCATAGTGGAAATGTTTTTTCAAACTAATGAGGATTATGGAATCATCTCCATCTCCTTGATGTCTTCCATGGATAACGAATATAAACTCTTTCTCAACATCCAATGGTTGGAATGAGGAATTCTCGCTAGGTGGGATTTATCAATGTTGAAATGTTATATAACATGTTCAACATACTTCTCTTAACATATCCATGTAAACCTCTTATTTCTTCCAAAAATGATATATATCCCCAAAATATGTTGAGTTGGTCCTATGTACTTCCTTTGAAAAGACATATATAATTCTCTATTCAACTGGATGATCTTCATGGAATCCTTCCCAATGATAAACCTTTCATAAACAAAAAGGATAATAGAAACAAAGTTACAATACTAAAATCTTTGGATGTAAAAAAACTAGTCCTTCTATGTCCTCTTGTACACATGACTCCCCATGAATGTTTCAAACATATTGTACCACTGTCTATGAGCTTGTTTTAGTATGTATATACTCTTCTTTAGTTTTCAGAAGTGGTTGTCTTATCCAAAAACCTAAAAACTCTTAGGAGTCTTTATATTGATCTCCCTAGAGAAGTCACCATGAAGAAATAGTGTCTTCGTTCATGTCTCTTGAAGCTCTAACTCCATGCAATCTACCAATCCAAAAATGACTCGGATTAATGTTGTCTTCACCACATGTGAAAATATATCATCAAAGTCAACTCTATTCTTATGAAGTAACCCATTAGCAAATAACAGATCTTTTTGATTGACCTCCTTTTAACTACCATCCTTCTTTATCCTTACCACCCATTTGTTCATTATTTCCTTTTTACCTTTGAGTCCTTCAACCAAATTATATTTTTTATTCTTCATCAAAGACACCATCTTGTCATCCATTGCATATAGCCACTGGAGTGTATCTGTATAAGACATTACTTCCTAATATCCGTATAGTTCCCCTCATCTGTCAACAACATCTACTCTGACAGAAAATATATTTTTTATTGGATCTTTCATTATGAATAACATTGACCCTATGAAATATTAGGTTAGTAAGGAACAACATACCCAAGATCCTATCATGGATGATACTCCTTGCACCTCCTCTTATTTATTGACAGGTGGTGCTGGTATAGGGGTTGGATAATGAATTGATTCCCTGACACTCTACCTTCTAGGAATTCTAGAATTTCGAATGTCCTCGGCCATCGGGTTCTCATGGAACACAACATATCTTCTTCTGATCTCCTTCTCCTCCTTCATGTCCTAAATCCTGCATCTAAAATCCATATCTCCATAGTCTATGAAGATTTGTGGTGTAGATATTCTATCTATATTCTCCCTAATATCCTCGGATAAATTTGGAAATAAATAACATCCAAATATTTGTAAATGATAGTAAGAGGGATGTTTACCCGACCATATCTTCTGTGGTATCTCAAAATTCAATAGGATCAATGGTGATCATTTGATATATTTTTAGGAAACCTCAAAAAAATCCAAAGAATTTCATAGGAAGATTATCCAAACTCATCATGCTCTTGACCTTCTCTGTTATGGGTTTTTTCATCCTTTCTTTAACTCCATTGTGTTTTGAGGTTCATGGGATTTCCCCCTCATGTAAGATTCTCTAACTCCTGTAATATTTATTGATTTCCCTAGAAATGTACTATTATTTATTATCATAATGAGGAAACATATGCTTCCTTCTAATTTCATAGTACACAATGACATGGAAAATCTTTATGTAGTCTTTTAATTATTCCTTTAGCATCAAGAAGAAAAACCCCAACCATCGAGATGCATCATTGATAAAGGATAAAAAATATTTGCTACCTCTGAATTAATACACATCCATGGGTCTATATACATTAGAGTGGACCAGATCCAACAACTATAATTTCCTTAAGAAATGCATATTTAATGAGTCTATATGATTCTTCCCATACAAAAAGTATTAAAAATATCAGGTTATGCATCCTTGTTAATACCAATGTAAGTCTTCTTATTTAGTTCATATAACACTCTTTCACTCATATGGTCAAGTCTCATATACCACATCTTGGATGACAGCTCTCCATCCACTATCTTGAGGTTCTCTCCACATATCATCACAAGATTTTTGTAAAACATTCTGTATATGTTCCCTTGGGTGATGAAGATGGATACTTTTATATTCTACAATGCTGTAACGCCCCGACCCCAGCTACCCAGAGTCGGTGCATTACTTCGTAACATTGGCATGATCACAAAAGATCAAGTCTCGAAAGACCGATTAGTTTAGTAGCCTTGGAAACACTAGATACATTCATAAGTCTTTCATTACATCAATATTAAACAAACTACAATAACATGGTCTTCATAGTCCACACTCATATCTTCACTGACTATCCTTGCAAGTCAGTCATAATACACTTCTTCACATCCTGGAAAACATTTAAACATTGAAAGGGGTGAGCTCAGATGCTCAGTAAGAATAACAATATTGCGGAAGCTTTCATAAATAAACGTAAACATTTAAGGCAATGTATAACTAAAACAAAAGCCTTTTAAACTTGAACATCAACATAATATGGCAAAAGTAAAATGAGATAATGCCATTTACTTCTTCACATGGATATTCTACTGGTCGAATAATCACATGCAATATCAATAACCACTTTCATAATGAGGGAATGTATAATGCCGGACATTCTGAAACATTTTGTCAAGGCCTCGGCCAAGACGTCTAAAATGATTAAGGCCTCGGCCAAAACCATAAATCAAATTGGGAAAGGGCCTCGGCCAATTCCACGTCTAGTTGTCTCATGAGACCTACCGATGCATCGAGGAGCTATAGCGGGCTCCACCCGTCACTTATTAAGTCCAATACATTCCTCATATGAATAGGTTTAAACATATCATAAACCATAACATAATCATATCACATAAAGCATGCATAAAGGAAACATAACATTTCCACATTTCAATCACAAGATATCAATACAACACATTGATATAATAAAAACGCTTTCAAAACCGTTTTCAATACCAAAATAAAAGAAAGTTAAAACTTTGTATTTATTTTTCATTAAAAAAAAGATGGCTTGTATAGGAAGCCGAAACTAAAATAATGGTCACAGCGGCGAAGAAGTCGTTGTCGCCGCATAAGTACAGAAAGAAAAACATTCCCTTTTGTCGTTTAGAAAAACGTTTCGTATAAAAAAGATTCCTTTTGAATAAATGTAAAAGTCAAAGGGGTTTATACACCGTATAAAATAAAGTTGTGTATAAAACCAAATATGCCTCAATGAAAGGGGATTGAGACGAAGTCCTTAAAAGATCATTTTTAAAATAAAATAGATCTATTATGTGTATTCACTATAGGTACACATAAAGAAAGTAAAAATACAAAATAGGACATAATAATATCATGACATAATTTGAAAGTAAAAGATTAACCCAAAGAATGGAAGTTGGGTTAAGAAATTCCCTTACAAAGATCATTTATATAAAATAGATATATTATGTGTATTCACTATAATTACACATAAATAAAGTAAAAATTCAAGATATGACATAATAATATCATGACATAATTTTGAAGTAGGAGATTAACCCAAAGAATGGAAGTTGGGTTAAGAAATTCCCTTACAAATATCATTTAAATAAAATATATATATTATGTGTATTCACTATAATTACACATAAAGAAAGTACAAATACAAGATATGACATAACAATATCATGACATAATTTGAAAGTAGGAGATTAACCCAAAGAATGGAAATTGGGTTAAGAAGTTCCCTTACCTTGTGTCCGACTTGACTCAACCGTTCTTTAACCTCCTGAATAATAAACTAGAGTTAATATCTACCTTATTAAGAACCATTTTCAATTTCATTATCCTTTTTATATCACTTATTACAATGTTATGAACATTATGTAATTATTTAAGTTAATAACGGTCGTTTTGTCGATCTTTGGTACATGAGTCAACAATAAACTTCTTATAATCATAAGTTGTTCATGTGGTGAAATATCCATTATATCCAGAATTATATTAATGATGTAGATATCATATATATCATATATATACAGTATATACATTCATTTATAATATTACGTAACATTTAGAGGTAAGAAATGAAATGCACCGTTCATGGAGACGGTATGCCGTACGTACGCATGAACGCTACTTTCATTTCAATTTCATATTTAATGGAATTAAATCATAATGATATAAATGTATAATATAATTCCAGTATAATATAGTGTATAATACCATTTACTCCATCCTTTATACATCCCACATATGGCATTAACGATTCAAATCACTTTGAGGGGGCGGTAGTCCGCACTTCCTAAAATGAAATTATCGCGTTTTACCCATAATGGAAATCATAAAGTATGCCATAAATGAGAAATACAGAAGCATAAGTAAAACATAAACATAATATATATATCATATATGAAAATAGTGTCATCAAAATGGCCACCATTATAGGTGTTAAAAGAATTTGAACAATCATCGTTTCGGGAGGCAGAATTTCGCCATCCACGGAAACCGTATGTTCTTTAACCATTAGATGTAGGTGTGTGTAAGTGTAGCTCGAATCCTTTTTATAACAACATCCTAGTATATTGAGGATACTGGTGTTGTTACAAAAGAAATAAATAAAAAGAGTTTAGGGGGATGGAGAAGAAAAATAAAACAAAACAACATTAGAGAAGACATTACCTCAAAATCGGGTAACTCTTTTTGATTTGAGCCAAAGGCTTCCTTGGGAAGAGTTCTGCCCAAAGTGAGGCTTCTAGGAGTAAGGGAGGAATGTTGGGAGAGTATTTGGGCAGAGGTTGGCCGAGCCAAATGGCTTGAAAGTGTAAATGAGGTGGGAGAGGTGGGGGCCTTTTATAAGTGGAGAGGAGGGGCACTTTTGGAAAGATTGAAGTGTTACATTATTTCACAATGCTTTTTCGGATTCTAAAGGTCCCAAACTTATATGATTCGAGACTAAGTTGATAAGGTTTCGAAATCTCTTCATCCAATAGGCTTTGGACAAGTGTAAGCCTTGGATTTTGCATTATCTTCTCATTTTATTTAAATCGTTAAATAATGAGGTCATCGCCACATCATAATGATGTCATAAATAATTTAATTTATTTAATGTCTAAAAATTATAAAACAAATACTATGATGTAGGAAATCTTTTTAGCTTTCTAATGAATATTTATAGTCAAAATTTGGACTTGTGTAACCCTACTTAAAAATTGTTTTAGTAAAACACTTTATGTTAGTGTCATTTTCACTTTAACATTAAATAAAAAGTAATTTATGTTATTTCCCAACAAAAGTGGATCCATGGGGTCCCCAAGTTAGGCCATGGCTTGTCTAGGTCGGCCATGACTCAACCAATGAGGTTGGGACATGTGTCTAGGTCATTTCATATTATTAAAGTATTATTTATACCTTAAACTACACTAATTACCACTAATCGCGATTAAGAACTTAAAAGTTACTATTCACCAAAAATTATTTTGATCTCATTGAACCACATTTTACTTCTTAATGACAACCATGTATGTCGGATTTTTGAAAATCAAATCACAGAAGTGGTAATATTTCATTTAAACGAAAAATCAGTTATTTAACTACCACTTAGTGGTTTCACTATTCATCAAAAATTGAAGTTTTTCAGAATAAGGCCAAAATTTCACCCTAAGCTATAATTGATATTAAGAATTCAAAAATGATGTCTATTTTACAAAATTCCAAACATATTAGTTGCATTAATTAATTTTATAATTAATTCCCGCTGTCACAACAAATAGCGTGTTTTTAAGAAACAATTTATATCAAAAGATTGGCAATTGTTTATGTCCAATTTCAATGTTAAATTAATTCTAATGACCGCCATTGGATAAAATGGTAAAAATATATTCTAATTATACTCTAAAACCACTCAATATTATACTTTATCACTATGAATTATTTTGATTAAAAAGGTTGTTTTAAGCATTTTTCACTATTCATAAAAATTTTGAAGTTCTCAGAAAATTACAAAAAATTCAACATAGGCTAATTTCAATATTAGGAATACAAAAATGAAGTCCATTTTGAAATATAAAATTTCTATAATTTTAAAAAGTGGTTATTACTATTCATAATGGCTACTTTGATTTGTCGCGATGTTTTAGAACTCGAAGTTGCGTACAATGCAAGCTATTGTATTATTGAATGAGAAGCATATCGTGGAAGCTCGGGGTGTTACATTCTCCCCTCCTTCAATAAATTGCGTCCTCGCAATTTGAAAAAAATAAAAGGTTGAAAAGAGAAAATACCTTTGAGGAAAACCCACATCGGAAATAAGGTTAATAAATATATAACATTAAAAGAAAGCAGGATAATTACAAAGGTCACCCAATATAGCCCATTCTAGGATTATATAAAAATATGGATATGGAGGAGAAACAAACCATCAAGGTCTGATGGAGAGTTATAGAAAACAGGATTAGGAGAAAGTTTAACCATAAGAAAATCACAAACTTGTGATTGGTTAAACGGTCATTGAATCCCCAGTTGGAAAAGTTAACCGAAAACATTTTTGTTTTAAGTTACCTTTTATTATGTTGAGGAATTTATTTAGGAGATTTACTAAGAACGTAATGGAATTTACATACTTGTTATGTATACTTTCATTCGTTAATAAATTTTTGCCACAAACCCATCTTTTACTCCAAATGGTAACGGAACTCAAAAATATTCTTTTTATCCTAATTGTATAAGGTTCCAAATATTAACACATACCATTTAGATTAGTAAAACTATTTTGTAATAACCAGGGACTTCCTGTAGGCTAGTGGTAGGAAATAAAGGCATGTCGTACTTTGATTGTGGGTTCGATTCCTACAGCTTTGTCCGACGCGACGGTTTATGCCCCACCCTGCAGGTTGTCCTTTTCCTAAAATTATAGTGTTATAATATTCCAAAAATAATCTTCATAAATTTTTTAACCTTAAACCATACTATCCAAAAATCAACTTAATCCACTCCAACCTTTATAGTTATCCAAAATACCTCTATCCAGACTTTCTCTAAAAGGTCTCTTAATTCCAAAATCTATTTATCAGATTCCCCAAACAAGGTAAAGTTTCTCTTATTGTCACATACTAAAAATATAATTACCTTCATCATATTAAAACCTTACTGAAACCAACAAGTACTACAGTACAATCCTTATATAGATCACATTATTTTAATAACCAGAATATAATCCATGAGTCCAAAAGCACCAATACATTAGTTATTCTGCTTCAACTGTAGTAATAGCATAAGATTGTCCTTGATCCCTTGGCCTTTTCTGAGGTATGTTTCCTTGACGCTTACGACATTCATTTGCATAATGACCCATTTCTCTACAATTGTAGCATTCAACTTTGACAGCCTCTTTCTTTCCCTTGCAATCACGTGCCTGGTGACCTTTTTCTCCACATTTATAACAGACTCCCATTCCTTTTAGGCAAGTACCAGGGTGATTCTTCCCACAATTATCACATAATGGAAAATCCTTCTTTCCCTTTTTCCCTTTATCTGTCTCTTGTTCCACCGTTCTCTTCTTCTCTTGCTTTACTTTGTTGTCATAAGACTTAGAGAATTCCTTTTCTGTCTTGATAGCACATGAGACTATATCTTCGTATGTTGAGAAAGATTGTGACACTAGAGCTCGACGGAGAAATGGTTTTAACCCATCAAAGAAACGATCAATCTTACTTCTTGGGTTACGTATATAATCTGCAGCATGCCTCGCTAACCTTGTAAAGTTAGCCTCATACTTTGCGACATTCTCATCCTCCTTTTGTCTCAGACTCAAAAATTGCCTTTCCATATCCGCTCGATGGTCTCGAGGTAAGTATTTTTCTAAGAACAGTTCTTTGAACTCCTGCCATTCCATGTTTGTTAATTCATCATCTTCCTTTGTGTTTTGAATTAGTGACCACCATTGATCGGCATCTCCAGTGAGGCGGTAAACTGCCATGACAACCTTCTCCCTTTCACTACTCCCCAAGGCATGGAATATTTTCTCTAAGGAATTTATCCATTGCTCAGCTACTGTAGGATTTGTACTCCCATTGAAGGTTGGCGGTTGTTGCCTCATGAAACGGTCTAGCATTGATCCTCCACGTTGCGGATCAGGGTGCTCCATACGAGTAAGGTTGTTATTCATAACCTGCGTGAGTTGTCCCAGTATGGTAATAAGTTGATCAGCACCAGTTGTATCTTCAGGTCCACAATAATTATCTTGAGCAGGAGGGCAATCCCTACACGGAGTTCGTGCATTGATACAGTTTCCATTCCTTCTACTAGGCGCCATTTCTAAACAATGGCATAAACTAGATTAGTTTATGAATCAAAATACATAATTCCATACTTGTAAAATACTTAACATAAATTGAACTATTTATGGATATAATCCATAATCATAAAAAGGTTTTATTTGAGGAAGTATATACCCATAACCGTTCATAGTGGTTTGTAAAGAAAATGAGAATTATCCTAAGCGTATCCCCCGGGAGTGTCGTAACCAAGAGTGCAGCAAGGCCCGTTGTCGTGCACCAGTTCCCGTTCGAGTCTAGCTCAAAGCGGTGTTTTCGGGTTTTACCCCTAGGTACATCTGTGCCAGAGCCGCCTCTACCTGCTCGTATCCAGACAGGGATGTATTGCTCGGAAAACTCATATCATCTCTATAATACCAAAATTCTAGGAAGTTCTTCTATACTAATCCTCAAAGTCTATCTTTGGGCTATGTGCTCTAATCAGAGTTTATCTAAATCTAGCTTCCAAGGTTAGTACTAAACTGCCTCTGATACCAACTGTAACGCCCCGACCCCAGCTACCCAGAGTCGGTGCATTACTTCGTAACATTGGCATGATCACAAAAGATCAAGTCTCGAAAGACCGATTAGTTTAGTAGCCTTGGAAACACTAGATACATTCATAAGTCTTTCATTACATCAATATTAAACAAACTACAATAACATGGTCTTCATAGTCCACACTCATATCTTCACTGACTATCCTTGCAAGTCAGTCATAATACACTTCTTCACATCCTGGAAAACATTTAAACATTGAAAGGGGTGAGCTCAGATGCTCAGTAAGAATAACAATATTGCGGAAGCTTTCATAAATAAACGTAAACATTTAAGGCAATGTATAACTAAAACAAAAGCCTTTTAAACTTGAACATCAACATAATATGGCAAAAGTAAAATGAGATAATGCCATTTACTTCTTCACATGGATATTCTACTGGTCGAATAATCACATGCAATATCAATAACCACTTTCATAATGAGGGAATGTATAATGCCGGACATTCTGAAACATTTTGTCAAGGCCTCGGCCAAGACGTCTAAAATGATTAAGGCCTCGGCCAAAACCATAAATCAAATTGGGAAAGGGCCTCGGCCAATTCCACGTCTAGTTGTCTCATGAGACCTACCGATGCATCGAGGAGCTATAGCGGGCTCCACCCGTCACTTATTAAGTCCAATACATTCCTCATATGAATAGGTTTAAACATATCATAAACCATAACATAATCATATCACATAAAACATGCATAAAGGAAACATAACATTTCCACATTTCAATCACAAGATATCAATACAACACATTGATATAATAAAAACGCTTTCAAAACCGTTTTCAATACCAAAATAAAAGAAAGTTAAAACTTTGTATTTATTTTTCATTAAAAAAAAGATGGCTTGTATAGGAAGCCGAAACTAAAATAATGGTCACAGCGGCGAAGAAGTCGTTGTCGCCGCATAAGTACAGAAAGAAAAACATTCCCTTTTGTCGTTTAGAAAAACGTTTCGTATAAAAAAGATTCCTTTTGAATAAATGTAAAAGTCAAAGGGGTTTATACACCGTATAAAATAAAGTTGTGTATAAAACAAAATATGCCTCAATGAAAGGGGATTGAGACGAAGTCCTTAAAAGATCATTTTTAAAATAAAATAGATCTATTATGTGTATTCACTATAGGTACACATAAAGAAAGTAAAAATACAAAATAGGACATAATAATATCATGACATAATTTGAAAGTAAAAGATTAACCCAAAGAATGGAAGTTGGGTTAAGAAATTCCCTTACAAAGATCATTTATATAAAATAGATATATTATGTGTATTCACTATAATTACACATAAATAAAGTAAAAATTCAAGATATGACATAATAATATCATGACATAATTTTGAAGTAGGAGATTAACCCAAAGAATGGAAGTTGGGTTAAGAAATTCCCTTACAAATATCATTTAAATAAAATATATATATTATGTGTATTCACTATAATTACACATAAAGAAAGTACAAATACAAGATATGACATAACAATATCATGACATAATTTGAAAGTAGGAGATTAACCCAAAGAATGGAAATTGGGTTAAGAAGTTCCCTTACCTTGTGTCCGACTTGACTCAACCGTTCTTTAACCTCCTGAATAATAAACTAGAGTTAATATCTACCTTATTAAGAACCATTTTCAATTTCATTATCCTTTTTATATCACTTATTACAATGTTATGAACATTATGTAATTATTTAAGTTAATAACGGTCGTTTTGTCGATCTTTGGTACATGAGTCAACAATAAACTTCTTATAATCATAAGTTGTTCATGTGGTGAAATATCCATTATATCCAGAATTATATTAATGATGTAGATATCATATATATCATATATATACAGTATATACATTCATTTATAATATTACGTAACATTTAGAGGTAAGAAATGAAATGCACCGTTCATGGAGACGGTATGCCGTACGTACGCATGAACGCTACTTTCATTTCAATTTCATATTTAATGGAATTAAATCATAATGATATAAATGTATAATATAATTCCAGTATAATATAGTGTATAATACCATTTACTCCATCCTTTATACATCCCACATATGGCATTAACGATTCAAATCACTTTGAGGGGGCGGTAGTCCGCACTTCCTAAAATGAAATTATCGCGTTTTACCCATAATGGAAATCATAAAGTATGCCATAAATGAGAAATACAGAAGCATAAGTAAAACATAAACATAATATATATATCATATATGAAAATAGTGTCATCAAAATGGCCACCATTATAGGTGTTAAAAGAATTTGAACAATCATCGTTTCGGGAGGCAGAATTTCGCCATCCACGGAAACCGTATGTTCTTTAACCATTAGATGTAGGTGTGTGTAAGTGTAGCTCGAATCCTTTTTATAACAACATCCTAGTATATTGAGGATACTGGTGTTGTTACAAAAGAAATAAATAAAAAGAGTTTAGGGGGATGGAGAAGAAAAATAAAACAAAACAACATTAGAGAAGACATTACCTCAAAATCGGGTAACTCTTTTTGATTTGAGCCAAAGGCTTCCTTGGGAAGAGTTCTGCCCAAAGTGAGGCTTCTAGGAGTAAGTGAGGAATGTTGGGAGAGTATTTGGGCAGAGGTTGGCCGAGCCAAATGGCTTGAAAGTGTAAATGAGGTGGGAGAGGTGGGGGCCTTTTATAAGTGGAGAGGAGGGGCACTTTTGGAAAGATTGAAGTGTTACATTATTTCACAATGCTTTTTCGGATTCTAAAGGTCCCACACTTATATGATTCGAGCCTAAGTTGATAAGGTTTCGAAATCTCTTCATCCAATAGGCTTTGGACAAGTGTAAGCCTTGGATTTTGCATTATCTTCTCATTTTATTTAAATCGTTAAATAATGAGGTCATCGCCACATCATAATGATGTCATAAATAATTTAATTTATTTAATGTCTAAAAATTATAAAACAAATACTATGATGTAGGAAATCTTTTTAGCTTTCTAATGAATATTTATAGTCAAAATTTGGACTTGTGTAACCCTACTTAAAAATTGTTTTAGTAAAACACTTTATGTTAGTGTCATTTTCACTTTAACATTAAATAAAAAGTAATTTATGTTATTTCCCAACAAAAGTGGATCCATGGGGTCCCCAAGTTAGGCCATGGCTTGTCTAGGTCGGCCATGACTCAACCAATGAGGTTGGGACATGTGTCTAGGTCATTTCATATTATTAAAGTATTATTTATACCTTAAACTACACTAATTACCACTAATCGCGATTAAGAACTTAAAAGTTACTATTCACCAAAAATTATTTTGATCTCATTGAACCACATTTTACTTCTTAATGACAACCATGTATGTCGGATTTTTGAAAATCAAATCACAGAAGTGGTAATATTTCATTTAAACGAAAAATCAGTTATTTAACTACCACTTAGTGGTTTCACTATTCATCAAAAATTGAAGTTTTTCAGAATAAGGCCAAAATTTCACCCTAAGCTATAATTGATATTACGAATTCAAAAATGATGTCTATTTTACAAAATTCCAAACATATTAGTTGCATTAATTAATTTTATAATTAATTCCCGCTGTCACAACAAATAGCGTGTTTTTAAGAAACAATTTATATCAAAAGATTGGCAATTGTTTATGTCCAATTTCAATGTTAAATTAATTCTAATGACCGCCATTGGATAAAATGGTAAAAATATATTCTAATTATACTCTAAAACCACTCAATATTATACTTTATCACTATGAATTATTTTGATTAAAAAGGTTGTTTTAAGCATTTTTCACTATTCATAAAAATTTTGAAGTTCTCAGAAAATTACAAAAAATTCAACATAGGCTAATTTCAATATTAGGAATACAAAAATGAAGTCCATTTTGAAATATAAAATTTCTATAATTTTAAAAAGTGGTTATTACTATTCATAATGGCTACTTTGATTTGTCGCGATGTTTTAGAACTCGAAGTTGCGTACAATGCAAGCTATTGTATTATTGAATGAGAAGCATATCGTGGAAGCTCGGGGTGTTACAAATGCTCCATTTCTGAAGATTTTTTCAATGTAGTGCCAATCAAATTCTATACCTGATAAAAGGTTAGTTAAATGCTTCGAACATGATGAACATCCTCAATGGTGATTTTTTATCCAAATTTAATCCGGAATTCAATATATCCCATTCCAAAAATCTTTACCGAATTAGTATTTCCCATCATGACTTCCCCAAAGTCACCATCTTGATTGGTTAAGAAATACTCAAGATGCATAGTGACATGGTACGATGTTGTAGTATCGACCGTCAGATGTGTTTCTTAGACTGATGTATGATAATATATCTCTTTTTCATATTCGTAGTGAAGAACAAGTTCTCTAGTTATTCTCATAAGTGCATCTCGATTTCTTCTTTACTGGTTTCTATATAGTATATTTTCTTGAAGAAACTTTCTATAGTTCTTATTCATCTATCCCTCCATGCCATAATGGTTGCATTTTTATTTAGTCCCCCTACCATTAATGAATATTAATCTATTCATTCTCAACACTCTACTTTATTTTTGTTTCCCTGGCATCTCTAGGATGAGAGATTTTGTTTGGTTCTAACTCACATCCTTTCTCCCGGCCTCCCCATTGAATAGAGAATATTTTACCATCACTAGGGTATGTTTTCGAGAGAGCTCCAAATTACGGAGTGAGACAAAAAGAATATCCTATCTATGGAGAACTGTGTAGAGAATTTGGTTTTTATGATCACCATTCATCATAGTCTTACCTATAGCAACCAATTTCTTCACAAGGATTTGAAACTCGCTAGTGAGATTGGCTATAGATATTAAACTATATAATTGAAGATTCATTAAAAAAAATTCAACAAGATGATCATATTTCTAGAATTAATTGATTGGTACATATTTTCCAGCTTCATACAAAGATCGTTTGTGTCAATCTCTAGTGAAACATAGTGGTGAATTTTGTGATCAATCCATTGTGGGAATTGACCGATCATCTTCTTTTTCATCATCATCCACTCTACTTTCTTGTTTGCATTGAGGTTGACTCTATTGTACTCAATGGGATCAGAAATATCATTCTGATTATGGAAATATTTCCTTCGATAATTCCAAATGGAGTAGTTAGAAGAATTCAACATGATCATCCCTCCCGTGGATGGTCCCTCCATTGAATATCAGTTGTGTAAAAATAGATGCATAATCTAGAAAAATGGGGATCCTCATTGTGACTGTAATGGTAAAAAATAGTGGAATCTACCTATAGATTGTTGAAATTAGAAACCAATTGTTCAAGATATGACCAAATCATTATAAAGGGAGTAGGTAAACTGATGATGTGGAGATGACGTGGCACGAATGTAGAATGTCGGAGCAACTACTGGAAAAGACACTATCATCAAAACAATACATTCTTCTCTGGAAAGGGAAAACTGTAGAACTCGAAGTTTAACCAGACAATGACCTGGCATAGTAATCTTTTTTTGACTCCATTTTTGACAATTTTTTTATTGTAATTAGATTTCCACAAGAATTCATAGTCTAACTTCCAAATAGTATTTCAAGATACTGGAATTCTCTGATCACCAAACAATATCCACTCCTCACCTATATTTCACTGGAACCACCTTTAATACTACTTGTTGTGATTCACTGATCACAAAGATAGATAACCAAGAAGATAAGTGGAAAAAAATGGGATTCATTTCACCAATAACTAACCTCTAAAAAAAATCCTCTCTCTCATAGTGAGCTCTCCTTGATCTAAAAAACAATGGAGTTCCTTGGCTCAGATCTAATTTTGGAAAAAATATCCCCATTGCTTCCTTTTGTAGGCATAGTACGACGTTTCAAGTTTGAAACAAATCCCACCAATCCCGCCACTAACCATTTCACATACAAAATGGGAAGTCGTCTACCATTAACAACTCTCATGGTTGTCAAAATAATGGTTACTATACCTAAAAAATGTGTAGCAGCAATTTTTAAAGTCTTGGCTAGAGGATGTTGGTGCACCCCCTTTGAAAAGGTGTTGCGTAGTTGGAAGTTTCCAATAGTGTGGTGGGGGAGTTTTTCAAGGATTGATTACATTAACTATTCATTATATTATCATAGGGGACTGTTTTGTGCTATGGAGAGTTGAGAGGAGGGTTAGTTTATGTTTTTTTCTCTTCAAATATGATCGACATACTGCATTAGGTTCTTGCAAGGGCTTCCCATGTGATTCAGGGGTTCGTAATTGGGAATTTTTTTAGTGTTCTTCCAATACAAGAATATGTAATCCAATTCTTACAATTTATTTCCACTATTCTAGTTTATAGGTGTTTTCAAGAAGTTTCCCTTTCCTGTTAAAACATAGGATCACTATTTTTTAGAATCTTCATGTAGTGTGCTCAATAAATGTCCACCTTGAACAAATAACTACTTCCATTACACCTCAACATAAAACCCAATTCTAATCCACCCCCATTATAATTCAAGGACAACGCCCTAAACCCCAATCCCTCAACATATCAGTCAAACCCATCAAGGTATACATAAAATTTGTAGAAGAAAAAGGTGCGGAGGGTAATTGGCTGATGTCTGTTAGGGGTTTATTATGTAATTACAATAAGATAACCACTATCCTCTACTATGAGGTGCATTAAAAATACCTCATCTCCATATCTGCAAATTTATCCTTATAGTAGCTATGAAAAACATTACCCTTTTGGGACATGTTACATGCCCTGTATCTTCATTCGTCATCATTAATAAACTCCAATTTTTTGATTATTTTTTCTCCACCTTGTTTTTGCGGCCATTTAATAATTTCTAATAAATTTTCATTTGGTTTTATGTATTTTTTCTAGTCCATTAAAGTTCTTATTTCTTATATTAGTATTTAGTTTATTGCCCACTTTGTGTTGTTTTTTTCCTATTCATTCTCTATTACTACTAGAATTATTTTATATTTTCTTATTGTGTTATATTCTTTTCCCCCTCATCTATCCTGATCGTGGAGTACTAAACATATTCTCATGTTCAATGGAGGGAATCTGAAAGTGTATTTTTGAATTTTAATTTTTCTAAATAACTATTCTTCAATTATTTATCTACGATTACGATGGATAAAATTATCAGTGATGAGAAATCCCTAAAATTACCTTTTAATTTTCTTCTTCCCATATACTATAATCTTACACGTCCCTTTACTAACAACATGACTTGAATATTTGAGTTATCATATGGAGAAGCATGGTTGGACTTCACAATGTCATTTCATAGTCCCCCTATACATGAAGGAAGAAAATTTCCTAAGGTAAAAGAAATTTCACTAAAAGGTAGTCAACATATTCTATTAAGTGTATAATTAAATCACACATTCCATTGAATTAATTGTTAGAGTAATGATAAACCGACTTTCTGGTGGAATTTCTTAAGACAAGATTTTTTTCCTTCCAGTTAAATTTCATCCACATCATTTAATTCCATCCATCACATTGCATCTCTTCTCCACTTTATTTATTTATCCATGTTCTTTTCCTAACCATTTTGTGTTCTTTTTTCATCACATTAAATAATATTTAAAAACTCAAAAAAAAATATAAAATATGAAAAACCATGAAAATATATGTGATTGAACCAAAACCTCCTAGAGAGAATGATCCCCAAGGTCACCAAATTTACTACCTTTTGGTGTTTATAAAATTTTAATGATCCCATAGAACATTTAACATGGTTGTCACACATCATATGTATAAGTGATAATTTATTTTAGAAACATAATAAGGATGGATTGATGTGATTTTATTATTATGAATCACTTTAAGCATGCCAATATCATTCATTAAGAAAAATTATCAAAACAGTTTAGTGTAAAATGTTAAAGATCTTTTAGGATAATGTACATGATATATAATGATGTAGGTGGTCCAATGGGAATACAAAAACAAGTGGTTATAAGAACTAAGTAACTTTACCAATGAATTCATTTAATGTGGCTATGCTTTTTTATTGTAAAAAATGTTTGAATCATTTGAAACCTTTTATGTGCAAAAAAATAAAACAATAAATCAACATAAAAAGTTATTATGATATTTCAATTAGATTGGGGAAGATAATATATAAAAGGAGTTTATTGATCATCTAAGACATTGTTGAATTTATTCTAGACATATTCCTCTAAATAGACATTAATGAAATTGTGTATCTGGGATTCACACCATGTTAGATTTGGTTCGATCAATGATGATCCAATATAACGTTTTGATATCTTTTGGGGTTATGATCTTAAAATGGATACTTTCCAAATTAATAACATTTATTATAAAGAAAATGTAAATAAATCATATGATATGTGGATTAGAAAAACATCACAACTAGTACTTTTTTACAGTTTAGTGTACAAAAATGGTCTTATATTGGGGTGACCCAATAACTAGATTCAATGGAATTGATAATTGACAATTCATATTATATGTTCAGGAGGGTGATTTTTTCAATTTGACTTCCGGTTTTGGATGGAATTGATGTAAGATGACTTGTTGTTCCAAATGGATAGGTTGATAACTAGGGTATTATTTTTGGATAATGTGGTGTAGTTTAACTTTTATGGTTTATTATAGATAATAATTTTTGGAATATGTGACCAGAAACTTGTGGTTCACATGATGTGGTTTCCATTGACCAAATCTGTATGATTTTTTTTCCTAGTGTACATTATTATCAATGTTTCTCACTAGTAAATTTCAAAGTGGAGGGTATAGTGATGGTTAATGTAAATTAGTGATTATATTCTCCTTGTAAGATAAGTCATGAAACGAGTTCTTGGAGTTAGTTTGGTTGAAAAGGTTATTATACACTCTAATATGGGTAGAGGAATAGTTTTATTTTGTGAGATAAACATATACTAGAGATGTACTGATGTGTGTAACTTGGTATAGCACAATGGTTTTCCTACAGGTGTGGGCAAGCGTTTTTTCTTATTTTTTTTATATTATATTTGATCGATGATATAATCTGATTCGCTACATGAATCACCACTAAATATCGAGAAATGATAGCATGTCCCAACAACCATGGTGGGAATGATCTATCTAAAGGTTGGTTTGAGTGTAAATTTAAAATCACATCATTTTTAGATATTTACTATGGTCCTATAAATGTTATTAAAATACTAACTGATGGGGGTAGGACGTGTGATATTGGGAGCATACTACTGGTTTATGGGGAATTAATTATAGGGCCCTTATTTTGAGGGATTTGAGTGGTGTGAGTTGTATAATCTATATATACCACTGCGATTTTAGTCAGTGTAATTGTGGTGAGATATGGGGTAGATATAGAGGTTATGGAAGTTGTGTATTCTAGTTTATCTTTGACACTCATAAATGTATTAATATTATTTGATCACATCCATACTATTTGAAGGTTGAGTACGAACCTATTGAGTATGTTTATACCCACCCATACCTCATATATATATATATACTATATATTCAGAATTGTGTTGTTGATATATTTAGGCATCATTACCCAGGAAATTGGTGGTAATATATATAGTTGGATTAAGAGTAATTGTATACCTTAGTTGAGGTATACTTGAGGTGTTTGGGGATTACTTGATTTCAGTTTTGTGGTTGTATTTTTCTATGGGTAATTTTTTGTACTAGGGAATGTATTGGATTTTAGTGGTATAGGGATTTTAAAAGTTTTGATCAACAAATAGATTAAACTTCACCATCTTCGTAAATTCGAGCCTCGATGTGGTCTTAGGATCCTACGTGCTATAATCAGAGCATAGAAAATAAAATAACTTGTACCTCATTCTGATTAGAAGCACATGCATCTGTCACAAGTTGTTGGTGATCACTGGTTAAAGGATCTAATGATAAATCTCTCTAAATCATCAAATATAATATTCTGGAATCTATTTTTATGATTTTCATTAAGTTCAGGGTGCTAGAGCGGAGCTTTGATGATATTTTTGACACTCCGATGATCACCATGATCTTCTACCTTCGATCCAAAAAGTTGTTATATGATTTTTCTCTTGGATTGAGCGATTATCCATCTAAGATTTAGGATAAAAGATAATGTTTTAATTCTGAATTAGTGAATTCTCACAAAGAAAGAGCATCACTCTGGATTATAAAATGGAGGTCTAAATACTCAGTTAGAGTTCCTCATCCCCCATATATTTAACAGTTAATAAATAAGTTATAAATAAATATTTATGAAGATCTAAACTAAATCATATATATTTCGTATAATTTATCACAGAACTATAATATATATTACATATATTAAATGGTAATCCTGATTGATTACATTGACTCTTAAATCATGATAATATTAAACTAACTAAAAATATTAAAATAATATTCACTTGTTTAATATTAATCCTTGTCTTTACTTGTCAGTTGTAAATAATTGTAACAAATAAATGAAAACCAATTATTATTTAGTAAAATAATCATGAATTTATCTATTTATCGGTGACTAATAAAAAATAGAAAACCATCAGACCCTATAGTGGCTCCCACCATTTCATATATTCTAATTCACAAGAATATGGAAGATTCTTCAATACACTATTGTGGGTGACTATCTAGGCCCTAATCTGAATAGTAGAGAATAATATTAATAGACCAAGAGTAGAGTCTAGAAACTCATCAACAAACCTAAAGTGATAGGGAAGGGTCGTAGCAATGACTAACAACCTATAAACATGCATTGTATAATATAATCTCTTTTCCTTTTTACATTTCATAAATCAGGAAGCATACATGTTTCATCGTCATTTCTCGCTTTAGTATTTTTTTGATCTAACATGACAGATTTACAGTTGACTATCATGACCATGGATTTATAATTGTACTACCATATTGATCAACCCATCCCAATATATTACTTTCTAAACAAGGAATCAGAAAATTCTATCTTGATCATTAATCCAATGGCATACCATCAATGATGCTCCCAACACAAACTATGTCTCATTGACTTTGTTATCATGGTTTTTCCTTTCATCCAAATATGAAATAAAATGGTACACATTGATAATGATCTAAATTAAGGAGAACAATACATATGTATGAATATAGGAATATCCAATTACACCTGAAACAAATGGTGATCCTATTGGAAAATTTTACCTCATTATCTTACCTACCAAAGATCACCAAGTGAAAACTTCGTGAGAATAAGTCTCAATGATTATGAAACCCCATCACCTAATAGTCGGACATCTATCGTGTCCAATCACTATGATGTGTATAGATCAAATGAAGTATATTTATGATTAATTCCATAGTATCTCAAAGTTCCCTTTATAGAATGAGATATACAAAAACCATTTGATACGATAATAAATCATTCCAAATTACCATTTAATATTGAATAAAAAATGTCTCCACTAAAATGGTAAGAACACACTAGGCACATCTCAATTTATCCATTATATGGTAATCAAAAGTAATGATAATGTTGGATATTGGGATCCCAATTTTACAACACTCCCACTTGTACTAGAGACAACACTCTAACTATACTTGATAACTCTCTCATGATTAAGAACACTTTTCTACTAAGTTAGGACTATAGTTATTGGGTCTTCTGCATTTCTACTCCATGTCTATTCTTCTATGTGTGACCTCAACTCCTTGAGTAAGACGCATTAATTGATAATATCCCCATGTTTATTCCGCCACTAAAAATATATGAAATTTTGGATAGTAAGAGTATCTTAATTGAAATTATGATAATACTTTACAATCTAGGTGTGATTCTAAGATCTTTAATTTTTTTTCATACTTTACACCGCTTATTTAGCTACATCAGAGCCGAAACTGACTCGATATTTATATGTTTTTCTACCACTAGATTGAAGGATATTGTCTTAATCATTACCCTAATCTGACTATGATATTATATCACATTTATCCATGTAAGACTATTTTTTATCCCATTAAAACTGGTATCTTTTCCTCTCCACATACTAGGTACATATTCTCTATACCTTCTTAAGTAAAATTCGATAGTTCTGACTATGCCCTTGCAATTATCTTGGATAACTAATATTTACCTACAATAATGTATGTGAAGGAAATATCATATCTTGTACAAATCATGACATATGTGATTGAGCCATTTCAAAACCGAATATAATTGAACTCGCTATATTAATATCCTCTTATACCCAATGCATGTCTCATTGGAGAAATTTATTACATGTGAAATTAGTAACAATTACATGTCGAATTGTCCCTAATTGTATTTTTCAAAGCATTGTGTGTATTTATACTATTCAATATGCATAATAAACAGTTAGATATACCATAGTTGATCCAATTTTCAAGAACAAAGGTTTTTGCATTAATGAAATATATGGAGCGATACATGTATTCTAGTAAGGGTAAATATAATCCTTAACAAATTAATTTTAATAGTCAACATAAGATGACCATAATGTTATGATAGAATAATCAATGTTCCTGGATATAACATACGATAACTCATACCAAAAAAAACATGATCATTAAACATGTAACAGGGCATAAAAATTTAATGAGTGAAATAGTCATAGAAATCAATAATTGTGAGCCATGTGTTGTCAATATTGATAAAAGGACACATTAAAAACCTATATAATTTATAAAAGAGATGTGTTTGTATATTGGAAAATTATGATCATATAATACTAATAAGAACCCTTTTATATGGGATAAATAAACCTAGTTAATACATATAATATTTTAGGAGTAACCTATTGATCGGTTAACTCTTCCATCTCTTTCAATTTTCTTATATTCAGCTAACTCTGGCATCATTACCCAA
This sequence comes from Viscum album, assembly GCA_963277665.1. Taxonomy (NCBI): domain Eukaryota; kingdom Viridiplantae; phylum Streptophyta; class Magnoliopsida; order Santalales; family Viscaceae; genus Viscum; species Viscum album. Next base: position 1,804,467,002 of record OY728127.1, read on the forward strand.
TTTATTGGAGAGAGATATCTAGACCACCCCTTATCATGATATATATTGCTCTCACCAGACTTCATAAATAAGGAAAAAGAACCATATCATAATCATATCACATGAAATCTTTCATTTTTCAGTATAACAAAAACCATCGTTCTTTCATAGCTTGATTTACCCATGGAAAAGAAATGGGTTCCACAAAAATCTCTTTAAAATAATAATAATCCAACTAGAGAAATAATAAGTATGAAATCATTATAATATATTCCCATCATAGTATAAGTAACAACATATATTTCTATTATTGCTGTTGAATAGAAATATAATAAAGGAAATCATTATAATTTTTCTTAATTAAAATTTTCATTACATTTTAAACAAAATTTGAAAACAAAAAAAATATATCCAAATATTGTAAAAATCATTTTCTTTTAAAATAATCAAGGAATAATATTGAGGAAGATTCAAAAAATAATGGTCATAATGGCCGGATTTTCAGTTTATTTCATAGACATTAATAATAACTATTCTTTTCTAACATTTTTAAAGAGAGCGAAAAGTGACCCATATGGAAAAAGTTATGAAATTACCAGTTTAATTTTATTAAAAAAATGTAAAATATATTGTAAAAAACTTCATGAAATAATTTATCTTTCTAATAAAATATTCTTTAAATCATTTTAGTAAACATGTATATGGAAGAGAATGAATCTCGGTCAAAAAGAATACTGAATATCGATATCACTTTCAAAACACATTATTGGTATTTCTTCAATCAATAAGGTAGGAAATGGAAAATAAACATGTAAACCAAATTCACAACCAACAGTGAATAGAATATAAATTATTCAAGAAAAAAAGATCATATGATTTCCCCAAATGGATCCTTGAACTTAAAAAATCTTGAAAATAAAGAGGATTATAACATAAATATTTTATTGCTTTATTAACATTAAAAATAAATATTCATTGAAATAAATAATATGATTTTTCTTTATAAACACCATTAATTTAAATAATTAATCTTTCAGAATTCATTCATAGGGCAGTAATTACACTATTCAAGGATATAATGTTTCATGACATGAAACATGTCTCAGGAAAATGGGATTGAGACCAAGAAAACCCTGGGTAAGATCATAACCTTTGAATTGATGATTAATAAATGAATTTATTATGTGAAAATATGTAAATAAATTTAAAAAGTTGAAATAAATAATAAAATAATTTAGAAATTAGTTCACACATAATCATGGCATAAAAAGTCAATAACATAGATTTATAACCTAATGAATGAAAATTGAGTTAAGAAACACTTAACACTTCGTAACATTCATTTCAAATACACTTGGATGAAATAATATTGATTTTATGCTAAAATTAAATTAAGTATGAAGGATTCATGATATAACATGTAAATGGGTAGTTTATACATGATATAAAATAAATTAGGAGAATAACAATAAAACATGCCTCAATAAAAGGAAATTGTGATGAAATCCCTTACCCTGAGTCCATACATTCCATTTATGTAACATAAATTATGCAAAATTAGACTATATAAACCATTTAATTTATTAATAGCATTTTACATGGCTCTTACTTTATCACTAAAAAATTCATTTCATTTATTTAAATTATATAATTAATAATAAAATAAGTAATTCCACATCAGGTATTGTGAGGACATTCAGTTCATAATTTCAAAATGATTTCAGAATGTTGGTTATCGTCCAAAATGTATTTTTTTCATCATATCCATAATAATAATAATTACATAATTATAATTTATCCAAATTAATTATAATTTTAAAACTAGCTATTAATGATGGTTATTAAAAAATAAATTATAGTACACTCATGGAGAAGGTAGGTAGTACGCACTTATGAGCAACATTTACATTTTTCAAATAACATGGGACAAAGATTATAAGAATTATTTTATATTTAAATAATAATAATAATAATTCCTTAAAAATCATATTACCTATTAATATACAATATATATACCATTCATGTGATGAGGAGAGGTAGAAACAACCGCATCGTTTCATGTAGGTGGTAATCCACACCAACACGTGAACAACGATATCAATTTTCAATGGATCAAATGGTTAGAATTAAATGATATATTATCTTTAAGAATTATAATAATTTCATTATAATCATATAGATATGTTATATCAAATAGTATAATTACTAATTGGATGTGGTGATGGAAAATGAAACACATCACTTCATTGAGGTGGTTATCTGCATGTACGCACGAATGATGTTTTCATTCCCCATAATATAGAAAAGTTTATTAAAAAGGATTTTACCATAGTAATAATAAAAATTTAGAATATAATATATACTAATGTGATTATATCATCTTGCAAAAAATATATTTTTTGGAGGTATAAGAATAAATTAATTGAAAGTGGTCGGGTTGGACGATGACCTCTTCTTGAGTAGACCAAATATAGATACCTTAATAAAGACCCTTGGAATGTTATTTTTTGAATCCAAGTACATATAATTATTGGATATATAAGTTACAAATAATTTTTTTTAGGTTTTTTATTACAAATATTTCTCAAATTGGTGAAAATAAGAGAAATGTTGGGAGTCCATTTATAAGGTAAGGGATGCACATTTTTTGGAAATTCATGAAATTTTATAATATGATATGTGTATAAATCATGATAAATGGTTCCAAAATAACATGGATTATTTGATAAAGATGATATAGTCTTAATATAATCATAAAATAAAAATTAGGCAGGTTTCAATATTATTTAAAACCTTATCTTTTGGTTTGACCCCTTAGTTAACCAATTTTAACCTTAATCATGGTAATGGATTTTTCAATATTGAAGGGGTATGATTTTACATATAAGGTAAGAATATGACAACAAATGGATAATTTATTACATTTTAAAGTTTTATAATCCGAATTTTTCTCTTGAAATATTTTTATTTCTATTAAATAATTTATTAACCTATTATTTGACATAAATGTCCTCAATTTCATTTTTAACACTATTTATTTAGATTGATTTAAAGATAAAATGATAGAAGTGGATTGTGAATATAAATATTTAACACCTTACTAATATGTAATATTAATCTATAGTATTCATAGGAAATTATAACTCCCCCAAATAATAAAACATTTAGAGTTCTCAAAATCATGTACATTATTTTTCTATTATTTTTACAAGAACTATGTCGGTATTGCGTAAGCATTTGAGATAATTATATCATCAAAAAAAATTTAAAAAACTATGATGAAAAAACTATATTTCAAATAACCCTTATAATAAAAAATAAATTATTTTTATATATTTCATAGAATATTTATCATATTAAAATCAAAAGTGTTAATTTTTTTAATATATCCATAACTAAAAAGAATATATAGGTAAATATCAAAGATAAATGACAAAAAACGTCAAAATTTTTATTTTTGTATGATTATTGAAGAAATATACTCATAAAATGAAATTAAAGAAATAATTTTAATATATTTTAATCCTTATCTCATTATTTTTATCCATAACCAACTCATTTTACTTCAACCATGGTAAAAACAATTACATTACTTACTATTCATATTGGAAGAAAATAAAGTTGATCTTATTACATAATTTTAATTATTCTGATCCAAAATATGGAATCTATTTTATCAAATTCAATTCATATATGTGTTAAAATTTAACTGAAAATTAAACCAATGAAACTCAATGGAAAATAATTTTCCTGAAAAATACCTTCTAAGTATAAAAATGTTTTTATGCCAAATAAATGTATAATATTCATTCAAACAAAAATTATTAGATTAGGTATAATAAAATTGATCTGATGAAATTTCAAAACTAATCCAAAATAGAAGGTGACATTGTAAGTACTTTTAAATAAGACATAGTTCAAAATAAAATTCAGTAATTTAAATTGTTCATTAAAAATAAAACATTTCAAAAAATTATTAAAAATTTACCCTCATATAATTTTGAAATGATGAATTCAAAAATTATATAAATTTTATAAAATTTTATTTTTTAATGTATCAGAAATTAATTATAATATATTCTAACAAAATAAAAATAAAAAAAAAATTTAAAGAAAATATATTTGGACTATAAAATAAATTTACTAAAACATTGTTCCATTATGTATTAATCATTAATTAACAAAAAAATTAGAAGGACAATCATATTTTTTTAATAAGGTTAATCCAATCTATAACTAAGAAATTAGTATCTATGATATATTTATAACATTTATATATTAATATTTCATGGTTTATTTAAGATCGATGATAAATGTTGTATATTCTACCAAACATCATATTATATTTTAATCGTGAGATATTACATTCTTCCCACATTAATAAATTACATCTTAAAAATTCTTACTTGATTTGGTAATTAATGGTTCGACATTTGAAAATACATTTGTCTAAAACCAACATCATAAAAACGGTTAATAAACCATTCTTTTGAAATATGGAAAAGGGAAATAAAAATTTCATCTAGAATATGATATAATATGTTTCCAAATAGGAGAAATTAGTGGGAGGTGCAAATATAGACATGAAGGAAAAATTTTTTCCAAATAATGATGTAGAGTGAAAGAGAACATTAATCAGGAAAAAGTGAATGATCATGAGAAACAAATGACTAAAAATCATAAATTAATGTGCTATAGAAAATGCCACAAATTAATAAAAAATTAAGGTAATGGTAGAACATTTTTTAATATCATTTTTCTAGAGTTGAGGAATTATTTTAAAATTTGGGAAAATGAGTAAATATACTTTTTTTAAATTCATAATTTTATCGATCGATCAAATTCTATCACTATATCATCATTTTTCAAAATGATGAGTATTCAAAATGAATTATTCAGGTCTGAAACACTAAAATATAGGGGTACTGGTTTCATAAAGACCATAAAATTAAGTATAACACATCCATAGAACAAATGTGAATGGTACCTTTAGAACCTTTCCTAGAAGGGAAGGTGTAAAATCAAGAGAAGACATATTAGATGGAAAATAATCTTGAAATATCATTCCAAAACTTTTCTTGATAAAAATATCATTACTTATTTAGAAAGGGTTTTTTATACATAAAAACATTTTATAATCATTCTTTTTAGAAAATACCTTTAAAAATTTTATAGAAGACTTGAATTCATCTGAAAAACTTTTTCCTTGAAAATATATAAAACTAAGATACAAAGAATATTAAAAACATTTTTCTTCTAAAATACTTTGAAAACTAATAAAAAATACTGAAAAAGTTTTGAAATTTATTTCTTTGAAAATTCTTTAAAGACTTGTAAATAATGTTTGAAATATTTGGAAAAAAATTACTTGAAAACATATAAAAGAATATGGAAAAAATAAAACAATATCCCATAAAAATGAATTTTGAAAAACATTTTCCTAAATATTACCCTTTTAAAAATTCAAATATATCATTAAATGGAATGATGATGGGTAAATCTGTACATGTTGTACAAGTTAAAAAGAATATTCCTTTTGATGGTAAAAGGGTTATAAAAATGAGTTGGTTGAAAATTTAAAATATGATTCCTTTGAATATATTTTTAAACAATATAATCATAAAACAACATTTTAAAAATTATAGGATGATACTGTAATTTTCTTTGAGGCACTTTTTAAGAAACACAGTTTTAAAGGAACAAATATCTCCGACCGAATAGAGGGTAAAGTCAGGCTTTTATAAAAAAAAATTCTTAACTATTTTATGCAAAAAATATTAAAAACTGGTTCCAATACATTAATATATAATGAATAATTATATTAGAATAAAAATCATGAATTTCATTTTATATGTAACATAATAGTTCATTAAAGGAAACATCATGATAAACTATCTCAAAAATCAATGAGATTATTTCAATAAAAAACGTTTTGTTAGTAAATTGTGGTCATACAGTCCATTTAAGAAAAGGAAATTATATTAATCTTTAAATAGTTTGAATATAATTAATTTCAATATATAAAATGTTAAATGGAATTATATACATCTCAGTATATAATTTAGGAGCATAAAAACATGAGTCTCAAAGAAGGCAATTTGAGACAAAACTATTTCCCCAATTTGGTAACATTTGAGACATGATCCACATGAAAAAATATAATAAAATGGATACATAAATACCCATAAATCTATTTTTAAGATACAAAGAATATAATATTTTGTAGTACATACACCACACAAAACAAAAGAGTGTAGAACATAGCATGTATCTCACGGAAATAAAAAGTGATACGAAATCCCCTTACCTTTTGTCTTGACTATCATTGTACTCATTAAAACCAACTATAAAATAAATATAAATTTATTATAAATCTTTTTATAGAACCATATTATTATAAATAATACCATTTATGGATTTATTATGACCTTATATTACCTGCTTTTAACCCACTTATGTTACGATTTCACTTTGGGTATTATTTGTTTTGTTTTTTGTATGTGTCTTAATTTTTTATAGTCTTGTTCATTATACTCATATCATTATTCAAGAATTTAAAAAATTATATAAATATAATTTAATTACATTTTACTTATATTATAATCATCTATATAATATATATGTCTGAAATGGAATACACCATTCTTGGAGATGGTAGGCTGTACTTATACATGAACATTATTTTTGTTTAATTATCATTTTGAGAGAAAGAATTTAAAATAATATACATATATATATATATAATTATTAAATTATATTTATAATATAATATATGTCATATATATTCAATTAATCAATCCTCAATAAAATCCATGTAGTCTATGAACAAATCATGTCTCTTTGAGGGGCGGTTGTAGTCAGCAATTCCTAAAAATAAAATATTGTATTTTCAAGGGATGGAAAGCGTAAAGTTATGTTCTAAATATAAATTCAAGTAGTGTAAATACATTATAAAGAAAACATTTATCCTATATAAAAATACTTTCCATCATAATGGCCTCTATTATAGGTGGTAATGGAAAAATGAACAATCATCATTTCGTGACCTAGCAGTTCGCCGTACCCAGAAACAGTATGCTAGTTACACATTATAAGGAGGTTTTTGTAAGTGTAGGTATAACCATTTACATTTCAAAATCCTAGTATTATTAGGATACAATTTTTGTTATATAATAATATAATTAATTTATTTGTAGGGTTGGACAAGGAAAATAGAATAAAATACTTGAGATAGGAAGTTACCTCATTATCGGGAAACTCCTTTTGGTTTGTGCCAAAAGGATTCTTTGATTGAATTCTATCCAAGTGAAGAATTATAGGGGGAATATAGGTATTTTTTATTGGATTTTTCAGGTATTTACTGAACATAAGTGGCTTCAGAGGTGTGAGGAAGTGAGGGTGGTTGTATCCTTTAATAGGGAAGTAAAAGGACGCACATTGAATTCTTAGAAACATGTAAGGTGTACACATGTTATAACATTAAAAAAAGTCCAAAAAACCAACAAAAATCAATAATGGAAGTTTTATGGAAGCAATATGGATATCAAATTGTGTTTGGACATTTTTTTAGGCCATTTGGGGGTTTAATATTAATGTCCAGTCCCTAATTAAGCTTAATTTGTCCTTGATCACTCTGACTAATTTTAATCACTTTTACTAATAATTTTGGACAAAAATTAACTTAGTATTATTAGACAATAAATATTTTCCTAAATACAATTTTTCATTTCAGACTTTCAGAATTCAATTCAAATTCGATTAAAATTTAATATCAATGTTAATCTCATAGATGGGACGAAATAACAGGTTTTTAAAGTAGAAAGAAGATCAAAAGTTGAGTAAGTTCTTATATTCAATTTTAAAGTTAAATTGATTATAATGATATAAATTGTATTAATATATTGAAAATTGATCTAATTTGACCTTAGAAAAAATTTATAGCTTAATTTTAAAATAATAATTAATTAAACAAAAAATGAAGTTTTAAACTAAAAAGTAATATTTTTCACTATTTATCAAAAATTTATGTTTCCTAGAAAAATTAAAAAAAATAAAACATTGGATAATTTATAAATAATTACATAAAAAATTAATTTTACATTATCAAATAACATTAAAAAAATTTAAATTTAAATTTATTATTTTCATAGAAGGATATTAAAATCAGTTCATATGAGGAAAGAGTATTTTTAAACATATAAAGAAGTTAAAAAAATTATATCATTCATTATAAATATGTTTTGTTTATATAAAAACGTTATAAAAATTATTTTAAAAGTATTTATAACTATTAATTTTACTATTTTTATTGTCCTGGTTATAATTATCTTGATTAAATAATTAAAAGAATAAAATGATGTTTCGTAGAAACATCAGCGTACTGTGTAAAGTTTGGAAAGTCGATGTTGTGTGTAATGTATGATGAGTCATTATTTCATGTAATGTAAACCAAGTTAGTTTTATGTGGAGTGCAAGCCAAATCAGTGCTTGGTGAAAGGAATGTTTGATTTAGTGCTTTAATATATTTGTATATATAAGAATAATTTATTGTGTCACGTGAAATGAAAAATATCCAAAATATAAATTTATTAAAAAGAAAAAAATATTTCACAAACTCTAGCGGTGTTACATTATAACCCCCTTAAAATGAATTTCTCCCTTGAATTTTATTTGGGTTATGAAAGGTTTAATACTTGAATGTTCTGTTCATAGATACCCACATCATAAAAATTAACACTAAATCTTCCCTTAGAAAATGGACTGGTGGTGAATACATTAATCTATAAACATTTCAATTAACAGTATTGTGTAATCATAAAGAATTATTCATTAAAAATAATTATAAATTAGCCATGAAATTGCATAGACCAGTGGTACAATTTAGTCCCCTATCGTCCTTCGGTCATGGGTTAATGACCAGCAGCCTCGCTGGACTTGATTGGTATTCACCCTATAGACATGACTTCATTTTCTAAAAAAATATAATTTAAAAATAATAATATAAACAACCTTTAAATAAGTTTAATAACTAAATATACTTCTAGCCAAGGATTTAAAAACAAACTCATTTCAGAAATACTTCCTCCAAAGTTTGATGTGAATGTTTCAGGAATGATTAACCTTTTAACCTCTCTAAAAGATGAAAATACAAAAATTTAGAAATATATTCATGAAATCATCTTAACATTGATTCCCCCATATATCTAAAATTGTCTCTTGGTTTTCACATTAAAATGATTTGAATACCCTCTTGGTAAATAACTATAAATCCTTTTGTAAAACATGCATACTTCTTTATTCCAATGGTTACATGGAATATTCTTTAAATTCAATAATTTGTAACCTTTATCATTAATGACAAAGAACAGTTTTTAAATCATTATTTCAAGGGTAATCCATAATTTCCAATTTGATTATTCATATCCAACATGTAATTATCCTAAAATCATGATCTCAATTTTAGGAATTAATTAAGGGTTTACTTACGAAAATCAAAATATCACCTTCCAATGAAATCACCTTTCTATGTCTTAATTACCATTCAAAATATCCATTTAAATAATTAATGACAACTTATACTGAACACTTATACATTTCATCACACGTATAGCATAATATATTTGAATTCCAATACATAAATAGTTCATTAATCCAACTTTATTCTTAAACCATTACTCTGGCTTCATCAACTTATTCCTTAATATCTATTTCATATAATATGAAATATTAATCATGTATTGAGGATACTCAAAAATTTTATAATCATTCTTATTATTTTTAATGTAAACTATACTGGAATAACAGCACATACCTTTCACATATTATTTGCGGTCTCATTATCTTTAGATGTATAACCAATACTCATACCAAACTCCCGATTCCCTTTTTGAGATTTCCACTTGGGAAATAGATTCACATAATCCTCATGAATTTCACATACAAAACAATAAATTTCAACCTTGTTCCTTGTAGTTATATGAATTTAAAAAAAATTGATAAAGCACATGTTGTGAAACACATATCATATAAGAAATCCAAATAATCATGAAAAAATACTTATAGGATGTATAAATCATGGATCATACTTATTTAATATATAAAACCATAGTTTTATACATGGTTATTCATATCCAACTTATATATAAGTCCTTCATGATGATACATGAAGAGTTTTTTAATTTTCAAAGAATATCCTCCGGGTGTTTCAACCCTGGTGTGCAGTAAGGCCCTTTTTTGTGTACTAGATTACCATGAGTGAGGCCTAAAATATCTTATTGGATTTGTTATCCCTAGTTACATCATTTCTAGATCCACAACCAATTGTAGTAAATTTATTTGGATTTATTTCTAGGAAACTACTCACTCTAACCTTTAAAAATATTCCAATACATTTACCTTAATGTTAACTAATCCTCAAAAATATACATAGAGCCATCTCAAGTCATTTCCTCATAAATATACCTAGAGTTATTATTAAATTTTTCTTATCATAGTTTCGAAAGGATGACTAAACCTTTCCTTTTATACCAACTATTGCGACCCAAGCTGGGCATAAAAGGATATTAAATTATTTTAGATACATATTTAGTATATTAAATATATACATGCTCGAGGACCGTAATAGTTAAATTTCATGGAAGCATGAAAAAAATATTTTATCATAGTGAAAGACCTTAAACATATCCCATAAGAATCTAAACAATTAGTAATTTTACCTCAAACCATTTTTCACAACCTGTAGAAAGTAAACATAAGAAAGTGGTGGGATCAGATGCTCAGTAAGTGAAAATAACGAAAATGTGTAAACATAACTTCAAAATAGGTTATGGAACAAGGGAATAACATTTCAAGATCGTAACCTTTATATAAAAGATCATAATATAGATTGGAAATTAATAATACATTAATCATAAGGAAATAATAATCATAATCAATAAATATAAAGTATAGGAATAAAACATGGAAAAATGGTGAACACATAAGTATATTATATTGTGAACGTGTATTAGTAAAAATTGGTTCACTCAATAGGTTAAAGACCTAAGATATTTCCCTATCATAAACTTATGGACATGAAACCAAGACAATTCATAACATTTTGAACACGTAATCATGTTCACGTGTAGTAGTAAAGCCATCACTACAATGTCTATCAGGGTAGTTTGGTTTCACTCTACATTTCCTCTGGTATTCATGGTTCACTCCCATAGACATCATAGCAACATAATTTCACTCCTCGTACTATCTTAGTATTCATGGTTGACTCTCATGGTTGTCTTAGTAACATGAATTCACTCCTAAAACCATCTTGGAAGTCATGGTTCCCTCCCATGGCCATCTTAGTAGTATGAGTTCACTCTTATACCATCCTGGTGGTCATGGTTCACTCACATGGACATCTTAATAGCATAAGTTCTCTCTACATACCATCTTGGTAGTCATGGTTCACTCCCATGTTCATCTTAGTAGTCAAGGTTCCCATCCAAGACAATCTTAATCAATCTCATGATATATAAATATTTACCCAATTCAATGGAGGGAGAGATCGGTCCCACCCCTATCATAGTGAAATCATATATACATGTTCATAAAAATCATAAACAATCATATCTTAACCCACACAATTAAATGGGTATCATAAATAGGTAAACTAATCATAACCTGTGGAAAATATACAGGTTTCATAATCATTTCATAAAAATAAGAACATGTGAAATAGAAATGGATTTCATAAATATATAACCCATGAAATAGATAAATATTTCATAAAAACCCAATAAAAGTGAAATTAGTTTCATAAATAGCATGAAATAAATAATAACCTATTCAAATAAATGATATTAGTAGAACCTATAGATCATTTCCAAGAAGGTAATGAGAAACATCAAAATGTTCAATCTTAGATGGAAAATAATCTTGAAATATATTTAAAAATTATTTCTTGGGGAAAATATCCTTTCTTATTTGAAAACGTATTTTTAATACATAAAATCTTTTGATAATCATTTTTATATAATATACCATTAAAACATATAAATGAAACTAAAAATAATTTGAAATACTTTTTCCAAAAACACATATAAAATAAACATCAAAAACTTTTAGAAAAATATTTCTACTAAAACAATACGAAACCTTATAATGAAATATTGAATAAATATACCAAATAATTTATTTTAAAATACTATGAAAACTTGTAAATAATGATTGAAAACATTTTGATATCAATTTTCCTTAAAATATATAAAAAAATATTGAAAACATTTTGAAAAAAAACCCATGAAAATTACTCTCAAAAAAAATTCTTAATTATTAACCATTTAAAAATGAATTGGAATCCTCAAAGTCTTGATAATGGGTAAATATGTACATGTCGTGCAAGGTAAAAAAACATTCCATTTCAAGGTAAAAATGTGAGAAAATAACTTGTTCAGAAAGAGAAAAGAAGATTCTTTTAAAAATATTTTTAAAATAAATTTTTTTTTTAAATTACCTTATAAAAATTTTATGGTAATTTCATTATATTCATAGAAACCCTTTTTAGAAAAGATGGTTTTAGAGGAACACATATTTCAGACCAAGGAGAGGGTAAAGTCAAGATTTCTTAAAAACACTTTCTTAACTATATTATGTACCATAATTATAAAATGGTACCAATACAAGAATATATCATGAATAACTATAGGATAATAAAATTAATGAATTTCATTAGATATTATACATAATAATTCATCAAAAAAATAATAAACATAAACAATCTCGATAAGTGATGAGATTGTTTCAATAAACTTTTATCACCTGGTAACATGAGATCATACTCTAAATGTATGAAAAGAAAATTAAATAATTCCAAAAATATCATGAATATAAGGAGGTTCATAATATAACATGTTAAATATAAGTATATAGACCTCAATGGAGAATTTAGTGGCATAACAATACATTAGTCTCAAATAATGAAAATTGAGACAAAAGTATTTCACAAATTTGGTAACTTTTGAAACTTGATCTCCATGAAATAAATATAATAAAATATATTTTGTAATAAAAATATAATTAAAGATAAAATGAAACAAAAATATGGGATTTACATACACCACAGAAAAAAGAAAGGATGGAAAACATATCATGCATCTCAATGAAACAAAAAACGAGATGAAATCCCCTTACCTTGTGTCTTAAATCCCTTCATACTCATTCAAACCACCTATATAATAAATATAAATTTATTACAAATAATTTAAAAAACCATATTATTTTGTCTAATAAAATGTATATTTTTATTATGACCTTATATTAATTTCATGTTAACCACCCTATGTTAGGGTCTCACATTCGGTAATATTGTTATTATTTTTTGAATGTGTCATGATTTGTTATATTTTTTTTCCTTATACTCATATCATGATTCCCAGATGTAAAAAATGATATAAATTTAAATTATATATAGTATATGTGTATTATAATAATATATAGAATATATAACTATGAAATAAAATACACCATTCATGGATAAGGTAGACCGTAGGTACGCATGAACGGTAAATCTATTTAATTTTCGTGTTGAGAGAAGGAAAGTAAAAGAAACATATGTATATATATACCATTATTAAAGTATATTTATGATATTATATATATCATATATATTCACTAAAACTATTCGTAATATAATTCGGGTAGTGTATGAAACAAATCATATCGCTTTGAGGGGTCAGTAGTCCACACATTCTCAAACGTGCTTTTAGAATTTACATTGCACAGAAAGCATAATGATATGTTCTAAATGAAAATTACAAAAGCATAAAAAATTATAAATATCATATATATCATATATAAATAGTGTTTCTGTAATAATTTCCACCATGATAGTTGTGAATGGAAAAATTAAACATTCCTCGCTTCGTGAGACAGTACTTCTCCGTACACATGTATATTATGTTCGTTACCCGTTAAAAGGAGGTGTGTATAAGTGTGGGTTAAAAAAATTACATAACAACATAATAGTATATTTAGGATAGTAGTTTGTTTATATAATAATATAATAAAAAAATTTGGACATGTACATATGGAAAAATAAAATAAATTACATGGGAGAAGATGTTATCTCTTAATCGGGTAACTCCATTTGGTTTGTGCCAAAAGGATTCTTTGGATTTCTTTATTAATATGTAAAGGATTATAAGAGTAATATTTGGTTTTTTTAAGTGTATTGGGTAGTTATTGGATGAAAATAAGAGTTTTTATAGGTGCGAGGAAGTGGGAGTGGTGGTGGACTTGTATAGGGATGGAAAAGGCCTCACTTGGAATTCTTATAAACAAGTTAGGTGTACACATGTTATTGACTATAAAAATTCATAAAAACCTAAACATCTCACTAATGGAAGGTTTTTGGATGAAAAATCGATATAAAATGGGGTTTGGACTTGTTTCTAGGTCATTTTTGCCCTTAATGTTAAGGTTTAGTCTCTAATTAAGCTTAATCTGTCCTTAATTGTTGGGATTAATTTTAATCAATTTTACTAATCATTTTGGTCAAAACATAACATGGTATTATTTTTTTTCTAAATATTATAATGAATAAAAAATTTCAATTATTATTTTACAAATTCAATTCACATAAGCATAAAAACTAATACAAATTCAAATCATGCGGACGAGATGAAATAACCAGTTGTTAACATAGAAAAAACTTCAAAAGTTATTATGTTTTTTAATTCAATTTAATATTTAAATTGATTACAATAACCTAAATTGTATTAATATATTTAATAATTATCTAATGTGACATTGGAATAAATTTATAGTTCCATTTAATATTAATAATTAATTAAAATAAAAGGTAGTTTTTAACTAAAAAACTGTACTTTTTACTATTCGTCAAAAAATGATGTTTCTCAGAAAAAACCCAAAAATACCCCCTTATCTAATTTTGACATTATTCATCCAAGATTGAATTATATTTTATCATATTTAATTTCTAAATTTTTCTAAAATTAATTTTATTATTTTTTAAACATGGATATTAAAATTAGTTCAAATGAAAAAATAATATTTTTAAACATATGCAGACATTACCAAAATTTATATATTTCATTATACATATATTTTATTTCTATAAAAACATTATAAACATTATATGAAATGTTGTTATCACTACTCATTTTACTATTTTTAATGACTAGGTTATAATTATCTCGATTAAATAACTAAAATAATAATATGGTGTTTGGTAGAAACATTGGTGTTCTGTGTATAGTACACCAATTTGATGTTGCATATAATAGACGTCTAGTTGGTGTTTCATGTAACATGAACCAAGTCATTGTTATGGGTATATTAATAAAATTAAACATTGTGTGAAAGTAATATTTGACATAGTTCTTTAATATATGTATAAGAATAATTTTTATGTCACTTATAATGAAAAATACCAAAAATATAAATCAATTTGAAAAAATTATATTCTAAAAAATTTCTGGGGTTACATTCCACCCCCTTTAAAATAAATTTCTCCCTCAAAATTTGTTTGGATTATCAAAGTCTTCAAAATTTAATGTTTCATTCATAGAAACCCATATCGTTAAAATGAATATAAAAACATCCCTTAAATGGGAAATTTGGTACCATAAAAGGTACCCAAAGTATCATATAAGTAGGTTTCGACATAGGACAACATGGGTTGGGAGTGAAGATTGGAAATTGAGGGATAGTATTAATATTTATAGGGACTGATTGAGTTCATCATTCACAAACAAGTGAATAATCAAAAAAAAATTTAGGGCCTAAAATTCATAAATTTTTTAAGATTTATAATCTCGTCATTTCAATAAAAATTAAGGTATGAGGACAATAAATTTTATTTTAGTCACTATCCATACATTGAGTAATCATTTTATTGACCATGAATTTAAAGAAATATACTTTCTTGAAATATTTTAATGAACAAAATTTCATTATTTATCTGTTCTTTTATCAATTTTTAATTCATCCATTACTTTATATAATGGATACATAGAAATTAATTTTGAATCCTGAAGTGAAAAAGTACAGTTTTTGTAGATCTTAAGGCCCATAATAGAAAAAAAAACATAACTATTTTTCTATATAAATACATAGAAAAATAAACATGGTTAATATAGTATTCTCCAAACATATTTAGTGACACTATTGTTTCATAATAAAAGATTATTCATTTAAAATAATTATACAGTTTCAATGACATCTCATAGACCAGTGGTTTGCGTGAAAACCTTATCATCTTTTGGCCAAGGGTTATGACTTTCGGCCTTTCTGTACATGATTTCTTGTCACCCAACATACATGATGTCCTTTTCTAAAACCACACTAATATATTTTCCTAAAATAAATTAGTTGGAAATTCTTGAAATAAGGTTAATCCCTATATTTCCTTTTAACTATGATTCTCAATACAAACTCAATGCATAGATACGCACGATGAAATTTATCAAAGAATTTCTAGGAATGCTTAACCTTATAACCCTTTTTAATGATAAAAATCCAAAAATTATAATAGATTCATGAAATCATATTAACATTTATTACCCCATATATCACAATTTTGTTTGGTTTTCCCATTCCAAACATGTAAATACCCTCTTGGTAAATTACAATAAATTTTTTTAGAAAACATTGACGATTCCATATTCCAATGATTATTGGACATATTCTTTAAATACATGAAGTTGTAAATTTTATCCTTGATGATATAGAATGCTTTATCAATAATTAGTCATAGAGTAATCTATACTGTCCAATTTTCATACTCATATCCAACATATCTATATCCAAAGATCATTATCTCAGTTTCAGGGATTAGTTAAGGGTTTCCTTACCTTAATAAAAAAATCACACTTCCATGAAATTGCTTTTATATGTCTTTATTACCATTCAACATGTCATTTTCAATCCCGAATGAAAACTTTTATTGAAAATGCTTATACATTTCATGATTAATATAACATAATATTTTAATTCCTAAATAGAAATACTTCATTAATTCAAATTTATTCTTAAACCATTTCTCAGCATTCTCTAATGTGACACCCCAACCTGGGAGCCACTGAAAGGTGTTGTGCTGGGTGGCCACATGCCCTCAAGTGCACCTACCCATACATCAGCAGGTGCTGACTAGTATCGAGGGTCTGGTAATTTAGTATTTGGGAGACTATACCGTATTTTGTCATAATCTAGACACCCACAGAAGAAAACAAAAATAACCAATTGCAGAGGTGTATAAAAAACAGAATAGTACCATGTCATATGATACTCAAACAAAAAAATACAATACTAAACTATAAGGTAAAACAATCTATGACAAAGAAAGGGATAAGTATTTGTAATGCAACTAAAAGTAATGAAACAAAGACTCCCAAACGGGTCATGAATCATGTCTGGTTTCCTCCCCTATGATCTATTCCCAAACAGAAACCTATCCTAGGGCCTTTCACTTATCTTATCCTACAACAAAAAAGTCTACTCATGTACCGATTAGGCAGTAAAAATTGGGTGTGAGGTAGTCTTAGTAGGCCACCACCAACAGTGTCTAAAACAATTCTACTAAAAATATAGTGCATGTAGTTTTATAAATCAATAAATACAATGCATAATTTGGTGTCGGACATTATGCCTACCACCCTAAATATCATTAAGTGTAGGAATATATTCCTATCACACCATAATCCCATTCGGTGTTGGTTATCATTCCTATCACCCCATAATCTCAAGCCTGGATAACTATTGGGGAGGAACGCCATATCAAAGTCCCAACATATAATCGGTCTAGAAAACCATGTCTAGCACCACAAAAATCACATCCATTTAATCATTCCTTAATTGAAAATAATTATCCTGATCTTTTAATTATTAATCAAACCATTTGTCAAAAATTTCAAATACCATTTGTTAATTCTACAATTAACCAATCACATAACCCATTAATTAATTAAAAAATTATTTAATCAATCAAACCAATTCTCTTTCCATAATTTATTCTTTAAAATTAATTATCCATATCAAATCTCAACTTGTCGTAATTAATTCTCACAATTAATTATCATTTATCAACATCATGGAACATAATTAATTCTCACAATTAATTATCTTTGTCCAAAATCATGACACATAATTAATTATCACAATTAATTATCATACATAAAAAACATAATTTCATAATTAAGTCCCCCCAATTAACTATCTTAAAAGAATCAGTTAAATATATTAATTAAAATATCTCTCCCCATAAAAAATATCCAAAATATCTGCTTCGAACCCCCCCCCCCCCTTCATTTTTCTGTGACTCAGTTGACAATTAATCACCAAGGAAAACACAAGTCCATTCCCCATTCCAAATTACACCAATTTAGGAATTCAATTATCAAGAAAGCTAACAAGTCATAAACTCAAATTCACATATCAATTAACAACTATGGGACATTGATTTAGACCTCCTACCTTGGTTTATTGATGGATGTTATCCCAACATAAATCCCCAAAATCCGAGTGACACAACATCGTGGATCAAGCTTTGGATCCAAATCCCTAAACCGAAATTAATATAAATGGAATCAAGATCGTGGAAATCTATATCTAGACCCAAAATCCTATATATATGTCGCAACTCATGTGTTTATATCAATTAAAATATAGAGGAATGAATGGGAGAAGCAATATAATGAAATCCACTTACCAAGAGAGAGTGAATCTTCAATCCGGGATTTTGATCTTGAAGAATGTAGTTCGTATCGCCTTGGAATCCCTCTGGAAGGCTTTGGGAAACCCTAGATTTTTTCAATCCTGATCCAAGGTCGAAATATGGGATTCTCAATAGGTTTGGGAGGTTTTAAAAATTATTTCCATATAATCAATCCTGCACATATGATTTGGGGGTAGGGGTGCAAGGTTAGGCCATACTATGTTCCAACCGTGTGGTCTTCCACATCTTGTATGACTTTATGGAACACAGTTGAGAAAATAGTGTGCCAACTGTGCCAACCACCAATATCCACACGTTTAGCTTGCGCACGATTTGGCCAATCCTAGTGAAAATTGTGTGCATCCCCATGTCATCGCATGTCCCTTAAAAACATACCCCTAAACACACCTCAGGTCATACCCTAACCCAAAGGTACTTAACAACAATAAAAATTACTTGAAAACATGACTGAGATTCCTCTAGAAAAGGAAAATATCTTACAATATCCCCACCTTATGACTGCTTGTCCTCAAGCTACACTCTCAAACATCTCTAAGATTCCGAGCCAAAAATATTGGGTTGTTGAGCCCCCTTGTCAACTTACCATTTCCCAAGTTTCTTCTTGGACACTTCTATTTCCATAACACTCTATCTAACGACACCCTATTCCCCAATAGAACTTTCTCACTATGTCACAACACGCGTATTAGATGTTCCTCAAAGAACACATCTTTCTCGAGTTCAGCCTCTTCCACATCATTCATATGAGCAGGTTCAGGATGATACTATCATAATTCTAACACATGGAAAACATCAGGAATAATGCTTAATTTTTGTGGAAGTGCTAACTGGTACACCACCGGCATGATTCTCTCCAGCACTTCAAACAGTCCTACGAATGTGAGCTCCTTCTTTCCCTAGCTCTATATCCTGTGGTGACCCAATCTAGGTGACACCCGAAGGAATACATGATCACACTCTATAAACTCTAGGGGTCATATCTATCTATCAACATACAAATATTTCAGACTCTAAGTCATATCCATACATTTTCGAATCAACTACACCTTCTCTGATGTCTTCTGAATGAGACTCAGTCCCAACAACTCTGACTCCCCCACCTTTAACAGACATAGTGGTGATTTACAAGGTCAACTATAAATTGGGTCGTATTGTTCCATCTGTATAGTTTCCTAATAACTATTATTATTGTAAAACTTTACTAAAGACATGTTATTATCCCTAGAACAACCAAAGTCAAGCACACATGCACACAACACATCCTCTAAGACCAATATGGTACGCTCCGAATACCCATCTTTTTATGGGTGGAAGGCAATATATAACAATACTTGTGTCCCAAGTGCCTTTTATAAGCCCTCCCAGATCATTGATACATGGAAGAGGATATCAGTTCTTCCCTATCATTTTATTCAACTTATATTAATCGAAACACAACTGTAAACTTCAGTCAGACATCATTGAAAACAATATAGATGATCCCCAAGGTGACTTACTTGGATGGATAAACCCTTTATCAACAAACTTTTTCAACTGTGTCTTGATATTTTGAAGCTCAATCTATTCCATTTTGTGAAGTGGAATAGATATCGGATCAGCTCCCATCATGATATCAATAGTTAATTCCATCTCTCTCAGGTGGAAACCCTGAATAGTCTTCAGGAAAGAAGTCCCGATATAGTTATACAACTTGTGGAAGTAAGTCTTTCCAACTACTCCCATAATCTAGAAAAATAAAAGAAAATTGGTCTATGAGCTCTCCCATTTTCTATGTAATTGGCCCATATCAGCCTGCATGGATATCCTATTCTCCATGAAGAATATACTGGTCACCCTTAGGAGATAAAAATATCACTCTCTTGTAGTAACAATATATGTGTGCTAAGTATGCGACTAGCTAGTCGATACCCATAATCAAGTTTAAACCTATTATATTAAGTAAATATATATCCCAAAGAAAACTATACTCTCCGATATCTAGTGATCATCCCTTGAATAAACGGATATCCCTATATCGTATTCCCAATGGTGTATCAATATTCATCACCCTTCTTATAGACTCCACCTCCAAGCTTAAGACATTAACAAGATTTGAAAATATAAAGGAATGAGATGAACCAGTATCAAACAAGGAACTAGATAAAGTAGAAGCAACTAGAATAGTACCTATGATTATAAATAGACAAGCCTCTCTCTCCAAAAGTGTAGACTACACCACATGTAACTATCATACCCATATTCCTTGTGGTGTTTTCTAACTCCTTTTAGTGGAACCACTATGCTCATACAGGCGATGATACCCTGAAGCACCATGTCCACCATTTATACTGACTCTTCCAGTAGATCTCCAACTGCCAAACCAATATGTTGTAGAAGACCCCCTTCTCATACTTGGACTTTGAGCAGTTGCTCCATCAGCACTCACATGCCCCTGCTTCCTATAGAACTTATTTAGTATCCCTATATTTCCTAAAAACTAGCACTCGACTAGTGGCCGAGGACAATTTGTACAATAGTGTCCCTTCATATTGCACTAGTGGAAAACCAAATTAGTGAGATCTGTTGCGATTTTTCATCCTGACTATCCACCTTTCTTTCCACTGTTCAGAATAAAGTTCTCGTAATGGAGCTTTCGGCTCTCGGAAGACAAACTCCCTAATCATATAGTGAAAACTACTTATCTAGTATTGGAAGCCTCCTTCATGTTCCCCTCTGAAATGAGTGTCTGACTAACCACTTATGAGAATTTATTCAACCTAAAAATATTCACCTTGGACTTAATTTCACACTTATGTCCATCCTGAACCTCATAGAATACTAGCATCCAACATGACCCTCCTCCCCAATGGATTCTTCAAAAGGTCAAGTATTCTCTCTATGGATTCATTCTATAATTCATCTCCCTCACATCCACCCTCTCTAGTAAAAGTAGGAGGCTACTGTGGTTGAAAATCCCTTGTCAACTCAGACATGATTTTTTGAACCTGCGTTAGGTCTCTCTCAATGAATTGCATGAAAAAAATCAATGTTTTCTCATAACTATTCACCTTTCTCCTCATCTTGCACAAGTGTTTCCTCATGATGCCTATCTAGAAGTTTATTCCGGGACACACCCCTCGGTCTCTCCCTCAACAAGAATCATAGAGTTCTATATCTACAAGCCAAACATATATCTTTGGTCTCATAACGCAACCTTATAATATTTACATAAGGTAAGAAAATAACACAAAAAGTTTGAACACGTATTTTCCCCCTTTTTCTCACCACACGTTCAACACTAAGGTTGTATCACTACCCTTGACTAGACTACTCCTAGGTCTTAGTTAACAAGGTTTAATACTTTCTCATTAATTAATTCAACCATTAATTAATCACATTATCCCAAATTAATTAATTCAATGATTAATTAATTAATCATACTCATTTCCTCAATCAAGGTTCGTATTAGACACCCATTTATTCACATTTTGCATCATTATTTAAATATCACAATAAGGGAAAATAGTTCAAGTTCAAAAACATACACATAACTCGTTTCCCTATGAGTACATGGAATGATGCATGTCACAACAACCCAGAGTTCCTAGAATTATGAAGGTAGACTCAATTGTCGTTCCTATTAAATCCATGAATGAAAATTCAATATATGTCAAAACAAATATCACATCACACCACAAGTGCATCACCCAATGTGAAAGAATATCCAACTGTAACAAAAACCACCAATCATAATAATCCTCCCAGAGTACTTGGATTTTCCCCCATAAAATGGTTTGAAACTCCCATGCATGAGTTAATTACCAAGCCTTGACACTTCCTAGTCTTCAGAATACATTTTCCAAAATAGTATGAAAAAACAATAAGAAAGAAAAAAATGCGTGTGATACCACTTTGTGATTCCCCAACCCGAGAGCCACTAAACGGTGCCCTAAGCCAGTTGGCCACATCACCCAAGCGTTCCTCCCCGTACACCAGAGGGTTCCGACTAGTAGGGAGGTTCTAGATATTCAGTCTTGGGGAGACTGTCCAATCTTTTATTAGAATCAAAACACCAATGTATTTAAACAAAAATAACCAAGTGATGAAGCATATAATAACCAGAATAATACCATGTCATATGATAGTCAAAAAAACAAAATACAATACTCAACAGCAAGGTAAAACATGCTATAAAAATGCTAGTGTCATGTGTATACAATGCAACTAAAATTAAATACACAACAAATCCCATTCAGGTTCCAAATCCCATCTATTTACCTCTCTCGTGATCCAATCCCAAACAGAAAAAAATCCCAGGGCTTTTCCCTTATTTTTTCCTATAAAAATAGTGTCTTCTCAAGAAATGATTAGTCATACTAAATAGGGTGTGAGTATGACTTAGTAGGCCACCAAAAAAGGTGTCTAAAACAAGTCAAGTTAAAAGATTGTGCATTTAGTTTTATAAATCAATAAATAAAATGAATAATTATAAAACATATCAAATTGTCATTTTATCATTAAATCGCCACATTAGACCTAGTTTCAATTCATATTTCTGATTTGAATAATCATTTATTATTGTTAATAATTTGGTCTAGGTCATCATGCCTAGAACCCCAAATCTCATTTAGTGTAGGTCATCAGGTCAGTCACTCCATAATCTCATTCATTGAAGGTCTTCATTCCTAACACCCCAAAATATCATGCTTGGATATCTATTGGGGAGGAATTCCATGTCTGAGTCCCAACATCTAATCAGACTAGAATTTAGTTTCTAGAACCACCAAAATCACTTCTATTTAATCATTCTATAATTCAAAATAATTTTCCACATATCTTCATTACTAATCCAATGATTATTTAAACATTTCAATGTACATTAGTTAATTTGACAATTAGCTAATCACATGACCCACTAATTACATCATTAATTAATTAATCAATAAACACAATTTTCGTTCTATAATTAATTCTTCACAATTATTTATACATATAAAATCTCAACATGTCAAAATTAATTATCAAAATTAATTATCTTTGATCAACATCATGTAACATAACTAAATCTCACAATTAACTATCATTGTTCAAGATCATGGCACATAACTAATTCTCACAATTAATTATATTACATAGCCAAACATATTTTCATAATTAATTCTCCCTAAATTATTTATCTTAATACAATCAACTGAATATATCAATTACAATTTCTCAACCCATTATAAATCTCAAAAATATCTATTTTGAAACCCCCCCCCCCCTTCGTCTGTTCCATGATTCAATGATCAAAAAATCCCTGAGGAAAACACAAGTCAATTACACATTCCTAATTACTCCAATTTAGGAATTAAACTATCATGGAAGATAACAATTCATAGACTCATATTCACATAACAATCCAAGACTATGAAAGTTTAATTTAGAATACATACCTCAGTTTATCGACGGATGTTATCCCAACGGAAATAAAAAAAATCCAGGGGGAACAACATAATCGATCAAGATTCAGATATAAATACCTAAATCAAAATTATGATCCAAGTAATCAAGATATTGAAAAATCAAGATCTAGATCCTCAATCCAAGATATAGATCTCAACTCAAAATTTTAGATCCATGAAGACAATGGAGATCTTCCATGAAAAGATCAAAGAATGACAGTGTAATGAATGAGAGAATAAATAGGATGAAATCCACTTACTGGGATATTGGAGGTCATCAATATGGGCTTTTGATCTTGACAAATGTTGTTCGGATCGCATTGGAATACCTTTTAAGGATCCAAGAACAAATAGAATTTTTCAAGCCCAATACAAAGTCGAAATATGGGAGTCTCGGGGGGTTCCTCTGGGTTTTAAAAGTATTTTTAGATAATTAATCCCACATTCAAGATTTCCTAGGCAAGGGTGCACAGTTAGGCCAAACAGTTTCCAACCCTGCAGTATTCCACTACCCGCAAAGCTCTATGGCACACGGTTAGGAAAACCATGCACCAACTGTGCCTACCTCCACTGTCTGCATGGCTAACTTGTGCATGGTTAATCCAAACAATGAGAAAACCATAAACTTACCATGTCATCCCATGTTCTTTAAAAACATCAACCAATACTCCTCAGGTCAAACGCCAACCAAAGTAATTAATAACAACAAAACGTACCTAAAAACATGCCTGAGATTGCTTCAGAAAAGTCCAGGATCTTACAATAAACTTATTTCTTAATACCTCTATCCTAATATAGAAAATTTTAATCATGTTTTAAGGTTCCTCATCCTCTATCTAATAATTCTTATTATTATTAATATAAATAGTACACGAATAAAATCACATATCTTTCACATGTTTTTTTCAGTTTCATTATCGTCATATGTATAACCAATATTCATACCATCCTGCAGATTATCTTTTTGATATTTCCACATGGGAAATAGATTCAAATAATTCCCATGATTTCCATATCTGAAACATTAAATATTGACCATGTTCCTTATAGTTCTCTCTATTGAATAAATCTATAAACATGGGGTAAGAAACAGAAATCACATTTGAAATCCATGTAATCATGAAAAATTACATTTAGGATGGCTAAATCAATGCTCTTACTTTTATAATCAATGATAACAAATTTTTAACCTAGTTTATTCATAGAGAACTTATATCTAAATACCTTATATTGGTTCATGAAGAGTTTTTGAATTGCCAAACAATGTCCCCCAGATGTTTTAATCCAAGTGGGTATCAAGGCCCATTGTTGTGTACGAGATTACCCGGTCCCAGGCCTATAATTTTTTGTTAGAGTTTTTATCCCTATGTACATCTATACCAGAGCCACAGCAACTTCTAGTATCCATACAGGGAAGTATTTCAAGTAAACCACACACATTATACTTTACCAAAATTCCATGACATTTTCCTAAATGTTGAATCATCCTTATACATATCCTTAGAGAATTCCCAAGACATATCCTTATAAATATACCTAGGGATATCAATAATGTTTTATTATCCTTGTTTCCAAAGGTTGAAAAACCTTTCCTTAGATACCAACTATAGAAACCTAGGCTTGATATACATGGATATTACATCATTTTCTATGAATATTCATTAAATTAAAATAATAAATCACTGAGGACCATAATAGTATAGTGTGTTTGTAAACATAACCCATAAATATATATAACTTTAGTACTTGTACATAAAACATTTCTTCATAACAAGGAGAAATGAAACATAAAAAATGGCTGAGCTCAGATTCTAAATAAGTGTAAATAAAGAAAATATGTAAGCATTAAATGAAAAAATGTGTGGAACATGAGCATAACATTTGAATATCATACCATGCATATCAGAGATCATAATAGAGATTGTAAGTTTATAATACCTTAATCATAACTAAATAATCAACATAAGTAATGATATCATAACATTGGAATAAAACATGGAATTGTTGCGAACAAATAAGAATTTAAAATTATGAACAACAATAAGTTGAAACAGGTTTGCTCATTAGTTTAAGTACATCGGATCAAGGCCTCGCATAAACTTAAGGGAATGAAAAAATGTTGATGAATAATATTTTGAACATGTAATAATGTTTACACATAATAGTCATGGAATCACTACAATGATCATCTGTGTAGTATGGGTTCACTTTCCATACTATCATGGTAGTCATGTTTTACTCTCATGGACATCTTAGTATCATCAGTTCACTCCTCATACCAACTTGGTATTCATGGTTCACTACCAAGATCATATTTGTTGCATGATTTCACTCCTCATACCATATTGGAAGTGATGGATCACTCCCATGGACATCTTAGTAGCATGATTTCACTCTTCATACCATATTTTCTGTCATAGTTCACTCCAATGGTCATTTAGTAGTCATTGTTCACATCCAAGTCCATATAAATCTATCTCATAAGATATAAATATTTACCCAATGAACAGGATGGAGATATAGGTATCACCCATCACATAGTGAAATAAGACATACATATTCCACAAAATCATAAATAATCATATCTTAACCCATTAAATTGAATGGGTATAATAAATAGGTCAACATATCAAATCATAGAGAAGAGGTATATGTTTTATAACCTTTTCATGAAAAGCATAAATTGTGAAATCTAAAATGAATTTCATAAACATATAACGCCTGAAAGAGAAATGGATTTCATAAACATAAAACGCATGAAAGATAAATGGGTTTTATAAATGCCATGGAATTAATCCTAACACATTCATAGAATTGATATAAATGGAACCTTTTGATCATTTCCTATAATGGAATGAGTAACATCAATATATGTCGTCAAATATGGGAAAAAATCATGAAAATCATTCATAAAAATTTATTAAGGAAAATATCCTTTATTCTTTGAAAAATTATTTTTAATACATAAAACCATTTGAAAATATTTTTTTAGAAAATACCTTTAAACCTTATAAAGAATACTTGAAATTATTTAAAAAATATTTTCCAGGAAAACTTATAAAATAATCTTCAAAACATATTTAAAACCATTTTCTTTGAAAGAACATTTAAAAATTATAATGAAATATTAAAAATTATTTCAAAATAACATATTTGAAAATAATTTTAAAACCTGTAAATAATGTTTGAAAACATTTTGCTCAAAAATTTCCTTGAAATCTTATTAACGAATCTTGAAACATTTTAAAAAAATAAATTATTGAAATTAAATTTCAAAAAACATTATATTAAAGATTAATCTTTTAAAAATGAAAAGGATGCTTCAAAGGTATGATGGTGGGTATATATCTACTTATCGTACAAGATAAAAATAGCACTAATTTTACAAGGTAAAAGGATTAGAAAATTTCCTTGTTCGGATAGTGATAAGAAGATTCCTTTGAAGAGATTGGTAAAAGAAAAAGGGTAAAACATTCTTTTAAAAATTACTGGATAATGTCATAATATTATTATAATCCTTTTTTAGAAAATAGGGTTTTGAAGGAGCATGGATTTCCAACTAAAGAGAGTGTAAATATAATCATTCTTAAAAAAACATAACTATTTTATGTGCCAGAGAGTATAAAATGGAACCAATACGTGAATATATCATGACTGACCATAAGGGAATAGAATTAATGGATCTATTGAGATTTTGGACATAATAATTTACAAAAGTAATAATAAACATAAACAATCCAGAAAAAGTGTTGAGATTATTTCCAGAATCTCTTATCACTTATTAACATGAAATCACACTCTCCATGTAAGAAAAGAAAATTACATGAAGCATAAAATATCATGAATAAAAGGAGGTTCATGATATAACATATAAAATTACATGAAGATTAAAATATCATGAAGATAATAAGTTTTATGATATAACATGTTAAATTGATGTATATACACCTCTATAGATAATTTTGGTGCATAACATAACATGGGTCTTAAAGAAGGAAAATTGAGACAAAACTATTTCACTGATTTTTTAAATATGGGAACTTGTTACCCATGAAAAAAAGAAAATAAAATGGATATTTTAATATCCAAAAATTTA
Source organism: Viscum album (assembly GCA_963277665.1). NCBI lineage: Eukaryota > Viridiplantae > Streptophyta > Magnoliopsida > Santalales > Viscaceae > Viscum > Viscum album. The sequence goes on from OY728127.1 coordinate 1,804,495,233, forward strand.
ATTATAATATAAATATAATACAATCATGCGTATTACATACACAACATAAAAATAAGGAGTGGCCAACATACCATGTATCTCACGAAAATAAAAAGTCAGATGAAATCCCCTTGTATTTTGCCTTAAATCACATAGTACTTATTAAAAACACCTTTATAAAAATTATAAATTCATTATAAATGTTTCAAATAACCATATTATTATATCTAATACCATATATGTTTTTATAATGAACTTATATTGACCTCTTGTAAACCATCATATGTTAGGGTTTCACTTTGCGTAATATTCGCTTTATTTTTTGTAGGTGTCTTAATTTGATATATTGTAGGTACTTTTACTTATATCATAATTCCATAAAGTAAACCATGATATAAATATAATTTATATAAAGAATATTTTTATTATAATAAACTATATAATATATAAGTATTAAGTTGAATACACCGTACATGGAGATGGTAGGTTGTACGTACGCATGAACAAATTTATGTTTAATTGTTGTGTTGAGGGAATGAAATTTAAAAAAATATGTGTATATATATATATCTTTATTACAGTAGATTTATTATATCATATATATTCACTAACATATTCCTTAATATAATCCATGTAGTTTCTGAATGAATCATATCACTTTGAGGGGCGGAAGTCTACACTTCTTCAAACAAAATTTTCATATATACATAATAGGGAAAGCATAAAGGTATGTTCTAAATAAAAATTAATTAAGAATTAATACATTATTGGTAAAATATATATCATATATAAACATATTTTTCTTCATAATTTCCACCTTGGGAGGTGGTAATAGAAAAATTAACAACAATCATTTCATGAGGCAGTAGTTCTCTATACACAGAAACAATAGCTTCTTTACACATTAGATGGACGTGTGTGTAATTTTATGTTATAAAATTTAAGTAAAATAATAATTTTATATTAAGGATAATTTTTTTTCATATAAAAATATAATAGTGTTATTTGGAGTGTGTGGATAAGTAAAATAAAATAAAGGGTTCGAGATAAGTATTTACCACTTAATCGGGTAACTCCTTTTGGTTTGTGACAAAAGGCTTAATTGTATTTAATTCTTAATAAGGAAATGATTATAGGAGGAATATAAGGATTTTGGAGGTATATCTTGAATTTATTTTCCAAAACATATGGTTTTTAGAGGTGTGAGAAAGTGGGAGTGGTGGTGGCCTTTTATAGGGAAGGAAAAGGACTCCCCTTGAATTTTTAGAAACAACATAGGTGTATACATGTTCAAATCTAAACATTTTCATTCAAAAACAAACAAAAACTCAGTAATGGAAGGTTTATGTTAAATATATGCACGTAAAATGGGTTTTAGAAAATTTTCTAGGTTATTTGGGCCCTTGAATTTAAGGTTTAGTCCCTAATTAAGCATACATTATCCTTAATCACTATGATTAATTTTAATCACTTTTACTAATCATTTTTTTCAATAATTAACATGGACTTATTATAAACAAAATTTTATACTGAATATAATGGTTAATGATGGATTTTATATATTAAATTTACAAAGGTGGAAAATTAATATTAATTCAAATCCCTTAGATGTGATGCAATAATGGGTTTTTAAAGTAAAAAACGTTCAAAAGTTTAATAAGTTTTTATATTCAATTTTAACTGAAGTTGATTATAATAAAATAAATTGTATTAATGTATGAAATATTGATCTAATTTATCCTTATAAAGATATATAATATAATTTAAATTTAATAATTAATTAATCAAAATTGTAGTTTTTTAAAAAAAAAGTTGAATTTTCACTATTCTTCAAAAATGGATGTTTCTCAGACCAATCCAAACAATTAAAAATAGGATAATTTAAACATTATGAATTCAAAGATGATGCTTATCTCATAAAATTAAATTTATAAATGTGTCTAAAATTAATTTTATTATTTATCACAGAATTACATTAAAAGAAGTTCATTTGATAGAATTGTATTTTTAAACATATAAGGACATTACCAAAAAAATTATCTTTCATTATACATATGTTCTATTTATATAAAATAATTATAAATATTATTTTCAAATTAGTTATAAATATCAATTTTACAATGTTTAATGGTTACGTTTTAATTATCTCAATTAAATAATTTTAACCATAAATTGATGTTCTGTAGACACATCACTGTTGTGTATAATGTACACAAATTTGATGTGTGTAGTAAATTCAAAGTTGGTGTTTCTTTTAATGTACACCAATTAAGTGTTACATGTAGATCAATACAATATGGATTTGTTTTAAATTAATGTTTAACATAGTTCTTCAATATATATATATATAAGAATTAATTCTTGGGTCACTAAAATGAAAAATATCAAAAATATAAATTAATAATAAAAAAAAATTCACAAAATCTATGGGTGTTGCAATAAATCTCATGTTAACCTCACATAAAACATCATAATATCTTAATTCAACTAAACATTACTTTAATACCAAATATAACAACCTCAAACTCACACTCATAGATCTGGTGCTAAAATAAAGTCCCTGCATTTCTTTTTTTGATACCGATAAACCGGACCCAAATTTAACACTTAAGAACATATAACATAAAAATGAAATATAGGGTTACATACATAACATGGGAGATTTTATGTTTAGTGTTTTAGATAATAAGTAAAAATTATTACATAATAATACTCATTCCATTAAGTGAGGTTTTTTTACCACTTATAACCATCCTTTCATATTCTATATTAATTATTGAAGATATCCAATAAAATTCTTCACACATGAAAATTTTATATAAAAAACCATTTAAAATAATTCTTCATAACCTGGGGAAAAGGAAACATAATAAGGGTGAGCTCAAATTCTTATAAAGGGTTAACATTAGTGTTAACAATTCAATGTCATTAGTTATCCTTAGATGAGCATAAGTGTATGAGTAAATAATAAAAAAATACAAAGAATAACATAAGATAATTCATACCCTTAAAAACCAGGATATGTAATCATGTGACAAGAAATAAAGCTTTAATAATGGAATCATTGATAAGAATCAATAATCATAAGTAATGTGTCGTCGATCTTGATAATAAAACATAAAAATACATATAAATACAACTAAAATGCATTAGAATATTTCAAAATTATCATTATAAAACCCTTACAGATGGGATAACAATTCATATTCTATACCCATATTATATTAGGAGTTAACTATTAACCAGTTAACTCAATCTCTTCTTAGGAGTTACTTATATTAAGTCAAATACGTCATCATTATCAAATTCATTAGAGATATATATTAGGTAAACATATTATCATGATCTATATCAAGATCACCATTAATTATAAACAATTTAAACTAACCTTAACATAACCATTACACATAAAAGTTTACATTTTTCAACAAAATAATAATTGATGTTCTTCCATACTTTCTTTTTCCTTGGAAAAAAATCATTTAAATGAAAATCTCTTTGAAATATTCATAATAAATCCATAGAAATAAAAAATGTTGTATGATTAGTATATATTTAGTGTATCATAATTAACATTATTATTTTTTAATTGGTGAATAAAAATACTAAAAAACTATCACTAAAAACATTCATGATAAATGTACCCTTTCAACATTCAAAATCAATTTTAAAAACTAAAAAAATCAAAACATATTCAAAAAAATAATTTTATTTAAAAATAAACGTGGACATTTTTAAACATAGTTTCAAGATAAATATTCGTTATGAAAAAAATATATGTTCATGTTATAAATTTAAAAATTAAATATTCTTTTCAATATTTTTTAGAGAGTAAAAAGTGACCAATGTAGAAAAAGTTAAGAAAATGTATTTTAAAAACATTTAAAATAAGTTAAATTATAATGAAAAATAATTTTAATAAATAATTAATGTTTATAAAATAATATTCATAAAAACATTTTAGAAAACATGGAAATAGAATAGATGGATTCCTGATTAAAAAAATTTATAAGATCAATATCACTTACAAGAAAATTTCATAATGTTTAATTGATAAATAAGGGAGGAAATTGAAACTAAATAGGTAAAACAAATTCATAATCAGATATGAAGAAAATAGATTTTTTTTAGAAAACATTATCATAGGATATCACCAAAAGGAACCATGAACATAAGCAATCCTTAAAAGAAATTAGATGATAACATAATTCCATTACCATTTTGGTAATTATCAAAATAAAAATTAATTGAAGGAAATTATTTTATATATATTTATAAATACAATGAATTATATGAAGTAATATTCCAAAATTAATTCAATAGTTAATAAAATCACCATTCAAATAAATCATGGTGCATGACATGAAACATATCTTAGGAGAATAAGAGTGGGTGAAGGAAAACCCTGGAAATGATCAAAGCAATTAAAGTGACAATTGCTACTTGAAGTGATTATGTTAATATATTTAAATCCAAATAAAATTTTGAATCCATAATAAAAGAATTTATTGGTTAATATACACATAATCATATCATAATAACACCTATTAAGTAGTAGTATAACTTAATGAATATAAATTGAGTTTAGAAACCGCTTAAAACATGGTCACTTTCATGTCAAATACCCAAGGAATAAATAATTTGTATTAGAACATAATATATCATTAATTATTAAGGATTCATGATATAACATTTAAATGTGATGTATATACTCCATATAAAATAAATTAGTTGTGTATCATTTAAACAAGCCCCCATTAAGGGAAATTGGGATAGAATCACATACCTTGAGTGCATACATGCCATATATGTCCTTTAACCCCAGTATAATACACATATATAAATTATTTAAATGATTAATAAAATTATAAATGTTTATTAATGTATCATTAAACCATTTTTTCAATTATTTCAATGACATATCTAATGAGATAATCAGTTAAGTCCATGTCAGGTATTTTGATGATGTTCAACTCATAATTTCAAAAGGACATTGATATGTTGATTATGGTCAAAGAAATAATCACTCAATCATTTTCAGAATAAAAATAATGCCATAATTATAATTTTTATTCATTCATTATATTTCTAAAACTAACAATGAAATATAGTTATAACAAATGAACTTACATTACAATCATGTTGATAGTGGGTTATACAAATGCAAGAGTAACGTTTCAATTTTTCAAAAAACCTAAGAGAAAGAGGGTAAGTATTATTTTATCATTATGAAATTATTATTATATAATAAATATAATTTTATCTCTTTAAATAATTTATATATATAATGCATTTTTTTGTGAATAAAAAAAGAATCACATCTCTTTGTGGAGGTGGTAATCCATATGTAGACATGAGCGATATAATATTTAAATGGATGGAAACATAAAAAAACATATGATTTATTATCATTAAATAATTAAAATTATTTAATAAATATAATATATATATATATATATATTAATTCCATATTTATAAATATCCATGAGAGGTGGTGAAGTAATGTGAATCCAATCGCTTTGTGGATGTGTTTTTCCACAAGTACACATAGAAAATGTTTCCATTCCACATAAGATAGAAAATCATATTAAAAGGGGTAGTAACATAGTAATAGTAATATTTTATTATATATTATATAAATATTTTACTATATTTTCATGGTTTAAAATTATATGTAGGAGGTATAGGAAAAAATAAATTGAAAGAGGTTGGTTTGGATGATTACCTCATCATTTTTATACCTCCTCTAGATCCCTTAATATGGACCCTTAGAATCATATTTTAAGTAGATAATCACCTATTATTATTTTATAGAATATTTTAAAATAGAATTAAGTATGGTTTGGTTGAGATATATGGGTCAATGTGGTTTAAATAAGAGAATGGTTCGGTTTCCATTAATAAGGGAGGGTAATATTTGGAAATTCATGAAATATTATAATATGATATGTGTTTATCACATATCAAATGAACAAAAAATGACATGTATTAAATGGTAATCTCATAAATTTAATATTTTATTTCTAAAGTATTGATAAAATTATTCCTAAATAATCATTCTTCTTATACCTATGGTTTACATATAACTCAAAAAAATAAAATATCTCCCTAAATATAATTAATCATCTCAAAGTCCCATCACTTAAAGACAAAAAAGGGATGCTTTAGATGTTGAAATTATGATCAACCATTAACTTATAAACCCATGATTCTACCTATAACTACCAAATTAACCTCTTATGAAAAAATTATAATCTTAAAAGTTATCTAAATCCTAATTTGATACCAACTGTAACTGTCGTGAACCTGCACTCTAGAATATGGTATTAAAACATAATCATTACATTAATATATTTTATATCGATAAAAATAAACCAATTTTTACATTTCAAAAAATATTATATCAAATAGAAATATTTGATAATATACATAGTTAAGGACCATTTAGTTTTATATTTTTAGTTAAATAAGAAAAACACTTACATAACAATACTCATGTATTTAAGTTTTCATTTTTTCCACATAGACATAGCACTTCATATTCTACATTAAGTTTTAAACATCTCCTATAAAATACTTCACCCATAAAACCTTTTTAGAAAAAAAATCATTGAATATAATTTTACCTAACTTGGTGAAAATAATATATAATAATGGTGCTCCCAAACACTCAGTAAGGGTAAACATAAGCATTAACAAATGAATTTTATCTATGAGAAAAGGATGAGCAAAAGGGTATGATTACATAATAAAAATGCACTAACAAAACATTATATAATTCATACCCATAAAACCTATATCATTAAACATATTACAAGGAATAAATGTTTAACAATGGAAACAGTCACAGGAATCATTAATCATGGTCCATGTGATGTAGATATTTATTAAAGGAAACATTAAAACCCAAATCAATTATAAAGAAAAATTTTTGGTTTCATGGAATATTATCTTTATAGAACCTTTCAAGAAACCTTATCTATTAGATAAAAATACTTGGTAAATACCCATAATTTTTTAGGAGTATCTTATTAATAGGATAGCAGCATCATCTATTTGGATTTACTAATATATTTTTAACGCTGTCAGTATTACCCAATGTATTGGAGTGCTATATCAGTGTCACCCATCATCATGAGATATTTAAGAATCACCCATAATTAAAAGGAATTTTCATGAAATGTAACACAATAATTACACATGAATTATTTCATTTTTCATGAAAAAATTATTATCAATATTTTATATCTTAATTTACCCATTGATAATACACATTTTTGATGAAGATATCTTCAAAATATTTATAATCCATGTGAAGAAGTAATAATTTGGATATCATAGAAACATTTCCTTAGTGTATAATAAGTGACATCAATGGTATTTTATTTTTTTGAGTATAATTTCCATATAAAATCATTACAAACATCATTGAGGAAAATATCCTTTCTAAATTAAAAATCACTTCTAAAAAGTAAAATTTTATAAAATTTTGTTAAAATAATTTTCGTTGAAAATAAACTGGGAAACTTATAAAAAAATTTAAATGTAAATAATGGTAATTATGACAAGAAAATACATTTATGTAAAAAAATTAAAAATAAATATTCTTTTAAACATTTTGTAAAGAGATTCAAAATTGGGCCATGAAAAAAAAACATCAAAGAATATCCTTTTAAACCATTTTAAAACATGTTCAATGTTAATGTAAAATAAATTTAAGAAATAAGTTATATTTATAAAATAAAATTCTTGAAAACATTCTAAAAAACAGGGATATGAAATAGAATGATTACATATCTAAAAGAAGAAACAAGATCAATATCACTTACAAACAACATTTTTAAAGATTCTTTAATCAATAAGGGGAGAAAATGAAACTAAAAATGTAAACTAAATTCATAAAAATTGTATAATAAAAACATTTGGTTCAATAAATCATGATAATATGATCTCCCCCAAAGCTACCATAAACATAAAAAAATCCCAAAAAAATGATATTATAACAAAAAACCTTTATAATTTTTGTAACTTTCGAAATAACAAATCATTCACATAAATAATATCTTATGGATATTTAAATACCATAAATTAAATTAATTAATATTTGAAAACTCATTAATGGATAATTAATTTCACCATTAAAGGAAATAATGTTGTATGATATGAAACATACCAAAGAAAAATGATACTATGACAAAGAAAACCCTTGAAAATGTCTTAACTTTTGAAGAGATAATTAATAAATAAAGTGATTATATGAATATATGTAAATACTTAAAAATGTAAATATATAAATAAAAACTTTTGTTAGAAATTTCCACATAATCCGGGCATAACAAATCAATGATGTTAAAGTATAACCCAATGAATAGAAATTTAATTAATAAATCCCTTACCACTTCAGAACATTCAAAAAAAAATATTAGATAAAATAAATTTTACTTTAACTTCTAATACCTTTATCTATTATGGATTAATGATATAACATGTAAACAGGTATTATATAAACTATACGAAATAGGTTTGGTGTATAATATTAATACATAACTTTATGAAGGAAAATTGACTTGAAATCCCTTACCTCGAGTACATACTTTCCACGTTTGTTCATTAAATCATATATAATAAACATATATAAATTATTTACTTGATTAAGGAAAATTAAAAGTTTTATTAATTTATAATTGAACCATTTTTAGTTATTTTATTGAAATATTTTATCACTTAATCAGTTAATTCCACTTCATGTTTTTGGAGGATGTTCAGTTTTAAATTTCAAAATGACATCGGTATATTGACCTTATTCAAAGAGATAACAGTTACATAATATAGAGAATAATAATAATTAAAAACATATTTTTTTTATAAATTAATTATAATTTACAAACCAACTATGAAATATAATTTTGAAAAATGATTTATGTTACAATCATGAAGATAGTAAGTCATATGTCTTCATGATTAACATATCCATTTTAAAACTATCAAGAGAGAAATAAAGTAAGTATTATTCTAAATTTATAGAAAAATTATTATATAATATATACCAAATAATATCATTAAATAATATATATATATATATATCATCCATGTGATTTGATGGTAAAAAATGAATCACAACTCTTCGTGGAGTTTGTAATCCACGTGTACACACAAACAACATGAATGATTATTTCATTTTAGATGGTATATAAAGGGAGATGAAAATGTTTTGTACCATATTCATATTAAAATTTAATTATATTTGACATATTTATGTTATAGTATAACTATAATTAAAAAATATTTGAAGGATTTTCAAGAAAATATAAATTGAAAGAGGCCGGGTTGGATGATTACCACTTCTTCAGTATACCTCCTTTATATCTCTTTTTAAGGACCAATAAAAATGGTCTTATAAAAATGAAATAACCCCTAATTAATTGATATTCAATTTTTTATGAAAATTATTATGGTTTTAGTTGATATAGATAGCTAAAATAGTGTAAATAACTCAGGTAAAATTGTTCAAAAATGACATGTATTTGAATATAAATATAACCACAAAATAAAAATTATATAGGTTTATATATAAGTCTAGACCACATATTTTAATCCCTTAGTTACCCAATCTTAACCTTAATCATAGAAATGAATTTTTCAATATTAAAGGCTTCTAATTTTACTTTTAGGGAGAAAATTGGATCATAAATGTGTAAGGGGTAAAATATTAGACCACTTGTCATCCTAATTGACCTCATTAAATTTTTTTATGATTTTAAAATAATTTAATAAAATATTATTCAACATAAAATATCCTTAATCCCATTTTTGACACTACTAATTTAGTATGAAATTGAAGACAAGAAGATATAAATGGATGTTGAATATAAACCTTTAACACATACATAATATTTTATATTCATTTATAAAATTCGGAGTAACTATATCTTACACAAACAATATTACTTTTAGTGTTTTTAAAATTATTTACTTGATTTTTCTGTTACTTTCACAAGAACTCTATTCAGGTTACACAAGCATCTAAGGTAATTATTTTATCACAAAAAAATAATAATAAATTTCCATGATAAAAAACATACATTTAAATTAACTATTTATTTAAAAAAAATAAGTTGAATCCATTTAATTTAAATTTTAAAATACGAAAAGAAAGTGAGTGACATTTTTTACATTATCTGTCCCTCAAATGATTAAAAAGGTAAAAATCAATGTTTAATGTAAAAAAGTTCATATTTTTGAATTTTTTTATCTCGTGGAAGTAATATAATCAAAAAATGAAATTAATTCAAGTGTTTGACTGAATTCAAATCCTTTTCTCCTTAGTTTTAGCACAAATCATCACATTTTTCCTTTACTGTGGTATCAAAATTTTGTTATGGTTACTATTTATATTTACCAAAAATTAAGTTATACATATTTTCTAGTATTAAATATTATGATTCAAAATATGTAATATATTTTAAAAAATTAAATTTATATAAACGGAAAATTTTAGTTGAAAAATAAACCCGTAAAATTTGTAGAAAAATGATTTTCAAGAAAATTGTGTTATAAGTATTAAAATATTTTTATGCCAAAATATAGCATAATGTTAAATATATAAAATCTATTGAATTATTTTTAGTTAAAAGGGAATAATAAACCTTTAAAACTATTCCAAAACTAAATATTACTTTATATGTCCTTCAAAAAAAGATAGTTTTCAATAAAAATCTGAATTTTTCAACATTTATTGAAAAAAATTAGAAAATTGTAAAAAAACTACCTAAAAATTTAAAATGAAATATAAAAAATATTATATAATTTTTATCAATTAAAATTTTAAAATTTTATGGAATTAATTTTAATAGCCACACACAAAAATAAATAAACTCTATTTTTAAAGAGAATTTTTTTTAAAGCTTTAAATGACTCTACTAAAAAATTATGTGCTTATTTCTTAATAATTAATAAATAATTTTTTATTGAGTAATAATTTTACTTATATTTCCTAATTTTTTTAATCATATTATTACCCTCCAATTAAATGGATCGGTAAAGACTATAACATATAATTATTAATATTTCATAACTCTTTTATTTTTGGTGTTGCATGTTGTATACGCTATTATGCATAGTATTCATATAATATCGTAGGATATTAAAATAGTTTAACCATATTCTAATCCTAGAAACGTCCCTTAATTTAAATAAATAAAAACCATTCATGGGTATTAACAAGTTCCCCCTTTATATTTTTTTCCAGTACCACCAATCTCCATTATAGTTAATATGAATTGTTTCCTTTATTTCTATTATTGACAATAAATGAAAATGTCCATATAGTGGATAGAATATAACTAATTTTATAATTATTATTCTGTATAAAAGGATTATTTATTTACTAAATTTTTCTATTAAATTTTAATTACAACCTGATTAACCTATGAGATAGGGATAGAACCACACACTACATAACCAGGAGAGTTTTGCTAACCAAGTATAAGTCTATGTGGTCTAACCAAATATATAAAAACTAAATACATCAAAAAGGAATAAATGTTGTCTATAAATTCCATTTCATGTTATACAATTATCAATTTCCCATTTTTGGGGATATTTCAAATATATATATAAAGAAATATCAAAAATAGCCATATCTTCTCAAACAGATAAAAAAATGACTTATGCAAGGTATAAAACTCCCTACTCTATGATTTTTCAATTTTAAAAACTCCCAAATTATAAAAAAACATATATATAAACATAATAAGGGAAAATGTGATTGTTTGATCAATTATTCCGAATTTATAACGTTGTCTATAAAATTTTGAATTTCAGTATTTAGTGCACTTCCACAAGATTCCATCATTTTTTACAGCCCCTTAAGAGATACACTTGTTTACTTCTCATCAAGGACGTTTATATTCTCCATGAAAAGCACTATATCTTACTATTCAGTAATAATATATTCATTCAACTCCCCATTTATTTTTATTTTCTTCAATTATTTTCATTTCATAAAAACTAGAGACAAATAGGGAATAAATAGGGTTAAATAAATGATTATTAGAAAAAGTAGAAATGTTTAGAATTATCTCTCAACTAAGTCCTTTATTAATCATAATTCCTATTATGGGGAACACTTCATGATAGTATATTTATTTCATTTACATGTTTATTTCTCTTTGGACATCATGGTTTCTTCTTTATAAATAGGCTTTTGTGTCAGTACAATTTATTGTGAGATATAAAGGAACACATTTATTCAGATTCTTTCTTCCCCATATTTAATTTTTTCCATTTTTCAGGTTGGAATTTCATACATTCATTTTCAATATGACCAGTGGCAACACATCTCCCACACATATTTTTTTAAAATTCTATTTTCCCCAACTTTCATTCCTTATAAGCATCATATTGTGCTTTTATCATCTATCTACTTTTTTTGGTACCATTTTGACTAAATTTTATACTTCTTCTTTGATTCTTTCCAACCTTAGTAGTATGTGGAGACTTCTTTGTAAACTTCTTAGAAACATATTTATAGATTATGTAACTGTTTCTATTTTTCAGAAAATTTATTACTCCTATTCTTGTACTACACAAATAGCTTCATTCTAGTACGTTGGTAATGACACGCTCAGTTGGTAGTCAAAGTATTTGTTCCCCAAAACCTCACATCACTGGCAGTAGCTCTTAAAGATTTATCTTTCAACATGTTGGGGATTCTGTACATGAAATTTTGATTTCAATGAAAATATATTTATAAATACTTATCAATCATTATAATTTGTATTTCTTGAGAAAAAAAATTTTTCATAAAAAGAAAAATTATGAGTAGGCTGTTGCATTCCATTAGATCAAGTCTTTGTACAAGTCTTCGAATATTCGGCTCAAATCTCAACTAATCTATCATAATATTTTCACATCTTCATCAAGGAATTCCCATCATTAAGGCATATAAATTTTTAATCACGCAAATTTTTGACATTTTCCGCTAGTTTAGATTTAATTTCCTTTAACATTTTATATTTCTTGATAATTATTACCTAGGATGCTTTGAAAACTTTAATTAGATTACTCTTACATTCACTTGTTGTTCTCCCTTTTTTTCAATCTATTTATATTTTACTCTTAAATTGGGTTTTTTTAATCATATTATAAATATATGCTCCTTATATTTCTCTTACACTCTCTCATCACTGCTTGAATAATATCCATGATTTCTAACATTAGAGATTAATTTTTTAAATTTTTGAGAGATAAATTCATCTTCTAGTTCACTCCCGGTTAAAGAGTTTTCATACCTATATTTTCTCATATAATTACTATTAGTATTTACAAGATATATATTTCTATTTCTAGAATAACCTTTTTTGATTTTTATGGAATTTATTATATAAGATTCATCACTACGATTGGTTTGATCACTTCGTTCTTATGACTGATTTTCAAAAAAAGGTTATGGCCAGTTTAAAGAAACGAGAATAGTTTTTGGGTAGTAATAACACCTTGTTGGATATTTTCCTATAAAATTGCCTTTTCCATTTTTGAGAAATTTTCACATGATAGCTATCAATTTCTAATAATATTTATCTTCATATTTTGGCTTATCAAAAGTTACTTTAATCTTATTCTTGAACACTAAGGATTTTATCATATCATAGTTTGGAAAAGTTTTATGATTATATTCAAGTGATATATTTCAAGATTCATCTAAAGAAAATATATTTGGATCAAAACATTTTAAAAAAATATTCATCTTCTATTTTGAAAAAGACAAATCTTCCAAAGTATCACCAAATACATGGATATGACTTAATATCTCATTAATATGAGTGAAGTAATAATAAATATTCTCACCATCTTATATTAAAATATCTAAAAACAAATATCTCTACATAGTAATCTTACAATCCATTATCTTTACATTTCCTTCATACATATTTTTAATCTTCTCCAATATATATTTTGTGGTTTAATATCTCATTTTCTTGGTGTACACCTTATGAGATTGAGATACAATGATGTTATTATTATAATTCCCATCACCTAAAAAATTTATTCGGTCAAAATAAGTGATGGGGGAATCTTTACCAAATGGATTGAAACTTATTATAATAACCTGACTAACTTTCAGGACCTGTAAGGAAAGGTAAGGAAGAAGTTTTCCTATCAAGCAATGAATTTTTTTTCAATCAAAGATAGGAAAACCTAATTTTTTATTTATTTCTAGTTTTGAATATTCTATCTCATCCAATATTAGAACATTCAAAAGGAACCTATATTTTCACTTATAATACGTGGAGAGACAAGGTGGGTTCAGATCACATAGAGGGGGGAATGAATCAATGATTCCTTTTCTTTTTATGAATGTTATTATTTTAATCCAACCTCTGAGACTGTTTATAATATGGTCAACCCTCTTTATATTATCTCATAGGCTTACACCTAATTTAAAAAAAATGATCAATAAATAATGATTAAAATAGTATAATCTCAATTCGAGCCTACTCTTGTTTATGATGGGTTAGATGCTCTAATCACAGGTTATTCTACCATTAATGCAAGTAGTTATACTATATAGCATCATAAAATGATAACCTGAAATTACACCATGTGGTCTATCCTCAAAATGGATGTATTTATATTTTCTCAGACATTCCAGCATCCAATATAGTATAAAATGGTTTTCTACAATGGTTACATAAAATTTTTAATATCACATAATTTGCGACAACTTCATAATGGATATTGTAAATAATTTTTTAATGTAAGTTATATTATCTAATGTAAAAAACTATTTTTCACATCATATGTTATAAAAACAATCATAAAAACAATTGAAATTGTAAAATATGTCAAATATTTCCATCGGTAATAAAAATTTGATTTAAAATCAAGTTTTTTACATTGGTTATTTTATAGAAGACATAAAAAATATATTTTTATATGTTTATTGAATACAAAATATAAACAAGGGTTATTTTAAGAAATAATTTTGAAAATATAGTGATTCATTAGGTTATTTTCCATCTTATCCATATTACTAAAAAAACACAGTTGGAAATTCTTATAAAAATATTAGAGTGTTTATGACCATAATTACAAGAATGACCATGAGATTCAATAAGAATCTAATTAAGGATAATGAAAGAAAATAATACATTTCAAAAATATTTTGGATTTATATCCTTTAGTGTTGGATATTTCCTTATATTGATATATATGAGAAATATTTTTCATAATGTTTTTTGCTTAATTAAATAACCACTAACCTTATATTTTTTTATATTAGTGGAAAATTGAATTTTTTCTATTTTTTTACACAAAATAAATGATATCCTCTTAATTATACATTTTACATTGTGATGTGTGAGAAAACATTAAATAATTATTGGACATATACATTTGATTAATTTAATAATTCTATATTATGATAAATTTTAATTTTATTAAAACATGTAATTTTCAAATTTGGAATGATATTACTATAGAGAGTCAACATGAAAGAGGAAATCATAAATAAAATATGTTTATGAAAATTAAATGTTGAATATGTTACGTTAATTTTTATGTTGTACTATACTATACATTGATAATATATAATATTTTCATTATATCACCATATATTTTATTAAACCATTCCAAATTTTGTGTATTTTTAATTTGGCCTTTTTATTTACCATATTTAAAGAAAACCACCCACTCTAGTAATTCCACTCTAGAGAAATAATGATATTATATTATATCTTTAATTTATTCCTCAAAAAATTAACAAATTAGTTATAATTTTCAAAATCTTAATTGATTTCAAATTTTTATCATTTTGTAATGTAATCTCGTTATTATTATCTTGATCATTTTTTATGGTAATAATTAATCTTATAGGAAAAATATAATAACAACTTTTCTAAATAGATTTATTTACCTTATATGGAACATTTTTATGAATGAATATATATGAACTAATTAACCAATAGATAAACAGAATCCCTAAGATGTTGTTTATTTTTAACTTAATGGAAAATCAGAGAAGGATCTTCATTACAGGATTTTCCAAAATGAATTTTACCACATGTCTACTCATAACAGTTTATAAAATATTGAAATTTCATGAATTCACCCATCAAAGAACCAACAAAATGAAATATACTTGGTTATACATTTATTGGAAACACTTTTAATGTTTTTCTATGTGTCCAAATTATTATATTACTATTTTTTACATGGTTTACTGAATTTTTCAATGGTAAAAAGTGTCTTGGTGATAATTTTTCTAATTAACATTTTGAGAAAAATAAAATCTATTTCTTTCAAACAAATTGGGACCCAATTTCAAAACTATACAAGAAGAAAATGGCACAAATAAAAGAGTTGTTGAATAAATTATTCGATCTCTCATGACATATGAGATCACTATGAAGAGACAATACAATAATGAAGAAAAAGAAGTAAATGAAGATAAAAAATCATAGATAATAATTTCGTTAAATACTATTTATGATAAAGATTCATTGGAAAAAAAATATATGATTTAATAAATGATTAAGTGATTTAAAAAAAGTGAAAAAAACAACAAAAAATTCCATCATGCTTATAATAATGAAAAAATCGAATTTTAAATCGAAACTTGCTATGAATGCAACAATAAGGGTCATGTTAGATAAAATTTACCAATCAATAAAATTAAATTAAAAAACAAATAATATTGCAAGGAAATATATTAATGTTTTTAATTATAGTGATATTGAAGAATCTATCAACTCTATCTCCCCAACTGACACGTTTCCTAAATTCCTAAAAGAACATATCAAAGTAGATAATGAGGTTAGTTCTCTAATATCACATTCCCCCAATCATTCAACTTGTTCCTTTCAATCATAAACTTATTCTATGTCTTCTTATCAACAAGATAAAATTGAGAATTTTTTTATGAAGTCACTTATAAATAGAAAAAAATTAAAATAAATATAAACAAGTTATTACTGAGAAAAAATAGTTTCAAGTGAAAAAATCACATTTCGAAAAAATATATGTTTTTATTAAAAATATATAAACAATAAAATGATAAAAATTTCAAATAAAAAATTGAATATCATAGAAATAATCATTCTAAATATACCCATGGTGATCAATATCCTGATATGAATATGGTTTCTAAATATTCTATAAAAATCATAAATCTTTTAGTTTTTAATTTATTGTTATTTCATTGGAAAAATAGAATTTTTTAAATGGTATTTCTCAAAATAAAATTTTCATATACTATAAACATTACGGGTATATTATATATGAGATTAATTGAAAAATTAAAGGCAATTGAAACCAAATATTATAAATAATTCTTATAATATTCTTGAAAAATATAAAAAAAATGTGGGTCTCTAAATCATTATCATCCAATATTTGTAGCGAAATTTTTTTTCCAATGCCTAATTTTTTTAGTGTTAACAATACTAGACCCAAAATCTTATTACCGAAAGCCATATTCATTTTATATCATATATGGTCCGCCACTGAACTTCAAAAATATATCACATGGTTTTTATTCAATAAATGAAAAAATGGGTGATAAAATTCTAAAGTATTTATCAAAAGAAAAATACAGGGAGTTAAAATTCATATAAAATATTGGAAGCGTTTTTTTGTATGAAATATTTTTTATAAAGGTGGATTTATTTTATTTATCTATTATTTTCTTTAATACCATGTCTAATTATGTTTTATCATTTTATAAGAATATAAAATCTTGAAAATATTTTGTAAATAAAATCTTTTAAATTTCATTCCAATTGAGTAATCCTATTAATTATTTGAAAATATTTTAAACTCATTTCAATATATTTATAAATGTTTCATGAATTATTGTTTTTCAAAGATCTATTTTAAAGGATTCTATGGTTATGTGTCATAATATTTTTAGAATGACCCTAATTTTTAATATCTATATGGCTTCTTGAGATAAACTATGTTTATCTCTTTATATTATGGAAGCATGATAGTTTTAAAATACCATCAGTTTAAAATGTCGGTATGTTATTAAGTGGGATTTAGATAATTTTATTCATGTTTTATTTTAATATTTTTTTGAAATTATATTTGATATATTTTTTCAAAATTTCTTCATTAAATTTTACCATCATATTTTTATCTTATTTCACTAACCCTCTTTATTTATGTGTTTCTTTATGATAATCAAAAAAGGGGGAGAATATTTTTTTATATAAAGAGATAAAAGAATGTATAGAATTATAAATAATTTTTTATCATGGGGAAGATATTTTTCTAAATATTAATTCATTAAAAGTGGATAAAATATCATATTATTACAAAAGTGGAGAATTGCATTATAAAAATAAAGACTTAGAGTTATGAATTTTTTTTCACTTGTTCCTTTTTATCCTTTACCTCATCCTCATATTCATTTTAATATCATCTGTTTGGGATAATAAAAATGGGGAATATTGTTGACTCTTTTATTTATTTTTGTTTTAATGATCACAAAATCTCTAATGTTTTTATAACTTTTTCAAGTGTGTTTCTAGTGTTTTTTTTGAGTTGTTGTAACATGAAAATAAAATTCCAAATAGGTATTAAAAGTGGGATTATAGGACCATATCTAAGTCCAATACAGTATTGAATCATAGGCTAGCCATTAAAATTGCGTTGGACATCTAGTACAATAAACATAACCTCTTATTGTTTGTATCACTCCACTACGTAACAAGTTTAAGTGAACCAGCTATACAGTGGATATTCTATGACTATAACACTACTAACATTCACAATTCATAGCTGGATACATCTATATACTAGTCAGTGGAGTTTTTCTATAATATTTTGAGATGTATTTAATGTCATTAAATGTAACACCCAAATATTTCATAATATGTTATTTCTTCAAAATAATTCAATAACTTACACTACACGCAACATCGAGTTCAAGCGCACTATGACTTACCAAACTAGCCATTCAAAAGCAGTTATGAATAGTATTAATATAATTTTTAACTTTAAATAAACCTTATAATTTTAGAATCCATATTATGAGTTTCTTAGACATAATGTAAGGACAAATTCATTTTTTCAGAAAAAATAAATATTTTTCAAAAAATGCAAGTTTACAGCCTTTTAATGGAGAACCATTTTTAAATCCAATATTTGAAACTTTTATATATTAAATTTGACAAAATAAACTTCCTCTTTTGGATCGGAAAATAAGAATTTAGTTTCAATAAATTTTTGGTGTTATTCTGAAAACATTCATATTTGGGTGAATAGTGAAAAATAATATATTTTAACTAAAAACAACTTTTTTAATCAAAATAATTTATAGTGTACAACTATACATATGAATGTTTTGGATGTATAATCAGATTATATTTTTACCATTAAATCCAATGTTAGTCATTGGAATTAATTTCACTTTGAAATTGGAAATAAACAAATGTCAATGTTTTGGTAGTTATCATTTCATAAAAATACCCTTTTTGGTTTTGACAACGGGAATTAATTTTAAACTAATAAATGAAATTTCTATGTTTTGAATTTGGTAAAATAGACTTCATTTTTTAATTCAGAATATCAAAATTATCTTAGGGTGAATTTTTGTTATGTTTTTGAAAACTTTTAATTTTTTGATGAATAGTGAAAAACACTAAGTTATAGTTTAAAACCAAATTTTTATTTAAATAATTATTTATTTTATTTAAATTTAATTCATGTAAAAATAGATACATAATACCTATATAAGATCAATTCAATATATTGGAGTCGGTTTATAATAATTTTAGATATATAAAAATTTTATTGAACTTTTCACCGTCTTTTACCCACCTCCTAGGAGAATTTGAAAATTCACATAAAACCTAATTTTACCACTTATGTGAATATAATCTCAAAAATATGAGAGAAAAGGTTCATATCAGTAACTGAAATTTGGTTCAATAAGATAAAAATATTTTTTTGGTGAATAGTAACTTTTAACTTTTATTTTTACCACGGTTAAAGTAAATAGGGTAATTAATGGTAAAAGTGATATTATTATTACCCTAACACATGTTTTAATTCTATTGGATAAGAATAATTCGACCAAAAACAACCTTAGAAACAAAATATGAACCTCTCTGGTCCACTTGGATTAGACTAGGACATTTATTATTATTTAATTCAAAGAAAAGTTAAAAGAGTTAAAATCAAATTTTATTAACTAAAATATTTTTAATATAGGTCTACACATAAGATAAATTCGACTATAAATATTTATTAAAAAGATAAAAAAAATTCCTACATAATTTTATTTTATTTATATTTTTATACATTAAATAATTTAATTTATTTATGACACAATGATCATGAAGTAATTACCTAATTAATAAAATATTAAAATAATCGATATAATAAATATCCAAATAAATGTATTTTGAAAATTCTTTTTAATTACACTAATATAATAAATTAATATGATATATTATGGTTCGTTAGATGAATTTTTTTTGAAGTAATAATGTTGTTGTTAATTTAAAACAAAACAAAATACCAAATAGTGTCAAAATTGACATAAAGGAGTTTTTAAAACAAATATTCTATTATTATTTGATATTCTATTCCTAAAAAAATAAGTTTCTGAAAAAAGAATTATATACTGATAATTTTATCGTTAATAAACCACTTGGGGTTCGCTTGGAAGTATATAGTAAGTTTATTGACCATATAATATAAAAATACAATTAGACATGGTAAATGTCACACTATTTAACTAAGAGTTAAATATAAAAATTAAGGTTAATATAGTGTCCCAAACCTGTATAAAACCTATTGGTTGAGTGGATTTAGAACCATACCAACCTTAGCCTTTAAATAATCCATTTTGGATCCAATATAAACCAAAAATGATTTTTTTTTATAAAATAATATTTCTAGCCTTTCCTAAGGTGCCCCTCACCCCTCTTATAAAAGGGCACTCCCCCTTCCCCCAAATTCCCACATTAAATGCCTTTTGGATCGGCCAATATCTTCCCAAATACCCTCTCAATTGTCATCCTTTCAACCTAGAGGCCCACCTTTAGTCATAAAGCCAACCTAAGAAGCCCTTTTGATCAAATCAAAAGGAAGAACCCGAAGAAGAGGTAAATATCTCATCACCTCTTTCAAGTTCCATTCTTCTTCAACTTCCTCTTCCTTTGTTATTTCTAGTATAAAATAATAACTCCATTATATTATATATAATATTATGTTATAATATATATGGTACAAACATATTTATTATTTTATCCATACTTTGAATAATATGTCACCTTACGTGCGTATGTACGGATTACTGTCTCCAAGTCGTGGTGTAATTTTTTTCAATACATTGTTATTTGGATGGGTATAATAATGATGTCTATTTGATGTAAATAATAAATATAAAATGATAATTATTCTTCATATATTATCTACAATCATATTATATAATATTTTAATATCAAAAGATAGATATTGTCGCTCCTGCGTACGTATGGATTACCGTCTCCACGAACGCGATGAGATTCATTCCCCATCATATCCATTCACGACTAAATTTCATTTGATAATTAAAAATAATGTTTAGAGACATGATATCATTCTGTATATGAATAAGATACATCCCATACATAACAAATATGACTCACATAACAAATAATATAAAGGAAAATGAATATGTTAACACCCGAGACGACAATCCTACTAAGATATTATTAACAAAGCACTGTTAAAAGATCATATATTATATCATATTAATGTATATGATTCTTTTATAATTTAATAACAATTATTTCACCATTATACATGAGTTTAACCTACCATCTAAAAAGGAAAAGGTTCAAATTAAGTTTTAATTTCACAATCTATTTATTATCCAAGGTTGTTTAAACGTAATTATCTACCAAGACCTCTTTATCAACCACATCCATGCTTCTTAAAAATGTATTTCAAAAAAATTACTATTTACTAGACAATGGGTTACAGTCATTTATACCCTTATTTGACCTTATATGAATTTAAAGGAATTATTCCATAATTTTCCAAACAAGGTACTTTTTGACCTTTTCGACAAATTTAAGGTAAGAATGTCTTTTTACTTATATGGCGGGTGCATCTATTTTTTACCGTTATAACATCGTCGATTCTTCCCTTACAAGATTATAAGAATATTTTCAAATATAAATGCTTCATTTTAAAATTACATGACTTTTAAATGATTTCAAAATAGAAAGATATATTTATCTAAAAAGTTTTTTATTTCATCTATGTCAACATCCTTTGATGGATTTTAAGCTTATTTGAAGTTTATTTATTATAATACAAAACTCCAATATAGTATTAATGGTTTTGTGATATGTTTGACTGTGGATGTGTTATTTTTACACCATTCATGGATTATGGATAAATTATTGACATTTTGAATGCTAGTTTTAAGGAGAATTTTTATGTTATGTTTAAACCTTTTAATATGAGGAATGAATTGGACTTAGTAAGTGACGGGGGGATCCCATTATAGATCCTCGATGCATTGGTAGGTCACATGAGACAAACTAGTGTCTTGTAACAAGGCCTTGACAAAATATTATTTGTAGTCTTGGCACAAGGCCTTGACTATGTGGTTATGAAAGTCTGTCATTATGCATTCCATCATTATGAAATTGGATATTTATATTGCATGTGATTATTCGACTAGTAAAATATCCATGTGAATAATTAAATGGCATTATTTGATTTTATCATTGCCATATTATGATGATGTTCAATTTTAAAAAACTTTTGTTTTAGTCTTATACAATGCTTTTAATGTTTATTCATATTTATGAAAGTTTTCTCTATAATGTTATCCTTACTGAGCATCTGAGCTCACCCCTTTCTATGTTTTATTCTTCCTAGGATGCAACAAAGTATCTTATGACTGACCTGCAGGGATAGTTTATGGGATCTCAGTGTTGTCTATAGAAACCATGTTGTTATAGTTTTCCATTTTATGATGTAATGTAAACCTTATTAATTTATCTAGTACTTCCAAGGATACTAAACTAATCAGTCTTTCGAGACATGATCTTTTATGATCATGCCAATGATATGTAACAATGCACCGACTCTGGGCTTCTAGGATTATCTCGTTCCAGTAAAAAATTATTTTTTCAGCTCATTAAAGATTTTTCTAAACCTCGGACCACCCATTCAACTTAAATTGATATAAATAGAGGTCTTGGTAGGCATGTATATTCATCTCTATAAAGTAAAAAATAAAAAATAAACACCTTCCAAACATAAATGATCAATGATATCTCAATGATCCTCAAATAACATAAATTTTCAAGTTTTTATCATCCATTTTATAATAGATCAGAGTGATCTTCATCTATGGGAATTGAGAAGATCAACAAAATCTATTCAAATACATGAGGATAATAAAAAATCATTAATTTATGACACTCATATTTGTTATATCTTTCTTTGTGCAAACTTAATTCTTATTATCTTGAGCCTTTTCAAATTATATTTATAACCCCTTGGATCTCACCATTGTTCTTTCCTCTCTCTATCCCCTTCATTAATCTTCTTATATTTATTCAGAGTATGAATTGAATTGTGAATGGTTTTCCTAAAGTTAAACCATCTATTTTCTTCATTAATCTTATTTTAAGTTTCTTACTTTTTTTCCATTCCAATGTAAGGTTGTTTTTGGTTCTTGGATTTACATTAGAACCAAGGTTTATCTTGGTTACTATCTTCAATAGATAAAAAGAAAGATATGAATTTTTTAGTACATTGTTTTTTAAAAAAACAAAGGGAATTTATCAGTTTTTTGTTCATTGATCTTAGAACTATATTAAAACCAAGGGGAAAAATATATACATCTCAAGTATTATTGAGGGGAGGAGATGTGGGGGGAATTTTTGTGCAATTTCTTAACTCCTTTTACAATGGTTCTCAGAATACATACATAAAAATACAAATATTAAGTTATATCAATCAAACTAATTCAATTGAAATAAATATAATAATCAAAATATATATACAATACTTTTATCATTATGAGGTGAAACATTTATGAATTTACAGGCTCTATGATATATCCCTTATAGATCATTATAGAGATATTTCACCCAGAAATGTTATTATCCATTATATGTTCTTGAAAATGAATCAATATAGATTAATTTGTTGATAATTTTGAAATCCCTTCTAGAAAATTTGTATCCAAAGTTAAATGGGTCTCACCATTTCTTGGATTTTCATAAAACATTTATTTACCATTAATGTTTTCATATAAATAACTATATATTTTTATTTTCAAATATTTAAAAAAACATCAATGAGTAAAATAAGGGTTATAATATATTCGTACATCAATGGAAATTTTTTTGACATGTTTTTATAGACAAGGTAAAAAAAGTTTTTCAAATTTTTCAATTTATAGAAGCCTCATCTATAGGGAATGATACTCTAGGTGATGAAGATATAATACCAAATAATATTACCCTAAACTAATCCATCTTCTACTATTGATAATTTATGGTTTCCCTTGTATAATATAAATACCTATATAATATAATATGATAATGGGGATCTTAACAATATAACATATAGTATATGGGAATTAATGGTTGAGGAGTTATTGGAGTGGGATATGTAGGTGGTGGAGGAGGGGTGGGATATATAGTTGGAGGAGGAGGAATGGGATATGCAGACTGAAACTATGTATGCATTACAAAAAAATCTTTATTGAATCTATAATCCTATCCTATAATGTATCAACCATATCTTGAACTTTATATTCTAAATAATATATATTTCTCTTTTATATACATCCTCCCTTGAGGATGTTCTAGGATGAGAAAACAATATTATAATTGATTCACCCATCTGGTATCCTAGTGTGTAAAATCGGTCTTCATGCTTTCCTGATTTATTAGGAAAAATAATCTTCAAATACTAAGGTATAAAGGACTCATTTTTCCTCTTCTCCTCAAGAGATTCCTTTAAAGGATATCTGAAAATTACATTAGAGGATTAAAAAACAAAATTACATTAAAAATTACTTAAAAATAATTTTTGAATCTTCTAAGCTAAAACCCTTAATTATTAAAAAAGATATGTTCTTTTATTTTTAACAGGGGACATATTATATTTTTCATGTCCAACCGGAAGGGAGAGGTCCATATCTATTGAGACTAAAGACATAAGCTCTTAATTTTTTATAATTTTCAGCAATCAATTTCACTTCCAATAATGGATACCCTCCATGAGATAAATTATTAGCATATAAATTTTTAGATTGTATATACAAATGATATATCCTAATATCATTTCAATTAATGGAAAATAAAGCAAACAAGAAAATCAAAGAGTAGACACTTCACTGCAGAAAATGAGTTCTTCAATTTACTATGGAATTTTTTTCATGATATCTTCATCTATAAATAGACTTATAAAAAATTAATTTTTATTTTTTCTTAAAGAAAAAATGAAATTCAAATCTATCATAGATTAAAAATACATCCATATCATATTGAAAAAATATAAACATTTTTTCTTAAACTACTTGCTGTAAAATATATCATATGTCCTCGAATGATAATTCAAAATAATATATTATTAAGAATATTTAGTGATATATTAAATAATATTAAATGACCCTATAAAAATTATCCCTTATGGTTGAACTAGTTTTTTCTTATTAACACTTATCCAATAATAAATCAAGATTCTTTCATTCACTCTAGATTAAACATCAATGAAACTCTTTAATTGATTGGAATTTTAATTCTTATGATTACAATAATTTTTAAACACAATAGATATCCACTTGTCCAGGGTACAATAAAGTGATAGTCTTAGTAAGGATTTTCTACTACATTAACTATCCCTAAAAATATTTTTTGTACTTATGGAAGTCTAAGTCTCTGTGAAAAAGGATAAGGATGATCCTTAGCAAAATTTTCGGCATGAAACTACCTAAAAGATAAGGGAAAATCTTATATTTGATCTAACATTATCATATATTTTAAGCTAATAAAAAATATTAAAAATTTTAATAGTCAATATTATATATATAATTCTATATTAATTCAAAATCTATGAAAAAAACTAAATTAAACACTTTTTTATTCATATTCGTTAATGTATTTAGAATAATTCTAACATATTTCTAGTGGCATTTATCAGATTATAAATGATTCAAATATTGGATAAAAATCATATATAAAAGAGTATATGAGTCAAAATTTGTCATATTAATTTAAATAAAAATTAAAAAATGATAATAAAAGAGAAGACCAAAAAAGGAAACATATTCATTAGAGTATTTAACACCAATTCTAAAAAAAAAATGCATCATTTTTGAATCGTGATATTATATAGACTAAATAAAAAAAATTAGTGGATAAATTTATAGAAATACAATAATTTAATAAAGAAAATTTAATAATTTGAAAATAATTTAAAGACAAATAAAATAAACTAATGAAAAAACTTATCGTATTTTTTAAAACATGATACATCAGTAAAAAGAATTCAATTTTTAATAATATATCTAAAAATTTCCAAAATATTTAAAGTTTAACAAGAAATAAATAAATGTTACATATAATATTAGAAGATTACTAGTGGATTATTTTTCCATATTCCTTCATTGTGATCATTTTATATGTTATTAACAATTTCTGCCAGGTGGTCATTAATATAATGTGATAATCATTCCATGTATATAAGGATCTCAAATAATTCACCATTATCATCATGTTTTTCATCCCAAAAATACTATTTTTTTTGAAAAAATGATATAACTCATCACATTTTATGGATTAATATTATATAAAATATATTTCACATGTGTTACCATGATTAATGGGCCATCTATGTTTTTCAATCTACTCATATTTACTAATTTCATATATAATTTATCATGGTTGACACTTTTGTTACCAAAAAACCATTTATAGTTGAACATACGAACACTAAATTTAATGTTATCAATCTCTCAAGTTTCTTTAACTACTCTGTAATATTCATTTGATATAGAAATTTGTTTTTTTGACTCAGAAAAAAAAATTAAATGAACACCAATAAACTTCTATTTTGAACTGAAATTTTTTAAACATTAAATTTGGTATAAAATGTATATCTATTGATTTCATACCCAAACTATGTCATCACATTTAAACTCGGTTCACCCATTATCCATAAAAATGTTTTTAATTCATTTGATCTTCATTTAATGGTATTTTTAAAGCAGTAAAAAAATACAGTCACTCTATACCCACATGTCTTTCTTATTTAGATGTAGTTTTTTAACACATTAACATGTGATTCTATATATGGATGGGAAATATGTATGTTATTCAACCGGTATAAATGATTTTAATTTATGTGTTCATCTATCAAGGATTTTATTTTAAACCCATCGATTCCCTTTCGACCAAAACTAACTTTTTCATGGTGAGATATAGGAGAAATAACATTATCCACTATAAATAAGTATTCTGTACTAAAATCAACTGTAATCACCCAGAATAAAACATTGCATATAAGATGACATTTTACTAGTCTAGGTTCTATATAATTAGATACATGACTTATTGTTCAACAAACTGCACAAAAATAAAACAAACTAAGATGCTTTGGATGCACTATCTCTGAAGGTGACGACTCCCAAAAAACATCCATGATAGCTAGGGTGAGAAAAAAATGCCAAGTAAAAGGTTTTCTAATACAAAAGATAAAAAATGCTTTCATATTATTTTTAAAATTTTATAAACATACAAAAAAATATATTTTCATAAACACTTGAATACATATATATACAAAAATAGAATTATTAAAAATTATTATACTGGAATTTCCATTGGGGATTCTCATTTAAAGATATAAATATTTGTTGGTACATTAACAGTACTTTGTATCCCACATCTAAAAACCATTAAATAAGGCCACAGGTATTAACTTAGACATACATGTTCACTCCTCATAACATACCTTATACCACCGGTGCCACATTTTTTAAAACATTTTCTCGTAGTACTGTATTTCTCATATTTTTCCCAAATCATTTTTAAAATACATACATATTATTATATTCATTAAAATAAAATAATAATTCTTATCACATGTTGTCAATAAAATTCAATATAGTTTTTAAATTCCAATTTTCATAGAATCCCATTTTTGAAATTAAGATCTTTATTTGTGAATAAAAAATAA
Source organism: Viscum album (assembly GCA_963277665.1). Lineage (NCBI taxonomy): Eukaryota > Viridiplantae > Streptophyta > Magnoliopsida > Santalales > Viscaceae > Viscum > Viscum album. The sequence goes on from OY728127.1 coordinate 1,804,523,418, forward strand.
AATTGTAAATGAAATAATGTTTTTTTGATTCAAAAACCCTTCCAATAATATTCATTAAATTATTATTATTTAAATCATTAAAAATTAAATTTAAATATCAAACCATGTATTTATTATTGATAAATAGGGTGTCGATTTCATGAACAACTCATGGACCAATATATGGGAAAACGTGATGCCCACAATGTTGAAAAAACATGATGACATGTTATGTGCATTTTGTAGAAACATGACAATGAATTGAAAATAAAATTATAAAAATGATAATAACCATTACATTCATATGTATATATATGTGTTTCTGTGTGTGGGCATAGGCATGGAATTACAACACCCATCATCACTAATTAAAAACATAGTTTAGAAAAATGTTAACAAATGAAAATATTCAATGGAAAAATTAATTAAAACATAAAATTTCTCAAATACCTATAAGTAAGTGGAATTTATGGAAGTAATAAATATTGAAATTAGTTAGTTTTTTAATGAAACCTTCCATTATACAACAATAAATTAATTTTAAACAATGATAGACAAAATAGATACACCCTTACATAATCATACGTTGTTATATATATATATATATATATATATATATTCTAAAAATACACATAGTTTTATATAAATAAATGTAATCACCCGTAGAATTTTCGAGATGTAAAATAATTATTTTTTAAATAAAAATAATTCATTCATATCATTCTAAAATTTAATAAATATCAACACCCAAAAAATATTAATAAATTATATTACACCCTTACACAAAATTATTTTGGAAAGAATATCCATTACATCAAGATAAGCATTTCGTGTATGAAAATTGATGTAGAAATATATGATTTTACATAATATATATATATATATATATATTACATATATATATACACATATATATATATCAATTGAAAATAATAAAATCCATTAAATAAATAAAATTTCTAATAAATAAATTTTTGAAGTTAAATAGTTGTCCTCATAGAATTTCATAAGGAAAAACTAGAAGTGTGTGTACCTTAAATACACCCTTACAAACCATAATTCAAAATAATCAAGATTTTATTAACGGGTTTTGGAAACTGAATGGGGAAAGAGAAACTGTTTCTTGCCTTAGTACTTGTAACCAAAGAATTTGATTGACTCAGGTGTTCTCACCACAAGAAGGATGTGTTTCCAGACCTATAAACAAAATGTGTATGCCTGCCCTCCAAAGAATCTATCAATCTCAACTTTTCTTATTATAATATATCATTATTATGATACAATATTTTTTTTCACCTCTTACACTTCCTTGGGTCACCCTCTAGCCACCATTATTTTCACTTTTTTCTTTTGGGTTCCCCATGTCACATCTCTCCCATAATAATATTAATATATTATAAAATATGTTTTAATAAAAATAATGTCACACAATTCGTTAAAATAATTGTATGTTATTCAATATAGCAATAATAATATTATATATAACGATTAAATGTATATATATATATAACAAAACATATATATAATGATTTATACTTATATAATATAATTATTTACAATATATATATATATATAATGAATCATTTTAAATGATTTATTCAATTAAAATATATAATGACATATATATTATATAATGATTTATATATATTATATAATATAATGATTTATAATATATTTATAATATTAATTTTACATAATTATAAACATATACTATAAATAACATATAATTTATATAATGAAATGTATAGCATAAACAAAATTTAAATTCATTTATTAAAATTTTTATTCTTCTTAATTTTTATAAAAAATATCTAAAACTAATTATAATTATCATATTTTTTATTTTAAACTTATAGTAAATTTTCAAATAAAAATATTAAATTAATAATTTATTAATATAAATTATTATTAAAGTGTTTTGGATTATTACATTATCCCCCACTTAAAAAGAATTGCATTTTCGCAATTCGTTTGTCGGACTAAAAAAACAAATTCTGGATTTTCGATTTTATAGTCAATAAATCTAGGACACCTAGACTCATAGATTATATCACAATATATAATCTCCATATTTTCCTAGAATCGTGCCTCTTATAAAAATTTTAAGGACCCAACCTTACACATTACATACCAGAGGACCTTTTACCAATCTAGGTTCAGGAGAGTTAAATATATTTCTTACATTTTAACAAACTACAAAAAAATAAATCAAACAGAGACACTTTGATTGTACGAACTCTGAAGGCAACAATTCCAAACAAACATCCATTATACCAGTGAAAATATTTTTTAAACATAGTGTGAAAACAAAATTCAAAGTAAGGGGTTTTCTAAAACAAATGATAAAAACCCTTCTGTATTATTTTGAATGTTATACAAACATACAAAAAAATAGATTTTCAAAAACACTTGAATATATATATATACAAAAAATAGTATTCCAAAAAAATATTATACTTGAAAATCCATTGGGGATTCTCCTTTAGTAATATTTTTTTTGTGGGACATTAACAATACATTACAGTCCATGTCTAAAAACCATTTTATAAGCTAATAGGTATTAACTTAGAATTAAGGGTTTAATCCACATAACATCTCATATACCACCATGGGAACATTTTTTAAAACATTTTCTCATAGTACTACCTTTCTCATCTTTGACCCAAAATAATTTTAAAAAACAAACATATTTTAATTTTCTTTAAAAAAAATCATTCTTATCATATGTTGTAAAAAAAATCTAGAGCTCTTAAATGTCAATTTTCATAGAATCCCATTTTTGAAACTACGATCTTTATTCGTGAATAATTAATAAAATGGTAAATGAAATAACCTATGTCTAATATAAAAACACCTCCAATAATATTCATGCACTTATTATTTTTTTCGAATTAATCTTTAAATTTAAAATTAGAGACATGTATTTTTTAGAGATACAGTGGGTGTTAATGTCATGCACAATGCATGGCCATGTATATGTGAAAATTCAATGCCCATATTCACTACTAGAAAAATACCCTATACCAGTAGTTTGAAACCATTGGTATAGGCCTCCAATCCATGTGTATATCATATACCCACGGTTTGGAGAACCGTTGGCTACAAAGCCATGGGGATAGGTCTATACCAATGGTTTTGGAAACCCTATTGGCATAAGTTATATGAAAAATCCATACCAACAGTTCGATAAAACCATTGGTATATATACTTACAAAAAGAACCACTCTGTTTGTTTTGATCCTAGTACCTCCGATTTATGATTGGACGACCTAACCACAAACCTAACGTGACTTTTGTGAACATAATTTAAAAAATATATATATATATTACCATAAATATTTTAAATTTTAATTTATTTAATGTTCTCTTTAATAATATTAAATAATAAATATGTGTAACTATATGAATAGTTCTCAAAACCGTTGGTATAGATTCTTTGATTTTGGGACCAATACCAACGGTTTTGGACAAAACGTTGGTATAGAGGGGAACTTATGCCACCGGTTTGACCAAAACCATTGGTATAGGGTCTCTATTGTGGACCTATACCAACAGTTTAGCCAAAACATTGGTCATAGGTCCATTATAGAGAAACTATACCAACGGTTTGGGACAAACCATTGGTATAGGTCTGTATAAGTGACCTATACCAATGGTTTTTTCAAACCATTGGCATAGGTCCCCCTATACGAATGGTTTTGGGAAACCCGTTGGTATATGACCAAATTAGTGACCTATACCAATGGAATTGGCCAAACTGTTGGTATATGTCCATATAAGTGAACTATACAAATGTTTTACCCAAAACCATTGGTGTAGATTTTATTTCAAGTAGTGGGTGTTGAAAAAATGTGATGACATATTATGTGCATTTTTTAAGAACAATATGATAAATTGAATGTAAAATTATAAACATGACGATAACCATTTCCTACATGTGTGTGTGTGTGTTGACATTGATTTACAACACTCATCATCACGGATTAAATACTTAGTTGAGAAAAACGTTGATAAATAAAAATATTCATTGGTAGGATTAATTAAAACATAAAATTGGTTAAATACTTTTATGTAAGTGGAATTGCTAAAAGTAATAATTCTTGAAATTAATTATGTTTTTAATGAAACCTTCCATTTTACAACAATAAATTAATTTTAAAAAATACTTCTCAAAATAAATACACGCATACATATTCACACATTATTATTTATAAATAAATAAATATAAATATATTATAAAAATACACATAGTTTGATATAAATAAATGTAATATCCCTAATCATTTTTGAGAAGTAAAACAATAATTTTTGAAAAATAAATAATTGATACATATCCTACAAAAATTTAATAAATATCAAGACCCAAAAACTGAAAATAAATTTAATTACACCGTTATAAAAAGATATTTTCGAAACAAGGTCCATTGCGTCAAGATGAACATTTCATGTATGAAAATAGAATTAAAAAGATATGATTTTACCTGATTATATATATATTAAATATATATATACATATATATATATATATCAATTTAAAATAATTAAATAATTTACATAAATATAATTCGTGACAAATAAAATTTTAAAGTTAAAGGGTTTTCCACAAGGAATTTCATAAAGAAAAACAAGAACAACAAGTAACTTAAATACACCCTTTCAAAATATAATTGAAAATAATAATAATTCCCTTACATAATTATAGAAACTAAATGTGGAAAGAGCCATTACTTCTTTCCTATGAACTTTTATCCAAACAATTGTTCTAACCCATGTGTTATCACCAAAAGTAGGAGGTGTTTCCAAATTTATAACAAAAAATGTGTTAGCCATCTTATCAGATAATCTATCCCTTCTCAATTTTATTATTATAATATCTCATTATTATGATACATTAATTTTTTTTCTCCTCTGATGTTTCCATAGGACACCCTCTCCCCACCATTATTTTCACTTTTTTACTTCTAGGTTCCCCAAGTCACATCTCTCTCATAATATTATTAATGAATTATATAATATTTTTTAAAAATATTAATGTCACCCCATTCGATAAAAAACATGTTATTCAATATAGTAATAATAATATAATATATAATGATTAAAAATATATATATAATGAAACGTATATATAATGATTTATAATTATATAATATAACCATTTATAATATATATATAGTGAAACATATAAAATGATTAATACAATTAAAATATATAATGAAAAATATATTATGTAACAATTTTTACATATGTTATATAATATAAGAATTTTTAATATAAATATATATAATATTTAATATAAGTATTTATAAACATATATAATAAATCAAATATAATTTATACAATGGAATTTATAACAGCAACAAAATATATATTCATATATTAGAAATTTTTTTCCCCTTAATTTTAATATAAAAATTTATAAAACAAATTTTAATTGTCATATTTTGTTTATTATAAACTAATAGTAAAATTTTTATTACAAATATTATATAAATAATATAAATTACTATTTAATTTTTTTGTGGCATTACATCTACAACCTCATGACAAATATAATTCTCAATAATGGAGGATTTTGGTAATTACGAATTATTAACATACCCCTTAAATATCTTCATATAACATTTGAAAGGATAAATCCATCAAAGATATATATAATAAAAAAATTATTTCTCACATAAATGAACCATTAATTTCTTCATTATATTAATAAAATGTGGTGGAAAGTACATTTTATGTTGAAAAAGTATATAAACTGCATAGTTATCTATATTTTACAACAAATTAGGATCAATCACTTTGTTACAAATGAAAACATAAAAAATAACACACCATCATGATATAAATTATAACAGGGATGGGTATTAGTCAACACAGTTTAACTAGTGGTCTTTTTTTCATCATAACATGACAACCATGACATTTCATGCTAATTAACTTCAAAACATTTAGTGGCACAAATTTTTTTAAATTTTAAGAATATCTCTCAGGAAATCCAATACTATATAGGAACTAATAAAACTAATTATATCCCTCTTGGATAATGTATAAAAAAATAGAAGTAAATATTTTCATTTTCCTTTATGAAATGGAGATAACTACAAACTATTCAAATTGGTAGTAAATAAAATATTATATTCAAACAATCAGTTTTATTACCTTTACAATCTATCAATTTTATAATCAAACCAATACATATATACTTCTCAACATGAATCACATCAACATTATGTTTAATCTAATGATATCTCAAATATAGAAATCTAAAAAAATATCACCGCTTCAATTTATTTCTATCGGTAATAGTTATTTGTATCTTTCTAACTATGATATTTATATGTTTCACTATATTAAAATATTCATCATTTGACAATGAATTTGGAGTGATATAGAATTCTTATGGTGAATTTAATTCCATTTTTTATCTTCAAAAAGGGTAGTTTATGGACAAAAACATTATATGATCCATATACATTGTGTTCCTCCCATGTAGTACTCGAAAGAATAAATTCCCTTATTCAAAAATCGGATAAGCTTTATGCCCTTTATTATTGTATCCATAAAAAAATTCATATGTTGAGATGTTTTTAATAGTATACATAAACATTTCATGCAACTGAGAATATTCATTTTTATAAGAATAAAAAAATATTATACCTTCCTCCCATAAGTGTTTCAAATCATCAATTAATGATTATAAATAAACATTAATATTTTCTATATACTATTTTTGTCTATTAAAGATTTATAAATGATATATTTCCACTTGATACAAAACTCATGAGGTAATTTTTAAATTACCAAGAAAACAGTACATAAACTAAGTTTTCTATTGAGGCTCCAATATAGATTCAATCTATTTGTGCATAATGCATTTCTAATATTTGTAAATATAATTCAAAATTTATGATATTTATATCAATTTTCTTCTAATATTGACAATAAATTCAATGATATTGCTTTTCCAATATATATTCTCTAATATTCATGTCATTTTAACCTTTTCTCATCATTTAAATTTCAAAACAAATATTCAATAAAAGAATTTATTAGAAGATTTCAAATTTCCTTATCTAATTTCTAGGAACATTTCATAATAGATAAATCAATTCTTGAATTTTCTTTCATCATATATCAGGATATCCCATAATTAGTAATCTCTGAACGACATTTATATTCATTCTAATATAATACATAATCATTATAGAGAGAATATATCTACTTTCCAAATCCCATCACGCATAATATTTTATCTACATTATAATTAGAATCCTGAAGATCACTCATTTTAGGAAGAAAATATTTCAATAGTTTTAGAAATTCTATAAAAAAACTCAACCTTTATATCACTATATTTAAAGTTCACAAATCATTACAATATTGATGAAATTTTTAATATTTTAAATCCTATATAGTATATTTTTTAACAACACCGTATATATTATAAGTGGATAGTGTTTTCACAATTACCTCAGTTTCAATATCACAAATCGTTCAATTAATTTGATATGACATCTCATTTAGAAAATCATCATCAAAATTCGATCTTAAATTCATTATAATTTCGCAATTCCAAATCCAAGAACTATAAATTGGATTAAAACCATTAAAAATTTAATAATATCTTATTTTTATGATTTTAAATATTCTCGTAATTAATAATTTCAATAAAGAATAGAAAAAGAGTCCCCTCTTGGGAAAACAATCTATTAAAATTTTTTCAAAAAGAATTATCCCCTTCATCATATTCACCAATAGTTCATTGTGTATTAATCCAATTATAATTCATTATCACCTATAAAAAATTAATGTATTAAATAAAAATTATTTAATTTTAAAATTTAAATTCAAATTTATTTTTATAAATAATAAAAAAAAGAAAAATATTTCACAAATACTAAAATAAATAAAATCATAAATAAAAATATTTTAGGGGATGTATTTAATTATCATTAGATAATTTTTATCCAAAATAATCATTTATATTATAAAAAAATAATAATATTTTTAGATTATCTAATTATCACTGTTTTATAAAAAATAAATAAATAAATTTAATTTCCTATAAGTAATTCCTTTTTACTAATTTTAGAGAGGTAGAACAATAATAAAAAATAGGAAAAATAGTTTAAACAATAAAACATGAAAGATCATGTAGTACATTATTCAAGCAAGAAAAACACTCAATATTTTTAATAGATTCAAAAAAATCATTCAAATGTAATATAATGAATCCCATAAGTTTAAAATGATAATTTCTCCACACTAAAAAAACATATTTTGAAATATCAACCTGAAAATAGACAAAATATAAAACAAATTTCCTGCACTTAACATAATTATAGTGTATCAAAAAATATTAAATTATTTTTAATTTACCATTTTTTAAGAGTGAATGAGAAATGTGAGTTTATATTCAAAATTAAAAACATTAAATAATAATATAAAAAATAATAAAAATACAAAAATAGAAGAAATAATGGGTGGATTATAATAAATTCAATTTAATAGAGTATTTGTTAGTTTTGTAAGCATAAATTCAACATCAAAAGTTAGAGTTTTTAGCACCATATTCTTTATTGTTATCATTTTTTATTTTATATATATATTAGAAGATATAAGAATTCAAAAAATGAACAATACCATCCTTGATAATAGTGTCAAATTTTGATCAAACCCATGTTGTTATTAGCTCATCAGAATATTTTTTACTACCATTAACATATTAATATAATATAAAAGAATCAAAGAGAATAGGAAAAATATAATTTATATAATGATATTATAATTCTATTCATATATTGAAATGAATGATGTAGCATGGAAGGTGTCTGATGATGATTATATGTAAAAATAGTGATAAAAAATACAGGATATATCATAGAAAAATAATAAAATAGTTGAAAATTAAATATAACATTGACATAATTTTGTTCCATCCATGTTGATAAAAAAATAAAATACTGAAATAATAAAAAATAAATGAATTTATAGTAATTAAATTCAAAAAAATAGAAATAATAGAAAATAAGAAAATAAAATAAACAAAAAATTAAAAATAAATCTAATTAGTTGTATTAAAAAATCACTACGAATTTGAAAAAATCAATGAAACAATATAAATATTTCCTAAAATATATTAAAGATATAATTTCATGTAATAGATGGAAGAGGGAGGCCAAAAGTGGTGGTGGATAATGATGGTGGTAGATATTGAAGCAGCTAATTGATATTTGAGGTCAAGATAAGGGTTAGGATTCAACTTGAGGATGAAAGTTGAAAGATAATGAATTAAAACAAAAGTTCATGGTTGAAATTTTAAAAAAGTAATTTTTTACATTGGTAATTATATAATTTATTTAAAACCCCATTTATTACTATGTTAATTATTTAAATGATGTAAAAAATATATTATCTACATCGATAAAATATTATCTGATATAAAAACTATTCTATATCATTTTTTTACAAAATTTATTAATAAATGATGTAAAAACAACTCATTATTTCATTTTCAAAAAATTATTGTTATATATAAATCATTTTTAAGGATTTTTATAATAATCTTCCTCTAGTTATTATTGACACTGCTCAACCCACCTCACTTGTATCAACTACCTCTCATAGTCCTTTTTCTTAATGTTCTTCCACAACCACCACATGAATATGTCTTCAACTTTTGTCTCTTATTATATTATACTATCGAATTTATTCAGTTTAAGTCCTCACATTCTGGTCTAATCGATCATTTATCTTTTTTCTAACCTACAGTAATAATGAATCACATTATCAACTCTTCATATTCTCATTTTCTTCCTATGATATATGAATATCATTGGTATTCTCTTTCATTATTCTACGAAGAGGCTATCCTAAATGGATTTATGATTATTATTCTTTAACTAAATATAAATTTCATCAAATTCTCAATAACATCAAAATATTATCACATTCTTTATTTCCATTTCTTACAAATTTAAATACATGTTTCAAAGTGAATATTTCAACTATTTTTAGTATCTTGAAATTTATTAATTGTTTGGTCATTTATATCATTTAAAATTAAGAAAAAAATCCACTTTTAAATCTCCCCAATACTTCATCATTAATCGATATTATATATATTCACTACCATAGCTTTAAATCATCCAAAAATCCCACAATTTTCATATCTATATAAATCATAGAACAACACAATATATCTTATGATGTAGAGCACAGTTCTCTCTTAGTAAAATTTATAATGATGAAGAAATATCACTATACTCACCCAAAATGAACAAAAATGAGGCCCACATAATCATTTATAATTGGAGGTATTATCATCTGAAACTGAAAACAAAATAGTAATATAAAATAAACCATAGTGTGGGGTAAATATTATTGTTATTTTATATCAACTATGACCTTCAATGTGGGATTAATTCTCAATTATTCCCTTTTCATCAAATAATATTTTGGAAAATCATCATTTATCATTCAACAGAATTATGAAAATATCACTATGTCTGTAAGTCATAATGAATATTAAATTCATTGGAAATATTTTATCCTTTTTTATATTTAAGGAACTATAATTTCAAATATCTTGTCAAGTCACAAGAAAATCATTGAATTTATACAAAATGGCATAAATGATTAATACATTTTATCTAAATTCATATAGAATGCATGAGGATAGATGATTTATGCTAAAATCATACAAAATGCTGGGAAGCCATATAATGCAACTTAATGTCTTATTTTCTTCTATAATGTTATATAAAATGGTGTGAAGTCATACACAATTAAAGAATATATATGTAAACCTCAGGACTTATCCAAATGTCAAATTGAACTCCCAAAAAGGAATTTTTAAATAAATTTTGTATGACTTCCACCTACTCTATGGATTCTATAACCTTATAAAAAATTCAAGCAATGTATTCTCTACCTAATTTTAGTGACCTAAAAAATAGAAAATGTTGGATGTTTTATCCACTTTTTTAACACTCCATTCTCATTTATTTCATTGAAATTTTTTAAGATAAGTTATTTTATCTTTATGACATTTCATACACATGAATTACTTCTCAATAATAATCACTTTCTAGGTTTAATCCTAAAATATTTCCTGGATAAGTTCTTCATGGGAAAAAATTACCTTTCAACATTATTTTCCAAGCATAATAGAAATAACTCACTTATCTCCAACACATAATGACAGCTTCTCAAAATCCTGACAACATTCTTATTGACACAAAATAAAATCCATGCATGGGAACAACATCATTAAATTTCACTGATAAGTGTGATAGTGGTAATTTGATCTAATAAATATTTATCTCAAGAGATATTGTATAAAATAAATTGAATTATTTTCATGGCCACATGAAGTAAATTTTATCATAGATTGACTAAAAATATAGGTAACATTCCTAATTTTTTTCTATGGTTATGATCACTTGTCTAAAGAGGAACCTATTGTTGAGTGATTTATAAAATAAACAATGTTTGGAAAACCACTCATAATAACTTGATATCAAATTTATTATAATATATTGAATTTAAATTTTACCAAAAGTATTTTTTGATATCACATAGAGTATATTATACACTTTATTTCCATCCTCGATATAGTATCCTATAATCTTTGTAAGATTATCCATGACAACACATATACACTATTCATTTCAATTTTTATTGTCAATTATCATATTATTTATGGTTATCTACAATATCACTTTTCAAAAAAATACTTCATTCAATGGTGTAATAAAGAGTTTTTATGTGTTGGGTAAATTTTTTATTGATTTATGAGAAATTAAAAATTGATTAAGTCTTATTTATTCATTCACATTAAGAAAACACATTAAACTCATTATAACCCAATTTTTTAATAAAAAAATAAATTAAAATATTTTGACCAACATGAATTATGAAAACATAATAAGTATATGATTTAATCTTTATTACATTTTCATTTTTCAAAAAATATTGAAATAATTTTATAGAATGATATAATGTTCATTTTTTCAAATTAATTTTTTATTTACAATATTTGAAAAAAATTAAAATTTATTTTTAATAAATATAATATAAATTGATCATTTCTAACCAAAGGTCGTATTTTATTCCAATAATAAAAAAAATTTATAATCAATTACTGATAAAAAAAATCCATTTATTTATAATAATTAATAAATTATAATAAAATTAAATTTGTGGGGACTTTAACCCTTTCCGCACATACACATACAACATCAAAAAAACATAACATGGGGTAGTGGGATTAAATTATTTTTGAGTGACTAAGAAAAAGAATGAATTCATCTTTAAATTATGTTTGTGGTAGTTACAAGAAAAAATATAAGTATTGAAAATATTTCTCAAAAGGATTTTATGAAACATATTTGAATTAATATTTTAGTAAATAAAATCATTTAATAAATATATCTTACATGAATTGTTTATATTTTTAATTCAAAATATGGGTATATTTACATTAAAAAAACATAAAAATAAGATTCACATACCATTTTTGAATTTTATATATTTCTACTGGACCAATTTGTCATATACATTTTTAATAAAACATAATTGATCAAAAAAATGATGAAAACTGGTTTTATTTCTTTTATAATGTAAATTATTTCTTTATTAGAATCACAAAACTTGTTCAAATCATGGTGATTATTTTTTATACATAATAAAATAATTATTATATAGTATAAAATAACATAACATATTTTGTTTCATCATTTTTTATGATATTGATTTTTTATGTGTGTCTGTTTTATATTTTAATCATTATGAATTTTAAAAAGTTTATTTTTATATGAGTAAATTATTTATTTATATTAATGAGTCCATTTAATTAGATAATATGATTTATTAAAAAAATCAATAAAAACATACAATATATGTTTAATGTTTTTTATATAATTATTATTTTTATAATAAACATATATTATTACTTATTTATTATATTTTTATATAAATTACTAATAATTTTGTTTTATTTTTTCTCTTTTTTAATTTATTAATGTGTTATTTTTATTAAAATTTTCATTATGTATTCTATTTTTAATGTCATAACACATGTAATATCATTATTTTAAGTTAGATTTTTACAACAACGCTTGTTTTCAATATTTTTATTTCCATATTAATTTAAAACTATAAATAAAAAAACTATTTTTTCATTTAATTTTGTTTTTAAATATGTAATATATTTTATTATTATAGGATTTTATCGTTTCTCACTATCATTTTCAATGACATGAGTTAGGTTGTTCTGATGTCCTAGTACTTCCTATGTCATTGTAGGGGGATTAGTTTCCTTGCATATAACATTATCCCTCTCTCCAGATTCTTCATGAAGTCCCTCTCATGTATTTAATGATTCCCCCCACATTTTGTGCCACTAAAGTGATTGAAACGGTTAAAAAATTGGTTGATCAAAAGTCCACTATGGAGGCATCGCCTGTAAAATTTTCTGAAACCTTAGTGGTCTATAATTTTTCACTAATTACTTATTTTTTTCATTATAGATCATTTAATAATGTTTTTAAAAATAACTTCAATAAAGATCAATTTTTGGGTAATCGAGTGGAAACCAACCTTCTTGACTCACGTAATCTTATTGATCATTTTCATGGTGATGTCAATTTTTCCCCTAGACTCGTTATTCATGTTTCTTCAAATCATTATGTTTAATTCTCTTTATATGGTCATTTGATTTCTATATACATGGATCCCACAACCCAATCTCTGTTATTTAGTTTTTATTTCCTAGACTTTCACATAAATTATATAATACTTTAATTCTAATTATCAAAGTAGACTCCTTATTCATTTTTTCTATTCTAACACTTTTAGTCAATATATAAAATCCCATATTATAAGTCAAATATATGTTTTTTTAGATATAATAAAACAAAAAACCTATTTTTAGAAGATCATTGTTACTAGTGAAAACTGCTTTAAACAACATATTATCCATAAATCATGGAGTGACTACTACTCCCAATGTAATAGTGAAGTCCACTAGATGTATTGTTATTAGTATCGGTTTTTTTAAATGGGGTTGAACTTCTAAGTTTATACATTTCATGTCATTTTAATAGAAGAGATAAAAGTGTCACAAAATTAGTACACCAAAAGGATCATTGCTAGAATGTTGAACTTGTGATTTAATGGTTTTCTAAAAGATTTTGAATTTGTAAAAATATTTTACAATACCCAGATGGAAGAGATTGTTAATGAAAATTTATTGATATAATGGTTACCATAATGGGATTGAAAAGTGAATTTTCAAAACAAATTATCTATAATGTTATCTAATGAAGTAGTTTCTCCCTACTTTACTTAGTTTATAAGATGGGTGATAGGTGAAGATAATCTAGAGGGTACAATTTTTAGGTTTTTTACTAAAACATATGTACTTATAATGAAGTTTTACGTTGGTTTTAAGAGTAATAATAAGAAAAATTGATAGGGGGTCATTATAGAATTTCTGGACAAAAGGACCTCTCTAGAAACTAAAACTCAAACCAAGGTGGTGTTGTATTATTACATTAATCATGTATCTTCTTTCTAGATGATAGTAATAAATCCTAATATTCATAATTAAAATGTTGTCATTTTATCTCTTTTAGAGTTAAGGATCCCCTTATCTACCACAACTACAATATCCTTTGATATTATTTTATAAACCAACATTTGGAGGGAATCTATATTGGTAGATATAGACAGAATAAACAAGGTAATAACTTTTTTTTGTGGCTTATCTATTTTATTAGGTACACCAGTTTTCCTCCTTGGTGTGCAATATATTACAAATATCAATAAATAACTTCAACGAATTTTTAACCCACTTAAAATTCCTCAATGGGAGGTTGATTTCAATACCTCACCAGTCACTACCAATGACATGAACTAATTATTTATTGATATAGATAAGGAAGGATAGAGTGAAAATTTCAATTATAAGATTAAATATAAATATAGTTAAAAGTTATCCAGGAAATAAAACTATGATTTAGTTATGGACCAAGTGAAAACATGTTCAGTTTCTCGTAATCTAAAAGTTAGTTTCAATTTTTCCGTAACATAAAGTTATTATGTTCTAACACTAATGAATTATTTCTTGACACTTTAGTATTAATAATCCTTATTATATATAATTAAATTAATTATCAAACCCCGTGTTTTTTGTTATTAATTTTTTTCAATAAAATATGTAATCTTTTGTTTGTATTATAGTTTTTTAAAATTAAATACATAACAGTTGGTCTATATTTTTTATCGATATTTTAATTTAATCATTTTTAATTTTGTATTAAATTTTTTAATATTTGATTATTTTTAATGAAATAATACATTCCATGTGATTTTTTATGTTAATTTTATTTAAAAACATATATTCAATATTTTATATAATTAAATTAAGGATGGAACATTTTTTCAAAAAAATAATCAATTTTTTTATAATAATATATTCTATTATTAAATAAAATGAAAATTGGATGTTTTATATAATTTATCTCCTTCCAATAAGGAAATTTTATGTTCTTTTATTAAAATATTCTATATTTTATTTATATTTCTTGATAGAACATATAATATATCATCAAATTATTTAAATTTCTATAAAAAACAACATTTATACAATTTAATTACAAATTTGACAAAAAAAAGGGAAAACACAATTTTATCTCTATTTTTTAATAGAGTTTAACTAACAAAACAATTTTCATTAATAATGATATAATAAAATATTTTTTTCTTTAATTTTCATAAAAACATTCTTCATTTTATTAATGTTTTCTATTTTTAATATTTATAATGAGAAAATATAATATATATTATATTTTTTATTTATTTTTTCAAGAGAAATCGTGTTTTATAAATAAACGATTTAATTTTTTCAAATAACATTATCTAGGATATTTTTTTTGTATTCCTTATTGATTTTTCATAATCCACCTTATCCTTTTTTATAATTTTTATATTTTTCATTTTAAATGATATATAACATTTTGTAGGGTTATTTTTAGTTAAATTTCCAGGAATAAATTATTTGGTGCATTTTTATTATAAATTTCACATATTTTCAACCCTCTTTCTTCTAATATTTTTATTTGATTCCCTTCTAGAAATATTTTATAAATTTTCATTATAAATTTCCCATAAAATTATGGGGAAATGTTTTTTAATTTTTATTCAGGTTTTTAATTAATATTTTTCTCTATCATTATACCAAATTATAATTTTTTTCATTAACTTTTAATGATATTTTTAGATATTTCATTAAAATTATAAAGGCTTTTTTTACTACTGCATAAACCAGAATATATATTAGCATACTCATGGTAGGATTACCCGCACCCCAATAGACATATATTAGAAATAAATATTTAAATAAATGTAAGATACCAGTTTTTCTTAAAATCTACATTAAATAGGTATTTTGTGGATGTTTTATAAAAAATCCAAATATATTTTTCATGGAAAGTATTTGATATAATAAAAAAATTATAATTTTCTAAAAACAATCATCATATATGGATAATATATGAGCATATTTAAATAAATTTATCATTTATGAGGAATTTAAAACTTTTATTTCATTGAAATCATATTTAAATGTTCTCTTAAGTAATGTCTTAAATGATAATTTATAATTTCTTTTAAAAGTCCCAATTTTTTATAATTTTCATTTATTCTTCTCTCTTATATTTTCCTTAGGCTAAAACCCTAACATTTTGTTTCTTCTCATTAGTTATCTCCTCCTTTAGAAACAACACCCTATAGTGATTCTCATCGGCCAAACAAAATTTATCATGTGTCCCAACTAATTCCCTCTCGCACCCAAAAATACATCATTAAAACCTCTCAATTATGACTCTCCTGACATCCCCACTCTGGTAACATCCCCTTCCTTAGAACCCCTTACTCATATCCTCCCCACTAATAACCCCCTCATAGAAACTCTAAAAAAATATTGTTATTTATTACTCAAAATCATGACTCTTAAGAAACAGAGGATCTGTTAAAACAATTTTTTATAGTCTTGTGGACTTTATACACATTTTAGGAAAAATAATTAAATCAATTAAAAAATATCTTGTAAAACTATAATAATCTCTCATTTTTTATAAAAATAATATGTATCAAAATTAATCATCATTTGATAGTGTTTTTTGAAACCCTGTACACCTTTATAATGTTTAAAATGATTAAGAATTCTTAATTCATATCCATATCAAAAGAGTGACATGTAATAAAGGGTCAATGTTACTCAATTTTTAAATTAATCTAGTGTGATCCCCATAAAAAATATAACTTCATATGTATTGGAACACTAAATATATATTCAAATATCACATGGATATTCATATGATTCATTTATATATGACATCAAGTATAAACAGGAGACATTAAACATGTCTATATTTTATATATTAAAACACACATTATCAACTCTCTTGAAATATAATCTCCAATATAAACGAGTACACAACATATCATTTAACCATGTAGATGATCATATCACATATTACCAAACAAATCATGAAGATGCATTTCCCTAGTCTAATTTAATTGAGGGATTATATGTCATACTATTTAAAAAAATGAGAATAATTATTGAGTTTTTTAATCGAAAAATAATGATGGAAATATTGAAAATGAAATATATTTTTATTGAAGGAAAAAACATATAATGTCTCCTGATATTTGGAGGAAGTTTGATTTATTTTTATTAAGGAACTCAAAACCATATTCCATGGTTAAACTTACTACATTTTGATTAGTCTCATTTTTTAATTAAATGATTATCGTTCAAGCCCATTTTATTGGAATAATATTAGATGAATATATTTTCTACCATGACTAAAAAAACATGTTTCAATTTTCCCATGCTTCTTGAGTAAGATTAAAAAAATTACAAATTCAATGGATAATGGTTTTCATTTTGTATGTGGTTTAGAAACATAAATAATAATGGGAATAATTTGAATATTAAATTCTCGTCATAAGGTTTTCTAAGATATAATTTTGATCAAGTTATTGGTTTAAATGATATATTGGTGAAAACACATCATGGTCTAAACCATGGTCTTAACAAATGAGGATAACCTTCTGTTTTCAAGAATGGAGCTAAAAAATTACTAAAGAACCTAATGGAATAGCTATGACCATATAAAATTATTTTTTTATTAAAAATAAAACATTTATTATGAAATATAGAAAATTTAAATGATGGAAACAAATAGAAAAAATTGGAAATATAGGTTTTATGAAAAAGGTTTTTTGGGTTTATGATTTACTAAACTAAACGATAACATAGTGCGTGGAAGGAAAATATGGTTTTTCATACCATAATTAAAAATTAAAAATTCATATCTATTTCATTTATGGAATTATGTGGAATTTAATTATGTGATTTTACTCAATTTTCAATGCTTTTGTGGTTGGTTTTTAATAATAATTGATAAATGAGTAGAGATTTATTTCTTATATGATAATGAAATATATTTAAATTGAGAAATAATATTGAAGATAAATTAGAGTGATAGAGTTGAGAAACATTTTCTGAGATTCAGATTGAATTTAATGAACCGATTGTGGACCAGCCTAAGTGGTTCGATAAAATTTTTGTGACACATCATACGACCTATAATAGGATAGTGCTGGTGACAACTTCTAATAAGTAATAAAAAAAGTTGGTTTCCCCGGCCTAATAAAAAACTAAAATATACACACATATCCAAAAATAAATATAATGATAATTTCAAACAAGATATATTTTGAAATAACAAAAATAGATTAATTAATGTATATAAATTCAACTAATGGATTTATCCAAATCTAAATCCTTAAGATAATTACATTTTATTAATGTTGTCCTTAATAATTATCAATATATACCATCAATAAGCTAACAATGGACCATAGTAATCCACCACACTTGGCTCAGTCCATCCTAAAATAGCTTTTTAACTCGAAGCTTCAAGGGTTTCCAGATCATTAATCATTTAATTAATCCTCTCAATCCACTCCAATACCATAATAAGACCTTGATCACCATGGAAATAATGATTATATTTATTAATGAAGTCCATGAAAAGGTTCTAGAACACAGAATACTATAGCTCCACCACTCTTTTTGGGATATGGGAAGAGTCAAGAACTATATGGATCATATGAGGTGGGTTAGCCATGAGATAATCTCAAAGGAAGATACATAAACATTTCATTTACACCCTTTTGAGAGGAGTAGTCTGATAACATGAAACATTAATCCAATCAATTAATGTCTCGTAAATAAAAAAATTATACTAATATCAAAAAAGGGATCAACGCATAAAGAATAAATGACCAAAAATAAAAATGTTAGAAATAAATCACTTTATTTAAAATCACTAAAATCAAGAAAAGGGGACTCAAACTAATTTCAATCAGGGAATTTACACCTTAAAAAATGAACCCAGAAAAAATTCCACCCCTTTTGGAAAAACAAATTGGATATAAAAGGTTTATATAAATACCCACTTCCATTTCAAAACATCACAAAACATTTATAATGAAATCAATATCCTTTGTAAAAAACCCCTGGATTGAAAGGTACTAATTCAGATAAATGAAAAAAAATCAAGTTTTTTAATCCAATTTTTTTATTAATTTCTCTTTTAACACCAAAAAACCTTAAAAACAAGGATAAACAACCAAATTCATGAAATTACTTATTTAATTCAACCCAAAAAAATATACCTCGCATTATAAATTATTATGTTATCAATTAAAAACAAGTAGAAACCACATTATGATAAACTATAAATCAAATGATATCTATAGGAAAATATTTAGATATGTTATAAGTTGTGTATAGTCTTTCTTCATGGAACAATGAAATGTGCACCAATCATGAAATAACCTCTAATGAGTCCTAAAAATAACATATATGGGATCTAACTGGTCTAAAAAACTATTTAGGACAACCGTACATCCTTTGTAATTCTTTAATTTTCCCAAAAAAACTCATAAAATCCCTAAAATATTACATAAAATCCAATGTGGATAAAAAGTAACTTAAAATACTATGAATGGAATTCATATTCAAAATGAAAATAAAGACGATGCAAGAAAACTGAAGGTTTTAAATTATAAAGTTCTAGCTAGACTCTCCTCGCACCCACCTATGAAGATTTAAAATTCATCTATCTATATTTTCATGGCACCACAAGCTAGCCTATGACCCGGCCCAGAGTACATTAATAATCCCCTTCATCGGGAACATGTGTTAGGGGATCAATACATAACCAAGTGGGAATAATTTTTTACCTCTAATAATAATAATAAAACAATATATATATATATATATATAATATGACAAGGTAGGTTAATACATTATACTTCCAAACATATGACATAAAAAATATATAAAATAAAAAAAGTCAAAAAGGAAAAATAGAATAAACCTGGTGAATGAGACATAATTAATGTAAAAAATCAATAACTACCATATAAGAGTAAAAAATAACAATAACCTGAAATAATGGAAACAATAATTAAAAAAAATACACTCCAAAAAAATTTCCATTACACAAATACCAAAAAAAAATATCCCAAATCCTAGGAAATAATAAAATCACTTCCTAGTTACTCATATTATTTCACCCTATCCAACTCATTCATCTACACCAAATATCATGATAACAACCATGGGATTATGAGAAGAGGATTTGAAAAGAATCATGGGAACTATACACATAGGTATATATGTGTATATAGATTTTGGGATATACAGGTCAAGTAGGTATTAATCAATGATTTTATGCATTTACTTTTTATAAAACACATCAGTAATTCTAGTTTGATTCATATTTGAAAGATGATTTCTTCCATTAGATATAGTTTAAATAAAATATAATATCTTACTTTTATCAAATAAGTAAGTATCACTTATTTTTATACAAAATAAATGAGGTCATCCCTTAATATATGAAAATAATTCAAAACCTAGAAATGTAAGATTTTTATTGTGGAAGAAAAATAAACATTTTTTTTCTTTTCAAGCCTTTTCACAAAATATTGTGCATAAAAAAATTCCCTCTAAATTAAAATATAAGAATAAATATTTTAAAACAATTTATAATATAAATAAAACCATACAGTAATGATAATATAACTCTATTAGGAACCACTAAATCAAATAAATAAAGTGAAAACAAATAGTGGTAGAATAAATGGTTACAAAAACTAGCATTCACAAAAGGGTAAGAAAGGATGTTTATAATTTGAACCCCCAAGATGACAAAATAAATAATTGAATAAGTGTCATAGAAAATGTATTTTCCATAAAGTCAGATGATCACAAAAATAAATAAATAGAACTAATTATTGTATAATATTTTTTCCCTAAGGAAATACACTTGAAAAACTCTCACTAGTCTCATCCTAGGAAGTACCCAGTAAAAGTAATAGCATACTATAACAACCCTGCTCTATATTACACACTTAAAAATGGTTTATTACATAAAATTTCACTTCATACAACTCTGATGATCGAGAGGTCTAGTGTATTGAAAAATTAGTAACATTAAATGGAAACTTAACACATGAAATAAAACATCTTTATTAAAAACTTCTTTTACATGACCACAAAATTCCGTCATACATAGCATTACATGGGACAACCTAAGGACCCACATAAGAAAAGGGTGATCTATAAATCCAAGTAAGGGGTTTAAACATGGTATGACATAAATAATACAATACATGTTAGTCAATAGTCATATAAAGGGAACATAAGAGAAACATGAATATAAAGGAATGATATATATTGATTATCATAACATGGAAATGTGGAAACAACATTTAAAACGATATTAAAATGATCCAAGGCACATTGTACATGAGTATGAGTAAAACGTAATAACACTTTAATTAGAATGAGTAAACCCTCTTTGCACAGGAAGTATCATGGTACTATTCTTTACCTAATGCATTCGACAGATATCAGGGCTCACTATTCTTAATCATTTCATTTCATGCTTAAGTGTTCCCCCTAGATTATACTACAAGGATTCATTAAACATAAAACTTTATTCCACGAATAAGAGATGTGTAATACATAAATTTAATTCCTCAACCAACAAATACATGTGTATACTAGTGAATAACCATGATATAGAAATGGGTATGGTATTTATTTACATGGTGATTTTGGCATGGGAAATTTTGGTGTAACTTCGGTCGCATAACGACATAAAATAGAAATCATAAAATGGTTTGATGAGATATAAAGGGGTATATAATCATTTATACATGAAATGGACAGTAATGGTGTGTCATGGAACATAAGATCCCAACATATGCAATATAATTTCTATGCATAAAATAAAATAATTTCTTGAAAGTTAATGTGGAGTGAAAATCCCTTATGGAATATCGGCATGGTAATGGGTGTATATGGGAGAAATTAATGAGATAGAAAGGGGTATCACATAATTAAAACATAAGGTGGGTAGTATATAGGAGGTTATAAATCATACCCAAACATTTTTAATTATAAATAAAAGGTCATAACAATATAAGAAAACATGGACATAATTAAGGAAGGAAGGAAAGCGAGGATCCCTAAATTGGAAGTGTTATCCCAAAGTCATGGGATGGTCTTGAGAGAGGATTATTGGGATCATGGGACACATTTGGAGGATTATAGATAGTTAAGGGAAAGGTTTGGACTAGCTTCAAATGGTTTGAGTGAAGAGGAATGGGATATTGAGTGGATTTATATAGGAAATGAGAGGAAATTCATTATTAATGAGGTTTTGGACATTACACATTAAACTAATCAAAACCACAAACCATCCAATGGTTTTTTTCATTTTTATCAAATTTTAGTGGAAAAAATATTTTTATAAGGTCAATGGCCTAACTTATTAAAATATTAGGCTTGATTATGTGTAGGTGAGTCACACTCTCAAGGAAATTATTTTAAAATGATAAAATGTTTTATAAGTCTTGGAGAGTCCATTAAGGAATTGTAAAATAAATAAATAAATTATAAAATTTGTTTAATTTAACTTTAAAAAATATATTTTCCCAAAATACCTTTTATATTATTTAATTACTTCACTATTGGGTCATTATGATGTCCTAAAACAGATTATATTTTTAAATGGTATTTAATGTTAAACCAAAAATTTGACTGTCTTAGAAGATTATAAAAAAACAACCATTAGATAATTTCAATGTCCTAAATGAAAAAATTATGTTAATTTTATATAAAAAAATTTAAATATGTTATTTTTTACTTTTAATATAAAAACATACATTTATCAAAAATTCATGGGTTTTGACAAAAACATCTTTCAAACTTTAATAAAACATACAATTGTCTTCGTAAAAATTATATGATAATTTATATATAATAAAAAGTGATTTATTAAGTACATTTTATTAAAATATAATTTAATTCAAAGATCCATTAATTTATAAAAATATATTTCTTAATTGAATATTAACTAAAAAACTTATTTGTGATTTATGAACCATTTACAAAGAAACCGTAATAAAATGAATTTATTTTCTTTATTCTATAAAAAACTAATGCACATAATCATAGTGGTAGGACCTTTCTTCATAACCCCTTATAACACCTGCATAACACCTATGGGTAAGGTGTGTGATGGTGACAGACACTTGGGGTGGCTCAGATAACATCTCTTAAGTGGTAATCTCTAAGAACATCCAATTCTCCCATAGGCGGTTATGTTCAAGCTTAATGTGTTGAAGATAGGCTTGGGCTTGGTCTAGAGTGAAGCCCAGTGATTCTACCTCCTTTCTTAGCTCCTAAAAATGGGCTCTGTATAGATAAATTCAACTGGATGAGGTCATTTCTACGTTTGTTTGAGTAGATTGGATTTCTTAAATACTTGTATTAATACTAATCATGTGATCACTCTTCGATAGCTACATTAGAAGTAGTAACAATTATTATTTTTATTTTAGAATCTAAAAACAAAAAAAACCAAGGAATTTCAGTTGTTTTATACAACCATTTTACATAATAATACATTTAATTAGAACAAGAGGAATTTTCATTCATAAAATTTGGGGTCGTAAAAATATTCCCCTTTAAGAAATTTCCCCACCATTTTTATGACCATTTTAGGACCTTAAAGTTTTCATTCCCCAACTTCATACCAACATGTCTCTATTTTGAACCTCTTTCCATAATGGGATTCGTAAGTGAAAATTTGGATTCTCTAATGGAAATTGTTATTGTAAGAGAACTCCACTGAAGCAAGATATTAATTTCATCCGCCATTAAATTCCATTGAGCAGGATCTAAACTTTTCTTCAATTGTTTGGATAGTATTTTTAGATTTTCAATTAGTTTGGGGATGATAATTTTTACTAAATTTCAGCTCAATGTTTAGTACATGCTGTAGACTCTTCCAAAACATAGAAGAGAATCTGGTATCTTGATCAGACATAATCGATAGTGGTACTCCACACGGCCTAACAACTTATCTAATGTATATTTGTTCCAGTTTATCCAATTATAAATACTATCAGATCACATGGAAGTGTTCTATCTTTTTCAGATGATCCACAAAAACCCAAATATCATTGTTTCCCTATGATATCTTTGAAAGCCTGGTGAAAAAATCAATGCTGATGTTTTCCCATTTCCATGTTGGTATAGGTAATGGTTGCATCATCCCCTTATAATTCTCCCTCTCAACCTTCACTTGCTGAGAGAACATGAACTTTGATTTATACTCAGTGATATCCTTCTTCATGTTATACCTTGAATAATACTCTCAGAGATCTCAATACATATTTTTTTCCCTGATTGAATGGAGAAATTCAAACTATGTGCATCATCTAAATGTTCTTTCTTTAACTCTAGATTTTATGTAAAACATAGTATTGACCCAAATCTCACAATTACTTCTTTATTAACATTGAACTCTGAGGATTTCCCTTTTCTGAAAGTTTCCACTTTATTTTGAATTCCCACATCATCCTTTTGATCATACTTTAACCTTTCCAAATGACAAGGTTGATCAATAATTTGTGAAAGGATTGATGATGTTCCCTTCTTTATGACTCACATGTCAATCTTTATCAAATATATGAATATTGGATCCATTTAATGTCTTATCAATGAAAGAGTTGTTGGATCCTTTTTATATATAGTATTTGACACCTTTTTCTCTTCCCCTTGATGGATGTGAAATGATCGGGCATAGTCTTTGATCAACTCTAACCATCTTCATTGGTGCATATTTCTCTCTTTCTATGTGAATATATAATTGAGACTTTTGTGATCCATATATTTTTCACATTTCTCTAGAAATAGGTAATGTCACAAACTTTTTAAAGCGAAGATTATTGTATCCATCTCTAGATAATGTGTTGGATAGTTTTTCTCAGGAACTTTCAATTAACTTTAATCATATGTGATGATTGTTCATTTTTCACCAACACACATCCCAGGACCTACTTCGAAGCATCACTAAATACCATAAAAATTTCTCCACATCTGGGTACTGTGAGCATGGGCATAATTATAAGCCTCTTTTTAAACTCCTTGAATCTATCTTCACATTTATCACTCCAAAAAACATGACTCCCTTCTGAGTTAGCTTGGTAAGAGAGTTCGAAAATCATGAAAAATTTCTCACAAATCATTGATAATATTCAGCTAACACAAGGAATCTATGGATATCCAATATATATATTTTCTATTTCCATCCCTCAATTTCAATTCTCTTGAAGGGATCCACAGAAATCCCATTTCTTGTGATGATATGACCCAAGAATTACACTTCCTTCATATAGAACTCATACTTTCTATACTTTTAATAGAGCTTCTCCTTTTGCAAGGCCTCTTGTACAATGCTTTGAACCTCCTCATGCTCCTAATTTGTTTTGGAGTATATTATAATATCATCTATAAAGACAACCAAAAAAATTCGTGGTGATCTCTAAAGGATCTATTCATCAAGTCCATGAATATTTCTAGAGCATTAGTGATTCCAAAAGGCATTATTATAAATTTATAGTGCATGTACCTTGTACGAAAATCAGTCTTGGGGATATCCACCTTCTTCACCCTTACTTCATATTATCTCAAATGTAGATCCACCATGGATAATTATTGTGCTCCATGTAGTTGATATAATAAGTCATCAATTTGTGGTAGTGGATACTTGTCCTTTATCATGATTTTTTTAGCTCAATATAATCAATGCAAAGGCACCTTGACCCATCCCTCATTATGATGAAGTGAATTGGTTCACCCCATAGTGTGAAATTGGGCACATAAACCCTATATCCATATTCCCTTATTGTTTTTTATTTAGCTATTCATGTTCCACAATAGCCGTTCTATATAGAGTGTGGGATATTGGAAAAGCCCCAGGTATAAGATCAATCGAGAATTCAATATATCTTCTAGGAGGAAGACCGGGGAATTCCTCGACACACACTTCAACGAATTACCTCATAATAGGCATGTATTTAAGAATGGTTTCTTCCTTATACTCAATAATCTAAGTAAGATATGTCTGTTCATAGTTCAGTAATATCCATGCTTGATATGATGGTGCTTAAGAAGATTTTTCCTCCTCCTTGCACTTATATGGAATCGGGGGTTAATTTTCCATATAGAGATTTATTTTCCTCTCACCGTAATTTATGTTACCTATGTATAGATAAATACAATCCATGCCAATAATTTCTTCAAATTCCACAGAAGGGAGTATGATGTGGATGGCTGGGAAGTTAAATCCTAAAATTGTGATATGGGAGGATTTATATTCATGGGATGAAAGATTTCCCCATTTGTTGTGTTGGGATAGTTCTAATAAACATTTAGGATATAAAATAATGTGTAGAAATAGAATCAAAAAGTACGTTCGTTATTCTTGAATAAATATCTATAGTACCTGTCACCACTTCATTGTTGGGGTTCGCTTCGGCTGTATTGATGGAAATATCTCTCCCTTGCTACTTTGGAGGTTGTCGGTTGCCTCTAAAAACCCTTTTCTTCGAGAAATTATTTTCTAGGTTTCATGGTTCTTTTCAGTTGAAGCAATGAACAATGCGTTAAGGGTCGAACGTGTCACGACTCGTCCTCAGGGACCGTGCCGTGACTACCCCAAGCCCGCCTTCCATAGGTCACGGGCTGGAGACTAGCACCAAAGGCGTAAATCCCAATAAAAATGGAAGGCAGTGAATTTATGAAACGATAACACACACAAAAAGAGTACAAGAAAAACCTACACTAAGTAAAGCAGTAAAAAAACGTTCTGAAAGTATAAGGGGTTGGAAATACAAGCCCAAAAGAAAGGTACAACTAAAACTGAAAGTAAAGTACAACTCAAAGGACAACATCTGATAGGTGACAAGCAGCTCCTGGATCGTCCTTCGGCTTCCTACCTGAAGGTTAGGTACAGATGTCCTCCTCAGCACTCCACGTTTGTCCGTCTCCTCTGGGTACCGACTCATTGTGAGATCCACCTTCGGGTACCAACTCATCGTGAGATCCACCTATGGGTACCCTCCAGCTCTACAAGCCTCAACCACAATCAGTGATGTTCATCGTCTTCATCCAACATAATGAGGTGCGGGCAAATCCCATGTAGGGTGAGTATAACGATACTCAGTAGGGACCTCGAGACCCTCAAGGTCTCACTAAGTCCAACAAGAATATCCTCAAAGAAGGATCTCTACATATAACCCATACTTAGGTATAATCCCATACTTATACCTTAGTTATCAAGTAACTCATCTCAATAAAGAGGTATCACACAGATATGAAATCAACGGATAACCACTACTTAGTTATATGTCCATACATATACCTAAGTTAACAAGTAACACATCATAATCATGAAGAAATCACAATGGTCAACGACTCTGCTAAAACCAGGATTCTATTTAGGATGCCGAAACCACAACTGCTGGAGAACTCCTCCTCTGTCAAGTACAGTGGGCCTGTCGCTACAACCAAGCGCTTCCCTCTAACCTTGGACTGCTAAAGTACTCCACATGTCGAGTATTGTGGGCCTGCTGCTACAACCAAGTGATTCCCACCATGGGTCTACTACTACAACCAAGTGCACCCCATTATAGCCTACAGAGGAACTCCTTCTGTCGAGTATTGTGGGTCTTCCTCTACAACCAAGCGCTCCTCCGCCATGGGTCTGCCGCTACAACCATGCGCTACCCACTGGTCTATCTGAATCACTCTGAGTCGATCGATCAGCAGTCGTTAAGTCTCATCCAGCTAATAGGTCTCTGCACTCCGCTCTCTCGTCACCGGGAGGGTCCGTTCCACGATCTTCTGTTCGATACACCAAGTATCACAAAGTCCCACGAAGAATTATCCCAAAGGACTACCACGTCATAGGAATCTCAACACAATAGATGGTGCCTCAATCGGACGCTCGATCTGTGTGTTATTAGTCTTTTCGTCCCGGGGTCCCGGTTTGTTTCGTGTATGACCAACTCGACCATATCTCAACTATACCCCAAAATCTCATAGGGTATACTCATAGAGACCTTTTCTCAACATGATTACCAATGCCGCTGACAGTTCACTAAACGGACATCCGGTCTTAAAGTTCTCGGCCTTTCCATTCCAGGGGTCGGGTTGGATTTCGGGTACAATCCAACCTGACCTTACTCCAACTGCATCCAAACCTCAGGTGAAGTAAGCCAAAATTTCCATCTCATCAATAGGAATCCCAAAATGTTGACGGCACATCAATCGGACGTCCGGATCTCAGGTTATAAGCGTTTCTGCTCTGAGGGCCCGGTTGGTTTCGGTTTCGAAACAACCCGGCCGTACACAGAACTATATGAAACCCTGAGTGTAATATACTGAAACAACTGGCTCGATCCAAGGATCCAAACACAACTGACGGTGTGTCGATCGGAGGTCTGTAGAACAAATTATGGGCTTTTGAACGGATCTGTCCGTAAGTAGGGGGTTTGGGCCCGGTCCGACCCGGCCCAATACCCCCTGAGCCAGACCGAATCTGGTCGACCCGACCCGGGTCCGGGTCCGGCCCGGTTGGGCGCGGCCCGGTCCAGCCGGCGCGGGGGTCCGGCCTAGCGCGGGTGACCCGGCCCGGTGCCGGCGGTCCGGCCCGGCGCCGGCGGTCCGCTCCGGCGCGGGCGGTCCGACCCAGTGCGGGCGGCGGCTCGGCTCAAGGCCGAGCTGGACGCGGAGTGGGGAGGCGTTTCTCCCCCTCGTTTTGAAATAGCGGCCCCAAATTTTCGGTGGGGTCCGCCCTAAATAAACTGGGGGTTACGCCCCCAGATTTTCGGATACGGCCGGCCGTGTTGGCCGGCAGGTGAGCTGTCGCGGGACCCCCGTCATGGGTCCCGCCTCCTAGAGGTGTCGGTGGCCGGCCGAGCCCGGCCACCTCTGTCGATCCGCCGCGGGCCTATCCGCAGCTCCTCTTCGGCCGGCGCGGCGCGACGGCACCGTGCCCCTCCGTCGTGGCCCGCCCCGGCTGCGACCCCTTGATGCTCCGGCGCAGCGTGATGACATCGCGCTCCTTCGTCGGGGCCCGCTCATGGATGCGGCTTCCTTTAGTCACTTCAGAACGGCGCGACGGCTCCACACTCCACCACCGCAGCCCGCTCCGGCAGTGATCCACGTCGTCCCTGCGCGGTGCAACGGCACCGCGTCGCCTCCGTTTCAAGACGCAATGAGGGTCAATAACAAAAAGGAGAGGAGGATCGGCCGTGTTTTTGAGTTCTGATCTCCTCCTATTATATTGATAATAGGCGGCCAATATTAACGAATAACATCAAAATATTCTTGAATGTAAAATCAACCCCTACCTCGACTCACGAAGGTTGATCACTTGACAAAGAAAGGGGAAGCTCCGATGTTCCGTAGACGTTGCTGCGGGATGACGAAGTTTCTTCGTCAAGAGTCGAGAAAAAGGAACACGAGGTTGGCACCAGCATTCTTCGCGTTCTTCAATGATGAGGATGAGTTCTATCTCCTCCAAAAACTAGAACTCTCCCCAAAAACATAACACCACAAGCTAAACCCAAATAAAATAAGACACCTCTTATTTTATTACTCAAGCCATGCTTTTCAAAATTCCAAAATTCATAACCAAACACACTTAATTAATTAATCTTAAGTTTTCATATTAATTAGATATTTAGTTGACATGAATTAAAGTGGGAGGTGAGGAGGGGAGGAGTCACTTATTTAAAAAGGGGTTTAAAGGAGTTAGGGAATTTGAAAAGGTAGGGGCTCGTGTGGGCCCCACATCACCTTTAATCCTCTCATGGGAAGTTAGGTGGGTGGGGCCCCCCCACTAACTCCCCTTGGTAGGATTTAACTACCCTCCTTAAATAAAATGTATACACAACAAATTTTATTTATTTTATTCTAAACCCAAAAAATAACACTCATCCCACTTATAACGCAACTGCAGTAATAGTCTCCATAAGCGAATACTGGTGCTACGAATTCATTGGTGTCCTCGGATTTCAATTCAGATCACCGGTTCAAAAGATAGAAAAACACGCTCATTCGTTAACTAAACGTACCCAAGCTAAACTTAGAAAATTGATTCCGGGCACACCGGGCCTCAGAATCAAGTGCCCTCAAGAAACTGCGGACTCATAAAATTCCAAAGAAAATAAGAAAAAAAATTCCTCGAAATTTCCAAGTCTTTACATTACTCCCACCTCAGGGATTTACGTCCCCGTAAAGCTACAACACAAACTAGGGTTACTAAAGATGGTACTAAGCACGTATCTGAGCCTTCCGCTCCGTGTGCACTCCTAGAGGTTCTTGAGCTACCAGTGAAAGCGCACTTGAGGAATTGACCGTCCACGTAGGACTCGCTCCTGTCGATCCTCTATCTCCACTAGAACCTCCGCAAATGTAGCCCTTTCATCGATCTCTACCTCCCCGAGATCGATGGTATGGGTCGGGTCCTGCACGTATCTCCTCAGCTGAGATACGTGGAAGACATCATGCACTTGGTGCAACTGAGGTGGATGGGTCAAGCGGTAAACCACCTCGCCTACCCTATTGAGGACATAGAAGGGTCTGATGAACCTCAGAGATAACTTGCTGCCCGACCCAAATCTCCGTAAACCACATCAAGGTGAATCTCGTAAGAAAATGTGGCCGCCATCCTCAAACTCTAGTGGTCTATGTCTCCTATCAGCTTAGAACTTCTATCTGTATTGTACAGTCTTCATCTGCTCTTGAACAAACTGTGCTTTCTCCATCGTAGTCTAAACCATCTCTGGTCCTACAAGAGATGCTAAGATTTATTCTTTGCCGATAAGAGAAATCCGGTCTCATCCCCAGGATGAACCACGTTCTTTTCCTAATACAGTAAATCCTGACATGAATGATACTAATCCATGCCATGAATGACGTCGTGAGGCCTCAATGCTACTACCAATAGATCTAACTGTTACTCTTGCCTCCAAGGGTTGAGTCACACTATCAGCATCAGTTTGTGGTCACTGGGTCTCCTCCAGTAGGAAACTAAAAAATTGAGGGTCAAGTCAACAATTTAAACCGGAACCTCTTAGTCTACAAAAAACAAAGGAAGAAAACGCCACAAGGAAAAGTGTCTTTTATTAATACAGCTCAAGTACAAAGACACATAAAAACCACAAACAACAACAATGACAACAAGGAAACAAGAAGCACCATGATCAAAGGTCTCATGCATAGATCTAGTCCCGCTCTTGTCCTCCAGCTTCCAGAGCTCCATAGTTGTACGCTTCTGCTTCCTGAAGCTGAGATCTCCCATGTCCACCAGTTCCCTGCGGTCGGGGTGGACCTCTGGGTGGTGGTGGTGGAACACCTCGAAGCATCGTCCACCTCCAGCTGCACGGCCAGCTTCCCTACCTCGGTCTCCTGCTCCTTGCGGTCCACCTCAATCGAACCTATGCCTCTATCTGGGAGGTACCTAGATTATCTATTGGTCATCTGTATAGCGGTTCAGACATTCACATGCCATGTTACCAACCCCGCCGTACGAGTAACATTGTCTGCTCCTGGTAAGTCGTTCTCCACAATGGGTGCCTCGCACACACGATCATGTGTCATGTGGTCGACCACCTGTAGGTCTGGTCCTCTTGGACCTTTGCGTCATCTGTCTACTGCCCGCTGTAGAAGACTCTGCCGCATGTCGGCTAGTGGTGGGTCTTGCTGTTGGAGATTCCTCTGCAAGGAAACTCTCCATTGAGAGGGCTCGCTCCAACACCCCTATCTGCGTCGGGATGCTGTGAGAAGCAACTGAAGCTCTAATCTCTCGTCTGATCCCCTGCTCGAAGGTTCGGGCCCTGAGGAATGGGTCTCGTACCATATCTGTGGAGTAGCGTGAGAGATTAGTGAACCTCGCTGAATACTGCGCCACCGACATGCTACCCTATTGAAGATGAAGTAGCTCTTGTATACGCACCGCTCGAAGGGTTTCTAGTACAAACTCTACCCAGAACAGGCTCTTGAAGTCTGCCCACAGAAGTTTCGCCTCGTCATGCATCTAGAGCATCAGGCTCCACCATCTGCCTGCTGCTGACTGAAATATTCTGGCCACAAGGATCACCATGGGGTCTGGTGGTTTCCCTACGAGCCTGAAGACTCTCACCACAGCCTCCATCCAATCCGTAGCCGCCTGTGGGTCTATCTCTCCCCTGAACCTCGGTTGCCTCTGGTGCTGGAACTCGTGCAGTGCGCTCAAGCGACGTGCACTCTATGCTGCTAGGGATGGTGGCAACGGTGGCCCAACTGGTGGTAGTACCCTTGGTGCCTCAACTAGAAGAGGGACATGTACTATGGCCTCATCGCTCGGCGGGCTATCTGTACGTACAACTCTTGAGGATCTAGCTGGTCGTCCGTGGGGAGGCATCCTGAAACAAACAAATGCGACATGGTTAAAGACTATACCTGGTGAGCTGACCTGGTTTGAGCTGACTTAAAGAGTACTTTTGGAAACACACACGCAATCATTGTTTTCGTGCACTGGGTCGGAAATCAGTAGTCAGGGTCCTAGTGTATGGATACGTCGGCCACCGCACCAACCCTGGACTCCCTGAACTAAATACCACACTTGGTACCCATAACATTGTTTCTTCACAGAAAAGAATTATCAGAGTCCTGAGTTTTGTGGTAGAACCGACTCCTCTGATACCAATTTATCACGGCCCGTCCTCAGGGCTTGTGTTGTGACTACCCCAAGCCCGCCTTCCATAGGCCCAGGGCTGGTGACTAGCACGAGAGGTGTAAATCCCAATAAAAAGGGAAGGCATTGCCTTTATGAAACGAAAACACACACAAACATAGTACAAGCAGAAGCTACACTAATTAAGGCAGTAAAACAAATGTGCTGAAAGTATAAGGGGCCGGAAATAAAATACCAAAAGAATGGTACAGCTACAACTGAAAGTAAAGTACAGCTCAAAGGACAATAGCTGAAAGGTGACAAGCAGCTCCTGGATCATCCTCCGGCCTCTTACTTGAAGGGTAGGTACAGATGTCCTCCTCAGCACTCCACGTCCGTCCATCTCCTCCGAGTACCGACTCGTTATGAGATCCACCTTTGGGTACCGACTCGTCGTGAGATCCACCTCCAGGTACCGTCCATCTCCAAAAGCCTCAACCACGATCAGTGATGTCCATCGTCTGTATCCAATACAATGAGGTGCGAGCATAGCCCGTATAGCGGTGAGTATAACGATACCCAGTAGGGACCCTGATACCCTCAAGGTCTCACTAAATCCAACAAAAATATCCTCAAAGAAGGATCTCTATAGATAAACCTTACATAGGTATAAGCCCATACTTATACCTTAGTTATCAAGTAACTCATCTCAATCAAGAGGTATCACACAGATATGAAATCAACGGATAACCACTACTTAGGTATATGTCCATACATATACCTAAGTTATCAAGTAACACATCTCAATCATGAGGAAATTACAAAGGTCAACGACTCATCTCAAACCAGGATTCTATTCATGATGTTGAAACCACAGCTGCTGGGGAAATCCTCCTCTGACAAGTACAGTGGGTTTGTCGCTACAACCATGTTCTTCCCACTAACCCTGGACTACTAAATTACTCCACTTTCCGAGTATTGTGGGCATGCTGCTACAACCAAGAACTTCCCACCATGGGTCTACCACTACAACCAAGCGCACCCACTCATAGCTTATAGAGGTACTCATTCTGTCGAGTACCGCAGGTCTGCTGCTACAACCAAGCAATCCTCTGTCGTGGGTCTGCCGCTAAAACCAAGTGCTCCCCACAGGGCTATCTGAATCACTCCAAGTCGATCGATCAGCAGTCGTCAAGTCTCATCCAGCTACTAGGTCTCTGCACTCTGATCGCTCGTCACCGGTAGGGTCCACTCCACGAGCTAATGGTCGATACATCAAGTATCACAAAGTCCCACAAAGAAGTATCCCAAATTTCTGCCATGTCATAGGAATTTCAACACAACAGACGGTGTATCAATCAGACGCTCGGTCTGTGTGTTATTAGCCTTTTCATCCTGGGGGCCCAGTTGGTTTCGTGTATGAACGACCCGACCGTATCTCAACTGTACCCCGAAATCTCATAGGGTATACTCATTGGGACCGTTTCTCACCATGATTACCAACGCCGCTGACGGTTCGCCAAACGGACGTCCGATCTGAAAGTTCTCGGCATTTCCATTCCAGGGGCCCGGTTGGATTTCAGGTACAATCCAACCTGGCATTAATCCAACTACGTCCAAACCTCAAGTTAAGTAATCCAAAAGTTCTGTCTCATCAAGAGGAATCTAACAAAGTCTACGGAACATCAATCGGACGTCCGTAGCTCAGGTCATAATTGTTTCCGTTCCAAGGGCCTGGTTGGTTTTAGTTTCGAACCAACCCAGCCATACCCAAAGTTCTCCGAAACCCTAGGTGTAATATACCAAAATGATCGTCTGGATCCAAGGATCCCAAAACAGCTGACAGTGTTTCGATCGGAGGTCCGTAACCCATGTTATGGGCAATTGAACAGATCTGTCCGTAAGTAGGGGGTTTGGGCCCGGTCCGACCCGGACCAATACCCCCTGGGTCGGCCCGACCTGGGTCGACCTGACCTGGTTCCGAGTCCGGCCCGGTTGGGCGCGGCCTGGCCCGGCGCGGGGATCCATCCCAGCGTGGGCGACCCGGTCCGGCGCGGGCGGTTCGGCCCAGCGCGGGCGGTCCGACCCCGCGCGGGCGGTGGCTAGGCTCGAGGCCGAGCTGGAAGTGGAGATGGGGGCATTACCCCCCCCCCCCCCCCCGTCATTTTTGAAACGGTGACCCCCAATTTTTGGTGCGGTCCGCCCTAAATAAACCGGGGGTTACGCCCCCTGGGTTTTCGGATACGGCTGGCCGTGTTGGCCGGAAGGTGAGCTGCCGCAGGACCCCCACTGCAGGTGCCACATCCTAAAGGTGTCGGTGGCGGGCTGAGCCCGACCACCTTTGTCGAACCGCCACGGCCATATCCGTGGCTCCTCTTCAGCCGGCACGGCGCGATAGTGACACGCCCCTCCGCCATGTCCCGCCTCGGCCATGGCCCCTTGATGCTTTCGCACGGCGCGACGGCGCAGCGCTCCTTCGCAGCGGCCCTCGCCTACTCACGACCTCCTTTGGTCTCTTCAACACAGCGTGACGGCGCCGCTCTCCACTGCCGTGGCCCGATCCGGCCGCAATCCTCGCTGTCCCCGCATGGTGCAACGGCACCGCGTTGCCTCCGTTTCATGCAGCAATGAGGGTCAATTACAAAACGGGGAGGAGGATCGGCCATGTTTGTGCAGTCTGATCTCATCCTGTTACATTGATAACAGGAGGCCAAAATTAACGAAGAATGTCAAAATATTCTTGAATGTAAAATCAACCCCATCCTCGACTCACGAAGGTTAATCACTTGATGAAGAAAGGGGAAGCTCTGTTGTTCCCTAGACATTGCCGCGGGATGATGACGTTTCTTCATCAAGCGTCGAGAAAAAGGAAACTGAGGTTGGCACTGGCGTTCTTCGCGTTCTTCAACGATGGGGATGAGTTCTATCCCCTCCAAAAACTAGAACTCCCTCCAAAAACATAACACCACAAGCTAAACCCAAATAAAATAAGACACCTCTTATTTTATTACTCAAGACATGCTTTTCAAAATTCCAAAATTCAAAACCAAACACACTTAATTAATTAATCTTAAGTTTTCAAATTAATTAGATATTTAGTTGACATGAATTAAAGTGAGAGGTGAGGAGGGGAGGATTCACTTAATTAAAAAGGGGTTTAAAGGAGTTAGAGAATTTGAAAAGGTAGGGGATCGTGTGGGCCCCAACTGACCTTTAATCCTCTCATGGGAAGTTTGGTGGGTGGGGGCCCCACCACTAACTCCCCTTGGTAGGATTTAACTACCCACCTTAAATAAACTTTGTACACAAAAAATTTTATTTATTTTATTTTAAACCCAAAAATTAACACTCATCCTGCTTATAACACAACTGCGGTAATAATCCCCTTAATCGAATACCGGCACAGCGAATTCATCGGTGTCCTCGGATTTCAATTTCGAGCACCGGTTCAAAAGATATAAAAACCCGCTCATTCGTTAACTGAACGTACCCAAGCTAAACTTCGGAAATGGATTTCGGGCACACCGGGCCTCGGAAGCAAGTGTCGTCAGAAACTGCGGACTCGTAAAATTCCAAAGAAATTAAGAAAAAAAATTCCTTGAAATTTCTGGGTCTTTACAGAATGGATCATTCCTATCCTCTTTCAAAATAATGTGTTTTTCTTATTGGCAGTTAACAGCTAGGTACCCTTGTCTTCCACACCTAATGAATTTCCTCATCCCTTCAGGAAATTTCTGCGGTGCTTGTTTCCACACCATTGGAATGTGGGGTGCTATAATTTCTTAACTCCGTTGGATTTATCCATCGGATCACCAATAGTAAAGTTTACTATCTTCTTCTTATCCCCATGATACCACTGAGATTCCCTGATCTCCTTTTTGACTTTGAGGGCACATAAGAAAATTTCCTCATAGATATCAAAGTCATGGATATCTGGGGATTTATGTAGGCTAGGTTTTATCCCCCCCCCCCCCAAGAAGTGTTCAACCCTAAATTCGAGGGTAACGACAATGCCATAGGAGTATCATTAAATCCTTGTGAAGTGTTCCTTGTACACTCTGATGGATTCTTTTTCATTTTTCTTGGGGCCTGGTAGTCCCTTTCTATTTTAATTCGGAGGGTGTTAGGAAAAAATATAAATCAAAAAACATTTTCCAGAAATACTTCCATTCAAACACCTCAATCTCTTCCTTGGTATTCGTATTTTTAATCAATGTCCACCATTTATCTATTTCACCCTTTATATGATAATCATCAATAAGAACCTTCACCTGTTTGAAACATTGAAGGATGGAGAAAATATTCTAAATGGAGTTGATTTATTGTTCGGTGATAGAGGTATTGGATGATCCATTAAAAGTAGGAGGCTTTTATTTTAAGAAGATCTCGATTGATGATTTTTCTTTCTTAGGGGGGTTAAAGGTTCCTCTTTACCAATTTTTTTTCAAAACATGAGTTACATAAGATCATATCATGACAATGTTTGTGAATCCTACTCCCATCGGATTGGTAATCTCATTATAAAAGTCATCACATTGATCTTCACATTGTTTTTTAGCTTGATTCCTCCTATTACTAGCCATTGGCAGGAATAAAAGTAATGTTAGGGGTAAGAAAACAAGGGGAATCCAATGAAAAAAGGGATAACTTATAAATTACATTTATTTCCATAACTTATGAATTTATAGACTTCAATCTATGTTATACATGATCTACTTACCAACATATATTCTTAGGGGTATTTTCTATTCCCATGATAATGGTTCATAATAATCTTATGAATTTACCAAATAATATCTCTCATGAGTTTTATAACCAAGAGGGCAGAAATTCCCATTTTTGTGCACCAGTTCCCGTTCATGTCTACCTCAAAGCGGTGTTTTTAGGTTTTACCCATAGATACATTTTTTCCAAATCCACCTCTACTTGTTTGTATCCAGATAGGGATATATTTTATTGATAAACCACTTACTATATACTCATAAACATTTAGGGGTTTTTTTATTATACATAGTCTTATCCCTAAAAAGTTGACTAGTGTTTTTTAATCCTAATCCCAAAAATAACTAAACCTATCCTATGATAACAACTATAACAACCATGCCCTTTATTACACACTTAAGCATGATTTATTACATCAACATCAACCTAAGACAACTTTTAGGATCTAGTGGTCTAGTTTATTGGGAAATTAGGAACATTGCATGAAAAATTAAGATTTAAAATAAAATATCTTTATTGATAACTTATTTTACATGACCACAACATTCCTTCATACTTAGCATTGGATGGGATAACCTGAGAACACACATAAGTAAAGGGTGAGGTGTAAATCCCATCAAGGGAAGAAAAAATGAATAACATGAACAATACAATATATTTTATGCATTAGGTATATCAATTGAACATAATAGAAACATGAACATAAAGGCATGATATAGCATGATTATCATAACATGGAAATGTGGCAACAACATTTAACATGATATTAGCATGATCCAAGGTTCATTGAACATGGAGAATGAGTAAACCCTAATTACAGTTGAATTGTAATTAGTAATCCCTCATTGGATAGGTCGTATCGTGATATTATTCTTTATCCAATGCATTGGAGCACTATCAGCGTGCACCCTACTTAATCATTTCATTTCAGGCATAAGTGTGCCACATAGATCATACTATATTGATTCATTAAACACAATAATTTATTACACTAATAATATTTTTGTAATACATAAATGTAAGTACTCAATAAACAAGTAAATTTTCATAATGGGGCATAAACTTGATAGATAAATGGGTACGGGATTCACTTACACGATGATTTTTGCATGGGAAATTTTAATGTATCATCGGCAGCACATCGACGTCAAATAGAAATTATAAAATAGGCTTATGAAAGGGAAATAAGTATCTGATAATTTATAAATGAAATGGATAGTAAGGGGTAATGGAAGTAATATCCCTACATATGTAATGTAATTTAGACGAATAAATAAAATAATTTCTTGAAAGTAAATGAGGAGAGATAAATCCCTTATGAAATTTCAGCATGGTAACGGGAGTACGTGGGAGGAATTAATGAGAGATAAAGCGGTATCTCGTCATTAAAACATAATAAGTGAAGTATAGGGCGTTATAAATCATACCTAAACATTTTTTTATTTAAAATAATGGTCCATAACAATATAAGGAAACATGGACATAATTAATGAAGTAAAGTGAGGATCCCTTACTTGGAAGTGTGATCCAAAAGGCCTAAGAGAGGCTTGAGAGAGGCCTCTTGGGATCTTGTGGGTCCTTGGGAGGATTTTAGAGATAGTATGTTAGGAGTTGGTTAAGATTCAAAAGGATTGTGTTAAGAGGAATGGGAGATTGAGTGGTATTACATAGGAAAGGATTGGGAATTCTTTATTATTGAGGTTTTGGAAACTACATATTAAAATAATCAAAACCACAATCCAACCCATTGTTTCTGCCCACAGGTTTTTCTAAAGTGAAGTGGAAAAAATTATTTTATATGAAAAATTTATGAACTTATTAAAATATTAGTCTTTCTTTTGTGGAGGTGAGTCAAACTCTTAAGAAAATCATTTTATGATGATAAAATGTTTTATAAGTTTTGTAGGGTCCACTAAGGCATTATAAAATAAATCAAACAGATATAAAATCACTTTATTTTAAAGTTAAAACATATATTTTCTGAACATAACTTTTATAGTATTTTATTATATCACTATTGGGTCATTATGATGTCCTAAAACAAGTTATATATTTAAACAGTATTTAATTTTAACCCAAAAATTCGATTGTCTCTGAAAATTATGAAAAATTAACCATTAGATAATTTCGACATCCTGAATCAAAAACTAATATTAATTTTATCCAAATAATTTTATAAATTTGTGAATTTTATATTTTTAAAATAAAAAATGACATTTATCAAAAATTCATTGGTTTTGAAAAAAGCAACATTCAAACCTTAATAAAAATTAAAATTATTTTCACAAAAATTAAACAATTATTTATATTTAATAGAAACTGATTTAGTAATAATATTTTATTAAAATATTATTTAATTCAAAAATCCATTAATTCTTCAAAAAATATTTCTTAATTGAATATAAACTAAAAATATTATTTGTGGATTAAAAACCATTTGAAAATTAACCATAATAAAATGAATGTATATTCCATATTCTATAAAAAAACTAATGCACATAATCATAGTGTTGGATTCTTGTTACACAACCCCTTATAAAACCCTTATAAGACC
Organism: Viscum album; assembly: GCA_963277665.1. Classification (NCBI taxonomy): domain Eukaryota; kingdom Viridiplantae; phylum Streptophyta; class Magnoliopsida; order Santalales; family Viscaceae; genus Viscum; species Viscum album. The sequence continues at coordinate 1,804,563,843 of OY728127.1, forward strand.
TAAGGGTAAGGTGTGTGATGGTGACAGACTCTTTGGGAAGCTCGAAAAAAATCTCTCGTGTGGAAATCCCTATTAACTTCCACTTCTCCCATAGGAGGTTCTATTCAAGCATAGCATGTTGAACCTCAGATTCGGCTTGGTCAAGAGTGAAACCCAATGATGCTACCTCTTTTCGAACCGCTGACAATTTCACTTTGAGTGGATATATTCTATGGGATGAGGCAATCGCTTCCTTTTTCTACATAAATTTGATTTTTAAAGACATATATTTATACTGATAGTGTGATTACTTTTCAATGGATATATTAGCAATGATAACAATTTATAATGGTATTTTAAAATCCAAAAACCGAAAACCAAGGAAGTGCATATTTTTATATAACTATTTTACATAATAAGACATTCAATTAGATCAAGAGGAATTTTCATTAAAAAAATTTGGGTCGTTATACATACTACCAAGAGACACTAGCTATTGAATAATATAAATAGTGTAGCACAAATCAAGACTGCATACCTGGGTATACAGGTTTCTCATTAGTAAATGAAATTTAGGGTGAGAAAACAACCAAGAAATGATCCACACATGCATCAAATATGACTAAACAATAAATCTCATCCCTCCCCCAACACCCTCACACAAACACCACATATTCACATCATAAAGGCTTAAAATATATCAATTTAATTCACACCAAAAAATGTGGTAAAATATATCAATAAATAACAAAAATTAACAGGGATCATTTTGAGGGAATCACATCATTTATAAAAATCCTTTTTAGAAATTTCCTAACATGTATTTGAAAAATAACTTATAATTAATAGTATATTTACAAAAAATTGTACAAAAATTTATAAAAAAAACTGTTGAAATTATATTAAACACTCAATTTTCATTTAAATATTAAAAAAACCAAAAATCCATCGAGTTATAAAACCTATTTTAACAAGGATAATATACACACTTTTTATAAAACCACCCCATTAAAAACATTAAAAACCCTCTTAAACCCATAATTTTCGTCTTTAAAAATAAACTACTATAAACTACTTATTTAAATATTTTGAAATTATTTAAAATATTGTATATATAATTTAAATAAATACTTTTCATGAATAATTATAATTTTAGAAACCAATAATTATAAATCCACCCAAAACCAATTATGGAATGTGTGGAACCCATTAAAACCATTTAATAAACTCATGAAGGGCACCATATATGTATATAATTAGATAAAAAATATTTTAAAATAACTCTAGATTTTAATGACATATCAAACAAAGTAATTTCATAGAAACACATACCTTAATAACTGAAATAAGTCTCCTTTGATGGAGGAGCGTGACCAAAAATAGAAAGGTCATCTTCAAGACCTAACAAATGAAAAACCAAAAAATTAGACTAAGAAAAACCATATGTTTTAACTCCTTTTTTAGGATGGTTTCTAAGATAAAATAATCCATATTAGAGAGAAAAATAGATATATAAGGAAGAACAAAATATGTGTTTACCATTAAAAATTTTCGGCAAACCAAAGAGGATGAGCTTAAAATCAGGGGAAAGAAAAATCCAAGAGTTCTTGAAAGCATTAAATTAATTAGAGGGGAAATAAAAGTGGTATAACACCAATAGAAATAATTATAGGTAATTTTAAAAATTATCTTTTAAGTAAATCAAGGTAAATCACATGTTTTATCTACACATTTTACTTTTTCGGGTGTCAACTGAGCAGGTTTCACTATAAAGGAAGTCGAACCACACCTAGTTTGACCTGATAGTTTACGAAAATATATGAAAAAATTGTGACACCAACTATAATCGATCTATAGCACTCTCCATGGTTTACTCATATAGTTTCCCATAATTATGTGATAACCTTACAAAATTAGTAAAATTATAGAAAACCAAATTTAATATCCAAAACTCTCAAAATTTCAAAATAGAAAATAATTAAACAATATTTTTTATGATCTTAAGAAGGGGTTATTACATGGGAAATAATAATGTTTTGTCCCATTATTTGTTTTAAAGAAAACATTCCATGGATCTTGATGTTTTTTAAAATCATGAATCTTTTTTATTGTAAAATGATCATTTTTCATAAAATTTATAAAACTAAATTAGGGTTGTTTAAAAAATTCATTGATAAATTTTCCTGAATATAGAATAATATAAAAAAATAAATTTAAACTATAGATATATGAAAAATTATTTTTTTAGTACCAATATAATATTTATTTAATAAAACCACAAAAAAAATAATTAAACCACATCATATTTTCCAAATTACGACATTTTAATGCTCTAACAAAAAAATTATTTTAAAAATAAAACCATTTTCTCCATGGAAATATTGTCCATATAGTGAAATATTATCATGGATTCTTAAAAAATTAATATGTTTTTATATTCTTGAAGTAATTTATTTTTTGGAATACTCAAAAACCATCGACAATGGGGGCCCAGAGGGGTCACACCTAATCGAAGGTGGGGATTTAAACAATATCACAAATATATTGGTAGACGTGATATAGGTTTAAAGGGAATTTACATATTATATTTATAAAGTGTTTAAAAAATATAAAATAATGTTAATATCAAATAGTTTAAATTTTAAAATGAAATTTTAATATTAAATGATTTTTATGGAATTTTATCTAAAACAATCCAAAAAGAGTTTTGTTGGATTTCATCAGGGAATAAATAAAACGAAATATGTGACATTTTTTTATATCAAATGTTGACATAAAATATTTAATGGTTATATGGTTACAAAATTTTTCATGAATACAATATATTTTTAATATAAAGGAGTTCATATTAAAATCCATGTAAAATGTTAATATGAAAGTGTTCAAATTTAAAAAAAAAATTAATTTTTAGGTTTATCTATTTATTGAATTTTTATGAAGAATGATTAAATTGTAAATTTTTTAAATTTTTTAATTTATGTAATGTTTATAAATGTTTATCTCAAATCTAAATTTTTAAAATACAAATTTATTTAGTTTACTCCTAGATTTATTTATTTATGAATATAAAATGATAATTTTATGATTAAGATTATAATTTATTTAAAAGTGTTATACTATTCATTATAAATTTCACACCATGTATATTTGGAGTTACATTCTGGTTATGATATATTATTCAGTTATGTTTAACCACAATAATAATTTATCAAGGAGTTATAGAATTGAATGTAATTGTTAAATTATATTTATACATATTTGTAGCAAGTATTTTATTGGAATTTAAGTCTCCCTTGATTATTTATTTATAAATATTTTTATATTAGGTTGAACTTCTCACTCACCCAGGGGATTATAAACTATCTAGAAAAGTGGTGTTGGCTACTTGTCAAACCATACCATCCCATTGGAAGATTTCCATTTGGTATGACTCTAAACCTTTATGTGAATTTACTTATAACTTATATAAGTATTTGTTTATATATGGATGAAAATAATTTTATTTTATTTTCAAGTAAGTGAGACAAATAATGAATTGTATAAAGATCTATATATCAGTATTTTTTTAACACATAAATTTGGTTGAAGGTATAATATAAAATGAACCAAATCAAAAGAATCATGCATACATAAAGGGAATACAAAAGATAAAATGGTGATATCTTAAAACCCATCAAAATAATAAGTGATATATTATTTACAAATTTAACCCTTTATAACATGCCAATCATCCAAATAAGTAGGTTTTAGAAATGTAGGGTGCCCATGGATTACCTTATCTAAGAGGTTAAGGTTACGAGTGACCCTAATATGATCAAGTGTGCATATTTTGGGTAATATTTTTGTTACACATAGTAGAGAAACCATAATAGTCAAGATAATAGAACAATAAAGTTATAATAATACATATTATATATTGTTAGATGAAATATCCACTCAAAAATCTGATATTCATATAAGATATAGTCAACATGATGATTTACCTAAATAGGGGAGTGATGAGAGAAAAACCAATGTGATCTAAAGCTTAGGGAAATATTGATCTTATACCACTAATGTATATTATTTAATTAAAAGAATGTTATTAATTTTAGTAAGATAATATTTAATTAACGTCCACATAAAATGACAATAAAACTTGATATTCATCTAATAAAAACATTTATTTTAGAAAAAATGTAATCACAACCTTGAAACATGACTTTTAGGTCAATTTGATGAAGTTGTAAACTTAATAGAAGAATAATATTTTAATTTTATAGAAAGATAATAATCGTAATTAAGAGAAAAGTAAAATTCTATATGTTAAATAAAGCAGATTATAATTAGATGACTAGTTTAGTTGCTCAAAAAATGGGTCTAGATATTTGGAGAAACATTAAATAGATTTACATGAGGTTTTAAAGTCATTGATTATATGTAATATAACTGAAGGAACATAATTCCATACTAATATAATAAATATTATTGGGTGTATTTTTTACTTTCAGTGGTTAAGAGATCTTTAATTTTTTATTTATTTTCGAAAAGGTTCTATTAATATAAATAAGTTTAGTTAAATTTTACCCAGTCTTATAAATATATAAGGGATAACTGAGTAATACATTAGATATCTGAGATCTAGTGCTATGTAGACCATATTTAAGGGTCAATTTTTATTTATAAAAAGAACATTTATGGGTCCAATAGTTAGCTAGGGTCACTGAAACCGAACGGGTTTAGGGAATTAAGGGTAGTGCTTCCATTATAAAAAACATTAAATACCAAATTTCCTATAAAACTCAAAGGGGTGTAAGAAACTCCTTAGTGAGTCAAAATAAACTAATAATGTTATAGAAACTAATACATTTATTTTAAAAATAATACGATAGAAAATGTATATTCTATAATTATTATAAATACAGAGAAGTTAAAAATTAAATGATAAATTTATAATGTGTGGTATTTTCAATCAAACTATGTTGATGATGTTTGAAGTTTTATAGTGGAGTTTTCATCCTAAAAATGGATGATATAAATAATTTGTATTATAGTTTCCACACACATTGTTTTAAATTCAATGAGTTCTATAACATGTTTTGAAAAGAATACAATGATAAAAGAGTTTTACCTATGATAAAAGAGTTTATGTAAAATAATTCAAAAAATATGAGGTAAATATTTCTAACTACCCAATAGTGGTATACTATAAAAAATAAAAATTATTTTTAGTATATTAATCCCAACACAAATAAAACCATATATTATATTTCTTTTAAATAGTTTATTTATGTAATTTCCAAAAATTGAAAAAATTATTTTATAAAAAAATTAAATTTTTGTTTTATTAATATATTTTAATAAAATAATGATTTAAATTGGGTGGAGGGAGAATGCATTTCAATTTATAATTTAAAATTTTGACAAATAAATTATTATATATATCTAATAAAAATTGAAATTAATATTATATCCTAAAGTAGTTTAAGGTATTTTTCATATAATGATATTAGTGTATAGAGATAGATTTAATTATTTTTAGAAAATGAGCATAAATAAATTATTTGAATGGAAATTTTTCAAATATAAGGATGATGAGATGTAATCATTTTCCAAGAAATGTGATAATCAAAGTCATTTACATAATAATAATGAATTTTTTTTAAAGTATATAAGTTTAAATGTAATGTTCAAAGAGATTACCAGTTGTATTATGAATCCTAATGTCACATTATTTTACATGATTTATTTATAAATACAAATTGATTAAAGTGAAATACCCTTAGTTTTAGGTACCTTAACATTTTTTATATTTTGATCTTATTTAATTCAAGGTTTTAGTTTTGGTATATGTGGATGGTTTTTAAGGGATTTTTTTGGGAATTACAATATTTTCAAGAAGGATTTACTATGAATAATGGGATATGGTGTAGACCTTTGGTGGATTTGGTGTAGATATAGTGGCATCGATGTAGGGGGGTTAGAGGAGAGATTTAGTGCTACTACATTTTAAACATGGTTTTGGTCTGGATACCTCACTATAGAATAGAGTCATGTACATAGTTTTTTGGTGATATTATATTACTTAGGGTTCCAACATCATGGGGATAGGCTGTAGTGTAGTCCAACATCCTCTTCCTTAGTATCAATAGTGTAGTAACCTCAAAAGTGGAATGTCCCTTTCTTTAATTATTCATATTTATACATGGAGATCACCATATATCTCCTATGTGCATTTACTAGCACCATTATGGTGTGGTCCTTCCCAATACATCAAGGTCTTTTTTTTCATATTTTCCTTGTCATGGTAAAGATTCCTATGTCATTTTCCTTTTTTCTAGACTTTGTATAAAATAACTTTTATAAATTTTTTGGAAAACACATATTATCCTTTCAACTTATAGGGTTACCATAGGCATTATTCAATTATATTATACATACGAGCTCTAATTTTAATTGATATTTGATCACTTTATTATAGATATCAATGAGGAATGGGGTGATAAGTTGAAATTGGGGTTTTTTCATTGTATCCTATGTGCCAAGAGATATAATTTAAGGTAGATGGATTATATCCTATCTCAACTTCTTCTAGAACTTCAATAAAATGTTTTTTTAAATTTTTTTCTAGGATTTTCCATAGAAATATGTTGTGTTACCATGAAAGGGATCTTTTTTCTATGCATTTTGGACATGTGTAACATTTATTGTTTTTATAAAACCCTTTTTTTCTTATGCTTTTAAAATGATGATTTTAAAATAATGGAATAGTTTTTAATGCATGATAAATTTTTGATAAAATTATTTCAATTAAAATACTTTATTATATAAAATTTTTTGGAATGTGTTTTGACATGACTTTGTTGGAATAAAATTATTTGGACGGGTTTGTTTATAAGTGTCATTGTTAAGGTTGGATGGGTTATTGTCGTAGAGTACCACAAGGAATAGTAATTCCAATATTGTATGGATGATTTTTTGTATGCATAGTTGAATGTATGGTATGATATTTGTGTGTATGTGCATGTGTGTGAATAAGGGAAACGTTATTCCAATAATGGATTTATGGAAATAATATTATTTATGGTTATATTACATGTTTTTTCACTAATGGATTTATATAAACTATTTTCATTATTTTTGAAATGTTTATATAAATTATGATAACGTATTTTTCCCTATTGAAGTGTGTTGGGAAATATTTTGGGAATACCTAATTAGTTTAAACTAACCCCCAATTGGAGTGTGTTTATAGACCTCATCTACTAGGATACCATGAATGGAAAGATTCGTTATTTCTCCAATGCTGGATCTTGATACCATGGGACTGGTAGGTGGTGTTGGAGCTTGAAGATGGTTTAGGTGCTACTAGGGATCACGTCACATGTTGTCTTTTAGATTTTTTTTCTTTTGATTTTATAGTTTCCCCTTTCAATTTTATATTTATTTTATATTTATTATCTTTTGGGTTGTAATTGTTTACAGTCATGTATCAAATAGTCTTGTGGATTTTTATGTTGAAATTTGTTAGTTTATTTCATTTTATTTGGAAGATTAATGCACAATGGTTCCCTATGTGCTTGGAATTTATTGTCAGCATTTAGATTCTGGGGTATGTCTGATAATGTTAGTATCATCTCCACCTCATATCAATCCAATGACTTAGCAAGGACTGTTACAAATGGTATTATTCTTGGTTTGCCTATTTTTAATTTGGAGCAATGAGATTGGAATGTCCAGATCCAAGTCATTATTTCTTAAAAAGAAATATTAATCCTTTTATTGTAACAACATGATATTTTAAAAGTACACTCTGTTAGATAGCGTAATCAACAGGCAACTTTGAGTCTAAATGAACTGAAATATAATACTAAAATACTATTATTTAAATAAGATCATTATAACCTAGTCATTAAATTGGTGGGTATGAATAAAAAACAATTTACGAAATTGGTATAAATTTTCCACTCAATTTAAATATATTTATAAATTCTTAGTAAATAAGTACTCAGTTTCTAATAAAATCATTTATTTCAAAAATGATTTTTTATAGCTCTTTAAGGGAAAATATTGTTATTAAGTTTTATATATATTTGAAATTTTATTTTATAAAATTAAAATAACTCTTAAAATAATCATATATATATTAATTTTTGTTTAATTTTTAAATTTTTTAGAAAAAAAAAATTGAAGTTGTGAAAAATACCAATGTTTGGTAAAACTATCGTTTCTTATTAATACATTAAGTAATTTAAAAGTACTATTATCCATTGATATTATTTCAATGTGACATAGGTATTATTTTACTATGTTTCATCCAATTAGTTATATTTATATTATATTTTTTCAAGATTTTAATATAAGTTTATTTTTAGGCTTTAAAACACCTTTTTCTTCTAAAAACAACCTTGAAGTGCATAATGATTATCCATTTTGACTAACTAAAATAACTCCTAATGAGGAATTATTTAAATTAAATTTATAGAATATATGACAATAAATATCAATTCAAATTCTTTTTTTGATGATTACATGTCATATAGTCATTGTAAGATCATCTTTTGCTTGAAAATGAATTTCTTGAAAAACCTTTTTTTGACACATTTGTGAGTTTAATTTTAAATTAAATTCATAAAATTGTATGAATTTATTTTGATAAAATGGGTTCCATATTCTAAAAATAATAATAATTTATATTATATAATATTTTTAAACTTATTTTTGGTCATAATGTTTAACGTCTCGGATCTGGATACCACTGAACACGTGCTTCGTACCTGGTTGGTAACATGGCCTCAAGCCCGTTTCCCCAAATTCCATAGGATTTTAACTATCAGTGGGGGCCTAGGCTGTAATATTTGGGAAACTATGCCATTATTGGTCGAGTATAACACATTAAAATAATAATTTACAATAGTTTAAGCAATAATTACTATTCAATTAAAACAAACAATGAAATACTGATAATAAAGATAACCAGATGTCATAACAAACAAAAGATGATGCTTCCTATCACAAGTTCTATGAAATTATCCAAAACTAGATTAACTATATTCAGATAAAAAATAAAATACAATGGTACATAAATACAAATAAAAACTTAAAAGCATCACAGGCCTCTACTTGGTCACAGGCTCTCCTGGTCCTAAATAACAAAAGAAGTTCCTATAGAAGGAATATTTCCCTTATCAACACTAGAAATAATATAATCTATTTGGGCCCAAAAGCATGACCCAAAGTGGTGTGATAAATAAATCTCAATAGGAAACCACCCAAGATCTGTGCCTATCTGACAATGAGTATATGCAGTTGGTAGTGTACAGAAACTAAAATGAGTAAATAATGAAGTACTAAAAATTAAACAATACTACTAGTATTGTTTCAATTTATATTCAGTTTATTTTCCTTAAACAATTCAGTTACATTGAATTATAAACATCTCAAGATCTGTACATAACCCAAAAATCCCCCATATCAAGTAAGAAAAATAAATGTCTTGAAAGACCATCTAAACAGTTATAAGGGAAGATTGAATAAAAACTTGTGCATTGGCTTGGAAGACATGTCATAAATATTTCCACTAGATATTAAGTTCAAAACCTCACCCATGGGCATAGAAAAAACATGCCTGCATGTATTACACAACCCCGCCCATAGTCATAACCAATCCTCACCAATAGAAAAAACAAATCCTCACTCACATTCAAAACAAATCTTTACCTAGAGGAATGACACAACATCGCCCACAGGTATAGCACCACCTCACCTACAGGCATAGCACAACATCACCTACAATCATATCACATAACAAGGGACCATGTAGATTAAACTATTACATGGCCAACATTGATCAACTCACCTGGGTAATTCATAATACAATCCTAACATGTAATCTAACAATAAAAATGATTAAAAATTGTTTATCTCACGTGGGTAAACATTTATTTGAAGAAAATTCATTATACACAACTATTAAAAGGGACAAAAAGGAAAGACCATAGGAATCCTTGGATGAAATGGATAAACATTTTTTATCCAAGGTAAATTCATCCACGGTGTTTCCCTTGATCAAATGCAATAAGATCAACATGCTTCAATTAGTATAATTAATCACCTAAACATCTTTAGGAATCAACACAAGTCAAAATCTCAATAAACATGACACCTAAAAAATGGGCACGCAGCACTCAGGAACATATAAACCACATGACAATTAGAAAAGGATCAATACCACCTACCCTATAGTGATATGGATCTTCTCGTCCAGTTTCGACTTCTAATTCAACATATAACAGAGTATATCTTCAAAACAAGCATAAAAACTTAATATTTGATAACTATATAGAGAAGAGAAATCAAAAGGAATAGATCAAGAGGAATCGACAACATGATAAAGGGATTCCAACTCAATTGATGGTGTCCAGATCAAAGTTCGAATGAAAAAACATGTGTTGGAACTGTCATTTGGGGAAGCTTCTAGAAGAATCCCATGGGTGAGGTTCTATAGATTTTTACAGAAAATGAGTCAACAGACTATTTTAGAAAAAAACTCGCTCGTCATGTACAGAATTTGTACTTCAATTACAAAATGAGTGGGAACATGATTTGTACCACAAGTACACAGCGTGTACCTGGCCTGCATCCATTTTTCTACATTTTTCTCCCCTTCATTCCCAATGGAAACCCAATCGGCCCAAGGCCAAGAATAGGGTTTAAGAAAAAAAGGAAGTTAAACAACATTTAATCCAACAGAAACTATTTTTTCCTCAATAAAGTATAGAGATCTTAAAAACATTAACCCTTAATTAAATTCATCCATGAATTTATTTTCCAAGGGTGGAGAATAAAAATCAGAGAATAACTCTGACCAATAAGCAATAACGTCAGCCTCCATCTCCTAGGTCTTTTCATGATGTCGGTCATGCTTCCATAGCACCCATAATAGAAGAACTAATTAGCCTCAGAGAACCTTCTTTCTATTTCCAATGATATTAATTTAATTATCTTCAAAATATGCATCAACCTTAATCTTAACCTCTTTAGGATAAAAAAACATGAGATGGGTTTGAATGATTGTGGCATAGTGGAGATACATTGAAGACATTGTGCACGGTTCGGTACCTATAAGGTAACTGCAACTGATAGGAAACAATCCCAACTCTCTCCATAATATCAAACTGCTCAATATATCATGTTGAAATATTACCCAGTATCCTTATCGACTCTTGTCCATGTTTTGGTGAAACACACAATAAAACTAGATCCCTAACCAAGAATTATTGAGGTTGTCTGCAACTATCACCATAATATTTTTTATGGTAGTGTGTAGTATCAATCCACTTCTAAATATACTAGGACTTATCATAAGTATCTTGCAGGAGACAGGGTCCAAGTCAAGCTTCCTCACCCACCTCCAGCCATCATAGGGGTGATCAGCATGGCCTACCATAGAAATCCTCATAAGGTTCCGTCTCTATATTCACCTAGAAAATATTATTGTAAGAAAATTAAATTAGAGGATATTCTTCCCTGAAGAGCCCCTGAAGTCTAGGACACATGATCACAACATGTCCTCTATCACCTATATAATATGATCTGACTTTCTACTAGTCTGAGGGTGGAATGTTGTGCTGAGAAGCACCTGTGTATCGAGCTCCCTATGAAAACTTTACCAAAAATGAGATTAAAAGAGGGAGTACCTATCTAAAACTATAGAATGAGGGAACCCATGAAGTCATACCACCTCAAGAATATACAGCTTCCCAATCTCATCAACACCAAAGGTCTCCTTGATCAGAAAGAAGTGAGAATCCTTCGTAAGTCCTTCAACCACCACCCACACAACGTCATTACCATTGGGTGAACTGTTTAACCCAGTCCTAAAATCCATCATGAAATCATCCCATTTAAACTATAAAATAGATAATTTATGTAAAATCCTAGATAGTTTCTGATGTTCTACCTTCACTTGTTGACAGGTGGAACACCTCATAACAAAACTAGACACTTTGTTGGGTCGGAAGAATACCCCAAGGAGGAAAGATGGCAAGAGGGGGGGTGAATTGCCTTTTAAAATTAATTAACAATTTAAAAATCAAAGTGAAAGAATGCAGCGGAAATAAATAAGGCAAGACACAAGAAATTGATAACGGAGTTCGGCCAAAACCCGGCCTACGTCTCCGCTCCCAACTCAACCGTTGAGAGATTCCTACCGCTTGCTTTTCAATGGTTATAGCAAGAAACCCACTAGGCTTTGAGGTAGCACTAGGACCTATTACAGCTTGCTTTTATTGGTTAAGCAAGAACCCAATGCTTTTAATGGTTAAGCAATAACCCACTAGCCTTTTTAACGGGTGAAGGCTAGCTCACCGACAACTCAAGCCCTTTAAAAGGAAAGGCTTGAAAAACCTCTTCACACCTTAGTGGTGGTGTGAGAACCCAAAGAAAGGGAGATGAGGAAAGAGTTTGGGGTTTGTAGGCACAAACCCAATTTTAAAGCTCAAAAAGAAATAAAACAATAAAAACCGTTATTTAGGAAGACTTGGGCGCCAAATGATTGGTGGAGCTGATGTAGCGTGCTTCTCCCAAGCTTCTTGAGGTGCTCCTTGGATTGGAATTGGATTGAGCACTAGAGGATCCTTTGAGGAAGTCCACCGGAGGTTGGCCAATAGATGGAAAATGAGTATAGTGGCTTTGTAAATGTTTCGGTTATTGTCCGGGGCTTCCTCAGCCTTTATTTATAGGCTAGGATCCTTTGGGGAGGCTTCGGAGCCGTTGGAGAAGGCTTTGGAGCCGTTGGAGGCCAAAAGAAGGTTGACTGGTCAACCCCAACGGCTAGTTTGACTGGGCTACCGGCTGGCCGGTACAGTCCCACCAGTTGGCCGGTGCCTTGGATGAGAAGAAGAGTCTTGGTCCAGGCTCCACCGGTCGACCGGTGCAGAGCCACCGGCTGGCCGGTGGCAAGACAGTAGCAAACACTATTTGAGCTGGGTGCCACAGGTCGACCGGTGGCAGAGCCACCGGTCGACCGGTGGGGAGGCAGTAGCAACCCCTTGAGTCTGGGTGCCACCGGCTGGCCGGTGGTGAAGCCACCGGTCGGCCGGTGGACTGAATTTCAGTCCATTTCTGCCTCTTCCTTGGTCAACTTCTTGGCAATCAAATGCCTATCAACACAAACACTTAAAACACAATGTTAGATAAAAATGAAAGTGATTGTGATCATGAAAATCAAACAATGAGAGGTTCGAGATGTACAACAATCTCCCCCTATTTTGATGATCACAATCACTTAAACAATTAAAGTAAAAACATGAATTGAAAGGAATGCTTAAATAAAATGAAATGTAAAGCAAAGCATGATCAAAAAAGTTTCTCCCCCAATCAATCAAGAAATTCTCCCCCTTTGTGATTATCAAAATAGAGTGGGGCATAAAACTTGATTGAGGGAAACGATGAATAAACGAGATTTTAAATCAATTGAAAATGATACAAATTGTTGAAAATTTTGAAATTTTGAAAATGAAAATTGAATAACAGTTTGAATTGAAAGTTTTGAATGAAAACCAATTGAAATTTGAAATTTGAAACCAAATGAAATTTTTGAAAGTTTGAATCAAAAATTGAAGAACAGTTTGAATTGAAAGTAAAACAAAAAAGATCCTAACTCCCCCTAAATAAAAACAAAAAAATCATCGGGGAGAGGGATTTTGAAAAGAGACAATTTTAGGCCCGATGAGACTCGCAAGAAGGGATTTTTCAATCCAAACTTGTCTCATAGCGGGTCTTCTCCTATAAAATTCATCGGAAAAGAAAATAGACTTTGGTTGGCCGTACCGGGCATTTTTACAATTACACTCATAAATGAGATGCCCGGTTTTCTTGCAATAATTACAAAATTTGTAATCGGAGCTCCCCCTTACAAAAACAGTTTGAGCATGGGAGGAGGAGGCTCGGTTGGTATAGCCAAGTCCATTGGTGGTTCTAGAAACACGTTGGGAACCAAGCAAGTTGTTCAAATTTTGTTCACCTTGGGTGAACTTGGCTAGGGTCTCCCTTAGGTCTTTGATGGTTGATTCCATAGAATCAACATTTGGAAAATTTTGGATTTTAAGGGTGAGTTCCTCGTTCTCTTTGAGAAGTTGGTCTTTTTCGGAGGAAAGTTTTTTGAAAGACTTTTTTAAAGCAACAAATTTTGAAGATAATTCATGAAAACCTTTTTCAAGTTGGTCTCTAGCATGTGAGAGATCTTCATAAGATAAATGATTTAAAGAATTGGAATTTGAAGAACAAGAGGAAGAGGAATCAGAAGATGTTACCTCATGGAATGCCATTAGGCATTTGTTACCGTTGTCGCTCGAGGAGGAGGAGGAGGATGATGTGTCACTCCATGTCGCCTTGAGGACCTTCTTCTTTCCTTTGTCCTTGGCCCGTTTCTTGTTGAGTGGGCAATCGGGCTTGTAATGGCCCTTTTCGCCGCACCCGTAGCATTTTACCTTGGGCTCGGTTTTTTCGGTGGGTTCTTGCTTTCGCGCCTTGCGGGATTTCTTCTTCTTCTTATGCTTCTTCATAAATTTATGCATTTGGCGGGCGAGATTCTCCATTTCGGAATCGCCGCTTGAAGATGAAGGAGATGAGGCAGATGAGGATGATGAGGAGGGGCTTACTTCTTTTTGTACCTTGAGGGCGATGTTCTTTGGTGTCTTGATTGGTGTGCCCTCCTTTTGTGCTTGCCTCCTCATCGTGATCTCGTACGTCATGAGAGATCCGATGAGCTCTTCTACCGGCATGTTTTTTACATCCTTTGCTTCTTGGATAGCCGTCACCTTTGGTGCCCATGTGCTCGGTAGGACCCATAGAATCTTTTTGACCATTGTTTCAGCTGAAACATCATCACCAAGGGACTTTCTCCCATTGCAAACATCAGTAAAACGAGTAAACATTTCGGTGATTGACTCGTGTGGGTGCATTGTGAAACTCTCAAAGTCTTGACGATACATATCTAACCTAGTGTCTTTGACTTTGTTAGTGCCCTCATGGGTCACTTCCAAAAGTTTCCAAATTTCGTGTGAGGTAGTGCAAGTAGAAATACGATTAAACTCATTACGGTCTAACCCACAATGAAGAGCATTCATGGCTTTGCCATCAAGCTCAAAATTGGCAATATCTTCGGGGGTCCATTTAGATTCATCCTTACTAGAAAGAGTGTAGCCTTGCATAACTATTCTATATATAGGATAGCCAATACTTCTAAGAAAAGTAATCATTCGAGTTTTCCAATATGTGTAATCAGTTCCATCGAAGTATGGAGCCCGAGTCATGGAATACCCTTCGGGTGCTTGTGAGGAAGAAGCCATCACTATGGATTTTTCGTTTGTAACCGGTTAAGGTATTACACAAACGCTCCCTCTGATACCAATTGTTGGGTCGGAAGAATACCCCAAGGAGGAAAGATGGCAAGAGGGGGGGTGAATTGCCTTTTAAAATTAATTAACAATTTAAAAATCAAAGTGAAAGAATGCAGCGGAAATAAATAAGGCAAGACACAAGAAATTGATAACGGAGTTCGGCCAAAACCCGGCCTACGTCTCCGCTCCCAACTCAACCGTTGAGAGATTCCTACCGCTTGCTTTTCAATGGTTATAGCAAGAAACCCACTAGGCTTTGAGGTAGCACTAGGACCTATTACAGCTTGCTTTTATTGGTTAAGCAAGAACCCAATGCTTTTAATGGTTAAGCAATAACCCACTAGCCTTTTTAACGGGTGAAGGCTAGCTCACCGACAACTCAAGCCCTTTAAAAGGAAAGGCTTGAAAAACCTCTTCACACCTTAGTGGTGGTGTGAGAACCCAAAGAAAGGGAGATGAGGAAAGAGTTTGGGGTTTGTAGGCACAAACCCAATTTTAAAGCTCAAAAAGAAATAAAACAATAAAAACCGTTATTTAGGAAGACTTGG
This sequence comes from Viscum album, assembly GCA_963277665.1. Taxonomy (NCBI): domain Eukaryota; kingdom Viridiplantae; phylum Streptophyta; class Magnoliopsida; order Santalales; family Viscaceae; genus Viscum; species Viscum album. The sequence continues at coordinate 1,804,579,753 of OY728127.1, forward strand.
GCGCCAAATGATTGGTGGAGCTGATGTAGCGTGCTTCTCCCAAGCTTCTTAAGGTGCTCCTTGGATTGGAATTGGATTGAGCACTAGAGGATCCTTTGAGGAAGTCCACCGGAGGTTGGCCAATAGATGGAAAATGAGTATAGTGGCTTTGTAAATGTTTCGGTTAGTGTCTGGGGCTTCCTCAGCCTTTATTTATAGGCTAGGATCCTTTGGGGAGGCTTCGGAGCCGTTGGAGAAGGCTTTGGAGCCGTTGGAGGCCAAAAGAAGGTTGACTGGTCAACCCCAACGGCTAGTTTGACTGGGCTACCGGCTGGCCGGTACAGTCCCACCGGTTGGCCGGTGCCTTGGATGAGAAGAAGAGTCTTGGTCCAGGCTCCACCGGTCGACCGGTGCAGAGCCACCGGCTGGCCGGTGGCAAGACAGTAGCAAACACTATTTGAGCTGGGTGCCACAGGTCGACCGGTGGCAGAGCCACCGGTCGACCGGTGGGGAGGCAGTAGCAACCCCTTGAGTCTGGGTGCCACCGGCTGGCCGGTGGTGAAGCCACAGGTCGGCCGGTGGACTGAATTTCAGTCCATTTCTGCCTCTTCCTTGGTCAACTTCTTGGCAATCAAATGCCTATCAACACAAACACTTAAAACACAATGTTAGATAAAAATGAAAGTGATTGTGATCATGAAAATCAAACAATGAGAGGTTCGAGATGTACAACACACTTTTCTCTTTATACCCAACCACCAATGCTGACAGCACAAGTCACGATAAATCATGGTAACTATAGGATGCATCGCCCAAGATGAATCATGAAAGTCCCACATCAACTCATCACGTATGTCCACTATAACCTAGACACATCCATGGATATTCAAGATCTAATCGTCACCTACTATCTAACCTGGAGGTGGACCCTCCCCTGCTATAATCTCCCATATGACTAGGTCCTTAGAATCTGATAACCTCATTGTCCTCACTCTGTCCTGGAGGGTAGAATTCAGAGCTAAATAAGAAATGAAATTTTTCCCATGACTTTCATGCACATCCAAATTCATCTTATAAAATAAGGATATAAGTTTACACTCACCACTGGCATCCTGCACGGCCTGTATCTGAGTCCCCCTACTCAATGGATCAGTCACTAAGTTGCCTTTCCTAGGTGTGTAAGAAAGCTCAAAATCAAAATAATAATGGTATTCCACCCAACCTCAATTTATCAAATTTAGGACATTCTAAGTAAATATGTATTTAAGGATTTTTTGGTCCTTATACAACACAAAAGTTCTCCAAGTAAATAGTGTCTCCAACAGTGCAATTCATGTACCACAATAGATAACTCCAAATTGTTTTTAGAGTAATTCATTTCATGAGGCCTCAGCTTCCAAGACTCATATTCCACAACTTGGTATCCTTTAATCAGAACTACCCCCAACCCAATACATGAGGCATCATAATAGACTGCATAACTCTTGACCTACTCTGGTAGTATCAGTACTGGTGCTGATGTCAGTCTCCCCTTCTTAGTCAAGCTCATAAACAGCATGGCTATGTGTGAGAAGTCTTTTATAAAATGATTGTAGTACCCAAATATCCCCAAGAATCTCCATATTTCAAACACATTCATTAGATTTTTCAAATAAACTATTTCCCTCACCTTCTCTACATCCACTGAGACTCGTGTATTTGAGATAATGTGGCCTAGGAACTGAATCTTGCCCATCCAAAAGTGGTACATTGTGAGCTTATTATATAATTAATTATCTCTCAATGTATTCAAAATGATCTCAATATGGTTGTCTTGGTCTTTCCAATAATGAAAATACACCAAGATATCATCAAAAAAACCACCACAAAATAATCCATGAAACGATGGAACAATCGGTTCATCAGCACAATGAAAAATGATGGCATTTTCATTAGACTAAACAGTATAACCAGATACTCATATAGACCATGCCTACTATGAAACATTGTTTAAGGTATGTTTTCATGTTGAACACATACCTGGTGATATACTGACCTCAAGTCAATTTTCGAGAACAACTGGGCTCCTCAAATATGAACAAGTAGGTTAACTATCTATGGGAAGGGATATTAGTTTTTAATTGTCATCTAGTTCAGTTTCTGATAGTCCACACATAGCCTGAGGTTACCATCCACCTTTTTCCAAAAAAGTACCGGTGAACCCCACGGAGAAGTTCTAGGTCTGATTAAACCCTTTTCCCCTAAATCCTTTATTGGCCTCTTAAACTCCCGCAGCTCCATCATAGCCATCCTGTAAGGAGGTATGGATACCATTGAAGCTCCAAAGAACTATCTCGATCGTGAACTTCACCTCTCTGACTTGAGGTAACCCTGAAATTTCATCTGGGAAAACATACCTCAAATGATCAACCACTATATGGAAATATGTCTGACATGTCTCCTGGCCATCCAGATATAGACTCGCAATCTAGGTTTTCACTCCACCCAACCCACGATACTGGGGTCTATAACTCCCCTCTTGGACATCCCATTCACCTTCGTGTATAAATGATCCTCCTATTGGTTACATAAATCTCATCCTATAGAGATAGCAATTGATAAAGGTGAGAAAAGGAACCAACCAGTCCATTCTAAGAATGACGTCAAATCATGTCATCTCTAAGACATATAGATCCCAAAAGAAGTGACACCCACCAACCTCAAGGGGAACTCCTTACACTGATTCATGCCTTCTGTTCTTATCCCTAAAAGAGTTTCTAGCATCATATTAACTTTATAATAGAAAACACAACACCGAAGGCTTTATACAATAGGAACAAATATAAAACTATACAAATACATTGTATCAAATATTGAAGAAGATAAAATAGGGGTGACAAGAATAGTACTTATGATAGTAGATAGTAGGTGATCGTACTCATGTTAGGTATGTTTCACTACATAGGTTTGACCAATACTATGACCCTACTATACTACCTGGTTACCCTAAACTGATCCACCATCCTATCACAGAAACCCTGGGGTCTGGCTAATATGGCCACGACTACAAACTCATCTTGAACCCCCTGAATCCCCACAGATACCAGACAGTTGATAATTCACTAACCTTTCTCCTGAATATGGAGTCAGTGTAGAACCTCTCTCACTAGATGCTAGTGGAAATTCCATACAGAAGCGTTGTAGATGGCCCTTCTTAGTACAAGATCGGCACTCAAATGGGTCCATTATACACTACGGTCTTATATTCCCAACTCTTCAACACTAGTAGAACCTTGCTTGGACACTAGAAGAAACATTATGACTTCTCGTATCACAGTGATAAAACTCCATTCGAAGTTTCTTTCTCCCAGTCTAAACAGTACTAGATCTCGATGACGAACAGCCCTAGTTTTCACCTCTTGCTTCCCATTGATTATTCTCGGTAATCATCACCTAATTCACAATGGAATATAAAGAAGGTAAAGTAACAACATTCACCTATAATCAGCTGTCATACCTGATACCGTCCTCTAATATCCTATCCCTCGATGTCTCATCACCAATTATAATAGTTTTGAATCTATGATTCTTAGTGAAACGGGCAGATTAGTCCATCACTAAGATAGCACACTGCTCCAGATGGATGAAATCTCAAGATATATTGGCCCTCATTGTCTAATGAAAATAGTAGTCATAGAATACAATATGAAAATACCGCCATTCCATATCTCGATGACACTCTATTCGGGTGGTAACATTTCACCACCTTTTGGATGAATCACACAACATATTTATTGTGAGATTAAACCTCCCCTTAGAAGGATTCTCTAGATTATCAAAGATAGAAATACGGATTCCAGTAAAGAATCTATATCCTATGGTCCATCATCCCCTGAAAATGTTGGCAAATGTTACTAATAGAATAATTGTATCATTTCTTCCATAGATGTGGTAGGCTGACATGCTCCCTAGATGGTCTGTATAAACCTCATAAATCCTTCACAAAAAATTATATCCACACCTATGTCTAGTATAATATCTAGTGTCGCAACAAGAATATCTTTAGGAACCTCTAGTAGACCATGAGCTACCACCTATGGGGTACGGTCATCACCACTTCCATAGTGTACAGCTAGAGGTGTTCATGATGGAATGACTCTGCATGGTCTAGAACACACCTCAGTTCAAGCTTATAATCAAGGTTTTCCATTCAAGAGTTTCAAAAACAAATTAAAGAGACCATAAAAGCTAACAAAGAGGATTATGCATCATGTAGAACCCACACACGGTAAGTACCCTCTAACATTCACAAGGTTTTGTTCTCTCACCGGCCTAGGAATGTAAGCACCCTAGGTACATGACGTATTAGTCAGGTTTTCGAACAGAATTCCCCAAAATCTCCCGCTGAACCCCCATTTTAGAAAATCAAACCAATGGTATGCCAACTTCAGATCTGTGGGGTCCATACTCCCCACGAATCAAATCATGGAATCCACATGCAATACCTCAAAATATAATTCCATATAAGATAGCAACATGATTCACAAAATTATCATCCAAGAGGTCTCATACACCTCAATGATCAATGTTTGGCATCCATCCCTAACATATCATAACATTATTAAATATAAGTATAAAACATGGTCAACCAAATTTTGATCCATGAGGGCCCATACACCTGAGGGATCAATGTTTTTTATCCATATAATCCATACCATAACACATATCGTTACACCTATCACAATAGTAGGCATATCTACCATGGTAAAAATCACACAAACATGCATATCTTTCATGACATTTATCACAACATCATGAAATTACTAATTCTTCTAAATGGCGTGGCAAGAATGCATTGCATGTGATTTTAACAAGTTCTTAAATGTTTCATGAAATGTCATACCATCATTTCATCAAGTTTAAAAAAATGAACCCCAATGAAATCAATAATAATAGAAGAATACAACTACTTCACCCAAAGGTGAAATTAAAGCAACTGTAATTGTTCAGATGAAAAAATCACAATTCAGTTTGAGGTAATCCATCTTTTACCTTTATGAAGGGTAGTTACTCTCATGAATAGTTTATTACTAAATCCATTTATATTTCTACCTATTTCATTTGTCTCCAAATAATAAACTCAGAGAAAAATAAAACCTTATGATACCACTTTGTAATATCCGAGATCTTGATTCTACTGAACTAGTACTCCATACCTAGTTAGTCACATGGCCTCATGTGCATTTATGTAAATGCTAGAGGTTGTCGACTAATAGTGAGGGCCTAGGGTGTGATAGTGGGGAAACTATTCCCTCACTGGTAGAGTGTAAAAAATCTGAATAATAATATACATTAGTAGAAGTAGTAAATACAATAAAACTGAAACAAACAATAAAATAAGGAAAATAATGAGATCCTGAAGTCATAACATACAGAAGATGATTCTTCCTATCACATGTTCTAAGAAAGAAATGAAAATAGGATACATTGTAGTCTGATATGAAATACAATACCAAGGCATATAAAAACAAATGAAAACTCTGAATCATCGCAAGACTCATCTTGGTCACATGATATTTCTCTCTTAAATAGAAAATCCAGTACCTAGAGAAGGTTTCTTTCCCTTATCGACACCAGCAACAATATAATCTATTTGGGCCTAACAGCATGACCCAATTAGGGTGTGATAAATAAATCCTAGTTAAAAACCACCCATGATATGTACCTATCAATCCGTGATTATATGCAACATGTAGTGTACAGAAAGGAAAATAATTAAACTAGGAAGTACTCAAATTTAAACAATCCTACAAGTCATGTTTACATTTATATTCAGTTAATGTGAATTAAACAATTTGATTAAAATGAATTGTAAATATCTTGAGATTTGGCCTTAGCCCGGTAACCCCCCATATCAGGTAAACACAACAGATGTATCGAAAGGCCATCTAAACAGTTATAAGGGAAGACCAAATCCAATCTTGTGCTTCGGATTGGTAGACACATCATATGGATTTCCATAAGATATTAAGTTCAAAAACACGCCTGCAGACATAAAAATAACATGCCCGCCAGCATAACACAACCCCGCCAACAAGCATAACCAATCATATCCCATAGGAAAAACCAATCCCCACCCATAGGCAATACAAATATTCACCCATAGGCATGTCACAACATCGCTCGTAGGCATAGAACCACCACACTCACAAGCATATCCCAGCATCGCCAGTAGGCATTTCACATAACAAGTGCACATGTATATTAAACTATTACATGGAAAACATTGAAAAACTCATGTGGGAAATTTATAACACAATCCTAACATGTAATCTAACAATTAAATGGATCAATTATTTTTTATCTCATGTCGGTAAACATTAAATTTACTAAAATTCATTTTAAACAACCCTTAAAGGAGAAAAAAAGGCATGTTGAGAGGTATCCTATTCCAAAATGGATAAACATTGGTTATTCGAGATAAATGCAACCATGGGGTGTCCATTAATAAAACTCAACATGGGTCAAAATCTCAAGAAAGAGACATCCTAAAAATGGTTTGTGGCACTTTAGCACATATATACAACTCTACAATTAGAAAAAGGCACAAGACCACATAACTCATAGTCTTATAGATCCCCCCTCTACAGTAGGCTTTTAATTCAACCTAGAACAGAGTAGATCTAAAAACTGAGAATAGACAATCAAGCTTTGATAACTACGTCAAGAGGATAAATCAAAATGATTATATCAAGTGCAATCGAGATCATACCAAGGGGATTCAAATGCACTTGACAGTGTTTGAATAGGATTTTGGATAGAGAAATGGGATCTCAAACAGTCCTTTGGTGCAACTGTTGGAAAAATCCTCCAAGTGAGGTTCTATCTATTTTGACAGAAAATGTGTCTACAACCTCCTTTATAAAAAAACCTAACTGGTCCAGTAAATGATGTGTAATTCAAGTACATGATGTATAGGTACTTAATGTGTACCCCATGTACATGGTGTGTACCTATCCTATATCCATTTTTATGCATTTTTTCCCCTTCATTCCTAATAACAACCCAACCGTCCCAGGGCCCAGCTTCGGGTTTAAGCCAAAAAGGAAGATAAAAAATATTTAATACAAAAATAAAAGATATTTACTATAAAGAAGACCTGAGATCTTACATAATGAATAGAAAAAATAATAAAAATAATAATTATTATGTTAGACACAATAGAAGGGTAAATGTGATTAACCATATAAGTAATGTCTATAAGATGTTCCAAACATATTTATATTTAATTTTAGTTATTTTTATCAGACTTATATAACATTCACCCCATTGTTTTTTAAATTTTTAAATTACTTGTATTGATAGTGTCTTCGATTTTTTAAATAGTTTTTGGTATTTTCATGAATGCAACTTCTTCTCATTTATAAAAATTCATCACTTATCCTCTCATTTTAACCCTTTTAAAACCCATTGTTTTACAAAATAACTATAAAAATTTCATTCTTAATTCACTAAACTAATCCTAGAATCTTTTGTTTGATCATAAATCCAATCTTGGAAGGCATTAGGTATAATTATAGAAAGGTGGTCAGAAAAAGATGTCATAGTCTATACTGAGTTCCTTATTTTTTCATCTTATTTTACCACCTTAAAATATGTATTAAGAATTTTAATATAAAGAAAATAGTTTATGATATATAATTATATCTTATTATGTTTATCTAATAATATTAATTCATCTCCTATTCTGTGAAATGTGAAACGAAACCATAGTTCGTGTATAGAGCAGACTACCACATCACAAACCGGTAAAAAAAAATTTACATCATCGCCTCTCATGGATATTCATAAAGATGGATTTAAAAATTATAAATTATATTATTGAAATATTAACAATTTTGTAAAATTAATTTATCAAATAATTTTTTACCATACAATCCATTTAAAAATGATACCATCATTCGTGTGGATGGAGGACTACCTCCTCTTTTTGTGATGTGAGTCATTTTTTATTACCGCATAACATGGATAGTATTTGTAAGTTTATTTAAATAGATAAAATTATATTTAAGATATTTTTATAATTATTTAAATATATAATAACACTTACCTTCTTTTCCTCATGAGTGTCAGAAAGTTGAAACGATACACATGGGTATGTACGACCTTCCATCTCCATGATTGTAACATAATTGATTTTCCAGAACCATAATACATGATTATTTTTGAAAGTATAATTCAGAAATAAAAAATATAATAATTTAATTATTATTATTCTTTGTGTTATGGAATAACGTCCCCTTTGACTATGTTCAACACTCCGATTCTATTTTGAAAAAAGAATCTAAGTGTCCTCAAAACAACTGATGTTGACATAACTGATTAATTAATTAAATATGTCTCTAAAATAAATGAAGTAGATGGTTTTAGTATAAGGTATTAAACCTAGAAAGTTTCCTTAATTAAACAATTAATTGGTATATTTTTTTTATATGTGAGGTAAAATACCTATATGACAATCCTTGACTCGAGATAAAGGTTTCCATACAAAAATGTTCGTCTTTGAGACACATGTTATTTTACGCACCTAATTTCTTTTATATGGTTCATATTCATCCAATTTAAATGTTATATAATAATTGATTCATACTTCATGGTATTTTAAGTTAAAATTCACTTAATTAAATCATAAGGGTTATGAATCAAAGGCCACCAATGTGGTAAGGTTTTGTGGTTCAATCTTAATCTTATCGAGATCATTTATGCTTGAATTTCCATTCAATGAATTTATATTATTATTTTCAAAAAAAAAATATTTAATTTTATTCTCCTCTATTTATTCAAGAAATTTTCATGCAATACTACCATTTTTCTCTCTTGTGTTCTTATAATTATTGATAAAATGTTCTTAAGAACATTCAACATCATTTATCTCTGTAGTTGAAAATCATATTTCATCCAAATCTATGTTTCCTAAATATATGTAAAATAGGGTTTCTAATATTCTCCACTGATTTTTTAATCCCATTTTTACCCAGGAATTATTTAAAAAAAATTAAAGGAATCATCCATTCATTTTTTTAACTAGGTAGTTTTTGACTATTCCTATAAAAATGTGAAAGGAGTATTTTTGTAAAACGTATAAATACTGTATATAATTAATTTACATATTTTTATTTGAAAATTTCATTAACATTATACAATGATATTTTAAACGAAATTTATTCCCAAAATATTTTTTGAGTTTTAGTGATTCAAAAATTATTTTAAATGTAGCAAGGTTATTTTCCATGAATATTTTTTAGTCTGTTTATAAGTATTTAAATTCATCAATGACAATAAACATTAATGTTATGGATTGATTTTAATATATATATATGTGTGTGTGTGTGTGTGTGTCTGTATGTATCTTAAATATATACCTTTCTCACTCTCCTTTCTTTTTACGCAGTAATACAATCCCTAATCTCATTTAAATAATACCTTCATTATAAAATTTCCTTGGATTATGATATGAGAAAAAATTAGGAAACCCATTTATTTCCATGTGTAATTATTACTTATATTCCTTATGATTGATTTCCTTTTGTGGAAAATGTATGTCTATAAATGAAATGAATATTATTGGTGGTCTAGGAATTATATATCCATAAAATACATTGGGTAATGTTTTAGTCTCATGAGAGATCAATTATAGGATCATGGAGTGAACCTAATACATTAGGGGACATTTTTCACCATATGATGTTGTCTCATCAGTCATCCTTGAATTATGTTTTTTTCATGTCTTATTTTTCTTTTAAATTTCTTATAATTCCATAATCTTATAATACAATTTTCTTTGCATTATTCTTCCTTGTGAATACTCATGCGCCTTCTATTTTATGATATCATATTATACCTTTGACTCACATGGTATGCTTTCGTATCATGTTCTGTTCCTTAATAGTACTTTTATCCTTGGGACTCTCTAAGGGGATGCAGAATAGATGATCTAGAATCAACATGGGAAGAGGTAATTCCAATTAGAGGATGTGCAGGTAGAGGAGACTTCACATCCTCCTGAACAGAAACATGAGGTAGGCCCTACCAAAGAACCTCAGTGACATAAAGGTCTGTTTTTGGGAAACATGGAACATCTCATGAACTCAGGTGAAGAAATGGTGGAGGAAATTTTGAATGTTAAGTTGACACAACAAGTGGTCGACCAAATAATGGGAATATTTCTTTGAGTGGACACTGCTAAAGAGTAAGGCGAGTTGATTGATAAGCAGGGACATATATTGGTTAGAGTCTTCAACATGGGGTAGATTAACAAGGAGGAATACATGAAATCTTGTTACTACATGGCATATAATTATGAATAAATCTTAAAGGAAAATCTGGACACTCACGTAAATTCTTTTCCCTAGAAATTGTTTAGGGAGATCGATTCCAATCAGATCAGACTCTTCTTTAACAAATATGTAGTCTCTTTTGGTGCTTGAAAGGGTTAAGGGTTATAACTTTTCTCTAAACAGTGTTTGAAAATAAAAAAGCTACATTAGATCATTCCACGGGTTATCCCCTAAATTTTTAGGACCTCTTATGGAATTCGGAGCTCATTATAGAGATTAAAATAAGCAATTTTTTTTGCCTCACTTTGATGTATTATGAACCTTGGATTCCAAAGAGACTAGGTCTCATGAAATTTTGGTTATAAAAAATATATTTTTATTTTTCAAGTCATGTGATGTTATATATAAAATTGTGGGGTCTCTATAATTGGTATCAAATAAAAGGTTTAGTAATCCACTAAAACTAGGATTAGAAAATTTTAATTAGAACCCTAGGATTAATTTTGGGAATATGGTTAAGTATTGAAAAATATACTAGAATATTTTTGAGGTATAAAGTGAGTGGATTCTGAGAAATTACATCTATGACTAGATAGTACAAGTGGAAATGGTTTTAGGAAAAAATATACCTAGGGTTAAAAACTATGAAAATGTTACATTGAAATTGAATCAATAATTACATGGAATGTATAAATTTTCCTTACCTTGAATATAGTTTGACACTCCCATGGGATATGTTTTCGAAATTCAATAACTATTTACAAACCATTATGAATGTCCTGGAAAAATTATTAGGTTAGGAAGCCTAATAAGAATTATTATCATAGATAGAATGTGTTGAAACCTGGAAACACATAAGTTAGGATATACTAACAATTTATAATTTAATTATTCTATGTTTATATGTATTCCCTTTATTATAATAATTTATTCTCATCTTGTATTTTTATTACTTTTAATTAATGGAGGGAAATAGGATAAATCATTACATCAACAAATGTTATGGTAAATGTAATATTTTTTCTAATGGGATGCCTAACCTAATCGTGATATAATTTAGGAAACTTGGGATCATTCCAAATGAAATTTCTTAAATTATGACTAAAAATATGAACATATTTTAATTACAAAACAAATAAATGAGAGAAGGATATAATCTCATGGGATTTCAAATGTTGAATTTTAAAAATAAAATAATAGAGAATTTCCAACATGTAAAAACTTTTCAAAGAGGAACATTAGAAATTACATAAAATAACTAGAAGATACTCTATTTGCCAAAAAGGTGGAAATAAATAAGTTAATTACTAAATAAAAATAAAGAGTTCTACTAAAAAGACACAGGGAAAAAAGTTCAACCAAAGGAACCACAAATGTTTCAATGTTGTAAATGTGGGGAACTTGGTTATTATACATGTCAATTACCCAATCTAAAGATTAATTCAAACTCTACTATGTTATAAAAATAATTTTAAGGTAATGATTGAAGTTTTTATGATTCAGATCTTAAGAATCTTATAGGTGAAGTGTTTTATCAATTTTATTATGGTTACAAGAATCATAAAACTTTTAAGGATTTTTCTAAAGTAGTTTACTTTAATGATTATTAGAAAAAATATGAATGATACTAATGGTCTGTAAAGGTTCTTTTCAGATAAGGGGAAATTATATTTAAAAATACATGTTTGGGGAAAAAATAATATTGGATAAGTGATTGATATTTATATAATTATAGTAATTTATAATTATCTTATTTGTGGAAAATAATGATCCAGACAGAATATATTAGAGGTTGAAAAGGTAATTTGATTAATAATGTTATTTTTGAATGTATTCATTATAATATTTATAACATTGTATGATCAAGGAAAATTATAAATATGATTATTACATAATATTTTCCATAACATTATAAAAATTACAACCAGTAAGCCTAGTGACAACCTATCACATTTGTCAAGGTCGTGGGGATTAATCCCACAACATAATGGTGATATGGGTGTAGTACCTACCCCTAGAATTTGTGATGTACTAGTTAGTATTAAATTATTTTTACATAAACATTATTTTGGATAAATATTAAATTGATTTTGGGAGATATATTATTGGATTAAATATTTTTAATTTTTAATATTTTGAGGTGATTAATGATATTCTGGGAAACATTTAATAAGGTTGATCAATATATATATATATATAAACTTTATGTTTAACATAAAGTATTATTTTTGAATAACATTATTATTTTTCTGTAGATGTAAATTTCATTGTATCAGATAACCTTTGATTTTAAAACCTTATTTCATGTTGAGATTATTGAGGTTATTTAGAATATAGAGTTACTTATTCAAGTATTGATTTATGTTAAGTATTTTGTTTCATTACTGAATTTTGGAGATTCACGTATTCATATTCATTTATTTTATTATCTTACCTTGTGCTGACCATTTTGATTTTAATAAATATAATTGGAATAGATCTTAACTTATTTATGATTATTACGATTTATTAAAAGTTATTTTAAATACATCGGGCATAAAAAAATTCTTACTATATATTCATTCCTTAGAGTAAGTGGTGAAGTGTAAATTAATTGATGCACAACAAAATTACGAAATAGCGTTTATGAAATAAAAATATATCAAAAATTTAACATCTCGATACTTTAGGAAAAATATTCTTTAAAATTAATTCAAATTCATTTATAGCTTCTGTTTTGAAATATGCTCTATTTATCTTGAATTATATAAAAGATAAATTTTATCTTTCATTACACAGAACATTGAGTATCTTTGATAATTTTTTTTTCATGCACGACTATGTTATAGTAAACAATAATATACTTCTAAAATTATTATTTACAATGGTATTTTTTCCTCAATCTAATAGAGGAATTTATTTAAATTAATATTTCAAAACATTTATAATTTTAATATATCAAAATAAATAAATTTTTTGAAATATTAATATAAAAATTTACATTGGGGGAATTTTTGGTATTTTCTAAGAACGTTTATATTTTGATGAATAGTTAATAATACTGATTTTTAGTTCAAAATTGCAAGTCTTTCTAATTTATTTATATAGTTAAATAATTTTTTTAAATAGTTTTAAAGTATAATTATATAAATTACATATAAATTAATCCTAATTAGTTTTTTTGAAAAAATTTCACATTGAATTTAGATATACAAACTTACCAAAATTTTGATTGTTTTCACTTTGAAAAACTACATTCTCGACACATCTATGGGATTATCTTTCAAATTAATTTTCCCACTTATGTAAATTGATTCTAGAAAAACATAAATACATAGTTAAAATAAGTATCATATTTATATTTTAATAAGATTAAATTATTTTTTGACCATAAATATTAAAGAAAGTAATCGAAATCAGTTACATCGATTAAAGTAAAATTGCGCTAAATAAGGGACTAAACCTGACACATACGGGTCAAAATGACCTAGATAATTCTATAAAGTCCATTTTTTGCCAATTTTTCGAGCATATATACCTTTTATTTGAATTTTATGAGTCATTAGGATACATTTTCCTGAACAGGGCCCATATAATAACTTATGGGAAAAAAGAAAAAAACAGAACATTTCTTACCTTAAAAATTTATAAAGATTTAGAGTATGAAAGAAGCTAAATAATTTTATTTATAAAAATTATTTTTAAAGGTAAATTGTTTTTTATCATGGTAATTTATCTTTAATTTTAATAGATAATATAAATATTTGAAATGCATAACTAATACTTCTAGAAATATTTTTTAGTTAAAAATTAAATAAAATATATGTTTCTAAAAACATTAAAAGGTATTTAAATTTAATAAATTATTGTGTTCCAATATTTTTGTAGATAACCAAAGACAATATCATGGTCAAATATGTTGCATCGTGTTTAATCACTGTGTTTGGTATAATGACTATAAATCATGTAGTGGTTATTAAAAAAATATCAAATGAATTTATTATTTATCATGTGTAAAACCATTTTGTGTTATACCCATGGTTCTTGTACAAGATTAAAAAATGTAAAACTTGATAAGAAAAAGGATTTTTCTTTACAACTTGGTTTTATATTTTAACGAAAAATGGGAATTCTATGTACATTATGTCATTGTCTAAAGTAATTTTTTAAGGAATGTTGATAATATTATTTGGTTTATATATCCAATAAAATAGAACTATGTCACTTTTTATACTATGGTGTTGCAAAATGAGGAGTAGCTGATAGTTTCTTTCACAGAGATAGAAAATTTTTTAGGATAAGCCCCTAGAAGTTTTATAATAAAAAACTTTTCATGGTTTAATGAAAAAAAATCATTTTTTAGGGAATATAGATAATTATAAATAGTTAAATGAATGGAAAATTAGTATATAGAGAATTCATTGACCATGGTTTTTAGAGTAAATTTTGGAAAAATATATTCATGTTATACTATATAGAATTATTCCAATATTTTTCTTATCGTAGTTAAAAATTAAAGATCAATATCATCTTTATTTATAAAAAGATATGAAATTTAATTAGTGAATTTTACATAGTTTTAATTTGAAATATTTATAAAATATTACTAATAATAGAAAAAATTAATGTTAATGACTGGAAATCATTTAGAAAAATATGGAGGTTGTTTCCTCACTATTAAAGTTGAAATCTTTACTTCATTTTAGTTGTATGGTTTAATTAATTTACTTTTTACTAACCTATGTTATAGTTGTCAATTATAGAATTTATATTTATAACATTTTGGGGATGAAAACTAATAAGGATATTTTATTTTTTAAACTTTTAAAAAATAGTCTACTTAAATGGATTTGTAACATCACTATTGTATAATCCTTAGACGTGGCCCAATCTTTGAAAACCGTGTAAAAATTATTTTCTTATGGGTTTTTATTTATTTTCATAAATGAAGTGGTCAAAATATTAATTCAGTTAAAATATAGAACATGAATATTTAAATTTATTATATTTATTATCCTACCTTTATTCATTCCACACCCAGGGTATATTCTATAGTGGGACTAACATACATAAGGAAAATATTATCTTGTATAAAAATCCCACCACATTATCACCAACAGACCAAACCACCCCGGATTAGCTTAGACTAAATGATGGCATACAAAATCTATCAAGTTATAAAGTTTTAGATTAAAGGTACATTACAAACCACATTAATTGGGGATTAATATAAACAATACACCCTTATGTATAACAATGATTGTTTTTATGACTTTCCATTTGATATGTCTTTATGGGATAATCAAGACAAGATGTGACAATTAAATTACATGAGTGAACACTGAATCTGTATATGATCCCCAATCCAAGATAATACTACTATTTTTTCACATCCCATGAATTTTAATAAAAAAAATTCTTGAAAAAACTCAAAAAAATTCCATGAGGTGTTAATTATCATTCCACTCTCATGTAATAAATGTAAATTGTATAAATTGATGATAAAATGAAAATTTACATTATTAATAAAACCATGGTAGATTTTATAATTCAAAGATATGTATCACCTAAAAAATATTTGAAATTAAGAAAAAACAAATACATTATGTCCAAACCTTGGTATATCAAATACCTAAGGAGTTTACATGCTCTTTTTTAAACACATTAAATTTTTTAATAGACCTATTAGATTAACCTTCATACCTACATAAAGAAAAACATTACATTTCCCCTATAAATGTTCTATAAATAGATGGAACATTTAAAGAATTGTTTTAATATTTTTGTCCCAATGAGTTTAATTATCATTAATTATAGCTAAATTGCTTTAAAAAAACTAGTGGTATTGGGTCAGATATGCTATAAACTAGTCTTGGTTCAGTTTTAAACTTATTGATCAAAAAAATTCTTTCAAACCATCTAATTAGATGATGTATTCTTCTTATGATATAGAATTAACCACCATTGTCTACTTTGATATATTCTATCTAGTGTCACTACAATCATGGTAGAAAAGACCAAGATTGATATCTTGAATTATATTTGTTAGTTTTAAGGATAACATTACAATAACACATAAAAATAAGCTCTTTATTACCTTAAAACACCAAGAATACATCCTTATTGTTTAAAAAGTACATAAAAATATTATTACCATAATATAGGGATTGTCTCTATCATTTTATTAGTATAAAATGGTTATGCTCAATGTATAAGTGATATTAGGTCATGTACAAAATTTTAAATATATGATAAATCTTTTCATCAGAGCATAAAAAATATAATTAATGCATTTCCATTCTATAAATATAGAATAGAATTATAAATTATTAGACATGGATCATATAAAACAAGTAAAACTACCCCATTTTGAGTTTATCATGTTAATATTCTTTGTCACTCTACTAATATATATATTGTGGCTTAGAATAAGTAACAAGTAACATATATCTCTATAGATAATCATACATAGTGTGTAGGCTACTTCACCATTTTATTTTATTGAGAAACATTTTCCTAACCATACCTTTAAAAATTGTAAATCATGGATATAGATTCCAATGAGTAAAATTTAATCCATAAATAACACTAGAAATATGAAAATTATATGAAAAATACTACTTATAATTACAATATTCATCTATGTTTTTAACGAAATTATATTCTATTATTACATTAATAAAATTAATATTCCAACTATGAGAATATTTTTAAATCCATAAAAGGAACTTTGCAACTTTCATACCTTAAATACACTATTTGAATCTTTAAAAATATTTTGGTTGTATCATATATATGTCCTTAAAAATATTTCCATTAAATAATGAAGTTTTAACATTAATCTAATAGATCGCATAATCACAAAAATATAACCTGGAAAAAAAATATGAATGAAATTTAAAATAGATTCCTTTGAAAAGGTTTATTCAGAGTCAATACACTAAATTACCTCATAACTTTTAACCACTAAGAAATATTTATAAGAAGAAACTCTAAATTCATGCTAGTTTTCTATCATGAAAACCATCCACATCCTTTGTATATTACCCCTTCTGGTGGATAAATCTCATTTTAAACTTGATCTATACAAAGGGAATCCGTTTTATATTTAATAATCTATGAACGATTCTCAAAATCACAACACTCAATATCGTTTTGATAGGTGGTGGGTTCATCTTTTTGGTCTCAACCTCATCATCTTTTTTCATAAGAAATCCATATATATATATTACTTCTAAATATTCATATAAGGCATTGATGTTATTTTTATAATGAACCATGCATCACTTATATAATTTTTATTTCATTTTCTCATAAATATATATAACAACTTCATTTAAACACCCATAAAATCCAATATGTTAGTTTCTTTAGATATTATATAATTAATAAAAAATATTTCATAAGACTTTATAAAAATTTAAATAAACCTCCATAAAATCCAACTATAAACCCATAATTGGAATTTAACTACATATCAAATACAATAAAAATACATCAATTAAAAACAGGTGATATAATAACTTGGTGAGGGGAAAATATTTGATACATCAAAATATTTATGAGATATAACATGGTTAATCATAAAGTAATAGTCACCTAATAAACCTAAATAAGGAAAAAAATCAAAAAACAAGGTATGAAAAAGTGGTGTACCATAAAAATGTGTCCCTTACTTGATAGTGGGATATCATAATCGTAAGTATAATCTCATTCCAAGATTTCATAAAAGAATATATTATACTCTTTTCTTATATCCCACACCTAAAATACAAATAGATATAAGATTTAACCAATGAATTTGAGGGTTATAAAATATAGGGACCACAAAACCCAGCATTAAATGTTCATAAATATATTCTACACATGGAAATGAAATAATGAATGTGAAAATACATCCATTATAATAAAAAACATAAATAACCTTTGAAAATAAAATTGGTTATATTAAAAAAATTACAATATATCACATGTTTCTAAACTAAACAAAAATTATGGATTATAAGAAGGATTAAAATGCCTAAATATTTGTGGAAATGTTATGATATATTTTAAAAGTATGGGAAATATAAAATAAACAAAGAAAAATAATAAGAACCCTGAAGTAAAATATAAGAAATATTATCTAATGAAAATAGATTTTCATATCTTTTTTTTAGTGAAAATAATATTGTAAATATAAATAAATGGGGTGTAAATAGAAATGAAATATGAATATGTAAAATATTGAGTAAAATCCATAAAAACACTAAAAACAATTTAAACATAGAAATATGTGAAAGAGGAAGTCTGAAGGAGAAAACCATAGACATAGAAAAAAAAGTTCCATAAAGTGTGAGTAGACAATCTAAGAAGATATAACGAATGAAAATAATGTAATTAATAGTAAAAGTATTATAAAATAATCAAGAGATGTCAATGAATATTCTCTTAATGTTAACATCCAACTTACTTAAACATTCTCTAACTTCCTGTATAATCATCCTTGGTTTATTAATTCTCTATTATGGAATATTATTTATATTCATTAATTCAGTATTAAAAATTTATATTAATATTTTACATAATTATTAGTTATTCATAGTCTAATTAGGTTATATAATGTTAATCATTCAAAATATCCCATTCCTTCTTTAGTATGATGAACTTAACCATTATCCCCTTTTCATGGGTTCTCAATCTATATAATAGTAAATGTAATGGAAGAATGATAATAAAATTATCTCTAAACTGTTATACCCATTCAATGGTATTTCTGGTTACCATTTGAAAAGAAACAACCCATGGTTGATTTTTTTTCTTAGTGATTTTATCAACCATGGAGTTATTTCAATAATAAATTTTCATTTGAATATTTACTTTAGAAAATAGTAAACATAAAACAAATGAATCATATACTATATAAATTACTATTATTTAATTTTTCTTGACCCTCAATAATGAGAGTAATGATTGTAGAGTAACATTTTTCATGTTTGTGGTTGAATAAACCCAATAATGATCATACTAAAAGAAATGAAGATTGTAGAAATTTTTTATTTAATCCTTGAAAACATTGTAAAATTAATTTTTTTATGTATCACATGATAATGTAATGATTATTTATAATAATAAGTTAAAATTAATGAATAAAAAATAAAATGTTAAGCAAAGGATCGTTACCACTTAGTCAGACCTTCACCTTACAGCTTTATTTATTAAGGAATTTTGGGTTTCCTCTTGTGACCAGAACCTAAAAACAAGGAAGAGAGTCTTGAGTGTTATAATGAGGGTAAATTTTGATGTTAATTTTCAATTTTAGGATTCATTTTCAAATATTAGTGCATAATTACTGTTATAAGTGAAAATGGGTGACATTTTGGAAAATATTCATTATTTAATTGTTAAAGAATGTACATTTATGAGGAAAGTGGAATAAAAAGGAGAAATTTAAATCGGATCATTATTTAGACATTAAATCGGGTTTTATGACAAATCTTAATGTTTTTTTACTAATTTTTTCATCTTTTTGATATTATATTATATTTACCAAATTCGTCCATTTATTTAACTATTATCTAGGGAAATTTATTTTTTAAATAATAATGATATTCATACTACTACATAATTTTTATTGCTTAATCCAAATTCTGAAATCCATTTTATTAGAATCTATATCAAATTATGATGAATTTCATTATCAAATAAAATCCAATAATGACATGAAAATATCAATTTAAACAAAAATATTTATTTACCAATAAAATGAATCTATTTTTTATTACAATTATTATCATTAAGTTGTTTATTTATTTATATACGTCAACAATACTATTTATAGTTGTTAATATATAAATTAGTAACTCCAATATAAGCATTTTCTTTTAGTTATAAAATTTATATTATACACAATGAATATACATATCATAGGACTATATATATACCTAATGCCTATTTAATGGTCAATCTGCATATTCTATTGTAATATATTTTTTAGGATAATAATCTATAGATCATTCATTATATTCCATTACTTCATTTTAAAAATTCTTATCGTATTTATAAAATTTTTCTTTTTTTATAGTGATTCTTTTAGGTATGATATTTCTATGAGACATTGAACAACTATATTTTATACTTATAAATATATTATTAATTTTTATATATTCTCAATTCTTTCATTCTTATGGTAAATTTATAGAATTTATTCTTATTATTATTATAATAAAATTATACAATAATGTTTTATTGAATAGACTAAACCCTCTTACTCAATCTGTGAACATGTTCTAGTCCCAATAAATAATTCCCTCTTAAATTATCCACATATGTAAGATTTCTAAAAATCTTCACTTACATATCCTCATATTGTACCATTTGTATTCCAGAGCTGAATATATGAGAACTAAAATAATGGAATATTATAATCTCGGATTCATTTAAAATTCATAAAAAAAAGATCTAATTATATCTAACATGTTTTGAATATCCCTTTTAAATTAACCATCATTCTAAGGATCATAAATAGTACTAAATTTTAGTTATGTGATAAATTTCCATTCAAAATTTCACAAAAACATTGAGGTAAAATTCATATCGTGGTCAGATAGAATTGAAATTTTTACTATACAAAGACTTACCAATTCCTTTATATATATATATATTATGTAGTTGATATAGTGAGATAACATCTCAAATAATAATGAAGTGACATGAATTCATATGAAGATTAAATTGAAACCAAACAGAGTTATCAAAAATATGGTATTACAGAGATCTGTGATGAAATTTACTATGATGTTCTCTAATTTTAATGTGGGTGTGAATAATGGTTGCACTGCCCCTTTAAATTCTGATGCTCTTTCATTACTTTTCAGTAAACTAATAAATATGTTGTATACTCTCTAATATCCATTTTTAATTTATCCCACCCAAAATGAACTAATATATCTCTATATATTACTATCCTTCCTATGTGAATTGGTAAAGGGTAGTTATCACAATATGAAAAAGATCAATTTTTGGTTGTTTTCAAAACAACTATTAAATGGTTCTCTTTAATTGTTTAGAAAAGGATTTAGAAAATAGCTACTGAATCATGTACGTCTTTTAAGAAATTTCTAAATATTATGGGTGATCAAAACCATTGCTAAACAAAGACTATTTTATGAGTGGTATATTTATCACACATTGTTATATATAGATATTTCCTCTAAAAATTAAATTAAAACATTACGATTTATTAATTTAATTCATTTTTTTAGTACTTTTTCTCATGGATATTTAAATCACATGAGGCTAAATTCATAACCTTGTCATATTAAATGACGAAATAACAAAACACTTTATTTGAAACATCAAAATATATCATAAACCCTTCACCACATGAGGATAGTGTGAGAATAGATTTAGTGACTAGAACTTTCTTAATTTATTTGAGGTTCTCTTTACATTATTTTGTATAAAGAAACTTTAATTCCTTCAAATTTAACAAGTTTAGTGGGTTAAACAATCCAAATAATTTCAAAAAATGTGTAAATAAAATCTACCAAATCCATGAAAACTATGGATATATATCATAGTGGTTAGTTTGTACTATTATTCAATTAGCATTGTCTTTGAAGGATCTATAAGTATCCCCATTTTTGAGATTATACGCCCCAAAAAAGAAAACATGTTACTTCCAGAATTAAAATTTCTTATATTTTTAAAATAATGTTTCTTTCTTTATAGGCCTCAATGCAGGCCATAAATATTTTTCATGTTATTTTTTATTTTTATATTATATGAAAAATATAATCTATAAAAACCACCAAATGTTTATTTATGTAATTGTTAAATAATATATTAATCAATTCCACGAACATTTTTAGAGAATTGGTGTGTCTAAATTAAATCAAAAGGAAATAATAGTTAATATATTTTATATAGATGGTTGTAATAAAAACATATATGAATTTCACAATTATTTAATGATATCATGATCAAGGATGCACCTTTGAGAAAAATATACCACATAATGTTGGTTGAAAAAATCATCAATTTAAGGGAAATGATGTTTTTTTAATATGGTCTTTTTAAGGTCATAAATATCAATACAGATTATCAATGACCTATCTTTATTCATGAAAATGATTATGGATACACCTCAAGATGAAAAAAATTATCATAAAACCCTCAGTATAGATTATCATATAGTTTATTATTTAATTCCTATAATTATATCAAGGAAATTATAAAAGGGATATTCGATATGGGCATTGAGATATATAAAAACAATACATCACAGACAGGTGGAAGACCGGAAAACTATTCTTAAAATATATCAACGTATTCCCTTATAATGTTCATGTCTTTGATATTAATATTATCCATTAAAAAACTATTAATTCTAACTATGTTTATTTATTAAGTAACATGAGACAAAGTTATGATGGAATTTAAAAATAAAATTCATAATTTTAAAGGAATTTAAATATATATATGGGATGTTTTGGGATCTAAAATGACAATTACCTTTCCCAAAAATTGATATTTTATTTTAATAAATATATCTAATCCATTCTTAACATCATATCAGATTCTACTAGGTAAATAACCACAATATATACTTGAATATTCTTCTCAAAAATGGTAATTTGGGAAGAGTTTTGTAACATAAATTTATTAATTAAATAACTAAGGGTTTTCAATGATTAAAAATTCAAAATTATTTATTTTTTTCTTGAATATATTTATGGAACATATATGGTATAAAATAAAGAGTTGAAACCTAGTCAAATAAAACATTCACCATTCTTGAGTATATAATGATTTTACTTATCACCAATACATTTTATTGATTCATCTGATTATATGTTTGAATATATTAGAGAGTTTTGTTCATAAGTTTGGATATGTTGTCTTTCAACTAGAAATGAGGTAGAGTACTCTATAGAACTCAGTTTCCAAATCTAATATTCTGAATATAATGACCGTGATATAATTTGAAAAATTAAAGAAGATACTACAATAGAATCTTAAAAACTGGTTTATATGAACATTTGTTTCATATTAGGGTGAACAATACTATTATTTAAGAAGAAATATGTGTTGTATAGGATCTACATTGATTATCAAGACATTAAAAATATCTTGATAAATAAAAAGTATCATCTACCTTCGATTGATTAATTTTTTAACCTACTTTATGGGATATATATTTTTCAATGGTATATGTTTTAATAATATATCATTAACTTCTGGGGAAAATGGGATTTTTTTACTAAAATCATTCATATAACATATTAAAACTATGAGTTCCTAGTAATTATTCTTGTACTTACTAAGGATCCAGCAATATAAATGTATTTAATGAATAAATTCCTTAGGGATTTCTTTTATAAAATTTGGGTAGTCCTAATGGATGATTTTAATATATTTTAAAAGCAAAGAAGAACATGAATAATATTTTTAACATGTATTAAATATATTTAAGTATTATTTATATAAAAAAATATGATAAATGTGAATTATTGAACCAAAAAGTTTTCTTCTTTGGGAATATAATCATAAAATATGGTATTCTTATAGATTAGTAAAAGATGATGTTAATTAAATAATATACCAGTCCAAATAATTTGATATACATCCATAATTTTCAAGGATCATCTTAATATTATTAAAAAAATTGATATATTAACATTATTTTATAACCCACTAAACAAATTAAATTGTAATTAATTATGCCCATTTAAAAAAAGAATGTAAATAGAGTTTCAATTAATTTTAAAAAATTTGTCCTCTATAATTATGATCATATTTTCTTTAAGTGAGGAAGGATTTATGATATAAAATGATGTTTTAAATAAGTTATTGTGTTCTGTTCTTATATAAAATAAAAATGAGGTAGCCTATACCTATGTAAATTAAATATTCAAGAGAAATAGTTGGAAAATCATAACCTGGAGTTAGAAAAAATAACATTTTCACTAATAATATGGTGTAAATATATTTATATAAAAAATGTAAGATTTTAATACCAATCAAAAAATATAAAACTATTCATTTAAATAGATGTATTTTAATATTTATTGAATGATATTCTTTATAATGATCAAGGATTATGACTAATCAATTACATTAACATCTTATGAACACAAATTGAGTAGATTGCCACCACCCAAATATAGTTGTCATCAAAACTCACACCAAACCCATCACATGACAACGCCCAAAGGGAGTTCCCTATCCCCACATGCTGGAATAAGTGCCCGGGTATCATATATTTTTGTTTGGGAACAATTACCCAGATTATGGTAACATGAAACATCAAAAATAATTAATAAACCAAATCTAAAAAATACATACCAAACGAGGTTCATGAAAAATCCAAAACTGAATATATAGGTATAAAAATGATAAAATAGGTCCAAATAAAATTATAAATAGAATAAAAATATCCCCAAGTACTCCACATGACAACGGTTCAACACCCACAAGTCCTCTCCACAACGTCGCACCATGGATGAGAACTAACACCCCAAACCGACCTCACGCAAAGCATTTCCTTTACTTGTGTCAAACATGACTTAGTCTACTTACACCCATGGGGTGGAAGTAGGGTGTGACCATAATCCCAATAGGATACCACCAAGATATTCCATAGAGTGGGAAACATGAGATAAAAATCTAGCCATTTTTGATACCCAAAAAGTGGTGGAAATAATTTCTAAAGAATGAAACTTTGAAATGTAAATAGTTTTTCAAGGGAATTTCAAATGAATGAACACATATAATTAAAACATTTATGATGATTTATTTTCTAGAAAAAAAACACCATACTCCAAATATAGATACACAAGAGTCAATGAGCACCAAACTCGGGAACACCCCTAGGCACTGTTTAGTCTCGGGTCCCATGTACCTCATACCTCGGTGTAACGTAGCCATAGAAAAATATATTCTCATGCACAAGACACTAGTATATATGATTAAGATAACCTAGTGGTACCCAATCATCATCAATATAGTTTTTTTATTGTTGTCGTTGTCCATTTTTCTCAATATAATAGGGACAAAACCCATCCAGATCACAACCTTACAAGTACATATCGGCCCTCTTCGGTACCTGGGCTTCCCCCTTTGTGATCAAATAATTATCTCATGATAACAAAAGCCATTATCATATAAACACATTAGTTCTGATCATAATCGACTCAAAACAGTAGCTACACATGTCTTTCACCACTTACACCACTCATTAAAACCTATAGAATTTCAATAAAACAACATCACAAAACATAATAATATTTTGCACAAAAAATCCCTTAAAAACACCTTGAGCACCATGTGTATACCCATATTCATCAAAACAGAATTTTTAGCACCCAAATAATTTCTATTAACTAAATTTGTGAGTTATAAAACAACCCCATTTGGCATAACAAAAAATAGACATGTAAATCACCCAATTTAACATAAAATTGGTACCCAAAAATCATTTACATAACAAACATCACCAAGACCAGATTTCATAGCTATGATAATGAAAGTTTAATTCGGTAATAATATAATCTAATAAAATCTAACTCATATAGAATTTATTACCAAAGGAATCACCTAACACAATAACAAAAACCCGTGAATCTTTGTATAAAAATCCAACCGCACCACTGTCGCACCATAAGGAATTAGATCAAGCCTAAAACCAAAATAACGGACCAAGAAAACAAAGATCAAACCCTAGGTTTGAAACCCTTCCTACTGGACACAAGGAACATCAAGAATAGCATAATAAACCAAATGAAAAAGGTGTTAACTAAGTAATAGATTAACTTACTTGAGGAAGTTTGAAGTCTATCCACTAAATCCCACTTCAAAATGGAGTTACAATGAGGGTTGTAGGTGATTTGGGGGGCTAAATGGCTACAAGTTTTAAATGGAGGAAGAATGGGGTGAATTTGGATAAATCCCATGAAGGAAAAATTGGAAACTAAAAACATTTTTAATGAGCTGGACAAGGCAGCACGGTTTTCTTTCACGGTTTAACAAACTGTGCACCCCCTTCTGTCCACTCAAAATGTTTCCAAACCCCTTAAAATTCAAGAGGACCATAGGTAAACATAAGGGTGAAATTTAGACTTAGAATAAACTAGGAAAAAGTAACTTAATTGAAAGAAATGAGTGTGACAATTCTCCCCACCATGAAAACATTCTGTCTCAGAAAGTCAACCTAAAGCTTGATCGAAAAATCGGAATGGATACTCTTACACAACACATAAATTATGCTCCCATGTCTCATGTGTATCATTATTAGGCATTCAAAGAACCTGGAATACTGTAATAGATGTCCCCCAAAGCACCATTTCATAGAAGTCCACTCTTTTCACTAGCCACTCAGTATTAGAAAAATCAAGCTATATATCTAAATATGCCCAATTCAGTACATGGGATGTATCCGGGTTGTATTTATTCAACGTTGATACCTGGAAGATTTTATGGATGGATGTAAACTAAAAAGGTATTTAAAACTTATATTCCTCCTTTCTGATACACTCGATGATCTCAAAAGGTATGACATACTGTGGAGTTAGCTTCCCTGGATTTCCCAATCGACAATGGCCCAAACGAGGAGCCACTTTCATAAATACCATGTCACCCATAGAAAACTCTAGATCTAAATGGATCTGGTGAGAATATTATTTATGGTGACTATGATCTATCAATAAGCACTTCCTGATCAACTTGAACTTCTCATATATCTCCTACACCATACTCGGCCCCAATAGTAAGGTATCACCTACCTCATCCCAACATAAGGGGGACTGATAAGGCCAACCATAGAGAACCTAAAAAGGATCCATTTAAATCAAGGATTAGTAATTGTTATTATAAGAAAACTCAACCAATCCAAAATGGCTATCCCCGGAACCTCCAAAGTCCAGAACATATGCACGGAGCATGTCATCCAAAACCTGATTTTCCTGCTCTGTCTGACCATCCGTTTGAGGATGGTATGTCGTTCTCATCTTAATATGAGTCCCCAAGGCTTTCTGAAGACCTTACAAAAACTAAGAAGTTGAAAGGGGGTCTCTATTTGAGACAACTTCTGACGGCATGCCATGGAGCCTCACCACCTCTTGATGATACAAACAACCCAATTAATCCACTTTAGTTGTATCTTTGATTAGAATGAAGTGGGTTGATTTGGCCAGATGATCAATCACCAACCAAATTGAATTCTTACCCCGAGGTGTACAAGGTAAGCTGACAATGAATTCTATGGAAACCTCATTCCACTTCTACGTAGGAATGGGTAACGGCTAGAGAAAACTGGGGGGCCTTTGATGCTCTGCTTTCACCTGTAGGAATGTGTAGCATCTCAACACAATTTATGTGATGTATCATCTCATTCCATTCCTCCAGAACTACCGACGAACATCATAATACATATTAGTGGAACCTGGATGGACAACCCAATAATACTAGTGGCTATCCTCCATCACCCCCTTCCACAGAGATAATGGTACTACTGAAGGGCCCTTGAAGAACAACATGCCCTCGGGAGATGATGACCAATCAGGAGATGTCTCCCCTTCATGAAGAAACTACTTCAACCACTAAAAAATCTCATCACTAGGCTGCTCCCACTAAATTATCTCCACCATAGATGGATTCAACTAAAAGATATCCAAGTATGCACCTTCATTTTTCTCCTTGGTCTCCACATGCATCTGAGCAAAGAGTTCCATCAGATTCCACTCATCACTGGACATCCAAAATTCCTACACTGGAACTCTTCTGCTTAAGGAATTGGGAACTAATTTACAATTTCCTAGGGTATAGAAAATGTCAAATCTGAACCCCTACAAGTACTCGATTCAACGATGTTACCTCAAGTTTTGGTCCTTCTATGAGAAGCTATAGTCCAAGATTTTGTTATCAGAGTATGCCACAAACTACTCACCAAAGATGTAGTGAATCCAAGTCTTCAATGTGTGAATCATAGCTTGTAACTCCGATTCCTGGGTCAGGTAATAATTTTTATATGGTGACAGTTGGAGAGAGACATATTCCACCAAGTAATCATCATGCACAAGCATGCACCCAATACCCATACCTAAAGCATCGCAATACACCAAATACCCCTTTCCAGCCTCTAGAAAAATTTTAATGGGGGTGGTAGTCAACCGCCTCTTCATCTTCTTAAATGATGCCATACATTCTGAGTCTCATAAAAACTTCACCTCTTTCTGGGTTATTTTGGTCATCAGGGAAGAAAGCTGAGAGAAATCCCAAAAAAATAGCCTGTAATAATCATCCCGGCCAAGGAAACTTCTGATCTTGAACATGTTCTTCAGCTGCTCCAATGAAATTATTGCATTGATCTTCTCGGGGTCCACCAATACCCCCTCCTCTAAGATCACATGCCCCATAAATTTCACTTACCGGATCCAAAAAGTGCATTTGGACAACTTTCTATAAAGGTGATGCTCTCTCAAGGTTCCCAAAATGATCTGCAAATGATGCTCATGTTCCTCCTCAGATCTAGAAAAAACTAGGATGTCATCCATAAATACCACGAAAAAAAGAATCAATGTACTGATGGGACTCCTTATTCATGAGTTCCATAAATACCAATGGATCATTGATTAATCTGAAGGGAATGGCCAAGTACTTGAAGTGGTCATACCTGCATCAGAAGGTTGTCTTTAGGATATCTTTCTCTTTCACCCTGAGTTTATGATAGCTCGAATGAAATTCAATTTCAAAAAACCACCATTCCCCTTCAATTGATTGAACAAATCATCTATTCAAGGAAAATTATATCTATTCTTGATTTTCACCTTATTCATCTTCTAGTAGTCGATGCCCAACCGAAGGGATCCATTAGCCTTTTCATGAACAACATAGGAGCGGCCAAACGAGAGATTCTCGGGTGAATGAATCCTTTATATTCTAATTCCTACATCTATATATTTAATTTCCATAGCTTAGTGGGGGCCATGCAATATGATGGAATATATATTGACTGTGTTCCTTATACCAGGTCAATCGAGAACACCACATCCCGCTCTGGGGGAAACCTAAAAAATAATCCGAAAATACCTCCAGAAACTCATAAACTACATGAGGTAGTGCACTATCAGGATCATGACCATTATCCTCTATCATGAGTGATGATAACTAAAAAACAACATCTCCCAAATCTAGGAATGTATGCCTCGCACGACTCACCCAAGGATCTCACTCCCATGAAAAACATGACGACTCCCATCAGGTGATGTGAAACTGACCCACCACCTATAGAAATTTATGTGTTCTTGGAAGTTTAATAACTGATCCATGCTATGTATTATGTCAAACAATTCCATATTTAAGACCAAGAGGTCATACTCCATCTCAACCTTTGACACGGAAAGTGTACAATATGGACACCTGAGACCATGCCCCTTCTTCATTCCCAACAGCATCACTAACTCCATCACAAAAGACAACAACTCCTTTGGAAAATTTAGTGTGTCCACAAAACGGGTAGAAATAAATGAAACAAAGGAACCTGTATCAAAAATAGAAGTATCTATAGAAGATGCAATCAAAATAGTACCTTGAACTGTTGACGGTCTCGCCTATGATCCTACTGGTGCTAGATCCACCACATAAAGATGTCTGGTCTCTAGCTGAGGATGACCGATAGTCTCTAGTTGTTCCCCAAATTGGATCTTCCCAAATTATGACCCATCCATTCCTCCATGACCACCAAATCATCATCCCCCCATCCTTGAAAACTCTAACTTTATTTGGAACTCGTCTTGAATCCATTGATCCATCCCCATTCTAAAGTGGACATGCCACCCCACAAAAATGATGCAAGTGACCCATACCTCCACATTGATGATAGGGATTTAGAGGAAGTGTGATTTCAGGTCATATGTGACCCAATCTCCCACACAGGTGGCACACGACAGATCTCGCATCAGTAGCCACAGATGAAAACTGCCTGGAAGAGTGGCCTGAACTACCCCCTCCCTTCTTCACCCTGTAACAGCCCGAGATTTTATGAAAAATACTCTTTTTAATTTTATTAATGTCTTGTGTTGTACTCTACACCAAAAGGAGCTTGCACAACACACATCCTTGACTTGCCTTACATTACACGCAATCGCGACCTTCCTCGATAGCGTGTGTAGTACGCAATACCGAGTTTCACTAAACAAAGATATGCTATTAAAATATTATTATAACTAGCCGTTGTGAATAGTAATAACCACCTTTTAAAATTTTAGAAATTTTAGCTCTCAAAATGGACTTCATTTTTGGATTCGGAGTATCGAATTTAGCCTAAGGTGAAATTTTGGTACTTTTCGGATAACTTTCATATTCTGATGAATAGTGAAAATTACAAAATTATAATTAAAAACAATTTTTTTAATCAAAATAATTAATAGTGATAAATTATTAATTTGAGTTGTTTTAAAGTATATTTAGAATATATTTTTACAATTTAATACAATGTTGGTCATTGGATGTAATTTCACATTTAAACCAGACATAAACAAGTGTCAATCTTTTGATAGATATTGTTTCTTAAAAACATGCTATTTGTTTTAACAGCGGGAATTAATTATAAAATTAATTAATTCAACTTCTATGTTATGAATTTGGTAAAATAGACTTCATTTTTTGAATTCGTAATATGAAATATATCTTAGGATGAAATTTTGGTATTTTTCTGAAAACTTTCAATTTTTGATGAATAGTGAAACCACTAAGTGGTAGGTTAAAAACTGAATTTTGCATAAAACATAATTTTACCGCTTCTGTGAATGGAATTTAGAAAATCCGACAGACACGGTTAATATCAAGGACTAAAATGTGGTTCAATGAGATGAAAATAATTTTTGGTGAATAGTAACTTTTTACTTTTTTTTACCACGGTTAATAGTAAATAGGGTAACTAAGGGTAAATATGATATTACTATTACCCTAACACATGTCCTAATTCTATTGGATAAGTGTAATTCGACCACAAACAACCTTATGAATATAATATGACCATTTAGGTCCACTTGGATTAGATTATGACATTTAATATTATTTTATTTAATGAATAGTTAAAATAGTTAAAATCAAAGTTTAATAACTAAAACATTTTTAATATGGGGTTATACATAAGATAAATTCGACTATAAATATTAGTTATAAAGATAATAAGCTTTACTACATAATGATATTTTATTTATAATTTTTAGACTTTAAATAAATTAATTTATTTATGACACAACGATGATGCAGTAATTACCCTTTTAAGGAAATATTAACATAATTGATGTTATAAATGCTCAAATGAATGTAATTTGAGACTTTTTATGAATTCCACTAATTTTATAGGTTACTATGATATATTAGTGTTGATTTAATCAACTTGGTTAGAACATATAATTCTGTTATGACTTTCACAAAAATCATATATCAAATAGTGTCAAAATTGACACAAAATAGTTTTTAAATCAAATATTATATTATTAATTGTTATTTTATTCCTAAAAATCTAAGGTTCGGCCAAATGACTTAGATAAGGATATATATATTAATAATAAACAATTTGGGGTTCGTTTGGCATGTTATAGTAAGTGTATTAACCATATAGTGAAAGAAAACAAAAAGACACGGTAAAAGTTAAATTATTTAACTTAGAGTTAAATCTAATTGATAAGGTTAAAATAATTCCCTAAACTTGTATAAATCCTATTTGTTGATAGTATTTCGACCCATACCCACTTTAGCTTCGAAATAAGACCCTTTGGAACCATTATAAACTGATTTTGTCATTAATATAAAATAATATTTTGAGGTATTCCTAAGGTGCCCCTCTCCTCCCTTATAAAAGGACACCTCCTCCCCCTCCTCACACCAATTTGAGCACTCAAGCTCGGCCAACCCCTGTCAAAATCCCTTCTCCACTTCCCTAGAATAATCATAGAGGTCCTAATCTTCTTCAAAGACCAATCTTAGTTCCCTAAGTGGAGGATTCAAAGAGGCGTTTCAAAGAAGAGGTAATATCCATTACCGATCTTTTCAATTTCTTTCTTCTTCAACTTATTCTTATTTAGTTTTTTCATGAAAAAGTAATAACATCAGTATTAATTACATACTGATATGTTATTATAAATATGAAACAACCCTAATTCACCTTCTATCCATCCTACGGAAAAATGAAATCACTACGCGTGCGTACGTACGGAATACCGTCTCCACGCCGTGGTGTAATCTATTTTCCACCACCACCTTAATAGGATGGGTATAATGGTGTAATGAGTAACTATATATTATTATTATAAAGTTATATTGATACTGAAATATCCTACATACACTTCAACACAATTCCACGACCATGGGAACGATATCATCGCTCGTGCATACGTACGGACTACTGTCTCCACGACGCGATGAGATTCATTCTCAATGACTAACCATTCATGAATGATTATAAAGTATATATAATAAGTAATAATGAAATATATGACATAATAATGATACTGGATTTATTTAAATTTATATTTATGTCATCTACTTAATTCCATTCAATTCAATAAGGAAACGAAAACAGCGTTCATGCGTACGTACGGACTACCGTCTCCATGAACGGTGTATTTCATTCCATTTATCGATATATTATATATATATATATATTCTTAATATATATTATATATAAATCATGTTTTAAATTCTGTATATAAGTAATCATGATCCAAGTAATCATATTAATAATTACAATTTAAAAACACGAACGACAAATGAGACGATTTTACCCAAAACGCTTCTTTAACATGGAATTTACAAAAGAACGGGTAATATAATGTAATTAGTGAACCATATATGATATAATAACAATGAATATTATTCTTTAATAAGTCAAAGACATTATTTAAATCATTATACAGGAGGTTCGGACACATACGAAGCAAATTGGACCTAAGGTAAGAGAAATATCACAATCTCATTTTTATCCGAGATTGTTTATACTTTGGTATTTACTGGGGTGTATTTTATCATCCACATCCATGTTTCCTCAATATGTAATATTATTTCCATCCACCTACAATTTTTTTAAATCCAATTTTACCCTTCGGT
The DNA here is from genome assembly GCA_963277665.1 of Viscum album. NCBI lineage: Eukaryota > Viridiplantae > Streptophyta > Magnoliopsida > Santalales > Viscaceae > Viscum > Viscum album. The sequence continues at coordinate 1,804,613,121 of OY728127.1, forward strand.
GAGTTTTTAGTAAAAGATATGAAAGGAATCTTTTGTCGTTTTTCGTATGAGGTACTTTTTGACTTTTCCAACAAAAGTACAAAGAATGTTTTTTTTTAACTTATACGGCATGAATGGATTTTTAAAACATTATTTCCAAGAATATTCCTTTACAAGTTTTCAAATTTATTTTTAATCAACTTCTTTTAGTTTAGAATTGTATGACATTTTAAGAAAGGAAAAGTGTTTTTGAAGTAGAAAGGATATTTTCCTTAAGAATGAAGTTCAAGTATTTTATCAAAATTATTTTCCATCTAAGATAATAAAAGGGTTCTGTTTTTATCCCTATTATTACATGGATTTGATTATGTTGTGATGGAAATATTTTTATGAATTCCTTTATCTTATATGAATTGTTTTATGATGTCATGTTGTTTAAGAATTCCATATTTATTACATTGGTTACGCTATGATGTATGGTTTATGATTATGTGGCACAAATAAGAAAGGATTCATTATAAGATAGGTGGGACCTATATCTCCCTCCAATGCATTGGGTAAAGATTTTATATCTCATGAGATAGACATGGCTGGAATGGTAGGTTATACCGGTTCAGTGAAACAGGACTGAAACGAGGGTCACTCGATTCAGAAATGGACTTTGTCCACTAAGATAGTCTTGGCAATGAGTCTTGACTAACAAGAAATGATTCTCTATGATTATGTGTGTATGCCACAAAGTTTAATGTTTTAAGTTATGATTATTGTGAATACATTTCACTGCAATGAGTTATCCCATGTTATGAAATTATGATCTCTTTTGCAGGTTAAGATTTCCAAAAGTTATGTTCTTATGAATATGAAGTGATTGATTTTTCTTTTGTTTACCCTTACTGAGCATTTGATCTCACTCTTTTATGTTTTCTTTTCCCCAGGATATAAAGAAAGGTTTTAGGTAAGAAAAAAAAAGGGAAGATCATTATGGGAGATATTGAAGATCTTTCACCAGGATTAGAAGATTACGTTCCGAGTTTCCAAAGACACTAAACTATTACGATCCTTGTGTGTGTGTTTTTGTTATGTACTAAGTATTCCGCAAAAGTAATGTAATGTCCATGTACGTTAAGCTTTGGGTCTCTACACACCCATTCCTCCCACATCCTTTTCTTCTCTAAAGAGATTTCATTTTCCACTAATGATATTTACCAAGAGAAAAAATCCCTCCATTTTTAGTTAATATCCACCATACATGCCTGGTCATCCACCTCAACATGTGTCCTCATCTTAAACCTGAAAACCTATGAGTATATTTCTGGTCGTAATACCTTCTCAAACCTATGGACCTTCACCTGCACATTATAGATTATTTCAGGAGAATACTGAACCATCTCAGTGAAATGGTTGGTGTACACCGTCATAGAAATATCCCCCTGAACAATATCCATGAACTCTCAGGATCAGGCGTATGCCAAGACGTCAGGTCAGTAAGTCTTATTGAAGATATCCTGGAAATATCTCTATTGCATCTTCTCATTATTACCAATTTTAAGTAATGATTCCCACCACCTACGGTTGGGACCCTTAAACAAAAAATAGGCACAATTCACCCTAAGCTCCATGGGTGTATCCAGGAACTCGAACATGCGCTCAATATTCCCGAGCAATTCCCCTACTTCCTGGGGTTTTATGCTACCTCAAAAAGTAGGAGGCTTATTTTTCAGGAACTCTTGGGGCTTTTCTTTCCTAGAACCTATATTATCCTCTTGAACAGAAGCTGGAATAGGATCCATTCCATGTTCAAGAGCCTGGAAAGCACAAACCAAAGCCTCTTCTTTCATCTGATCAATCAGTGAGAGAGAACTCTCTCCAGCTTCCTCTCCTGTGTCCATGGGAGTATTCTATGGAGGCATGTTACTACAAAAAGGAAATGTATACAAGAGAAAAACGTGTACAAAAATTCTAAAAAATTCCATCAATATCATCAAATAAAATGAATCCAAAAACATTTCAATAATAAAATAAACCACTACTTCACCCCCCCCCAAATGTCCATGTATAGTATGCAGACCACACATCTCACAAGGAAGTGAAGTCAAACAAAAAATTCCAATATCCCATAGTGACTCGAGGTCTTCCAAGATGGTTATGGACTAAGAACACTACTCATGACAAAAAATCTAATTATTGATATTCTTATCCCATGTCTAGCCCAACTCATCCAAAAATAATTATATAACCAAAAACACTAACCTGTCTCGGATACCATTTTTTCACAAACCAAATATGGATTCCATCAAAAATGATGCCAAACCTAGCCTGTGACATGGACCTAAGGTCTTTCCCAATCCCCATAGGATGGAAGAGTTTCCCCAGTATCATATATTATTGTTTGGGAATGATTTACCCAATTACGGTAACATAAAACATCAAAAGCAATTGATAAACCGAATCGTAAAAATTCACACCAAACGGGATTTATACAAAATCCAGAACTGAATACATAGGTCTAAAAATGATAAAATAGGACCAAATACACATATAAATAGCATAAAAACATCCTTAAGGACTCCACATGACAACGGTTCATCACCCACAAGTTCTCTCCACAACGTCGCACCATGGATGGGAACAAACACACTGAACCGCCATCACCCAAAGCCCTTCCTTTACCAGTGTCAAACATGACCAAGTATACTTAAATCCATAGGATGTAAGTAGGGTGTGATCATAATACCAATAGAATACCACCAAGATATTCCATAGAGTGAGAAATACAATATAAAAAGCATTCCATTTTGGATACACAAGAAGTGATGGAAATAATTTCTAAGAATGAAACATTAAAATGTAAATAGTTTTTCAAGGGAATTTTCCATGAATGAAGACATTTAAGTAAAACATGTAAAATACTATATTTTCCAGAAACAAAATCCATATAAAAAATATAAATACACAAGATTTAATGATCACCAAACTTGGGAACACCCCTAGGCACTAGTTAGTCTCGGGCCCCTTGTACCTTGTACCTCGGTGTAAAGTAACCATAGAAAAATTGGTTCATGTGCACGATCCACAAGTAGGGAACATAACCATAACCTAGTAGTCCCCAATCACCATAAATATATTTTTTTTAGTGTTGTCTTTAACCATTTTTCTCAGTGAAATCGGGATAAAACCCATCCGGATCACTATCTTACTAGTACATATTTTCCCTCCTTGGTATCTGGGCTTCCCCCTTTGTGCTCAAACCATTATCTCATGATACCAAAATCCATTATCACATAAATCCATCTGTTCTATTCATAGTAAACTCAAAATAGTAGCTACATATTTTTTTCATCACTTACACCACTCAATAAAACATTTATAATTTCAATAAAACAACTTCACAAAACATTATAATGTTTTGAACACAAAATACCTTAAAAACACACCTTGAACACCATGTTCATATCAATATTCATCAAAAAAGGATTTTCAACACCCAAATAATTTATATAAACCCATTTCATGAGTTATAAAACTACCCCATTTGGTATAACATAAAATAGACATGTAAATCACCCAATTTAACATAAAATTGGGACGCAAAAATCTTTTACTTAACAAACATCACCAAAACTAGATTTCTAAGCAAGGATAATGAAAGATAAGTGTGATAAAAATATAATTACATCAAATATAAATCATCTATAATTGATTACCCATGGAATAAACAACCACAATAATGAAACTCCTTCGGTCTTTGTTTAAAAATCTAACTGCACCACCGCCACACCACAAGGGACTTAGATCAAGCCAAAAACCAAAATAATGGACCAAGAAAATAGTGATCAAACCCTATGTTAGAAAATCCACCTGCTGGACACAAGTAAATTCATGAATATGGGAGAAAACCCATGAAAAAGGATAGAACTAAGGATGTGATTCACTTACTTGAGGAAGTTTGAAGTTTCTCCACCAAATCCCCCTTCAGAATAGAGTTCCAAGGAGGGTTAGAGGTGCTTAGAAGGCTAAAATAAATACAAGGTTTGAATGAGGGAAGAAAGGAGCGAGTTTAGATAAATATAGGGAAAGAAAATTGGAAATTAAAAACATTTTTAAATAGCTGGACAAGGCTGCATGGTTTGCTTTTACGGTTTAGAAAACTGTGCTCCCAAATAGTGCACCCCCTTTTGTCCACTCAAAAAGTGTCCAAACTCTTTCCAATTCAAGGGGGAATAGGGGAAACATAGCGGGTAAATTTCGGCCAAAAATAAATGGGGAAAAATTACCTTAAATGAAGGGCATGGGTGTGACAAGATGGTACTCTCAAAATAAAGTATCTTGATACCGTATTCATGATGACGATTGAAAATGTTCAAATCATCAGGGATATAAAATGGATGGAGATGAAAATTATAAGGGAATAGATAAATTAATATCTTCCCCAAAAATATTTATTTATCATCTATCCATGTATAGACCAAGTAGGTATAGAAGGTTTATATTGATCTATAAAAAATGTGGGAAATATTCTAGACATAATCCTTGAAAAATAAAGAGTTTTAAGATTCAAGCATGAAAATATATTTTATACATTCTATAATTAAAGGAGATAATGTATAATATACATAAATAAAATTTATATTCTCACCTAAATAACATAAGAATTTATAGATATCTCATATAGAACTTATAGTGAGATAACTTGAAGTGAGATAATAGAGTGTATACATTAAGATTCATGGTTTACTAAAAATATAAGGTAGAATATTATAGGAAAAATGGGATATTGTTACCATTATTTATAGAAACATGAAAATAAAAGAACAAAAACATGAATTTCATCATATATCTCTCTAATTCCTCTACTGAAAACAATTCCATTTGAGTTATAGTCGATGATCTAATAAATTTGGCTCACATTGTTGTTATCTGATAGGATTTCTTACTATATGAACATTATAATATATATATAAAAATATAAAGGAAGTGGTAAGGTTTCATGGAGTATAAAATTCTATTGTAGATGATCTAGAAAGGTGGTTCACCAAAAAAATTTGCAGAAGCTTTCAATACCATTTAAATACAAAACTAGACATTAGTGTTGCATGTGATCCATAAAATGATGGAAATTTGAAAAGGGACATCCAAAACATGGAATATATAATTAGATCATTATTTATTAATTTCAAATTAATTTCATATTAACATCTTCCATTGGTTTAGTTATTATACAATAATATTTTCCACTCTATCATAAGAAACGGAACTATATTTGGATATGTGTGGGAAGATATGTAGAACTTTTAATTGTTGGGATAAAATTATAGAGAGAAATTTACTAGGACCGGAACTTTTTCATAAAAGGACTACAGAAATTTTTTCTATTAAATAAAAAATAAAAGCAATAAAAGGTTGAAGAAATATTTATATTAATATTTATTCATAACAAAATATTTTGATCTTATGGAAAATTTCCCCCTTTAACATCTCTTTAGAAAAGGGTTTTGTGGAAAGGAACACCAAATCCCAAGATATATTGACCCCATTATGAATCTTGATCACATGGGAACCATCACAATTCGAATGAATCTTTTCTGAAACCTCTCAAAAGTAAACAACATGCTCTTGTATCACTTTTTAGTAACTTCATGCCAGATATGTCACATTAGATCATAGTTTCTCATATGAAAAGAAAAAGGTAAATAATTGGGATTATAAAGATAAAATACTACAAAAAAAAGACCACCCACACATTTAACGTGTTATTAAGAAATCATAAATAAAAAGAGTTGGCATAGGAACCTATGTTGAATTAAAAATTAATTTCCATCATTTATTAATCTGAGGGAGAAAATTAAAATTTTCAGAGAAAAATCTTTAAAGGGGTAGAATGTACTGATATTTTCTATATAATTAAATAACCTGCTATTTTTATAGGGGAATATTATTTAAATTAAAAAAAATAAATATAGCAAAATTGAGGTATTTTTTATTATAATAAGAATAAAAATAAAAGTAATATATTAACCATAATTATTAAACAAATAATGCAAAATACATACATATTAATATCACACTTATAAGGAAAAATATAGTAGTTTGTTTTCCAATAAAAATATCATATGTGCGAAAATCACTGTGAAAAATAAGAAAAAAATTAGAAACATAATTGAAATTTTTATAAAGAAATAAGGGAATACGAAGAGTAATTTTTTGGATCGTATCTCAAGAAATATATTGGAACATAATACGGTAAATTAACCATTATATTGTCATTGGGGATTTATATAGCCCTTGGTTGTATATAAACAATGGGTATATTCAAGTTATTATATTTTTTATGTAATAACTATGTAAATGTAACTAATTTATATAATAACACTTTTAAATAATATATTTCACATACTTAAAAAAATAAATAACCTAGAGATAATAAGTAAAAAAAATTGATTCTTTTATAGCAAAATAAATATATATTTTTTAAAATATGTGTTATGGAATTATATAATTTTATTTGACAATTTAAGGTTTCATAATTTTATATTTATATTAATGAACTCGATTCAAAATTTGGAATTAGGACATATAAAATAGGTAACTATGTAAATATTATTTTTGGTAAAAAATTAATTCCACGGGTGAATAGTGAAATATGTTAGAGGATATATAAATATGATATATGATAAAAATGATGTATAAATTAGTAAATACCAATAAAATTTATCAATAAACATGTTTTTATGATTAAATAATGGTTTGACTTAATTTTTCCATTTTTATTCCACTATCCTCAAAAAATATATATTCCATGGTAAGTGAGTAATGGATATTGGAAAAAAAGTCCCTTGTTTTGACATATAAAATTAATCCTCTAGAAATATTTCAAAAAAAATTATAAATTAAAAATCCACCTGAAAATATACCCTAATTATCACACACAATAATCTCCACTAGCCCGAAATTCTTTAACAAAGATGGTCGCAAGGGGAAGCTCTTACTAAGTTTTATTGAGCCATATCATAACCACTTTTTTTTTAATTATTATATATTTTTATGATAAATAATAAATAAATAGTCATTATATAAATATAAATATGAATTTTTAATATTTTTTTAACAATTAATTAAATGTGTCTCCAATCATCATTTCATTTAGCATGATCATTCTTAGGTTGATTCTACCACCAAAATTAAAATTCTACTAAATAAAAATTATTATCTTTATAGAGGTTAAATAAAATATCAAAAATGGTTATATATATAATTAATTGTTAATTTTATGTTATGGAAATATTCAAATGGAAATTTAGTATCTAAATTACTCTTTGTGGTTGATAAAATCACAATGAAAAAATTTGTCATAGATTTCTTCTTCATGAGTTCTAAACATACTTAACATGAAGTGGAAATAGAACTACATAACTAATATTATGGTTATTATTTCTTTGAATTGACTATTATATAGATATATAACTCTTAAAAGGGGATTAATTACCTAGATTATCACACCAAATTATTAATGGATCATTTGGAATCATTAATATTCCACAACTTATATGGACTCTGAATAATTAATAAATTAGTAATACAGGAATATAAATGATTAAAATTATATAAAATAATTATAAATATTGTTCTAGAATAGATAATTAATAAAAAAAGTATGAATATATGGGAAATTAGACCACATTCAGGCAAGTTGAAGGCAATGTAAAGGGAATCTTCCTCGATCTCTCTTAGTTTGTTTTAATTATCCCATATCTATCTATATTATTAAATTATTTGTATATTGTTACCATTTAATGTTTATTATAAAAAATTTACTATTTTTTATTCAAATTAAAATCTTTTCCATTTTTTTAACTATTTGTGTTGTCTACACACATTGTAAGGGAATTTCAACTTTTATTTATTTTTGGTTTTCTCTTTATCACATTCTTTCTCTTACATTTTTTTAGGTTACATTATAAATTTTATATGGATTTTTCTTTAAATGTATCCTATTTTATATTATTTATATTTTTATTACATTTCTAGATCTTTTGAATTATTATGGTTACTCGTAACACTATAAAAATGTTAAGAACATCTCTTTTTCATTTTATAAAATTTATTCTATTTCGCATCTTGATTCTTCTTCTTTTCATTGATTTATTTTATACATCCCACACATTTGAAATGTATAATGAAATTTCACTTCATTTTTATGGAATTAAATCTCGTTTATAATCCACTCTTCCAATTTTATTGACTCTTATGTGATACGTCACAATTTTATTCTTTTACCAAATTTATTTCATGGGTTATTCATGTTATATATTACGATTAATGTTTCATCACATACATGTTTTCATTTCTAAGTAGAAAATATATTTATGGGAATATTATATTGTGGTTGTTGGCCCCATAATTTTATAACCCTATAATTCATTTATTTGATCTTATATCTCATGAGATTTTATGTATAGGATATAAGATACGAGTCTAGTCTACAATGTTTTGATATCATAGAAGAGAGATAAAAATTATTCTTATGATACAATATTATTATATAATTGATTCATTATTTGGGAATTAAAATTTTACCTAGAAAGTTTCTTAATTTTTTACCTTTTTTAATTCTAATTATATATTCATTCCATTATGATGTACCATGTGATATCTAATACATCACTTTTTGATATATCACGTTATTTTCCCCATACTAAGTTGTTATATCACCCATTTTATTAATTAATGTATTTACTCTGGATTTAACATGTATTTTGATGTCTAATATGGTTTTATAGTAGGATTATATTGGATTCATAATTATTTATTTTACTTTATTTAAATACTTTGTAATATGTATATAATCTCTATAGAAAATAAACTTTGGGATTTTAGGTGTGTGTTCATCTAAAAATGTTATATATATTTATAATAAAATTATTTGAAAATAATGTATGTGATTTAGGGCTCATCAAAAAAAGAACCTCATAGGTCTGGTGGGATTATTTAGGATCTAGATTCATATATATTTCTTATGGAAAATGATTATGAGTTTGATTCCATAGACGATGAACCTAACACCAATAAAAAAGATACTGAGAGTTATGGTTTTGATAAATTGTTAGAGTCTATGAAATCGAAAATGGATTCCATTTACATATATCAAGTTTGTAAAAATATGTATCCACTGCCAAGGGTAAACCATAGTGTTAAAATGGTTTTCCTGAAGGAAAACCATAATAGAAATAGTTTTTCTACATATAAATATCTCTTTGTGGTGAAATTTTAAGAGAAAATTCATGGTGTTGACTATGAATAATCCTTTTTGCAGTGTCAATGATAATATCTTTTCATATTTTTCTTTCCTTATTATTTTTTTTTTATTTTTTTATCTAGTAGATATATATTTAAAAACTTCTTTCTTTAGTTAAATAAATTCAATGGTGTTTATAAGATATAACATAAATGTTTTCAAAATACAATTATTTCCTCTAAGGTATTATTGTTTCAAATATTCATTTATGGATTAAAAAAATCATATGATGGTCAAAAAAAATTTCTAATGATGCAATCAAATAATATAATTTCTTTAAGAACAAAGTTGAGCATAGTATTTATAAGTAGGTTAGCTAGATAATTCATAAATTTTATTTATTTTCTAAAGATGAGATATTACTCTTTGGAAATGATATCCATGATTTTATGTCTATTAAAGCATGGTTTTTTTTGAACGCCACGTAATGGATTTTTTAATAATATGTTTTTAAAAATAATAAAAGGGTGAATTTTTCTACATAATAGGTATCAATATATATAAATATAAATATAAAAGGTTTCTTGGACTAATTTATAACATATATATATATATATATGTAAAGTTATAATGATTTTTGGCATGATAAACTCCAAAAGGGGGGTTTTAACTGTGTAAAATGATCTATTTCTTATAAAGTATCTATGTACGTATACATATATATAAAGGAAATTTGTAAATGATATCCATTATTATATGAGAAAAATATTAATCATGTATATAATATTGTGTACTTGACCAAATGTATCTTATTATAGTGCCCCATGTCAGGTTCATCTCCACACTGATTGAACTGAGTGTCAAAAACCTCAAGCATTCCTCCCCATACACAAGAGTACTGATGAGCATGTAGTTTATATATGTAATTTAGAGATATTATACCTTCTTTAATATAGAGAGGCGTAGATCCTAGTGGAGTTAATATAAAAAAATATAACCACAAATAAACAAGAATAGAAGGATATCATAGCTAAATTAGATATCCAGAAATGACATTACCCATGCTATAAAAAATTATTAGATGTAATATTAAACAATTTTATATATATAAACAACATTTATTACAAGTAGGATGAATTTAAGAAGTCCCAAAATTAATTAAAATACTTGAAAGGATAGAAAATTAGGTCACAAGTCCTAGCTTTTTATCATATCCAAGATCATGTCCAACTATATAACTCAACCATTAAGAGCAAGGAAACTTTCCCAACCTAGATCATGAACAAGAAAGTCTTCTTGGGTGTTCAGGATCCCATGTAGGGTGTGAATACAACTCAATATGCCGCCACCAATGGTTTCTCTAATGTATCGCATATAATAAAACACTTCTTCTATGTGATATACTCATAAATAAATGTAAATTGATAATCAAAGTGGTTATAAACATATATTATCTATGGGTTATATAAATACATTCGAGTTTAACCATACCTTATTTAGAAAGTGTCAGGGTTTCTGTGGACATATCAAATAACAATCAAATTAAAATATCTACCCAAGTCAAAGTCATTAGGTATAGTATTCTATCATAGTTCAATTTCCCACACATGGGAATCACGTACCAAGGATATATTCTAAATAGGGGGAAATTAAAACCAAATATATCATAATAAATAACACATGTTTAATACATATTGATAAGGATGTACAACCCATGGTTATTGAATCCTCAGGAAATTAAAAAATAAGTGCTATGCAAGTCTTGTTTACATTATAAAGAGTGTGTATAATTCCACAAGAAATGGGTATGAACTCAAATTAGATGAGCATGTCGAGCCCTAAGTTAAATATCATGTGAGGGAATTGTTCCGTAAAATAAATGTTTTCATATGGGCATTTCATCCCCTTCCTTTAAATCATAATATCATAGGAAGTGCATCCCACATCCAAGGGATATAATAAATATATGGGAATAACATCCTATTACTATAGGAATATAATCCTAGTGATATCCATACAAAATAATAGCATAATACATGTGGTCCTTTTATCACAACTATATCCATCCTGATCATAATGTCTTATAATCCCATAAACATAACCAAAACCACAATGTTTCTTGATAAACATTTTAACATAATATTGTATATAATTAACTTAAAGGTCGGTAAATCATCTAACATTATTTAAATTGTAGCTAGGTCAATCCATGCACAATTTACCTAAATTCATAAACATAATTGAAGAATAACCAACCAAGATTCACTAGATTATGGTGGAGGATAACTCATCCCAATCCAATTCGATTAGTCAAAGTGTAATGGGTAACTCACTAGTTCGACATAATCCAGGATATAGTTTTCACTTTCGATATAAACATATATCCTATTTCTATGTAGGATAAAAGGAAACAATAATGGTTTTATGCATCACAAAATAACTCAATGGAATCCCGAATGATTTTTGAGTAAAAATTATAATAACATTTGAGTCAAATAAGAGGATATTAGTTTACATTACATTCATTAAAAACAATTTTAGGGTTTATGGTCACCCAAAACATTTTTACCCTACACAATCAAGGTCAGGGGAGGAATTTAAAATTTAAAAAAAAATCAATCACACATTGATGGTGAGACCTTGTATAATTTATTTCAAGAAATGATCTATCAAATTTAGTTATGGACCACCAACATGAGACTTTAATCGTCCCTCTTTTTGAAGATCCCCAGAAGATTTTGCCATAAATTTTAAAAATTAGAAAAAAATACTGTGAATTCAGACATAACTCCCTATGCATATCAAGAAAATGTGGAGTCTCATGAATGTAAGTAAGGTGTGTCGTATCCTTACCCATTAAACTCCCCTGTGATATACATCACTTCTATCTGAGCCAGAACAATGAAGATTAAATCTAGGGAAAAGGAAAATATGGAGAAGGGGGTGTGCAATGCTCCTGGACAATAATGAGGGAAGCCAAAATTTATTTATGTAAATTTTATTTATTTTAATTAAACTAAAAATAAATAAAATATCTTAGACTATCCCCAATAAAACTCTATTATAAATCCCCCCCCCCCAACTTTGACTTCCCTGGAAAGGTTCTGGTGTTCCCACAATGGAGTCCCACTAATAAGTGAAGTAGACACTTCCTCCCCAACCAAAACTCTTCGGGGAAACCACTATACATTTGGTTGGAATATACTACTTTTTCGTTTAATCCATCGCTGACTTGCTTCCTTGATACACAGACCCAATCCTCCTCTAACTCTTATAAAACCAATAAAAGACAAAACTACAATATCTTGAATAAAAAAAAGATGCAATTCATTCTATGAAATTATTCCAGGTGTTACAAACTCTCCACAATAGGGAATCTTGTCCATGATTTATGTCACCAACAATCATTAAGTTTTTCTTGTGAATAACTCTGGCCACTATGCTTGTATATCATACTTCCATACCCACATATCCTCCTAGACACACCCATATTTCCATTGTACCCATACCAAAGGAACCATCATCACACACATGGTCATCTCACAAAAATACACAATATTAACCATTTTCTCCTTGCATTATTAGTTCACATCCATTTAGACATCATCAACATGATCTATACTATAAGGGTATTTGGAATATTGAAACTAGAGATACATTAAATACATGATGCATAGAATAGTGTCTCTGACGAACCATTGACCAATACACCATGGTATTGATCCTCTAGATGGTATCAAGTGGACACATGAACCTGAGCAAAAACATCCCTTATTTTGAATATGACAGTGTCTTAAATTAGCTTACTCCCCTTCATCTATTTGGCACATAGGTAAATTAAATTCCCTACCATAGAATGCCTCAAAAATTTCTATCTAAATTTATTCCTAGTAACTGATATTATAGGAGAACTCAATAAGTAAAAAATTTCACTCCCATGAATATCCTAAATAAATATAACATGTTTGTTGCATGTCATCCAAAATCAAGATGGTATGCTCAGATTTCCAATATGTCTGAGGATAGTAAGTAGTTATTACGTTAACATATGTATTCAAATATTTTTTTAGAAACAATAATAAAGATGATGTAAAATGTAAACCTAATTTTAAATAATACTCTAATTCACCCCATGAAGATGAAAATTCGTAAGTACATATAACATGACAAACTTGTTAACGGAAAAGTCACCTGGATATATGATAAATGTGTAACCTTAGTCAACCAATCCATAAAAACCCATACCACAATATGAGATTAGTGTGTCCTCAATAAACCCATTATAAAATCCATGATCTCATGATATAACTTCCACTCAAAATGGGTAGTAACTATAAAATACCAATAGGTCACTAGGGATTGACCTTTACCCACTGATAAGTAAATTATCATGAAACAAACCTTGTTGTGTCTTTCATTATCTCAGGCCACTAGTACTTTAAATGAATATCACGGAATATCTTGTTAAGCCTCTGGTCTGCATCCCATCTCAAGGAATGTAAATCTTGTAATATCTCCTCACACATGATCATAGGGACTACCACATACCATAAATAAAAAAACAATATCAACATCAAGGGACCAATGAAGTGGTGGCTCCCCACCATATATATTATCCCTCATCATCATAGTGTATATATTAGATAACAGACTCTCTTTCACTCTTCAAGGACCAAGGATTCAATTCTCAAAGATTACAAGGTCTCTCTAAACTAATACTCATGAATTCTATGGAAAATCTTCGTAAAGAGTTATGTCATCCAAAACCCACTAATATCCAATTTAACCACCAACACCCGAGTCTTTCTTTTCATTAAAAAAATTGAACTTTGTTTCCAAGGTATATATACCATCCTGAAATTAAAATACTATAGGTACTCAACCCACCACCATTTATTGTTGTTTAGTTCATTCTATGAGGTTATATACCTGAATTTATTACAGTCTATATATAAAATAAAACTGTCACCTAGAAGATAATGATGAAAACAACTCAAAGCATTTACTATTTCTACCATGTTATGATTATGAATAACATATTTCTGCTTCAAAATTCTAAACCATATGTAACCACTTGGATCACATTGTATGAACAAAAAGGTCTTCAATATGAGAATGATGATATTTTTTCTTCACCATAACCCAGTTTAATCTCTATTAATTATCAAACAAATGTATTGAATCTTCCACCATCTAGGTGAAAACAATATTAGCACTGCAAGGGGATTCCCTCGAGTCAATTTTCCCCTTCAACTATAAATTATCTATCTAATAATTTAGATCTTGAATCCAAAAATGAGATGTAGCGCCCTGAAAGTTTAAAAAATCAGACTATATTCGAGGGAGTATATGATATGCAACACTGATCCTAAGCAAACCATTAAACGTTAAAATTTAAAAATGACTCTTATAACCTTGAGTTTAAATTTTTGGGCAAAAATAGGATTAATTAATTTAAAAAATATATATTAGTTTCCTACTAAATATAAATATATTGATAAATTCCAAGTAAATAATCACTTATTTTTTAGTAAATTCATTTTATTCATCAAAAATACATTTTTCTGAAATGGTTTTTATTACTTTGTGAGAGAAAATTTTATAACTAATTTATAGAACTTCTAGATCATTAATTTAATTAAAAGGATTTAATTTTCAGAATCCTTATGTAAAAATTAACTTATAGTGGCCCTTTTTTATTTTAATGACAAAATTTATTTTCAAGTGAATAGTTAAAAAATACATATTTTTATTGGAAATTTCATTTTATTTCGAGAAATTACGAGGTTCCATTTATCTATAAATATTTAAAAATTAAACATAAATATATTATATTATTAATAATCTAATTAAGTTTAACGGACATAATGTTATGGTTAAAATTGGTAAACAAAATTATACTTAAAATCCATTTTTCTAAAATACTATTTTTCGTTGCATTTTGGGTTTTAATATCAACTTAATTTCTACCACTTCTATAAATTGAATCTTGAAAAATGGATTCTACATTTCAAAATAATGAGGTTGAAATACGTTATAATCCATTTAGTTTAGAAACTATCTACCCAAATACATTCCTAGAATCCCTCCCTATATTATATAAGTTTGGTTTAGTTAAAATATCATCCTTATAGAGATTAAGTTGTAAAGAAAATGAGATGGTATAAAGAAGTGGTATAGCTTCTAACAGAATGTTTTAGTTTAATTTATTCTTTCACCGCCATAAAATATTATTCAAACATAATGTAATAATAACATCATTATATCCCATATACTTATATTTTATTATTTTAATTGAATAACCTATATCAATCTCATTCTTCCATCAAGTGGGAAACAATACCAGCGATCATCTTTATAGAGGACTACCACCTCACGAGAAAATTAATTTTTCCCATCATCACTTCTCAAGGATGGATATATTGATCGATTTAATGTATATATATAATATTAATAACATATTTGTCAAGATTAAAAGATAATATATCATATAATTTATTATCTATCCACTCTTTGAAAATGGAAATGTTGTTTGTGTGTATATGTGGAATACCACCTCCACAAAGTGATATCATTTTTGTTAATTCCAAAAAATCATGTGAATGAAATATATAAGTGTATATATATATTAAATGATATTAATTATCATTATAGAATGATAAAATAACACATAACTTCTTTCCATCAAGATTTTTTAAAAATGAAAGTGTTACTCATGTGTGTGTACCCTACCATCTCTATGATTGTAACGTAGTTAATTTTTCACAACCATAATTTATAGTTAGTTTTTAAGATATAGTTTTAATGTAAAATTGATAATTATTTTATAATTATTATTTTATATATGACTTAATAATGACCTATTTGACCATATTCAACCTAATAGAGTCATTTTTGACATATGAGTCAAATATCGTCAAAAAATGGGACATGAACATAATTTGTCACGTAATTAAATATAACATAGTATTAAATAAAATAAAATAAATAATTAACTTGAAAAATATTATTACTTAAATAAGTAATTTACATAATTCAATTATTCTAGATAATATATAATATACATGATTATTCATACTCGTGGTAAGGAACACTGTTCTTTAAAACTTTTTTTATAATGTTTTACAATTTTATTTTCTATATCCTTTTATTTTATATCAATAATCACAAAATTATTTTAAGGATGTATTTATATAGATATAAATGAATTATAAAGGTAAAATTATGTCATCTTTTCCTTTATTTCAAAGGGTATTCAAAGGGATCATTCCAATTGTTATATAAGGAATGTTTTTTATTTTCATCAAAAAAGAAAAAAGGAATGTTCTATTTCAAAATATACAGAATCAAAAAAATCCCACCATCATAAAAATTACTTTACATTGGTATCCCTTCACAAAAATTTATGTTTTATTAAAATAAAAACCCTTTTCCTTTTTGTGGTACACATATTCATTATCATTTTATGATGGATGTTCCCAGACATAGCTTTGATGCATTGGGTAAAGAATTTCTCTCATGATACGTTATTTGTGGAATTAGGGTGTAAAATTAATCCATTATATTACTCTTACCATCTTGTTATATTGTCTATGTAGTTAGTTATTACTTATTCTTATGTCATTTTTTTGTTGCATCCACATTTCCTACGTTTCAATGATCTTATCATACATGGATATTGATGTTATTCTCCCATGTTACCTAAAATACTTTTAGATTCTTGATAATATGTTTTCATGGGAATTGTATGACTTCGAGAGGTAAGCTAATGGTATTTTGTTATAATGGAAATCTTATTCCCTTTAGGTTAAAAAGGATTGTTTTTTACAAATCATTTTTGAAGGGTTCTCATGATTTTTAATTAAACCACATAACTATTATTTTTTCATTATGTTTTCTTATGAATTGTTCTATGAAAAACATTGGGAAGTGAAGATGATTTCTTGTGAAATTAAATGATTATTTAAGAATATATTTTATTTTATTAAATGGAAACTCTCTTATATGATTCTATTGTTTTTAAATGTTCTAAGGAGTTTATTTATTCTTTTATGTACCTTATTGGTCTTTTTTTCTCACCACATGTTTAGAACAATCCACTAGGATTTACGGGTAAATATGGGAAAGGATGGGGTCAAGATAGAAACTTTGAGGGTATGTCATGAAAAGAAAAAATGTTATATCAAAAGAGTTTTTTTTGTGGGAAAATATATTCTAAGTGTAATTGTCCACCCTATGATGTAATATTTATTTATGTAAAATAGATAGACTAATTCTCTAAAACTCTAAACCATAAAGATCCTCAAATGAAATATTATGAATTATTGACATGAAACACAAGATTATGTATTGTTTAAGGCCGGTTCCTTACTATATGTGGGATTCGTACATAGAATAATATAAATCATAAACTCAACTTCTCTCACTAGTAGAAACCCAAATAAATTTTCATGAGTTATCGATGGTATAGTCTCTAACAACCTATCTTCAAATATCTCTCACCAGAAAGGGTATAACTATCACCCTATATTTACATAAAAGATATTCATTGATGGTAGTATTCTATGTATACTCATTACCATGTATACTAATCTCTATATACAATCATAAAAAACATTACATATATCTTGTGAAGAAATTTTATAGATGTTAATATCCACTGATCGTGAGGACACACTCAAAACATCGATGAATACCCTTAAATCACACCCCTAAGTGTGTATCAATGTACGTCACTCAAAAAGGTTCTCAATAGTCAACCCTATATCACTAGAATATTGAAAAGATATTAATAGATGTGATTCATCTCCATCAAATAAAGTATATGGTTAGGTAGATGCTGCCAAGATCAAACCTCAAATAGTTGATGGCCTTAGTCACGGTTAGTAAGAGCCATCTCAAAATAATAAATCCAGATTGACTTTAAGAATATGCCTTAGCCTCAAAATCCTTGGATCCTATAAGGTTCATAACTTTTCAACCTCTATTTAACTTAATAATCAAAACCACCTTTTTTCCTTGACTGGTAAAAAGAACTCCCTTGACCAACCTACAATTCTACACCTCATCTCAAAAATAATCCTTGAGATTTTCTATCCCTGTGACCATTAAAAATATGAAAATAAATCTAATTATATTTCTAAAAATACACTATCTACCCACATGTGTGACACTCCACTAAAGGAAAATGGAACTACATTTGAGTATTCCCTATCTGAAAACTCTATGATATACTAATGGAGACCACCCATACAAATATGAAGAAGATACACAACCATTAATATTGTTTTCATCATTACTGTTGAGTCAAAAGTTTTATTTTGACTTTTATATCTTGT
Source organism: Viscum album (assembly GCA_963277665.1). Classification (NCBI taxonomy): domain Eukaryota; kingdom Viridiplantae; phylum Streptophyta; class Magnoliopsida; order Santalales; family Viscaceae; genus Viscum; species Viscum album. The sequence continues at coordinate 1,804,631,670 of OY728127.1, forward strand.
TTTGGAAATCATGTATGTCTTTTATCGTGATGATCGTACTGAGCATACTGATCATACTGAACATGTTGATAGTACTTACCATGCTGATCATACTGACCATGCTGATCGTACTAACCATGCTGATCGTACTGAAAATGCGGATCATACTGACCATGCTGATCATACTGACCATGTTGATCGTACTGACAATGCTTATCGTACTGACCATGATGATCGTACTAACCATGCTTCTCGTATGGACTATAATTATCGTACTGACTCCGGAAATTGTATTGACACTGTTAATCATACAAATTTTTATGAATCATACTCACTTTGTATTGTACCAATACATTACACTAAAAATATACTTTTATCACGTTCTTTTTTTATTCTTTGTCAACATATTTCAATCGTACCCATGTTTATCATCTTCATATATCGTTTTTTAACCAAAACGATGTCGTGGAGTTAGTTATAAACTAATCAAAACGATGTTGTATTTTCTATTTCAATATGATCGTTATAATGCCAGGTGTCCAATTCCCTCCTAGTTTTCCGGAGATATATGACCGTTGGAGGAAATGTAACCATTGGAACCAGAGGCCTATAAATAAGAGTTAATTTTAAGTCAAGAGTACACGTGTGTGAGACTTTGCATATATCAAGTTCTAGAGAGAAATATTGTGACTTCTCTCTTGCTTCGTGCGAAATTCTTTAGATTTCCAAACGTGAACGGATCGTTCTTAGTTTTTGTATTTCTATAAGTGATTTGATTTTCATTGTGCATCTGATTAGGTGATAACGATCAAGGGATTTTGGGGATATGCAGATGGTGCTATCAATCATCGTAATGAGGGATTTCAAGTGATTGAAAGATAGAGGTGCTGATTACCAACAAAATCGAGGTCTTGCAGGGACATCAAGACAGACATACCGATCATTGTATCGAAGGATTGCAGGGATATCAATATAGATATACTGATCATCGTATCGAGGGATTACCAAGGTGGTGGTAAGACAGACCTCTTATCCTCGGTGAAAGGATAACCCTTCTCTTTTGGACAAAAGAATTGTAATTCTTTTACATTTCTACTGCTGTTTGTTTTAAAAAAGGAAATTGTATTGTTTTCCTTTCTTCATTCCATATTCATTTGTAATTGTTTCAATTATATTCATACTGTTACATATTATATCGATTGATTTTGTACGTTTTATGGTAGAATCCTTAACTATTGTATTACTCTGATTATGTTATTCATCTTGAATACAATTTATTTACTTTTCTCATAGTATTACATCATATCATACCTTTATATTCGATAAAAATGTGGTTGTTAGTTTTTGTTTTGAATTGTATTAGTTTAATATCATTTAAACTAATTTCATTAGAGTTTAAACACAGTGTTTTTAAACCTACAATTCACCCCCCAATTGTACTGTTCCATATAATATACATATACATATACATATTCGATCCAAAAATTACAAAGTTTGAAATGTTGAAATTCCACTCTTTATAACATAAAAAAGAACTTATAGACCCATTATAAGAACCAACCCTAGAAGGTTTTTCCTCAGATAGGTTCCACTCTATAATGAAGTGTTGGTTCACAGTATAATCCTATATTTTTTTAGGTACAACCCTCATAGAATTACTCATTTGATCATTGGTTTCCAATTCATATTCGAGGACATATATCCCTATTTAAGGAAATTGACCTAAATCAATGGGATGTGTTCTTGTTGGAATTAATGGTCTTTAGATATAAATGGGTTACATATTTCACATTTTCCTGGTAAACCAAGACACTTTAAAGATGGTTCAAGTTGTTAAAGTAATGTGGGATGAAGAACCATCTATAGTACATTTACACACAGTGTAAAGGGATTACGCATCATGTATTTTTTTAGGTGTTTTAATAAAATAAATCTCAGGTGATGGGTTTTTTGTCCTATTACATTAAAAATATTTACATGATCTAGGACCACATTACATGCCATGAAATTTCCTGACCTAGTTTTTTAAATGTGTGAAAATTAATTCCATTAAATCTCATATTATCTTGAACTATGTAAATCCTCTATGTGATTTAAGAGTGAACAAATCCCTTTTAGACGTCTCAGTTGTGTGATAAATCCCAAGCAATTCTTTTCAGTTAGGCTTTCCCCTTCTATCCCTCATTATTTTGACTATTTTGGTGTAATCCTTTTACCATGGGCGTTTTTTGTTTTGATCTTGATTATTTTTCATCTATATTTCTCTTATTGTTCATCACCACCATCTTCCTCAAGGTAATTCTCTATTGGAAGCATTGTTAGATCATTAGTTAAATGAATTGATATATATCTAAACCATATGGTTTGATAATTTTCAAGTTTATGAAATATTTCGATTGCACCAACATAGAATATACCCCAATAAATTAAGTAATGAATTGGATTATTCCATAGAGTCCTTCGGTTTAAATTTTCGTTAGACCAGGCTTATGGATACCAATTGTGTGAGATAACCATGAACATAGTCGAATTGGTTAATGGTTCAAAGTGTGTTTAGCATGACATGCGGCCTTTTCTGATTTGTTGGTATATAATCACTAAGTCATGTATCATTTCTTATTTTTATGACTTTTAACCAATTACAATTTAATTGAAAGTGATATATGAAAGATAGAAGGTAATTCTAAAAATTAACCATTGATATATATGATGTGATATTGTGATATCCATGCTATATGATAGAACTTGGGTTCCATATTTTAGTGCCTATATATTAGGCTTGGCCCTATCACTTTCACACTTATATGTTGTAATATGGATATTGAGTCTGCATGGGACACTCCCATAATAAACTTATTATAGAGAGCAGGCTCCACTGAGTCCCATGTTATAATTCTTATAGTACTTTCATTCGGATGATATAATTCTAATAGGTCATTGACCTAGATTGTTATGATTATACCATGGTTATATGGTGGTGGTTCGCATGGTCAAAATATGTGCTCTGATATATTCTGACATGGTTCTAAATAATTTTATTTTACAATGGTTATATGGTTGTGGTTGGGACGGTCTTAAGAAATTGTTAGAGATGTTGTGGCTTGGAGCTGAGGAACATAGTTGTTGTATTTTACTAATTTTTGTATTAATTAATACGCAACTTAATCAATTTATTGTTTACAATTCTTATAAGACTATTTTTTTAGACACGGTGGTGTCGGTCTAATAATCTATACTAGCACTCAATTTGGGCCAGTATTTGGTACCTGGGTAGATTGAATAGATATAGGTTTGGACTAGAGAAAAGAACCTTATTGTTGATTTTTCTACTTACTAGATGGGAAGAAGTTTGGAGATGGGACAAACATTGGTTTTGGGACTAGGAACTTTTGATTTTTATTTTCTTATAGTGGTATTCTTTCTAGATTTACATTTAGTTACATTTCAAAAAATCATTAAATTATTTCTTTAATATTTATTAGATTATCAGTTGGACTTTATTGAATTTTATGAGACTTTATTTGTCCATGAGATAGAGTGTCGGATTGGGGGATGTTACAATGTGGTATCAAAGGTGCAGGTTTTCTTTTCTTCTTATTTGCAACTTTGGAAACCTAGAAAAGAGACTAGGATGTTTTAGGACTTAGAAATGGTATTTTTCAGGGGATTATCTAACCCATGTATGGGGTAAAATATAAGTGTTAAGGATGGGATTATTGTTTGTGTTGTGTACATTTTACATATGATATTGTTTCACCTTGGGTGATTCACATGTTGTGTGAGGTTATTGTTTTAGGATGTTACAATTTATTAGGATTTGGCCTCATGGACCGGTATAGTGAAATATTAGAATACATGAATCAAAATAGGCACATAGGGATATATTAACATGCAACGTTCATGATGGGGGAATGCCCATTTTAACATGTTATATATACATTCTTTTCGAACTGTGATACGAGATTTTTTTTTTACTAGATAAAAGAATTGATTTGATGTTTTATGTTAAAACACTTATAATCCAATTTAATAGAGATAGACTAGGAGTCAGTGGTTCTTGGTTTTATTCAACTTTTATGGTTGGGCATGTTGTTATCTAGTTCTTTAATGGGTGTATCTCTCTTGTAGAGAAAAATTATCCTTTTCTTATTTTAATTGGGCATTAGTAGATTGGAAATCAGTACACCCCTAACATAGTTCAACTAGAAATTCTTATAGTTCATGGGGATTAGTTGGATGTTCAGCTTCGCAAAATATTCCAATGGGTCATTCAATCCATGTAAATGGTGAATTTTAATGTCATTCCTTCTATGACTAAGCTGAAAATAATGTTTAAACTACAAAATCGTCAAATGATTACTTGGGAAGAAGGAACCTAGGATGCCAAGTTATGGATCGAGTCAGTCTAGACAATCTTCAAGCATCCAAAGACACCTACATATTGGAGGGTGAAACATATTGTGTATATACGTCATGAACTAACCAAATATTCGTGGGATATTCTAGGGGAATTTGGGTAGAAATATGATCTATCTTGTAACGACTTAAAGATGATGTTTCTGAACCATTTTAATCCTGAGACGTTGAGGGATGAAAAATATCATGAGTTTGAGCAACTAACATAGGTGGGAATGTCATTGTTGAACTATATTGGACATTTCACTGACCTAAAATGTTTTATTCTATCTTTGGAAGCTGATTAGATCTCCCTGGTGAGAGGTTTTCAGGATGGTATTCACTTTGAGAATAGGTCATAGGTAAAAAAATCCTTCAGGATATTTGAGGATGTGATGATCCAAGGTCTCATCATGGTAGGAAATTTGAGAGAGGCCCCAAGCATCGGGAAAGATTTATCAGCAGGGAAAACTGGGAGCTCTTATTCAAGTGATAAGAAGCACTACTATGATAGTTTCCACCAAGTAAGTTGTGGAAATAGAATTTAGGGAAATGGATAGCCATCAGGAATATTTTATATTACACAGATATTAGTTTGCAATGTTTTTTCACGAACACCCACAGTGTCCTTACCCTGCAAATGAGTGTCATATATGTGGAAGACTATGTCATCTTTAGAGGTTCTATTCAAACTTTCCATAGTAGACCATTGGAAAGGTATCATGACAGGAACCTGAGTCGGGAAGGGGCGTGATTACCCCTAAGAAGGCTAGGAGCCAGATTTCCATTGGTTATTCATGTCAAGGCTGGGGATGTGGTACACCAGTGCATGAGAAGACATTCTAGTAAACAGAAAAAACTCAGGGTAGTGATACTAGATCCCAATTAATAAGGAAAAGTCATTTCCACATTATATAGACTACTATAACAAATGTGGGTGCATGGACATATACCATCAGAGGTACACTTATCATATCATTTGCCTTATCTTTTTTTTGTTTAAAACAAGAGCATCACATTATTTTCTATATTCTGTTTCATAAAATGGTTTGGTCTTGGAAATGTAAATATTGTATAGTGTTTTTACCATTGCATCACATTAAGATTGTGGTCAAATAAAATAAAGTTTTTTAGGGTGTGTTCTCTAGAAATTGGTGATTACAATTTCTTTCAGGAATAATTCATGCTAGAAATAATAGGACTTGATCTGATTATTTTTATGGATTAGTTAGTTCCATATCTGGATCATATTGACTATCACAAGAGGAGAGTTTCCTTTCTACATCCAGAATGAGGTCGCTATTTTCACCAAGGTGAATGGTATATTTAGGATGGTATTCTAGGACCACTTTAGTGTAGATTAGATTGTAACATGGCTCATAATTCTGGTCTTTTCAAGATAATGGTAGAATTAAATATCATTGTTTTCCTCCACTAATAGGCCATTTTCATGATGTTTTCCCTGATGAGTTTCTCGAGATTATCTCTTGAGTGAGATATCTAGTTCATAGTCAATTTTGTGATGGGAGTAGATTGAGTTTCTATCTCACCTTAAATAATATCACCATAAAAATATTAGGAGTTTGGAGTTCACATAGAAGATCTAGAATCTAAAAGCTTTATATGGCCTACTATATATCTTTAGTGTACTCTAATTCTATTCACCAAGAAGGCTGATAGATCTTTGCAGTTATGTGTAGATTATCAGAGGTTGAACCAGAAGATGGTCCAGAACTGATATCCTTTTTCATGAATTGATAATCATTTCAATCAATTTTTGGGGTGCTATGATCTTATACAATATTTATTTGAGATAAGGTTACCATTTGTTGAGGGTGATACTGGCAGACACACCTAAAACTACTTTCAGAAATAGGCATGTCTTGTATGAGTTCATAGTGATTCAGTTTGGGTTGATTAATGCACTCTAGGTATTTATGACATTGATTAATAAGATATTTAATCCTTTTATATATCAGTTTTTGGTGGGTTTTGTAGATGATATCCTATTATACACTTACTCAATAGATGGTTATGCCAAACATATTGAAATAATCTTTAGTATATTGAAATAGCATCATCTTTATGACAAGATAACCAAATGCAGTTTCTGGATTGTTAATGTACACTTCTTAGGTCATGTCATCTCATAAGTAGGAGTGTCAATGAACCCATAGAAGTTTTGAGTTGTCATATCTTGGGAATATTATAAAAACAACTTTGATATACATATATTTCTAGGTTTAGTACATTATTGTGCGTGCTTTAGCCAGGATTTATCCCATTTTGCATCACTAATGTCCTGGCTGACCAAGAAAGGGGTTATGTCTGTTTGGATTGATTATTGAAAAATCTATTTTCATGAGATGAAGGGAAGGCTGACCTCAGAATCCATCTTAACTTTACTTATGCCGAGTAAATAATAAACTGTGTAATTTGGTGCATCTAGATTAGTAATTAGACCTATTATAATGCAAGAGGGGTAGAGTGGTTGCTTATGGATTTGGGTATTGGAGACCACTAGAGAGGAATTAACTTACACACAACCTAGAGTTAGTAGTTGTGATACATACACTAATATTTTCAAGAAAATATCCCATGGGTGAGAGGTTTTTTTATTCCATACCAATAAGAGGATTTGGTGCATCTTTTATATTCAACAACGGAACCTTTGGAAAAGGAGGTGGGTTGGGTATCTCTGATCTTTTGACATTGAATTGCCTTATACTTTAGGAAACAGAAATTTAATTTACGATTCTTTGGGCCAAACAACAAAGACATAGGTCGTACATGAGTCTTGTTATAAGTGTTGGATAATGGAACTTTTTTCATACATGCATCAAGAAGTTCAATTATCTCAAGAACAAGTATCTTTGACTTCTACATCTATTATACTCGTTCCTTTAGAAGATATTATGACCAATATGTTTTCTGATCTGGAGGGCTCAGTTCTAAGAGAAAAAATATATGGTGGGGAGACACCATTCGGATGGTCTCTCGATAGTGGAAATTCAATTATTTTTTGTGGTCTAGTATAGGTTACTATGGGGTTATATGAGGATATGATGCAGGAGTTTCATACTTCTAGATGGGTGATACATCCTATTTTAACAAATATGTATCATAATATACATAGATAGTACTAGAGGTCAATAATTAAGAAAGATGTGGCAAGATTCATGGACAGATGATTCACTTTTTAGCAAGTAAAATTTGAGCATTAGAGGCCAGTTGGGATTTTTCATCCTTTTCCCATCCCAGAGTAGAAATGGGAAGAAGTCACAATGGAATTTGTGATTATATTACCAAGGATAACTAGTATTTATAATGCTATATTTTTTTGTCATTGATCGACTGACTAAGGTGGACCACTTCTTACCTATTATGGAAACCTTCATAGATGATGATTTGGGAAGTCTTTATATGTTCTTGGTGGTATGGTTTCATGATTTTCCAAGTAGTATCATTTCAAAAAGTGATCTTAATTTCACATCATTTATCTGAAAGGGTCTTCAAAAAGCTTGGGGATCATGAATTCTTTTAAGAACAACCTATCATCCATTGATTGATAGTGAATCTAAGTATATTATTCAGATTCTAGAGGATATTTTCCAAGATAGTGTTTGGGATTTTTGTGATTCATGGAGAAACATATGGAACTCATGGATTTTTAATAAAATAATAGATACTTAGAATCGATCCAGATGGAATATTATGAGGTTTTTATGGAAGTTTTCATAGTTCTCCAATTTGTTGGGTAGAGCAAGTTGATTCAACACTTGTTGGGCCTAGTCATGTGTAAGAGATATGTGAGTAGGTTCAGTTGATTATACAGTGGTTGGTAACCCCACAGAGCAGGGATAAATCATATTCTGACCATCGGAGGTGACCTCTAGAATTTTAGGTTTATCATCATGTTTTCCTTCAGGTTTCGACTAGATTGCATAAATTTCAAATCAAAAAATAGGGAAATATAGAACCTATGTATGTCAATCTATTTGAGCTAGTTTCATGGTTAGGTCTAGTGGCATGCCATTTTTCCCTTCCACATTGTTATTGTACCATGCATGACATGTCAACATGTCATGGATAGGAATATATCACTTAGACGCATCCCATGTGATAGATATAGTGGATTTGGATATTTTATCTAATGCATCCTTTAAAGAGAATCTGATATGGGTTGTGGATCATAGTGATAAATATATTTGGCAGAGGAATATACTATTGGTTTGAGTGTAGAGGTAGTATGGGAGAGTTCATAAGGAAACCTGAGAGAGGGAGTCTGATATGAACACCTAGTGGCCAGGAGAGTTTTGGATACCTCACAGTGATGCTCATGGAAGATCATGGATGAGATGTTATATAGTGAGGAGGTTATAAGATCCTATATTTTCTAAGTATATCCATCTTTAAATTTGTTTTAGCCTTTCTAGTCAAGTCTTGTTCAAATATGGAGAGAATTTGTTGGGGGAAATGACCTGAATTCCCTGGATGTGTGATTTTTTGAATTAAAAGAGTAAAGGAATAAATGGGTTATTTTTTTCATGGGTTCTTGGTAAGTCAAGGATCATTAAAGGGGGTTAGGGTTGTAACAGGAAAGTGGTATGAAAAATCATCTGCATAGAATTTACACACCATGTAAATGCAGTACATGTCATTTCACTGATCAAGTATTCTAATAAAATAAATCTATGGTGACGGGTTTTTGGGAGAATTCCATTAATAATATTTTCCTGAAATTTAAAAAATTACATGTTGTGTAATTTCATGACCTAGTATTTTAGACATGGTTTATGACTTAATTTCATTTCATTTCTTTGCATCTCTTCTCCTATCAACCAATTCTAACCCTCCATGAAATTTGTGAGCTGCAACATCCCCTTTGGATGTCCCGTTTGTGTGATCAATCCACAGTAAGACTATTCAGTTAGGTTTTCCCCCTCTCTCCCTTATTCTTCTGACTATTACGGTGTAATCCTTTAACCACATTCATTGTTGGTTTTGATATTTATTAGTTTTGATCAGGGTTTATCTTGTAATTTTTACACACCTTCTTTATCATGGGATTTTGCGGTTGGAAGTGTTCATGGATTTTTAGTTAAAGGTAGGGGAATAAATATTAACCCTATGGTTTGATAATTTCCACATTTATGAAATATTGTGATTATACTGAAATAGTGTGCACCAAAATCAATTAATTAATGAATAGAATTATTCCTTGGTGTCTTCTGGTTTCAATTGGATTTTAATATGTCTTGTGACTATACATTAGGTGAGAAAGCTGTGAAAATTATTGAATTAGCTAACGGTCTAAACATTGTTTAGCATGAAATGAGAACTTTTGTGATTACTGGATATAGAATCCCTAAGTTATGGATTATTTATTATTTTTATGATTATTAACCAGTTTATATTTAATTGAAGGTTATATATGAAAGATAAATTATAATTCACATAACCAAGCATTGAGATATATGATGTGACATTCTGATATCCATGTTGTATGATAGGAATTGTGTTCTATGATGTAATAATTATATATCAAGATCAGACCTGGAAAATTATCAATTATATGTTTTAATGATAATATTTATAGATCTCGACCTCATCCCATGGAATAATTGTTATAGTGAGTGGGCTCTACCCAGTCTCATGTTTTAATTCTTGTAGGGATTTGACACAGTTGTTGTAATGCTTATAAGAATTTGACCTAGATTATTGTGATTATACTGTGGCTATATAGTGGTGGTTATCAAGGTCATAAGATATGATCTGAGATATTTTATAATTTATCTAAAGAATTTTATTTTACCATGGTTATATGGTTGTGGTATTAATGTTCATAAGACATGCTTAGAGATTTTATGGCACTTAGTCGAGGCTGGTTGTTTTTGTATTTTATTAATTATTGATTTAATTTATACACCTCTTCATCACTTTATTGCATACACTTATTATTAGACTCTTGTTTAGACATGGTGTAGTCCACCTACTAAGTTATACTCACACCCTATTTTGGTTTTCATTTGGTACCCAAGAAAATTAAATAGATGTAGGTTTAGATAAGGGAAAAAGAATTTGTTGTTGATTTGTTGGATTTATAGATGGGCTATATTTTGGAGATGGGAAAAACATGGGGTTTGGGATCGGGGAATTTTGAGTCCTTATTTTAGTCTTTTAGTCTTATACTTGTATTGTTTCTAGCACAACATTTAGTTACATTCCATCACATCATTATATTATTACTTTATTATTTATTGGATTATCTATTGGTTTTATTGTGGTATTTATCCATGTACATAATTTTGTTTATTTTATTTTTATGGTTTATTTTCTACTATTATCACACTTCATAATAGGGGGTATAGTCTCCCCAATATACACTTCACACCCTCACTGCTAGTCAATAGTCTTTGGGATATGGGGAGTTGTGCTAGATGTCTCATAACCAACCCATTTTGGCCATGTGAGAGAGTTCCCGATTGAGGGATATTAAATTCACAATATTTAAAAAATATATAATCCAAAATATTATCTATTGTGGATTGGGTGTATATTTTCATCATAGGATGTTCTATCATACCGTTCTCCAACAAATTAAATCATCAAATATCGGAATAAATTCCCTTTGATTAAACATTAACCAAGATATCAATGCCCGAAATTGAGAATTCTAAGCACCCCAACCACCACATCTATTTATCCTCCATAATCTAGTTTTGGTCACCTAACAATATTCCTTCTATGAAACACATAGGAAAAAAATCCAGTGCCAAACACACTTGTGTAAACACAAATAAAAACACAATTCCCATAAGGGATAGTGTGGTTTATACACTGTATCTTACATCCATAGGAGAATAAAAACATCACTTTAATTCAGGGATATAAATTAAATCAGGGTTATAAGGATACTAAACTTCTTAAAATGTTGTTGTACCATCAATATATGCCTCACCAATTCATTTTTTTATTTCATCTTTCATCGTTCCTCCTTTTGGCCTTCCACCTTTGGCATTACAAGCTCCAAACCTCGGATATTCCCATGTGTGATCCTCATGGATAATCCTTTTCTTTACTCACTAGTGCCTATAATTCTCAATAATTTCACTAATCAAAAAATTATACACCCCTCCATATTTAGTGGGACCGTCTAGTCATCCAGTCACTACTGTCTTTTGACATTTCTAGGTGACCCTTTATTAAGTTCAGCTACTAAATATTCCCTATATAACCGTTAACACCAAATAAATAGTTCACATCATATAATGATGAATTATAATAATTAATTGAACATTTAATTTACTATAAAACCACAAATAAATCCTACATGCATCATCAATAGCGGCTTCTTATCCTTACTTATGCACAACCTTCATCTACTCCATAATTTTTTCCATATATGAATGATAACCCTATTATCTAATTCACTCCTTTGTTTATAGAATGACTAACTATTGAGTACATGAATTAAAATATCCTCCTCAATATTTTGTTCCCCAGACTATCCTATGATAAATCATTCAAACTCATTCTCCTAACTTCTTTCGTTGAACTTTTTCTATAATGATATCATCAACCAACATCTTTATTCTAACCTTGAACTTTGAGGCACTCATCGTACTTCCATTAAACTGATACCCATATATTTAGGTGGAATTACTCCCATATTCTGAATTGTAACATCATATAGTTCTGGTATACTATATCATACTAGTTTCAACCAAGTGTAACGTCTAATAAATGATTATCTAGAGCTTTCAAACACATAACCTAAAAAATAGTTCTCACAGCATATCTAAAAAATTTGAATTTGAGATATTTTTTCTTATATTGAATCCAATATATTCAACTAGGAATAAATTTAATGTCTCATTTAATCCTCAAAATAGTAAACCCTAGTGGTCTCATCACTATCCAGTGAAGGAGGAAGATAATTAAACATAGTAAAATGGGTATCATAGTCTATTATTGATATGATACCCTAAAATAGATGCATAAAATCCCAAACTCTATTAGCTCACACCATCTCATGAATGAAATTATCAAAAAATTGTACCTATAATTACATCCATGATATCCCCACATACTAATGTTCCTATAAAAGGACATCCCACTACTGCATCAATGGTCCATAAAAGATATACACTTCAAGATTCACCCACCATTAAAGGGATGTTTCTTAATGATCGACGATAGGCTACATAAACTCAACCCACCTCTTATCATCCTAAAATGTCTACACACTCTAGTAAAAAGATATGGATATTGTAACTAAATATCCATAGTTATATTAATCATGGAAGGTTAATCTCTCAAAAAACCATGTCCTAAATATTGAATAACACTAAGAATACACTATTGGAATTTACAATCAAGAGGCGTGACAAAAGAAAGTAGGGGTATCTGCTCGAAAATGGGGGGGCAATGTTTTTCACCTACCTCCTAGCGCTTGATAGGTGGTCATTGTGGTGGAATTTCACTGAAATACAAAACAATTGACTTAAAAATAGATATATAATAAGACAGAATATACTTGATAAAATAAGTAATAATATGAAAAAGCTTCTTAATATTCCGTACAGACACCCTAGCATACTAGGGTCTCGCATAACTTTTATTTCTCTCTCTATACCTAAATAACTACTCTCTCTTAAGGGTATAATAACCTATAAATAGGATTCAGTTTTTGAATTTATTATCAACATAGAAAATCAAGGATAAGTAATGTAGAATTTCTCTATCTAGAAAACAATATATAATTTTCTATTAAAACTCTAAATAACAAAAAATTATATCCTAATTAGGGTGAAAAACACAAGTAATCACACAAATATCATGTTAATTATACATTCAATGATTAATGAATGAGCACATTCTCTCTAACCATACTGAACTAAGAGTAAATCCCAATAAACCAAAAAAATGGAATCCTAAATATATAAGTAGGTAAACTACAAGAGGGTGGGGGTGAATGGTACTTTATAAAGAAACTAAACTTTTTTTTAACCACCTCATGTTTAATTATATCAAAAATAATATCTTCCAATCAAACCACAAATTAGAGTAAAAAATAAATATATAGAAAAAATTTTGACTCCTAAAATTTTAAAAACTTATAGAAAAAGAAAAGGCTTAGAAAAAAAATGTTTAAATCAATAAATAGATTAAATATTACAATCCTTTAACTCCAAAAAGATATTATTATCATTAACTTATAAAGAAATGAAGTCTTCTCTTTTCTCCCAAGTCGCATAAAGATCAAAAAACTAATATAGGAATCCCCATTTCAAAACACTAAAATTTACACATATGTATACAGGTTGGTAGGTATCTTCTCTATTTTATCACTAGAATCCCTTGAATTTTGACCTATCAAATGGCATCTCAATATTTTTACACCCATATTCCCTCAATCTCAAAGTATCGGTAGAAACAAAATTACAAACATAACAATCTCACGATCTCAATGATTGGAACAAGTTTTAGATCCCTCGCAAAATCCCTCAACCACATTGGATCATAGTAATAATAATTAAAATAGAAAATATTAGATCATTTACAATGAAAAACCCTTCCAATGGGTTCTCTAAGATAATGCCTCTAAAGGAAGTTCAAATGGACAATCTCATGGAAAAATCTATTTTAGACTTAAAAATGATCAAGATATTAAGAATTGTTAAATAAAAAACTACTCGTGAACTTAAATGTATTTAACACTATTTATAGAAATATATGTAAAAACATTCAATGGTTTGACTATAAATAATTTTGATTATATTTCACAGACATAATAATATTCTCTTTCATCTTCTAATGAGATTAGCATAGCTTCTCATATTCTGATAAAGTTAATCAGCACCTATATAGTGCTCATACATATTTCATGAAACCTTGATTCACTAAATTTTCACGTTTAAAATTAAACATCTATAATTAAATTTAATATATTTTCATTCTGAACACCATAACAAACTCAAAAAAACATTAAGTAAAATCAAGTACCTATGATGTTTATTATGGTTTTGATAAAAAATTATGCAAAATATTCATCCAACCGACAACTTTTCTCCTTTTAAAAAACCAAAGACACATAGAAAATTTAATAAATTCAAATGAAATTTCAATTAAATTATTCCTATAAACATATTATGTTATGATGAATTTAATTTCTACCATTTTCATAAAAATATTTAAAATAACCTCATTATTTCTCTTTATAAAAAAATGGAAAAATTTTTAAAATTAAATTTCCCCATTTTTCAAAAAAATAAAAAATATATTTTTTCTCCAAAATATCCCCCTTTGTGATTTTCAACCTAAATCACTAAAAATAAATAAAATTGAACCAATATATTATAAAAATTATCTCTTGTGATTTTAAATCAAACTCACCCTTGAAAATATATTCTATCGAACTTAATAAATAATCCCTCTTTAGAAATTAAATTCTTCTTTCAGTAGATTATCAAACTAAATATTTTAACTTAATATATTGAAATAAGAAACAAAACCCATTCATTAATTTTATATAAATAAAATCATTCAGGTTTAAAAATATTCTATAGATATCAAAACATCCATTTATTGGAATATAAAAAAAACTAGGTAATCATAATTCAAAAAATGAAAAAAAAAATCCTCATTATAAGAGCTTTAAAAGTTATGTTTAAATTCGTAATAAACATCAATTTAAATCATTACAAGTATTTTAAATTAAAATTTTAAAATACTTAGTAATTAAATAATTATAATTACTCAAAGTGATACACTTTTTAGTTTCATTCCTAAGATCCAAATAAATAATAATGTTCCAGTTATTCCTCAAGAAAATATTTCATCTACACAAACAAAAACCTCCCTTTTCAGAAAGAGTTTGTTGAGTTTATTATATATTACTCTACAATGTAAAATATATAATTACATTGAATCCAAAATATATATATACATAAAGTATAATTCTTGTAATTCTGTTATAACCTAAATCAATGTAATATGGTTTCATAATTTTATCTCAATGTTATATTCTAAATAAAAAGTAATAGTTGAGTTTCAACAATTTTAAACCATTTCAATAATTAAATCAATCCCAAATAAAAAACATAAAAAATTGAATATTTTCTTGAATATTTTGATTATATTTTTACAAAGTTAAAAAAATTCATAAAACATTAATATTTGAAACTCAATACAAAGTTATAAATCTTTTGAAATTACATAGGTTTAAAAATTGAAGATAAAACTCCATGTAAGTTATCTACTAATAATTTTACTTCATCTTATTTCTTAAAATATGGTTCCAGGTATATTATACCTTAATTATATATAAAACATATAGATAATAAAAGTTATCTATATGAAAAATTACTTTGAACTAAAAATAAAAACAACCCCTAAATAAAGAAAATAAATGATTAGTATGAAGAAAAATTTTAAAGATTCAAAAATTAATCTAAATAAATTACTCAAAAAAAGATTTATGTTCTTGTAAAATTAAAAAAAAAATTAATCAAGTATCATATATAGAAATTAATCTACCAGTGCACAATTAATTCACCTATTAAGAAATTTAGTCTGAGGAAACCTTACTTGTTTAGGTCTGTTTGTACTCACAAAAAGTATCATTGGGGACCCAATACTCCTTTGATGTTCATATGTAATAATTTTTATTGAAATAAATTATTTATTTTTTCTAAATTATTGAGTTCTATTCGTAGAATAATATTTATTCCAACATAATCATTTGTAACACAGGATAGAGAAAGGTTTTTGTCTTGGAACAATGTAATTATTTTTATAGGTTGATTATATGGTGGATTTACTTTCATGTTTAGAAGTGGTCCTATTAAATATTTTAAGGATATACATATTATAAAAATCATTTATTATACTAGTAAAACTATATAGTAACTTTTCAGGCTTTCAATTTTAGATTTTTTATTTATAGCATCAATTTGATCTTCAATTAAAGTGGCATACTTATTTTATTTATTCTCTAAATAAAAATCTTGATTCTTCTGGTCCATTGACTTAGGAAAAACATGTGATGAGATAAAAATGTTTTTCCCTTTTCTATTAGTTATAGTATTAGTATATTTACACTTCAACTCTTTCATTTCAAAATTTAACTTTCCATTCCTATTATTCACATTATCCAGCTCATTAGTAGACAGGAATTCAACTTATTCATCCTTAAGTTTAGTATATTTTTTAGAAAATTTATATAAATCAACTTTATCTTTTTCACATTCCTATTTCATCCAATACTCTATCTTCTCATGACTTGTTACACAAAAATTCATTTCTTCAATAGATTTGGAATCATCCTCACCATTACATTCTTATTTGGATGTGTAAGAGTAATTTTATTCTAGAGTAAAATTTCTAATTAATTTGGTAGTCATATTATCCATGAAACATTTCACATTTCATTGAATTTAGGCATAAAACCCCATATTTTATAATGTTATAACTATATTTGAGTGAACTATCTAAAGTAATATCACCACCACTATCAGAACAAGTTGATAGAGCCTTTAATTTTATTATCATTCATGTTAGAGTATTTATTTAAAGATTTTGTGTCTCTTCTTTTTAGCTCATGAAAATCAAGTCTTAAATCTCCAAGACATCAAAAATAATAACAATTATTCCATAATGAATCATTATTTTTATAATTATCTCTTATATCATGCTGATTATACCTTCAAAAATTATTTTGACCAATTTATGTATTTATTATTCTAGGTAATATAGTTATTTCACATTCAGTTAACTTTATATAACCATTTAACTTATTTATATTCAATTTCTAACTATAGGAATCAAAATTTATACCACAATAAGTAAATTTCAATTAAACACTATAAAGAACCAACCCAAGGTACCCTCAAAATAATGTACTCGAACTAATACACCATATACCTAAAGTGCAGTCCCAATCTCTATAGGTTGTGGACTAACTCTCAATAATCAAAAAAATAGATAGAATGATTTCACCCACCCTAAAATAAACACCAAAAAATATATAAACTAAACATTTATTGTTTCACCCAACAATAAGGAATCCATAACAAAAAATTAAGGCCCTAGAATCAATTCCCACATCTTAGAATAACATTCCATAAAAGAAAAGTGTCTCCAAATGGGTTCTACCACAAATACCTTCAACACTTCACACACTACACTGAAACCATCATAAGGGTCAAAATCTAGAAGAAGATCATACAATGGATCTAAAGAATCAAACAATATTCAAAACGTGATCAAATAATCCAATAATCATAGCCCAATTCCATTTTCACAACCAATGTAAATGAAGAAACATAAAGGTAAATTATTGATAGAGACCTAGTGAAACCACCACAAAGATAAGGAATTGAACAAAATGATTCATAAGGAGTGGAAACACCCAAAATCAAATAGAGGAATAATTAGGGTTCAAGTGAGAGGATTCAAGTAAAATGATATATGAGTTATGTGATAAGGTAATAAAACCTACTGATAACTTCATATTTACATCACAAACCGCAGTCTTACAACATAAGTTTCTCATTAATCATATACATAAAAAAACAAGTCCCATAAGTTTAATTTACCATTAACAACTATTTTATGACATAAAAAGATTATTTACAACATAAATGGGTATAAACAATAAACAGTTTTCACGGCACATTCTTTGTGACATTTTTATTCCAAAAGACATAGCTTAGACCGTTACAACAATCGTCTAATAGTACCCAACATAGTATCAACTGAAAAATCCCAAAAATATTCTTGATTCCCTCCAAACATAAGAAACGCAGTCTTAAACATCAAAAATATTGTACCATATAATATAAGTTGTTATAATATCCCATCTATGGTAATTTTTATCCCTGGGAAGTCATGCGGGATAAGGGTTCCTTATAAAGAGGTGAGGAAACTACTCCCTCACTAATGATTTATTCTCCTAAGTCTCATGTGAATCCTATATTTGCCACTATAACACTAAGAATAACTGAATTTAATTCCCATTAAAGTATTTCACCTTTGAATAAAAGATACTGTTAGTTTCTCTACAACTAAAAAATCATACTCTAACTCAATCTCTACCCAACTCAAAACATGGGATGGATCATAAAGATATTTCCTGATTTTTTATATGAGAAAAACATCATGATTACCCAAAAAATAATAATTAAATAACAAAAAATAAGAAACCTTTATAAAATTCTTGGTAGCCTCAAATGGTCCAACATATTTCAGAGATAGTTTTTACCATTTCCAAAAATAACGGTTTTAAATCGAGGAGAGGTTTTCAAGAAAACCCAGTCACATATCGAAAACTCCAAAGGATTATGTTGATGATCCGCATAATATTTCTACCAATGTGTCCTTATGACTAGATGTTGAAGTGTACCCATAATCTCTATAGACGTCTCCTAGATCAGACTCAGTCTTACCCAAGAGACCTCTCCCACCACTTGGGAACAAAGAGGTGGCCTACATGGAAAACCATATAATGCTTCGAGATATTATGATCGAAAAATGGTTACTACTGTAATAATAAAAATCATTAATTCATATATGTCCATCCCATGATCCACTAGAATCCAAGAAAAATTATGGAGTGTCCTCCAATATCTGAATAGCATGCTCTATGTGACTATCTGTCTATAGATCGTATAATGTACTTTACCTGACCTGAGTCCCCCATACCTCTAGGATACTCTTTAAATATATAGAAGTAAACCTATGATCCTGATATAAAATTATGGTGATGGGAACTCCATATAAGATCAAAAACTCTTTCACATATGTCGTACCCATATATTTAACCTTAGTGGCATACTTGATCAGGATAAAATGGAATGATTTAACCAACTGATCAATCACTAAATTGATATAATTATTCCATTAGGGAGACAATGGAAATACTACAGCAAATCTCATGGACACCTCATCCCATTTCAAAACTGGAATTGGAAGATTCTGGAGAAATCCATAATGATTATGAGGCACTTTCATTATCGATTAGTGTATGTAATAGTAGGACACAAAATTATGAATATATCACTTCATACAAGGCCACATTAAATTCAATATAAAGTCATAATACATATTCAAATCACCTAGATGAAAAACTAATAAAGAACTATTATAGTTAAAGAAAATAAAATCCCCACTAAAACTAGGATGAAAAATTGATCCCCAGAGTAGATAAAACCATTATTAGGGAGAGACCAAAAGAAATAGTCTCCCCACCATAATTTATTTCCTTTATTCCAATGAAAACTTCATCCTACTACTAACCATGTAGAATATACTCAAGGAGATATGATGATAATTTAACATTGGTCAAAACTATACCCAAATAAAAATCCTAAGTATCTATATGTAACTGTGTGAAGTTCCCCATATATTTCCACACTTCCTTCGAATCCCAATCGACCCATGATGAAACTTTCCTACTGAGATAATCTGGGATGAAATTCCCCTTCCCTAGGGTGTAAGGGATGTTGAAATTGGATATTTAATCATATTCCACTCATCACCTTTTTATGAGATTTAATTCATTATGAGAAAAGATATATATCTGACCCTTGTAGTCATTAGATATTGTGAACCTACCCCAAAAAATATAATGTAACCAATACTTAAGCATATGAGTAAATTTATAAATATCCAAATAATGGGTGGGGTAATTCCTTTCATACATCTGAGGTTGACTAGTTCCATAGGATTCCACCTCATTCTCTTGTATAATCACTCTAACAAGGCTAGAACCAAAAGCATCATAGTATAACACATACCCCTTACTGCACTTTGGTATGATCAAAATAGGTTTTGATGTCATAATTTCATTAAAATCATCAAAAGAAGTATCAATATTACCATCCCATATGAATTTTAACCATTTCCTATTAAGATAATTCAATAGTGATGCAAACATTGAGAAATCCTTGATGAACTAATGATAGTAACCAGAATGAACTAAGAAGATCCATATCAAAAAAAATTGTGAATCTTTCCATGAAAAGAAAACATTCACCTTCTTAGGGTCGACTAATAATACGTGGTTTAAAATTACATTCCCTAAGAACTTTACCTCTTGGATCCATAAATTTCATTTTAAGATCTTCCTATAAAGTTGGTGGATTGTCAATATTTCTAAAACCAGATTCATATTGTGCTCATGATCACACCTAGATATCAAATAAATCATGATATCATCCACAAAAACAAAAAAATATTTTATATATTGATGTAACATCTAGTTCATCAAAACCATAAAATATTAAAATGCATTAGTTAGACCAAAAGTCATAACAAGATATTCATAATTTCCATACATCCTCATAAAGTAAGTATTAAATATATCAGACTCACAAACCCTAATTTGATGATAACCAAAACAAATATTAATCTCCAAAAACCATATTTCACCCATTAAATGATCAAAAAATTCATCCACATAATGAAAATTTCACTTATTCACAACCCTAACCTAGTTCAACTATGTATATATAACGACCCATACTTTACATACATTGTTAATACTTCAAAATTGAAGTACACTTATTACAACATATAACAAAACCATGAAAGGACCATATAGGTATAGTGTCTTTAGAAACTGGGAAACATAAACAACTGGTTCATAAAGAATCTACATTGTCTCCCATTTATTTCATCATATCTAGAGTCCCTTTTGGAATATCCTAATTAATAACCTTCTTCCTGACCTGGGGAAAGAAAACATACAAAAGGGTGAGCTAAAATGATCAGTAAGGGAAAACAAAAGAAATATCAATCTCATCATATTCATAAGAACATAACATTTTGGAAATCTAAACATGAAAAAGAGATCATAATTTCATAACATGGGATAAATCATTGTAGTGAAATGTAATCCCAATAATCATAACTTAAAACATGAAACTTTGTTTCATACACACATAATAATAGAGAATTATTTCTTAGTAGTCAAGACTCATAGCCAAGACTATCTTAGCGAACAAAGTCCATTTCTGAACCTAGTTCACTCCTCGTTTCAGTCCTATTTCACTGAACCGGTTTAACATGCCATTCTAGCCATGTCTATATCATGAGATATAAATCTTTACCCAATGCATTGGATGGAGATATAGGTCCCACCCATCTCATAATGATTCCATTCTTATGTTTGCCACAAAATCATAAACCAAACATCATAGCATAACCCATGTAATAAAAATGGGATTCTTAAACATCGTGACATCATAAAACAATTCATATAAGATAAATGAATTAATAAAAATAATTCCATCACAACATAATCAAATAAATGTAATAATATGTATATAAACAGAAACCTATATTATCTTATATGGAAAATAATTTTGATAAAACACTTGAATTCTATTCTTGAGGAAAATATCCTTTCTACTTCAAAAACGTTTTCCTTTCTTAACATGTCATATAATTTTGAACTAAAATAAGTTTATTAAGAATAATCTTGAAAACTTGTAAAGGAAGCTTCATGGAAATAACTTCCTAAAAATCCATTCATGCCGTATAAGTTAAAAAAAATACATTCTTCTCGTACTTTTGTCGGAAAAATAAAAAAGTACCTCGTATGAAAAACGACAAAAGATTCCTTTCATATCTTTTACTAAAAACTAACTGAAGGGTAAAATTGGATTTAAAAAATTATAGGTGGATGGAAATAATATTAAATATTGGGGAAACATGGATGTGGATGATAAAATACATCCCAGTAAATACCAAAGTATAAACAATCTCTGATAAAAATGATATTGTGATATTTTCCCTTACCTTAGGTCTGATTTGCTTCGTAAGTGTCTGAACCTCCTGTATAATGATTTAAATAATGTCATTGAATTATTCTTTAATCATACTCATTGTTATGATATCATATATGGCCATATTCTTAGCTTCTTATTATTAATATTTCATTGCTACTTGTTATTCGGGTGTTTATTACTAATTGTTCTTATGCGTGTTTTGTCGAATAAGTTCTTATTCTTCTCTTTAGGTTATAGATACCGCATTTCCAGAATGGTATTAGTGTAATATATATCATATTCGTTCATTCAATTCATTTATATAATCATTATGCAATGAAGATCATGTAGAACGAGTCGAATCACATCGTGGAGACGGTATTCCGTACGTACGCACGAGCGATGATATTGTCCCCATGATAATGGAATTGTATTGGAGTGTATGTATACTGTTTCAGAATCAATATCAATTTACAATAATGATATATAGTTATTATTTACACCATTATACCCATCCAAGTAAGGTGGTTGTGGAAAATAGATTACACCGCGGCGTGGAGACGGTATTCCGTACGTACGCATGCGCGGTGATTTCGTTTTCCGTAGGATGGATAGATGGTGAAATAGGGTTGTTTCATACTTATAATAACATACCATTATATTAGTGATACTTATGATATTACTTCATATTGAAAAAACTAAAGAAGAAGAAGTGGAAGAAGAAATAAAGTTGAAAGAATCAGTAACGGACATTACCTCTTCTTTGAAGCGCCTCTTTGAGACCTCCTCTTAGGGCACTTACATTGGTCTTTGAAGAAGACCAGGACCTCTACGATGTTTCTAGGGAAGTGGAGAAGAGAAATTTTCAGGTTTTTTCCGATCTTGAAGGCCTAAAGTTGTGTGAGGAAAAGAGGTAGGAGGTTCCCTTTTATAAGGGAGGAGAGGGGCACCTTTGGAAAAACAAAAAATATTATTTTATTATAAAGTCATATTCGGTTTTTAATAGCTCCAAATTGATTTATTTAGAAACTAAGGTGGGTATGGGTTGAAATACTCTCATCCAATTAAATTTAGACAAGTTTATGTTTCTATTTTAACCTTATCATTTAGATTTAACTTTAAGTTAGATAATTTAACTTTTACCGGGTCTTCTCGTTTTCTTACACTATAAGATTAATAAACTTACTATAACAAGCCAAACGAACCCTAAGTTGTTTATTATTAATATATATAACCTTATATAATTCATTTTTCCGAACCGTATATTTTTAGGAATAAAATAACAATTAATAATATAATATTTGTTTTAAAAACTATTTTATGTCAATTTTGACACTATTTGGTAATTGATTTTTATGAAACTCAAACCAGAAAGGTTAGTTCTCAAAAAGTTTATTAAATCAATACTAACATTTCATATTAACATATAAAATTATTGCAATTCATAAAAAGTCTCAAATTACATTTATTTGGGTATTTATAACATCAATTATGTCAATATTTCATTAATAAGATAACTACTACATCATCATTGTGTCATAAATAAATTAAATTATTTATTATCTAAAAATTACAAATAAAATAACATTATGTAGGAAATCTTTGTATCTTTCTAATTAATATTTATAGTCTAATTTATCTTATGTATATCCCTATATTAAAAAATATTCAGTTATTAAACTTTGATTTTAACTATTTTAACCCTTCTTTAAATAAATTAAAACAAATGTCCTAATCTAATAAAAGTGGGCCTAAATGGTCATATTTAATTCCTAAGGTTGTTTTTTTCGAATTACACTTATCCAATAGAATTAGGACATGTGTTATGGTAATAATAATAACATTTTTATCCTTAATTACCCTATTTACTTTTAACCGTTGTAAAAAAAAGTAAAAAGTTACTAATCACCAAAAAATATTTTCATCTCATTGAAAAAAAATTTAGTCCTTTATATTAACTGTGTCTCTCAGATTTTCGAAATTCCACTCACATAAGTGGTAAAATTATGTTTTATGTAAATTTGAAAATTCTCCTAGGAGGTGGGTAAAAGACGGTGAAAAGTTCAATAAAATTTTTATATATCAATAATTATTATAAAATGACTCCAATGAATTGCATTGAACTTATATAGGTATTATGTATCAATTTTGACCTAAAATAAATTTAAATAAAATAAATAATTATTTAAATAAGAAGTCGGTTTTTAAATAGTAACCTAGTGTTTTTACTATTCATCAAAAATGGAAAGTTTTCAGAAAAATACCAAAATTTCACCCTAGGATAATTTCGATATTACAAATCAAAAAATGAAGTCCATTTTGAAAAATAAAATTTACAAAATTTCAAAAAGTGGGTATTACTATTCCTAATGGCTATTTTTAGTAATATTTTAATAGCATATCGTTGTTTAGTGAAACTCGGTATTGCGTACGATGCAAGCTATCGAGGAAGGTCGCGATTGCGTGTAAAGAAAGCCAAGATAGTGTTGTGTGTAGTGAAATAGGGTTGTTTAATACTTATAATAACATACCAGTATATGAGTGATATGTATGTTATTACTTCATAATGAAACAACTAAAGAAGAAGAAGTGGATGAAGAAATAAAGTTGAAAGAATCGGTAATGGACATTACCTCTTCTTTGAAGCGCCTCTTTGAGACCTCCTTTTAGGGAACTAAAATTGGTCTTTGAAGAGAACCAGGACCTCTAGGATGTTTCTAGGAAAGTTGAGAAGAGAAATTGGCAGGGGTTGTCCGAGGTTGAAGGCTCAACATTGTGTGAGGAAGAGAGGGAGGAGGTTCCCTTTTATAAGGGAGGAGAGGGGCACCTTTGGAAAAACTAAAAATATTATTTTATTATAAAGTAATATTCAGTTTTTAATAGCTACAAATTGATTTATTTCTAAGATAAGGTAGGGATGGGTCGAAATCCTCTCATCCAATAGAATTTAGACAAGTTTATGTTTCTATTTTAACCTTATCATTTAGATTTAACTTTATGTTAGATAATTTAACTTTTACCGTGTCTTCTTGTTTTCTTACACTATAAGGTTAATAAAATTACTATAACAAGCCAAACTAACCCCAAGTTGTTTATTATTAATATATATAACCTTATATACGTCATTTTTCCAAACCATAGATTTTTATGAATAAAATAACAATTAATAATATAATATTAGTTTTAAAAACTATTTTATGTCAATTTTGACACTATTTGGTAATTGACTTTTGTTAAACTAAAAAAAGTAATATTTATTCGCAAAACGTTAATTAAATAAATACTAAAATGTCATATTAACATATAAAATTATTGGAATTCATAAAAAGTCTCAAATTACATTTATTGGGGTATTTATAACATCAATTATTTCAATATTTCATTAATAAGATAATTACTACATCATCATTGTGTCATAAATAAATTAAATTATTTATTGTCTAAAAATTACAAATAAAATAAAATTATGTAGGAAATCTTTTTAGCTTTCTATTTAATATTTATATTAGAATTTATCTTATGTATAACCCTATATTAAAAAATCATTTATTTATTAAACTTTGATTTTAACTATTTTAACCCTTCTTTAAATAAATTAATAATAAATGTCCTAATCTATTCCATGTGAGCCTAAATGGTCATAGTTTATTCCTAAGGTTTTTTTTGGTCGAATTACACTTATCCAAAAGAATTAGGACATGTGTTAGGGTAATAATAATAACATTTTTACCCTTAATTACCCTATTTCCTTTTAATCGTGGTAAAAAAAGTAAAAAGTTACAATTCACCAAAAATTATTTTCATCTCATTGAACCAAATTTTAGTCCTTGATATTAACTGTGTCTCTCGGATTTTAGAAATTCAACTCACAGAAGCGGTAAAATTAAGTTTTATGTAAATTTGCAAAATCTCCTAGGATGTGGGTAAAAGACGGTGAAAAGTTCAATAAAATTTTTATATATCTAAAATTATTATAAAATGACTCCAATGAATTGAATTGAACTTATATAGGTATTATGTATCAATTTTGACCTAAAATTAATTTAAATAAAATAAATAATTATTTAAATAATAAGTCGGTTTTTAAAAAGTAACACAGTGTTTTCACTATTCATCAAAAATTGAATGTTTTCAGAAAAATACCAAAATTTCACCCTTGGATAATTTCGATATTCCGAATCCAAAAATGAAGTCCATTTTGAAAAATAAAATTCACAAAATTTCAAAAATTGGGTATTTCTATTCATAACTGCTAGTTTTAGTAATATTTTAATAGCATATCATTGTTTAGTGAAACTCGGTATTGTGTATGAAGCAAGCTCTAGAGGAAGGTCGTGATTGCGTGTAAATAAATCCAAGATAGTGTTGTGTGTAGTGAAAGATTCCTTTGATGATTTATATAACATAAAAACAAAATATTTCTCATAAAAGTATCGGGTGTTACAATATAGTCCAGACATAAGAAAAGTGAACCATCTGCCTTCTTAGAAAAGATCATAGGGTATGCCCATAAAGAAAAAATAGGTTTAAGAGAACCTTTCTATATAAAATCATTCAACTAAATTTTGAGGTCTTTCATCTTCATTGGTTCAATGTTTTAAGGTGGTATTAAAACCATTTTTATACTTGACACCAAATCAATTGTAAACTCTACCTCCCTCTCTAGAGGAAGTCTAAAAAAATTCTAGGAAGACCTCAATGAATTCCCAAACAACCATTAAAAGATCTCCAATAGAGGAAATTTCATCAAGATCAACTTCAATGTCAAACAAAAAACTCCTAAGCCCTAAGCAGGTTGGTCTTTCACAACCGAACCTTATATCCATCTCTCTAGGAAACTCTATAGAACTCGTATTGGTAGAAAAGAATAATAATCTCTGATGATAAAAAACAATATTAGCATAATGAGAAACAAACCAATCCATCATGATGATGATTTTTAACAGATATATATCAAGAATGACGAAATCTTGGACTAATCTCGCATAATCTATTGATAAAGAACAAGAAGAACATTGAAACCCCTACTTCTTCCACTTTCTAAGAGGTATCTCCATCTCTATAATAAAATACATAAACTCTGTGGTAAGATTATCTACATAAATAAAACAAGAAGATATAAACAAATTTAAGGAACCAATATCAAATAAAGTAGTATGTATATAATATGCAATGAAAATGGTTCTTATCACTATCATTGGGCACATGTCAACATTCACCAAAAACTCATCCAATACATGTAGGTTCTTCACTAAGGAGACCTGGGGCTGGAGCCCTATTGGACTTTGAAGCATTAGACTATGCCATAATGGATATTTCAACTGAAGATCCCTTTCCATAATGAGGCATAGAATTGTCCTGGAAGAACCCCTACAGATGGCCTCATTAGCCATAGGAACTAAATATATTGGAAGGTATAGAACAAGTATGTCGAGTGTCCCCTGTATTTCCAAACTAATGGAAAGTTATAGGCACACTGCAAGCTACTGTGTGTGGGTAAAAGGAAACATATGGTTATGAACTACCTCCAATATCATTGTGATGATCTTTCCGTTTCTTATTATTTTTCTATATTCCACTAAATCCACCAGTGGGTGCAGTGGAAGGGGAATAATAGGTTATCATACCCATCATATCCATCTCTGTCATCACATCCCTGTATACCACCCTTGTATAGGTAGAATGATTCAGAATATATATATGTGATTGAATGTATAGTCACAAACCCTGCTAGTATTTCAAAACATTCAACTGTTCATCCATCTCTAACTATGAATAGAAATGTACCATCTTCAAGAACCCATTGATATAATCTGATACTACATTACTTCTATGATAAAATGATAGAACTCCAAAAACTTTTCTATATTTATAGATTCTATGTAGAACTACTAAAAGAATTGTATTATTAAAACCTTCTAATCCAAACTCACATGTTGGTTTGCCTATACTATAGAATCCCACCACAACTTAAGAGGACCCTTGAGAAAAAACATTTCACACTTCACCTTGAGAGCATCATGTGTATCCATCCACTGAAAGACCAGATCAATCTTTTACATCCAGTCTTCCACCTCTTGAGCTTCATTCATACCCTAAAAGAAGAAACTAAGATATCTCAAAGGTGTATTTATACACACAAAAAATAGAATTAAAAGATTATATATAAATAAAAATATTAGTTTAAACAAGAGAAAAAAAAGAAAAAACTAAGATCATGGTTAGAATCCAACATAAGAGAAAAACATCTTGACATATCATGCTAACTTGAGTATCATCATGGAAAGAGCAATCCAAACACTCATTATAACCTACCTATCATGTTCTGACCATCCTATCTCATATCTACCAACTTTTAATGATAGATCCTAACCATTGTCTGATGCCATTTTTCTAATGAACTAGAAAGAGATGGCCTAAAAATGGTTAGTCAAACCAATATGTCACATACCTGAATGGTGTTCCCGATCTCCACAGGCTGGTGACTAGCACATGGTCATTAAACAATAATAGGTGGAATGATTTCTACCAACCAGAATTAAACTACATGTAATATATATACTCAACAGAAATAAAAAAAATAGAAGGTACCTGAAAGAGATATATGCCATAACCAATGAAAATAATGGTACAAGTCAAAATAGTCAGTCTAACCCAAATGAAATTTTCCATCAGCCAGGGACAAAAAACAATAACCAACTACTCAATATGATAATATGGTTAAACCTCACTACCTCAATGCAAATTGGTTTTGTATTAGCCAGGGACAAAAAAAAATAACCAGCTACACATACCCAGCTGACATAAACCTCACTACCTCAATGCAACACATTTCCTTTACAACAACAAAATTCAATACTTTGCATACATACCACTGAAGGGGTGTGCAGGATTTGAGATAAATTGGCTTAGTGGTACCCCCCCCCCCCACCCCAGTGTTCCATCTCAAGTCACTTTACCACAATCACATAATCTCAATTTTCAAAACATGACTTGATAATTTGTAAATTGGTTTTGTATTAAATCCATGGTAAATAGTTCCATTTCTTCCACAGTTCTAAAAAATAGGTAAAATAGTTTCAAAAAAAATCCAGCAAACCATTTTCATTTCATCAAAAATATATATATCAATTCATAGTAGTACAAAGGAAATACACACAGTATAAACAATCCATGGATAATTCATGGTCATATTAGCTAGTTCACTCATAAATAATTGATGATTATTGTGCATTATAAGTCCCATGTAACATGCATCAAGGTCTATGGAATAGAGGAACACCACAAAAAGTGTATCATCCAACAATCTAAAGTTACGTCCTAGAGCCAAATGCATCTCGATCTAGGAATGGATGAATTCCCCAAAAAGTAAACCTTCCTAACAATATCAAAAGATGGTCCCCAATTTTAAACCTCCCACCTAAGTACCCAAGGATCCCATGTGTGTCGCATCAAATCATTTTAAATTCTCTTACTCATTTAATAATACAATTTTGAACACGCTATTATTTACATTAAAACATTATTTGAAAACTCATTTCATAGTGAAGTTCCCAGTCAGGATCCAAGTATCACTGAGAGGGGGAGGGGGTGAATCAGTTATATCTTTTTCTTTTTAAGTTTCCCCTTTTTGAAACAACCTTCGCCTCTAGTTAAAGAGTTTCTTCCCTGCTGAACACACACAACCACAGGAACACAAGATTGACAAGGTTCACTACTCAACAAGAGTAGCTACGTCCTTGGTATGGTACAGAAACAATATGGTACCAAACAATCCACTAGAAAACAATCCTTTGATGTGGAATACAACGAGTAAGATATACCCTTACACTCATGAAGCACTTTGAAAACAATCCAATAGTGTGTGTGCTAACTCATAGAACAAATAGGGAAACACAATGTTTCAGTGCTTCTTTACAATTGAACAGATGTATTCTCTGAAGTACAAATCTTCACTTTCTTACCCAGAAGCTGTTAAGAACTATCTTATGCACTACCGAATACGTGCGAAGACCCCAAATCTTTCACACAACCTTTAGGGTGCCTTGCGCGTAAAATTGCCTTTTGGTGCGAAAAATCTATTCCACGCAACTTCCCTTTTTCCACTCAACCTTTCACTTTTTGCGCAGCTTCCCAATTTTTCACGCAACTTTCTTTATTTCGCGAAAACCTCTTCCTTTTCGTGCAACTTACATAGCTTAAGATTTTACATACACCAGAGCTCGGAATTTCTTCTAATTATCAATCATTACTTAATGAGAAGGGTTAGCCTCATATTTATAGGCCTTTTTTACCCCGTGCGAAAAACAATAATCCGCGCGTAAAACCTCCTTCATGTGCGCAAAAACTCTTTCAGGAAACTCCATATTCCGTGCCATGCTTCAATATTTCGCGCACCCCATGCCTTTTCCATTTTTCATCCTTCTAAGCATGAAGCACCAATTGCTCGCAAAATTCCACACCGCGTTCCATATTGTGCGCAAACCCAATCTTTCCCGCGACATCATATACCGCACACTGCTCCAATCTTTCGATCATTTCATGCCTTTTCCAATTTTCAAGCTTCTGATCTCGAACCACCTTTTGCACGAAAAACATCATTCCTCTATTTCGTGCATCCCGTATATTTTTCGCGCAACCTGCTACTATTTCGCGCACCACTTTATTTTTTTGTGCAACCTGCCTAAATTTCCGCGCACTCCATGCGTTTTCCAGTATTCGATGATATGTCCTTAAATAATGCCTTGCACACCAAATTCTAAACCATCTTTAATCTTTCATGCAACATCTATTGCTGAAAAACCATCTTCATCTCCCGATTTTCAGGCCCTAAAATTTTGCAAACACTGGAAAACGGCGCCAACTTAAACTGTTCTTTTGTGCCTCCCCCAGATTGTCCATTGCTTTTTCATTTCTCTCTTCACTGCTTCCCATAACCATTCTTCAACATTCATCACGAACTCCACTATCATGGTATATATTCTTTGATAGATCAGCTTTAGCATCGTCATAGTTACAATAGAAAGTACTAAACCTTCCATATCTTCCAGAAGCATCATTCCTTCCAATCAAAACTGTAAATTATTGGTATCATCATTTATCCCCCTTTACTTTATAAGGCTTGCATCACAAGTTCTCTTGAATTATGATATTTGAGAAATAAAAATCAGTAAAGCATCGTCTGGTTTGTGATCTTTCTACAAAGTGAATTGATTTATCTTCTTTGAAAATATAATACAACACTCTACAAAGGCCAACTCTGCAAACTTCCTTCTCCACGCAACTTGGTCCCAACACATAGTTAGTTTCATAATACTTTGAAAATCATCTTTTTTTTACCAAAACAACAAGAAACCCAAAATTTTCTCAAAAAAACATTTCATACTCACAAATTTTTAAGTCAAACTATTTATTTTATAAACCCATTTAACACAAAAAGATAAATTAATGGTTCACATAAAATAAGCTAGAGACGGAACAACCTGCCTCAAACTCGGGTCATAAGCCACCCTCAACAAGATCCACCAACACCAAAAAGAATGTATAATAACAAAAATATTCCCCCTAATATATTCAAACATATTATAATCATGTTCCATATAATAAAATAGTTAGTAGAGAGGTAGATGACACATATCTTAAAAATATCACATGTCACACCACAACAAACACAAGGGTCAGCCTCCTGAAGAATATTGTACAACAGATCTTGAAGAATCAAACAAGAACCAACACATGATCAACAGAACCTATAAATAAAGAACAACATTGTCTCCACAACAAATAAAAATTAATAATAATAAAGGTATATTACTGAGAGAGATGAAACATAACCACCAAAGATATTTGGAACTATAATAAGTGATCTAGAAGGAGAAGAAAATCCCAAAATCTTGTAGAGTAATACCTTGGGTTCAAGAGAGAGGGTGCCCATCGATTAAAGGAGGAGTCATGCGAGGTGGAAATAAAACCTATTGGCATGTCAGGTTTACATCATAAACCTCAGTATTGTGGTGTAAGTATCCTACTAATAATCTATATATAAAAACATGTTTTCTCTCATTAATTTATCCTAAGAAATTGTTTTAGGATATAAAAAAGTATATTTATGATGTAAATGGGTTTTTTCAACAATATATTTTCATAAAATGAACCTCGTGACATATTTACCTAGTAATACATAGTATTACACAGTTAAAATTCCCTACATGTAGCACCAAACCATATATGTACTAAAAAATACAAAAACAATTCATGATTCCCTTTAAACTCTAAACTTGAGAAACACATTCTTGAA
Source organism: Viscum album (assembly GCA_963277665.1). Taxonomy (NCBI): domain Eukaryota; kingdom Viridiplantae; phylum Streptophyta; class Magnoliopsida; order Santalales; family Viscaceae; genus Viscum; species Viscum album. Next base: position 1,804,664,115 of record OY728127.1, read on the forward strand.
AAATAAAATATGAGTACCATAAAATCTATAATTTTACAAACACTATTTTTTCATTTTCTTTTTCACATCCAATTTTTAGTCTACTCTCATGTTGTATTTTTTTATGAGATCATAAAGACTTAACATTGAGTTATGTTTTTATCTTTTATATATGTTCTCATAGATACTCAATACTTTGGTGGAATATCAAAAACCTTATCAACAATATAATAACATAATAATTATTTCCATCCATGACACTATAAACTATTAAGAATTTTCATCATCTATTGATTTTCTAGGAAACAATTTACAGAGGTAAGAAATAAAAATCATGATAGTCATCTCTTATAATAAATCATTTTATTTCTATAAATTTTGATATTTGAAAGTGTCTACCTTCCATATTCTTTCATATACCACTAATTTTTCTACCTGATAAAAATTGAAACTATATTTTTCATTATATTGATCACAAATTTATATCCCTTACATGGAAATATAGTCAAAATTCACATCTTTCATCTACAGTAAAAGTATTAACCTCATTCTCTGGAATATTATAACCTTCTATATAGATTAGAAAATTATCCACATCAGAATTAATAAAACATTTCTCCATTTGGTCTCTCCAAAAACCATAGTCACTTCCTTCAAAAATATGTGGCCTGTTTTGATAGATAATATCCCAAATTATAACAAGAATAAAACCTTTCTTATTAAATATGGAAAATATTTTTTTTCAACACAATTGTGATAAACAAACAAGAAATAAATTCAGATAATATAATTGAAATTCAAACCATAGCATCAGGACAAGTCTCAAATGTAGAGACTCTCTTTGATACAAAATGATTCCCTATAAATACAAGAAGGAAAACTACTAGTGTGAGTGGATTGTATATTATAACCTAACTATAATTTTTTACCCACCACCCCAAGTTCAATATGATCATAAATTATATCTTCTAATTATCCCATAAATCAAAGTAAAATATATATACATGCATTGGAAATATATATTTTCCTAATTTGAGAAACTTAAAAAAAATTAAAGAATGGGGGAAATATTGAAAAGTTTAAAAAAAATGCATGGACTAAGGATTTGAATTCTTAAATATAAAAATGATAGTATTACAACCTATTTTAAATCAGCATCAGTGATATATTTTTTCTTAACGGAATAGTGGATTACAAACCTAATCAGGGTGTCCCTCTTCAAAATATTGAAATTTAATTAACTAAAAACCTATTTGTCAATATATCTATATTCATTTCCCTATAAGATCTTAAATTTTGTCCTATCAAAAGGTATCCAGGTCTTCTACACTTAGAATCCCTTGATTTGGAATTATCAGTGCATCTTGTTTCTAAACACTTAAAACTCAAGATCTCATTAGTTGAACAAGCTCTATCTTCTTCAAGGAATTACTCAAATAAGTAATATATAAAAAAGTAAAATTACAATGGAAAAATATTAGATCATTTATAATGAAGGATATGACCAATTGACTCACTAGGAAAAGTCCCTTTAATAAATTAAAAATGAAATAACTCAAGGGAACAAGAAATAGTAGACTTCAAAAATATTGAACTCTTTAGCTTTATAATATGAAAACCAACTCCTAAACTTCAAGCTCATGATCTCTATTTATTATAATCCACATAAAAAACATAAACACTTAGATTTTGGGGACTTTATGTTCAGTTGAAACAAAATTCAAAGATTCTTAAACCTATTCTAGTGGACTCAGTGTAGCTCCTCATCTTTCTATAAATTTAATCAACACCGTTATTGAGCTTGTACATCGTGTAAATTAAATCCTTCATGAAACCTAGATTCACCGAATTTTCACATTTTATCTTCAACCTCTAATATTAAAAATACCAAACTTTCATTCTTCACACCATAAACAAATCAAACAAAAAAATTATTGTCAAATCAATTTCTCATTAAGTGTATTATAATTTTCAAAAAAAATATGAAAAGAAGTCATTGAGTCAACAATCTCCCAATTTTTTAGAAACACAAGAATGTATAAAAATTGATAAGTTTGATGTATATTTTAAAGAAAAAATTCTAGTGAATTTTTTATGTTATAATGAAATTAGTTTCTCCCCTTTTCATCAAAATATTAAAAATAAACATTTTATCGCTTTTTTGACACTAAAATTTTATAAAATTAAACTTTCCCCATTTTAAAATAAAATATATATATAATATTTCTCCAATTTCTCAACATTTTTATTTTTAAAAAAGATAAAAAGAAAAAAAAATTAACTATAGTAGTAAACAAAAAATTTCTTATGATTTTTAAAGAAGTTCCCCTTGAAAGTATATTACATTGATCTTATAAAAAAACTCCCCATTTAAAAATTGATATATTCCTCAAGTATTTTCTCCCCCTTAAGATTTTGACATGATATATTGAAATAAGAATAAAACACCTTTATTATTTAGGATAAATAAAACCATTCACATTTCTAAATATTAATCAAAAATTAAAACATCCATACTTCAAAATATAAAATCAAAACAAGAAAATCGTGTAAGATCCCATGTTTTCCTAGGAGGTATATATCTCTTTTCACTTAAAATGATTTTTATTGACTAATGTCTATACCCTTTGAGATAATGGATGTAACTTGGGTGTATGGGTCTTGTTAGGAGCCCAGAGCCTTGATTTTTTGAAAAACAAGACATGACACATGGTTAGTAGAAATCATACAAGACACACCTCGTGATTACTCCTAAAAATGTGGGGTTTGATATTGGGGAGAATAAGGTTGAAATGTTTGAAGAAACATTTAAATATTAGGTGCATTTCTATTAGTGGTATATGTAACTTTTGGTAGAGGATGAGACATGGTTTGTGAAAAGTTAGTCAAACCATGCCCAAGAAACTATGTGAGGTTCCCCTTAACACATTGAAGGGCACACAATTGATGCAATGTTTGTCCAACCATGTAGACATACCTTTTGGTCCAGTGTTTCATGGAGGAATTTCCATTTTCCCTTAAATTTATTTTACAACCTAAACTTATTTCTATTTTCATTCTAATGGATAGCCATATTGACTAGCTCACCCTTTGAAGCTCAAAGTGTAATTTTTGATCTTGTTTCTTCATCTGAACTAGGAATTGAATGTCATCAGTATTATTGGATTCAGGATGGTGAGTTATTTATTTATATTTTTTCATTCTTCCTTTCAGTTCATACTGATTGAGTTATTTGGGTTAAATTTAATATGCCTTATTTTTAAGCTTTTCATCTGTTATTCATTTTCCTTCTGATATAGACCAAATCAGAACTTGATATTGGATGATTTCATTTCTATGGATATATAGTAGGTGGTATATACCTATCCCTTGAGTTTTGATGTTTTATGATCATAGTTATCATTTTGAATCATCACATACTTTTTTTTGTTTCTCATTAGTTTACTTAAATGGTTGAATTAAATTAATTGGATCATTTTAGGGATTCCCACTAGTTCCAATGAGATCTTTGAAGGTTTTTTCCCCACATAATCCACCCTTGGGGCATGAACTCATATTTTATCTTATTTTTATACCACGCATTGGATGTATGTCTGATTTCTAAGTTATAGGAATCCCATTATAATTTATTTTAAATGAAATGATTCATTATTATAATGTATTCCTCCTTTTCTATGTGATAACATGATGTTGATTGATTTAATTCCTAAAATGGTATTTATCTCAATTGTGTAAATGAGTAGGTAAAATCATGGATTTTAATTTATTATGAATTGGTTATCAACATGAGATAATAAATTGTAATGGTAGTGGATTCCTTGGTTGGTATACATTGGATACTAATTCCATTATATTCCATGGATGTTTCTCCCAATGATATTAGTTGTGGTAGTTTATTCCTGGGACTTGTTTACTCCCTTCATCATTATTCATTCAGATTAAATAGTACTTGTTAACCCTTAGATCTGGATTTATTAGGATTTTAGTGGACATGGTCTATTAACATTCTCCTTAGACACTAACCAAGCCTTTAACAAGTTTCCATCGAGATGCTCCAAGGACTCGACGTGGATATCTTGGTCTTTTATACCGTGGTTCTGACCCGTCATGGTTTGATACTTTTGATTACATAGTGTGTCCATTGTGTACAATGTTTGATTATATAGCACAGTCATGGTAGATATTATCACTCAATTATGAAGAGCATCCGTTTTGGATATTTTCTCAATGCATTTTAGATAGACATGGTATGGTTATTTGACTCCAATGGGTAGACTGGATATTATCACTTTCTTATTTATATTTAACCACTACCATAGTTTTTAGGATTCTAACTATATTTTTTAGGGAGCCACGTTTTTCTAGGTAAGATCATGACTGCTTGAATCTTTACTTTCAGTATTGATATATCTATGATATATATTTCATATTGATTTTTTAAAATTACAGTAGATGGATTTGTTATAGTCATCGTCTGAGGCGTTCTACTTAGTGTTATATCACACACTATTTGGGTTGCCTTTGGGTACCCAGATAGACTTTGTGGATGTTGGTGAGGACTGGTACAAGTTCCCACTATACAATGCTTTGTATTTTCTATGCATAGGATCATGAGAGTATAGGACCATTCTAGGATTGTGATGCTATCTGGAGATATTTTATCTTGTAAATTTGGGTATTTTGGAAAAATTAAATTACTAGATGATTGTATAACTATTTTATATCTTTTTAGATAAATGACATGAAACACCATTGAATAGGAGATTAAATTTCAATTATTTTTCTATTCCGGTCTTGGTAATTGTACATTCTATCAGTTATTAATATGGTTCTTCTAATGATATGTATGATTTCTAAAATTGTGTTATAGCCTTACATGATGGAATAATCTCCCCACATACACACCCTAGGACCTCGTTTCTAGATTAATCCTCTAGTGTATGGGGAGGTATACTTGAGTCCATTTGACCCATAGGCTTAGGGCACCGTTTAGTGGGATCTGGGTTGGGATGCTACAAAGTGGTGTATGAGATGATTATTTTCTTATCATGCTACTTTGAGACAATAAAAATAGGATTAGAAAAGAATTTTAATTTGTTAATGAGTTATTCTTGGGATTAGCTAACCCGTATATAGAGAAAATTCAAATTTACATGGATGGAAATTGCTATTTTCTGAATTCTTACTGTTACAGTTGATTTTATTCCATCATTGGGTGATTCCCTTGAGTTATGATGTTATCATTAATATTATTGAGGGTATTATTTATCATTTCTCAATGAAATGATGGTTTTCATCTCATTCAATGTTTATTGAACTGGTTAGGATTCACATGCCTTGCATTGTTATATGCCATATAGGATGCATTGCTTGGCTGCATGACTTTGTGATATGTGCCTTTTGATAAATATTTGTTATCCTGCTAAAATTATTGCAAGAAATTTAGAAACAAAATTGGTACACATAGTTTCTATCAAAACCTAAACATTTATTTCGTTATTATGCTATTTCAAACACCCTAAGTAGCTAATTATGGCACATTGAGTCAGGGACCATTGGTCATATGGACTAGAACGTGTTATGATATGGATTGTGCAGATTCCATATTTTAGATCATAAACTATATGATATTTTGTTGATTCGAAATGGTGAACCATTTTGGTCAACCATTTAAAGGAAATTATGAATGAATATACATTCAAATGAAATTGAAATTTGTGAAACCAATAACTTGACCTAAACCTGGATTTAGAGTGTTGAGTAGGTAGTCTCTCATGTATTTTTGCTATCGTATTTTTTTAAACTAGTCCAATATTTTGGAGTTAGAATAGTGGTATGTCCTATTTATGTGATGTTTTTGACATGTCCTATAATTTTGAAATATAAACTCTTATTATTGATCTTATTTGAGGTGTGGGTTTCGTATTGTAGAGCTGTCCCACCATGACGATCTCCAGTCGTGTGCTAGGTGCTTGGAGATTACTATGCTTAGAAGGTGGTAGTCTATAGGATATGGCTAGATCCTATTATTGTTCTAGTTGTTTCACCAGTGGTTTTACTATAAATAGTTATAGAGGAAAATCTTTTTGAGGGTTTTCTAAATTATATACATACATTCTAGGGAGTACTACAGCTTGCATGGTTTATCACTGAGTTGATGCATGTGTTCTTATAGAAACATCTACTTGTGTTTTTGGGGAATTGAGATCAAAAGGCTACTGAGTTGTGTCTTGAGACTATGATGTCATGATTTTAGCATCTCGATACACCTCCCGAGAGGAGAGTGATGCTTGTGACTTATATACTATGATGAGAAGAAAATTTTTGGTGAGATGATTTGAACAAGGATTATAGGCATTGATATATGGCTTGGAAGGAAATTCAATCTATATTTTATGATTATATTTTTTGCAAGACAATGAGAATAGAGAGGGTAGTTATTCTATGTATCTCAAATAGGGTACAATGACTATAATGGAATATTTAACATAATTTACAGATCTATGGTGTTTTGTGTAGATATATCTTGTTGACGAGGCATTGAGGGAGATACAATTAGTGGAAGGTCTCAGGAATGTATTTAAATTGTAGGTCAACATGAGCAGGTTGATGACTATTACTGAGATAGAAAATCGGGTTCTAATTACATAAAAGAACCCTAGGGAAGTTGGGGGTGTAGAGAGGGTGGCTCAGTATCTCAACACAGTGGTCTAGCATCTTCAGGAAGGATGTTTTCTTTTCACACCTCTCATGAGGTGAGTACCAGCGACGCTATGATTTCTTATTGTGATGTCCTCTATCACCAATGTGGGAGATGGTGAAATATGAAAAATTACTGAGATCAAATCCCAGTTTTGTGCCAAGATTGTGGTAGTCTAGTCCATGTACAATGTTTTCTAGGACCTTACCTCGAGCAGTTAGTGGAACGGGGTTGACTCTAACTAAATATTTTAGAGTTGGATCCACAGCTATGTGTAAGGCTGGGAGCTAGAGTGGTACAAGTTTCTCTGGCTAAGGTGGTGGTATTGGATGAGGCATCTAGGAAATATTTGTACATAGAAAGAAAATAGGGATTACTTAGAGTAGTGAAGTTTTTTAATAGGGTCATGGTTCCGGCCACATATATTATGCACAACCTACACCTAAGGAAAATAGAACCAAACCATCTATAGTGATAGGTGTGATTTTAGTAGTCTCTACTTTTCTATATGAACTTTTTTATATAGGCCCATAACATAGTGTCATATCATTACCTATTTTGGAGATCTTTGGGCTTTTTTTCAGTTTTTTGATGGTGTTATAAACTTGGGTACTCTATTGGGGAACAATACAGAGGGTATATGATGGTTTAGGGAGTTCCCTCTTGATATTGGTGGGTGTCACATTGTACGGAATCCTTTTTCTTAGATATGGTAGAGTTTATTGTCATACTTAGGATGGAATGAATTGTTTATTATTTATCCCATGTTGATTCCTATCGTCGGGGGGAGAATTTTTCACCACCATAGGTTGTATTATTTATTCATAAGGTTGAATGTGATGTCTATTCCTCCTTATAGGATTGCTACAACAGAGTTGTTGGAACTCAAGAGGCAGATAGAGGACTTTTAGTAAAATGGGTTCATTCGACCCAATACTTATTTGTGAGGTTTATTGGTCCATTTTGCAAAAAGGGTGAATGGTACCCTTAGGCTATGTGTGAATTATTAGAAATTGAACCAATTGACAGTTAAGAACTGGTATCCTCTTCCATGAATAGATGACCTTTTTTATCATCTCTGAGGAGTTCGGGTATTCTCAATAAATTATATGAGATCAAGATGTCATTAGGTGCATGTTTGACCTCTAGGATTACCTAGTACATATTTCTATTGTAGGTATGGTCTATATGAGTATCTGGTTTTTTCATTCAGTCTCATGAACTCACTATTAGTTTCCATGGTGCTAATGAATTGATTTTTCCTTCTTTATCTGGGTTTATTTGTGGTGGTTTTCATGGAAGATATCTTGGTGTGTTCTCTCAATTTACATGACCATTCTAAACATCTTGAGATCATTTTGGATACACTAAGGTTGAATTGTTTGTATGCTAGTGTCACAAATTATCATTCTAGATAGATAATATTCACTTCCTAGATCATATTATCTCAAATATTGGAGTATTAGTTGACCCAGAAAGGTGGGAGATGTTGTTTTCTAGAAGAATACTAAAAAATTAATTGATATATAGATTTAATTAGAGAAATCTAGACATTATAGGTGTTTCATACAGTATTTATCACACTTAGAGTCATCATTGATGGGATTAACTAAGAATGGTGTGATGTTAGAATGGTCAAATACCTAGGAGGTAGCCTTTTAGAAGTTGAATGGGAGACTGACTTCAGATCTGGTCTAGACTCTTCCAGAGTTGGGTGACATCTACACTATATATTTAAATTCATCAAGTATCGAGTTAAGAGTAGTTATGATGTAGGGGGTAGAGTTGTGGCAGGCAGGTCTCGTCAGCTGAGGCCACACAAGACGACTTACTTGGCATATTATCTTGAGTTGGCTATAGTTGTTCATGATTTTTATTATTAGAGATGGTACTTACTAGGAGATAATTTTGTGGTGTACACGGACCACAAAAGGTGAAAGTATATATTTACATAGTGGGATCTAAATTTGAGTTAATGAAGGTGGGTTGAGTACCTATAGTATTTTGACATCGACCTTGCCTATACACCTAGAAAGGGAAATTATGTGGTAAATGCACTGAGTAGGATGAATCAGATACAAGAAGTTCATTAGTCAGGTATCCAGTGATATCTTATCGATTTGTTTTTAGAGACAGACTTAGAGGTTCAAGATTGTCATGGTCAAACTTTTCATTCTTATTTATTTGTGACTTCTACCCATTTGGATAGAATGAGGATGTTCTAGCTACCATATTTAGAGAGCCTATGTAACACCCCATGATTTTATAGTGTGTTATTTCTTCAAAATAATTCAATAACATTCACTACACGCAACACCAAGTTCAATCTCACCATGACTTACCAAAAAAGATGTTCAAAAGAGTTTATGAATAGTGTTAACTAAATTTTAAACTTTATATAATCCTTATAATTTTAGAATCCATATTATGAGTTTCTTAAACATAATGTAAGAACAAATTCATTTTCAGTATTGCACTTTTAACAAATTTTAATAGTGAACCCTTTTTAGATACTATATTTTAAACTTTTTGACTAAATGGGGACATCAAAAATTTAAAATGAAACATCCCAAGCTTCCACGGTACGCTAGCGTGTGTTGTACGCAACACCGAGTTCTAACACACCGTAACCAATCAAACTAGCCGTTATGAATAGTAATACCTACATTTTGGAATTATATATATTTTATATTTTAAAATGGACTTCATTTTTGGATTCAGAATATCGAATTTAGCCTAAGGTGAAATTTTGGTACTTTTCGGATAACTTTCATATTTTGATGAATAGTTAAAATTACTAAATTTTAATTAAAAACAACTTTTTTAATCAAAATAATTAATAGTGATAAATTATGAATTTTAGTAGTTTTAAAGTATATTTAGAATATATTTTTACCATTTAACATAATGTTGGTCATTGGACATAATTATACAATTAAACCGAACATAAACAAGTGTCAATCTTTTGATAGTTATTATCTCTTAAAAACACGCTTTTTGTTTTGACAGCGGGAATTAATTTTAAATTAATTTCTGCCACTTCTGTGTTTTGAATATAGGAAAATGGATTCCATATTTGGAATCAGGATGTTCAAATTGTGTAAATAGGTAACTTTTATTTTTTGACATTTTGAATAATTACTGCGGTAAATATTTTATTTACCATGGTTAAGGGTAAATCCGGAAAATAAGGGTTAAAAATAATAATATTATAATAGTACTAAATTACCCTAAAACATGTCTTAACCCTATTGGTTGATAAATGGTCTACCATGGGAATCTTTGGGTCTATTTTTGGACCCCATGGATCCACTTGTAAGTGATAATGACACATTATATTAATAAGGTTAAAATAAAAATAAAAATGGCATAAGCTTACATCTTTTAGAAGAACAATTTTTACATAGGGTTATACATGTTGGCTTTTCGATTATAAATATTCATTAGAAAGATAAAACGATTTCCTACATAATGATATTTTATTTATAATTTTTTGACATTAAATAATTTATTTTATTTATGACACAATGATGATGCAGTAATTACTATAATAGTGAAAAATTAAAATAATTGATATTATAAATACCCAAATAAATATAATATGAATCTTTTCATGAATTAAACTAATTTTCTAGGATAATATGATATATTAGGATTGATTTAATTGACTGTGTTCTAAGTAATCAATCTGTTATGAGTTTCACAAAAATCAACTATTGAATAGTGTCAAAATTGATATAAAAGAGTTCTTAAAACAAATATTATATTATTAATTGATATTAAATTCCTAAAAATATAAGGTTCGGCCAAAGGACTTATATCATGATAGGTTCATCATTAATGGACCACTTGTGGGTCTCTTGGATGTATATAGTAAGTTTATTAACCATATTATATAAAAATACAAAGAGACATGGTAAAAGTGAAACTAATTAACTTAGAGTTAATACTTAAAGATAAGGTTAATATAAGTACCCAAACCTGTTTAAATTCTATTGGTTGAGTGGTTTTCGACCTATCCCCACCTTATCCTTTGAATAGTCAACTTTGGAGCCATTAGAAACCGAATATGAATTTATTATAAATTAATATTTCTAGCTTTTCCAAAGGTGCCCCTCACCCCTCTTATAAAAGGGCACTCCTCCTTCTCATTTCTTCACACCTTCCAAGCCTTTTGGTTCGGCCAAACTCTGCCCCAATACTCTCCCAACATCCCTCAATACAACCTAGAGGCCTTAGTTTGATCAGAAAGCCAACCTAAGGAGCCCTTTTGATCAAATCAAAAGGAAGAACCCGAAGAAGAGGTAATGATTTCACCACCCTTTTCCAAGTTCATTTCTTCTTCCACTTCTTCTTTATTTGTTGTTACCATTCTAAAATAATAACTCCAGTATCATATATATACTGTGATGTTATTATAAATATGGTACAACCATATTCAGTATTCTATCCACCCTTTGAATAACATGTCACCATACGTGCGTACGTACGGCTTACCGTCTCCACGTCGTGGTGTAATTGTTATTCAATATAATATTATTTGGATGGGTATAATAATGATGTGTAACTCATGTAAATAATAAATATAACATGTTAATGATTCTTTATATATGATATACCATCCATTTATATATTATTTTAATATCAAAAGAATGATATTGTCGCTCGTGCGTACGTACGGACTACCGTCTCCACGAACGCGATGAGATTCATTCTCCATCGTATCCATTCAAGTATAATTATCATTTGATGATTTAAAAATGATGTTTAAGGACTTGATATCATTCTGGATATGAATAATATACAACCTATCCTTTACAAAAATGTCTTACGTAACAAAACATATAAAATAAAACAAGTAAGTTAACACCCGAAACAACGATAATACTAAGATATTATTATCAAATCAATATTAAAAGATCATATATGATATCATATTAATATATATGATTCTTGTATAATTTAATAACAATTATTTCACCATTATACAGGAGGTTAACCTACCCCAACAAAGTAAAAGTACAAGGTAAGGGTTATTTCACAATCTCTTCATTATCCGAGGTTGTATTATACGTAATAATCTACTGGGATCTCTTTATCATCCACATCCATGTTTCTTCGAAATGTATTTCAAAACATTTTTACTATTTACAAGAATATGGGTTAAAGTCATTTATACCCTTTTTTGAATTATTATAAGAGTTTTATAAAGGAATCTTTCCGTCGTTTTCAAAACAAGGTCCTTTTTAACCTTTTCGACAGAATTGAGGTAAGAATGTCTTTTTTAACTTATACGGCGGGTGCGGTTATTTTCCGCCGTTATAAAATCGTCGAAGCTTTCCTTACAAGATTATAAGAATATTTTCAAATAAAATGTTTTATTTTATATGGATCTTAAATAATTTCAAAATAAAAGGAGATATTTCTTTAAAAAGAATTTTGATTTCATCTATGTCAACATCCTTTGATGGATTTTAAGATTATTTGAAGTTGATTTATTATACAAAACTTCTATATTGTATTGAAGGTATTGTGATATGTTTGACTATGGATGTGCTATTTTTATACCATTCATAGTTTATGGTGAAATTATTGAAATTTCGTATGCTAGTTTTAATACGAATGTTTATGTTATGTTTAAACCTTTTCATATGGGAATGCATTGGACTTAATAAGTGACGGGTGGAGCCCGCTATAGCTCCTCGATGCATCGGTAGGTCTCATGAGACAAACTAGTGTCTTGGCACAAGGCCTTGAAAAAATCTTATTTGTAGTCTTGGCACGAGGCCTTGGCTATGTGGTTATGATAGTCTGGCATTATGCATTCCAACATTATGAAAGTGGTTATTGATTTTTGCATGCGATTATTCGATTAGTAGAATATCCATGTGAATAAGTAAATGGAATTATTTCATTTTACTTTTGCCATACTATGTTGAAGTTAAAGTTTAAAAGGATTTTGTTTTAGTAATGCATTGCCTTAAATGTTTATTCTTATTTATAAAAGTTTCCGCTATATTGTTATCCTTACTAGGCATTTGAGCTCACCCCTTTTCTATGTTTTATTTTTCCCAGGTAGTGAAGAAGTAAATTATGAATGACTTGCAGGGATATTATGAGGGGTTAATAGTGTGGATATGAAGACTTTGTTGTTGTAGTAGCTTTTCACTTTGAAATGAAATGTAAAACTTTATGTTTATATCTAGTGTTTCCAAGGCTACTAAACTAATCGGTCTTTCGAGATTTGATCTTTCTTGTGATCATGCCAATGTTATGTAATAATGCACCGACTCTGGGCAACTGGGGTCGGGGCGTTACAGTTGGTATCAGAGGAAGTTTAGTACAAACCTTGGAAGCTAGATTTAGATAAACTCGGATTAGAGCAAGTAGACCTAAGATGAACTTTGAGGATTAGTATAGAAGAACTTCCTAGAATTTTGGTGTTGTAGAGATTTTGTGAGTTTTCCGAGCAATACATCCCTGTCTGGATACGAGCAGGTAGAGGCGGCTCTGGCACAGATGTACCTAGGGGTAAAACCCGAAAACACCGCTTTGAGCTAGACTCGAACGGGAACCGGTGCACGACAACGGGCCTTGCTGCACTCTTGGTTACGACACTCCCGGGGTATATGCTTAGGATAACTCTCATTCTCTTTACAAATCATTATGAAGGGTTTATGAGTATATACTTCCTCAAAGAAAACATTTTTATGATTATGGATTATATCCATAAGTAGTTCAATTTATGTTAAGTGTTTTATAAGTAAGGGATTATGTATTTTGATTCATAAACTGATCTAGTTTATGCCATTGTTTAGAAATGGCGCCCAGTAGAAGGAATGAGAACTCCAGAAATGCACATGATCCAAAGAGAAGGAAGGATCATATCTTTCATGGTCTTAAGCTAGAATTGATAAGAGAAATAGTCTCCCATGTATTATCATCATATGAAGAAATAATATCATGTGTTGATAAGATAAGTAAAGAGTTTACTGAGTTCTATGGCTTTGAAGGGAAGCAAGAGAAGAAAAGGATGGAAGAGAGAAAAATGGATAAAGGGAAGAGGGAAAAGAAGAATTTTCCCATATGTGGTAACTGTGGAAAGAAACACCCTGGAACTTGCCTGAAAGGAATGGGAGTTTGTTATAAGTGTAGAGGAAAAGGGCACAAAGTACGTGACTGCAAGGGTAAGAAAATGGTTTTAAATGTACAATGCTTCATTTGCAAGGAGTTTGGACACTACGCGAACCTATGTCCCAGTCATCAGATTATGCCGCAAATGATGTTATTAGATAATAATGAAGTTATGATACTACCACAGATGAAGAGGAATGATTAGAGTTCTTATGTTGATTATGTCAATTGAGTGTTGTATCAACAATGTACTTGTTACAATAATCATGGAATATATAAGGATTGTACTGCAGTACTATTTCATTAAGGACTTGAGATTGTGTGGAACAAAGAAAAGTGACTCAATAGCAGGATAAATTTTTGGAAAATATATGGTTGAGAGAACGATAAATCATAATATAGTTCTGATACTGAGGTAGTGATTTTGGAATAATATGTGATTGTTTTGGATAAATTATGTTGGATATTCTTGACTACCCTGGAACTGATTAATGATTTTTATATTCCATCATTGTTGGGGTTTAAAACATTTTTGGATTAATGAAGTATATCCAGCTTTCTATATGGAATAAGGGAGCATGAATGTAATCAATAAGGAATATGGTAATTAAGGATGTTTCGGTGTATTAAAAGAATACATGATGAAGGTATTCATATGCTATTACGGGGTAAAAAGGTTCTACATTATGTTTAACTTACTTATAAATGTTGGACTGTGAGTTTGGATAGAAGTATTTTGGATAGTTCTAGTTTGGATTATTTTGGATTGCCATAAAAGGACAACCCGGAGGTCGGGCGGCAACCCGTCGCGTCCGGCAAGGCTACGAGACTTGAACCCGCAACCGAAGGGCGACAAGGGTGTATCACCTACCACTGGCCCACGAGATGTCCTGGATTAAATAATGTAGTTTTTATTAAAAGATCTTGTAAATGAATTATAAATTCGTTTATTTTGGAACCCTATACGAATAGTGTAAATAGAATTTTTTTTTTACATTCTATTATCTTTTAGAGTGAAAGATGAGTTTGTGGTAGAAATTTATTAATGGATAAAACTCTAATTATAAAGTAAGTATATCTCCTTATAATCTTATCCAATCTCATAAATAAATTCCTCAATATTAAGAAAAGCAACTTAGAACAAAAATGTTTTCCTAGATGGTACCTTAAATCATCACTAATTTATGGCTTTGGGATTGTTGGCCTTTTCATAGCCATGTTCTCTACCACTCTCCATCAGATAATTAATGGTTAGATTTTTCTTCCATATCCATATTTTCCTGCATGAAACCCTAGTATGTGTTATTTTCGGTAATCTTCATACTTTTGACTCTTTATTTTAAATAGAGGCCTCGTTAATTCATTTTTCTATGTGGTATTTCAACTAAGATATTTTGAAACGTCAAAAATGTGTTATCCCAATACCCTATATTTTGTTGAACCGATGGTACTTCAAATCATCATAGATTGATGAGTTTAAGGACCTCAATTATACACTTGTTTGTGATTGAGGACCTCAATCACTACCTATAAATATTTACGTTTTTCCTCCGATTATATGTCTCTAATTGCCACCAATGTTCTCCTAATCAAGATCATAATTTGGTGGTGACCCTTTCATTTCTCTTTTCCTCATATTAAGACTAAATTTTAGTAACCCAATTTCTGATGTGGGTTTTCCCACAAATATATTATCTATTTTCAACCTTTTATTTTCAAAGAACAATTTCAAATTGCGAGGACGCAATTTATTGAAGGAGGGGAGAATGTAACACCCCATGATTTTATAGTGTGTTATTTCTTCAAAATAATTCAATAACATTCACTACACGCAACACCAAGTTCAATCTCACCATGACTTACCAAAAAAGATGTTCAAAAGAGTTTATGAATAGTGTTAACTAAATTTTAAACTTTATATAATCCTTATAATTTTAGAATCCATATTATGAGTTTCTTAAACATAATGTAAGAACAAATTCATTTTCAGTATTGCACTTTTAACAAATTTTAATAGTGAACCCTTTTTAGATACTATATTTTAAACTTTTTGACTAAATGGGGACATCAAAAATTTAAAATGAAACATCCCAAGCTTCCACGGTATGCTAGCGTGTGTTGTACGCAACACCGAGTTCTAACACACCGTAACCAATCAAACTAGCCGTTATGAATAGTAATACCTACATTTTGGAATTATATATATTTTATATTTTAAAATGGACTTCATTTTTGGATTCAGAATATCGAATTTAGCCTAAGGTGAAATTTTGGTACTTTTCGGATAACTTTCATATTTTGATGAATAGTTAAAATTACTAAATTTTAATTAAAAACAACTTTTTTAATCAAAATAATTAATAGTGATAAATTATGAATTTTAGTAGTTTTAAAGTATATTTAGAATATATTTTTACCATTTAACATAATGTTGGTCATTGGACATAATTATACAATTAAACCGAACATAAACAAGTGTCAATCTTTTGATAGTTATTATCTCTTAAAAACACGCTTTTTGTTTTGACAGCGGGAATTAATTTTAAATTAATTTTAAATTAATTTCTGCCACTTCTGTGTTTTGAATATAGGAAAATGGATTCCATATTTGGAATCAGGATGTTCAAATTGTGTAAATAGGTAACTTTTATTTTTAGACATTTTGAATAATTACTGCGGTAAATATTTTATTTACCATGGTTAAGGGTAAATCCGGAAAATAAGGGTTAAATATAATAATATTATAATAATAATAAATTACCCTAAAACATGTCTTAACCCTATTGGTTGATACATGGTCGACCATGGGAATCTTTGGGTCTATTTTGGGACCCCATGGATCCACTTGTAAGTGATAATGACACATTATATTAATAAAGTTAAAATAAAAATAAAAATGGCATAAGCTTACATCTTTTAGAAGAACAATGTTTACATAGGGTTATACATGTTGGCTTTTCGATTATAAATATTCATTAGAAAGATAAAAAGATTTCCTACATAATGATATTTTATTTATAATTTTTAGACATTAAATAATTTATTTTATTTATGACACAATGATGATGCAGTAATTACTATAATAGTGAAAAATTAAAATAATTGATATTATAAATACCCAAATAAATATAATATGAATCTTTTCATGAATTAAACTAATTTTCTAGGATAATATGATATATTAGGATTGATTTAATTGACTTTGTTCTAAGTAATCAATCTTTTATGAGTTTCACAAAAATCAACTATTGAATAGTGTCAAAATTGACATAAAAGAGTTCTTAAAACAAATATTATATTATTAATTGATATTAAATTCCTAAAAATCTAAGGTTCGGCCAAGAGAATTATATCATGATAGGTTCATCATTAATGGACCACTTGTGGGTCTCTTGGATGTATATAGTAAGTTTATTAACCATATTATATAAAAATACAAAGAGACATGGTAAAAGTGAAACTAATTAACTTAGAGTTAATACTTAAAGATAAGGTTAATATAAGTACCCAAACCTGTCTAAATTCTATTGGTTGAGTGGTTTTCGACCTATCCCCACCTTATCCTTTGAATAGTCAACTTTGGAGCCATTGGAAACCGAATATGAATTTATTATAAATTAATATTTCTAGCTTTTCCAAAGGTGCCCCTCACCCCTCTTATAAAAGGGCACTCCTCCTTCTCATTTCTTCACACCTTCCAAGCCTTTTGGTTCGGCCAAACTCTGCCCAAATACTCTCCCAACATCCCTCAATACAACCTAGAGGCCTTAGTTTGATCAGAAAGCCAACCTAAGGAGCCCTTTTGATCAAATCAAAAGGAAGAACCCGAAGAAGAGGTAATGATTTCACCACCCTTTTCCTAGTTCATTTCTTCTTCCACTTCTTCTTTCTTTGTTGTTACCATTCTAAAATAATAACTCCAGTATCATATATATACTGTGATGTTATTATAAATATGGTACAACCATATTCAGTATTCTATCCACCCTTTGAATAACATGTCACCATACGTGCGTACGTACGGCTTACCGTCTCCACGTCGTGGTGTAATTGTTATTCAATATAATATTATTTGGATGGGTATAATAATGATGTGTAACTCATGTAAATAATAAATATAACATGTTAATGATTCTTTATATATGATATACCATCCATTTATATATTATTTTAATATCTAAAGAATGATATTGTCGCTCGTGCGTACGTACGGACTACCGTCTCCACGAACGCGATGAGATTCATTCTCCATCGTATCCATTCAAGTATAATTATCATTTGATGATTTAAAAATGATGTTTAAGGACTTGATATCATTCTGGATATGAATAATATACAACCTATCCTTTACAAAAATGTCTTACGTAACAAAACATATAAAATAAAACAAGTAAGTTAACACCCGAAACAACGATAATACTAAGATATTATTATCAAATCAATATTAAAAGATCATATATGATATCATATTAATATATATGATTCTTGTATAATTTAATAACAATTATTTCACCATTATACAGGAGTTTAACCTACCCCAACAAAGGAAAAGTACAAGGTAAGGGTTATTTCACAATCTCTTCATTATCCGAGGTTGTATTATACGTAATAATCTACTGGGATCTCTTTATCATCCACATCCATGTTTCTTCGAAATGTATTTCAAAACATTTTTACTATTTACAAGAATATGGGTTAAAGTCATTTATACCCTTGTTTGAATTATTATAAGAGGTTTATAAAGGAATCTTTCCGTCGTTTTCAAAACAAGGTCCTTTTTAACCTTTTCGACAGAATTGAGGTAAGAATGTCTTTTTTAACTTATACGGCGGGTGCGGTTATTTTCCGCCGTTATAAAATCGTCGAAGCTTTCCTTACAAGCTTATAAGAATATTTTCAAATAAAATGTTTTATTTTATATGGATCTTAAATAATTTCAAAATAAAAGGAGATATTTCTTTAAAAAGAATTTTGATTTCATCTATGTCAACATCCTTTGATGGATTTTAAGATTATTTGAAGTTGATTTATTATACAAAACTTCTATATTGTATTGAAGGTTTTGTGATATGTTTGACTATGGATGTGCTATTTTTATACCATTCATAGTTTATGGTGAAATTATTGAAATTTTGTATGCTAGTTTTAATACGAATGTTTATGTTATGTTTAAACCTTTTCATATGGGAATGCATTGGACTTAATAAGTGACGGGTGGAGCCCGCTATAGCTCCTCGATGCATCGGTAGGTATCATGAGACAAACTAGTGTCTTGGCACAAGGCCTTGAAAAAATATTATTTGTAGTCTTGGCACAAGACCTTGGCTATGTGGTTATGATAGTCTGTCATTATTCATTCCAACATTATGAAAGTGGTTATTGATTTTTGCATGCGATTATTCGATTAGTAGAATATCCATGTGAATAAGTAAATGGCATTATTTCATTTTACTTTTGCCATACTATGTTGAAGTTAAAGTTTAAAAGGCTTTTGTTTTAGTAATGCATTGCCTTAAATGTTTATTCTTATTTATAAAAGTTTCCGCTATATTGTTATCCTTACTGGGCATTTGAGCTCACCCCTTTTCTATGTTTTATTTTTCCCAGGTAGTGAAGAAGTAAATTATGAATGACTTGCAGGGATATTATGAGGGGTTAATAGTGTGGATATGAAGACTTTGTTGTTGTAGTAGCTTTTCACTTTGAAATGAAATGTAAAACTTTATGTTTATATCTAGTGTTTCCAAGGCTACTAAACTAATCGGTCTTTCGAGATTTGATCTTTCTTGTGATCATGCCAATGTTATGTAATAATGCACCGACTCTGGGCAACTGGGGTCGGGGCGTTACAGCCTAGTATTTTGGGAGAGTGTAGCAAGTGAGGACCAACCTCCTGGTTGGACAATGGGAAAGGATGAAATTAGGCCTATATATATTCACATATGGGTTCGAGAGGACATACATGAGAAGATGATGCAAGAGTTTTGCGCCTCAGTTTGGAAATTGAATCTAAGCATCACCAATATGTATCATGATTTACATCCCCGGTATTGGTGGTCGAGGGAAAAACATGAGGTGGATAGTTTTTCATCAGGTGTTCCATCTGTCAGTAGGTGATGGTATAACATCAGTGACCAACTGTACTTCTATAGTAGTTACCTAATCCAAATTGGAAATGAGAAGATGTTAGAATAGATTTTGTGACTGGTTTACCAAGTACACCTCCAGGTAGTGATACTATATGGATTTTTGTGGACAGGATCATAGAGGTTTCTTATTTCTTACAGATCTGGGAGAAATTCTCATTAAATGATCTTGGTAAGTTGTATATCCATGAGATAATATTATTTCATGGGGTTCCACTGGACTTTGTATTCTATACGGACACCAGATTCACTTCTAATTTGTTGGAATAGTTTACAGAGAGATTTGGGAAAACATGTTCTTCTAAGCATGGCATACCAACCTTAGAAAAATTTCTAGTTAGATCCCATGATTTAGGTTCTTGAGGATTTTCTGAGATAACTTATCTTGGATTTTGGGGGCTCTGGGTAGAGGCTTATTCCTATAGTTTATTTCTCCAATAATAGTAGATATCATAGAAAGATATAGATGGATCCTCATGAGGCTTCGTATGGTATTCCATTTGGATTATTTTTGTGTGGGTGAAAGCTAGGAGAGGTAGTGTTGTTGAGACCTCATCTTGTACATGAGACATTAGATAAGGATCTGTTGATTCCGAAAAATATGGATACTACACAGTCAAGATAGAAATCTTACATTGATCTGTATCGACAACCACTAGATCTTGAGTTTATTAATTGGGTATTTTCTTTGTCTCGCAAAGACTGGTACATATAAAGATCAAGAGATAGGGTAAGCTTTCACTGTGATATTTTGGGAATTTTGATATTCTGAAGAGATTTGGGCCAATATCCTATTGGTTGTAGTTACCTTTGAGGTATTGGGCCATAGATGACGTCTTACACATATCTAAACTTCACTACTATCATCCAGACATGCCTCATTCTTTTTATCCTAAGGAAGTTGAGTTGTAAAAAGATATTTCCTTTGAGGATCACCCTATAAATGTTGTTGATTGGAGCGTGAAGGTTCTCAAAGATCAGTCAGTTCCTCTAGTATGGGTGTAAGGGAAGTATATCCATTTACAGGATGACACTTGGGAGTGTGAGGATAATATAGGTTTTTAGAGGATAGATTCATTATCAAGTGTTTCTAGACCACCTGTATAAGGGAGATTTGGTGAAAATTTATTTAAGGGGGAATATTATAAGATCGCAGGTTTTCCTATGAGGTAAAGATCTTTGTTTTTTGGTTTTAAATGTTTTTAATGGCCTAATGTGAGTACCCTTTGATATCATGGGTGTTTTGGGGGGTTTCTATGGATTTTTCAGATCATGAAGTCCCACTTTTTGGAAAAACAATAAAGGCATCACATTTTCTAGAAACAGTGTGGGACTGGTCAAACAATTACTCCTAACCATGATGGTCTTGAAGAGGCATGTTGGAGGTCACATAGTTTGGGGAAACTATGACACCTCTGGCCTACACCCATTTGGGAGGCTCTAAAACTATTGAAAGAAGCTGAGATAGGGTTTCCACACAGTCAATCAAACTGTGAGCATGGAACCATACGAGGTTCCCCTTACCACAATAAAGGGCACACGGTTTTGACAATCGTGTGGCCAAACTGTGCGGCCAATTATTTCTTGGGTAAATTACCATTTTTCATTAATATATTTTCAAACTTAAACCTATTTCTATTTTCATTCAAACATATATACATGTTGTTTGGATCTTCCTTTGATGCTAAAAGTGCAGTTTTTGATCTATTTTCTTTGTCTAAACATGGAATAAAATGTCATTGGTCTCATTGGATTTTTACCGATGAGTTATTTATTATTATTGTTTCATTATAAATTTTAATACATACCAACATTTTTAATTGAATGCAATAAAATATGCCCAATTTTCAATCTTTTTTTCATTCTCTGTTTTTATTCCAATCTGGACTGAATCTGAGCTTGATATTGGATGAGTTCAATTCTATGGATCTATAGTAGGTGTTTTATACCTTTCCCTCGGAGTGTCGTGTTTTATAATCATTGTTTTAAATATTCCAAAAACTATAAATCTTTATACTTCCACTTATATTATTTGAGTGGTTTAATTAAATTAATTAGATCTTCTTAGGGATTCCCACCACTTCCACTTAGATCGTTGGATGTTGTTTATCCAACTTAGGCCACTCTTCAGATGTGCATTTTTATTTTACATTTTGTTATAAAACCTATGCGGTGCTTGTGTTCTTTCCTAGTTAGAATAATCCCTTCATAATTGATGTGAATTGAATTGAATTATTGGGAGAGGGTTTTCCTCATTTTCTATGTGATAAGATGATGATGATTGGTTTAATTTCTTAAATGGATTTTAGAGAAATTTTGGAAATGTGTGCCTAAACTCGTGGAATGTAATTGATTTGTATTATTCATAGAAATGAGATGATTAGTTGAAATGGTATTGGATTCCTTGGTGGGTATACCTTGGATCCAGATTCCATTAGATTACATGGATGCTTCTCCCATGGATCTTGATTGTGGTGGTGGATACCTTGGACTTTTTTACTCCTTGGATATTGTTTCGGTTGGATGCTTTAGGCCTTTCTACCCCATATATCTATCTTTATCTAGATCATAGTGGACATGGTCTATTGACATTCTCCTTGGTCCCCACCTATTTCTTTACCGACTTTTCAATAAGATGCTTCACGGACTCGACGTGGATTCATTGGTCTTATATACCTTGGATCTGGCCCTTCATTGTCAGGAAATTTTGATTACATATCACGAACATTGTGGATTACATTTAATTTTACATCCTGGTCATGGTATATATTATTGGATGGTTATATTTTATGTCCAGGATGTATATTTTTTAATTACATTATATATTTTCCTGGTATGGGTATTGGACTCCATTGGTTAGACTAGATAGTATGGCATGATTATTTCTATTTTACCACTACCCTTATTTATGGGAACATGACTATCTTCCAAAGGGATCCACGTTTTTCTAGGAAATATCACCAAGGATTGAATATTTAATTTTAGTACTGATATAGTTGTGATATATATTGCACACTTCCTTTTCTTAGATTACACATGATGGATTATTTAAAGATACTTTTTTTGGTGGCCTAATGAGTGTAATCTCACACCATGTTCAGGTTGTGTTTGGGAACCCAGTTAAACATCATGTTTTTGGGTAATGATCAGTGTAAGATCCCACAATTCAATTCTTTATCTATGTTATGAATAGAAGCAAGGGATCGTGAGACCGAGCTAATCTTGTGATACTATCTGGATATAGTTATTTTTGTCTCTTGTGTATTTTGATACATGTACTGTACTGGATAATTGTATACCTATTTTAAAACATTATAGTGACATGAAATGACTTATCATTTTATATAATATTACTTTGGAAATGTTTTTCTATTATAGTTCTATATTTTATTACCTTCTATAATTTATTTATCTACTTCTTATATTGATCTATCTGATTACTACCACTGTGTTACACTCTAACATGAGAGAATAGCCTCTGCATAAGCACACCTTAGGCACTCACTAAGATTTTTTAGCCTATGGAATGTAGGGAGGAACTCTTTAGGCCATGTAACCCACTATCCTATGGAACTACTTAGTGGAATTCATGTCGAGAAGTTACAAATCATCATTCAACAAATGAAAATTATGCCTTCCCCTTAACTCCACATCTAAAGTTATGTTTAAAGTTACAGTAAGTATCATTTTAAATGATTTCAAATATCAAAAAATGATTTTAAAATTATCAATATTTAAATAACTATAATTATTTGCATAGATGAAATTTTAATTCACCTTCTGATGATCTAATGAATTTATAATGTTTTAGATAATTCTATATAAAATAATACTTTTTCACAAACAAATGACTCCATTTTCTTAACAAGTTTGATTTGAAGATCAAATGACATACTACTATGAAAAATTTATAATTAAATTGAATTTCAAAATAATGATATATGGACAAAATTATTCTTTGAATACTATTATAAAATTCAACACGGTGAGATGGTTTTACAATATTATCTAAATTTTTCATTGAGAAAAGTTATAGTTATGTTTTAACAAACATAAATCCTATTAAAAATAAATCCATCCAAAAACATAAGCATCAAAAATTTAATTTCTATTTCCTAGAATATTACTATTATATATTGATAAATTTCATAAAATATTAAGCCATGAAGTTCTTTACAAAGTAATATATATTTTAAAAAACTATAGGTTTAAAAAATAATTGATAAAACATTATAGAAGTCGTTTACTAATGATTTGTCTCAGAATTATTATTTCAAATATGGTTATAGGAATATTATAACTTAAAATAATATAATCTACCTGGAAATTAAAATTTATCTTCTTAAAAATTACATAAAAATACAACCCCCCCCCCACTAAAATAAAATGAATTATTTATAAGTGTAATGGAAAACATGAAAAACAAAATATAATAAAAAAATAGTTAATTAAAATTTGAAAGTTTTGGTAAACAAAAAAAAGAACAATTTCCAAGTACCAGATAAAGAAATTCAACAATCGATACACAGTGACTTTACTAGACTATAAATTGTGTTAAAGGAAACCTGGACTCTCTAGGTCAGGTTGTATTTATAAAAAGTATGTTTGGTACCCCAAATATTTATTTCAAGTTCATATATAGTAATCTATATTGAAATAAATATTCTTTTTCTTCTGAATTTATTAATTTCAATTTTAAAATTAATATTTCTTCTAATCCTCACATCTTAGACGTGTAATGAAAAAATGATAATGGATTGGAATAATGTAATTTTATTAAAAGGTATATCTTCTGGTGGATTTACTTCCCAGTCTAAAATTAGTCCTCTTAAATCATAATAAGCTATACATCCTCTAAAAATATTTTCATCTTGTGTAAAAAATACATAGAAACTTTTTCAAACTTTTAATTTCATATTTTATATTTTTAATATCAATTTGATTATCCATTCAACTAATAGACTTATTTTCAGGCCCCTATGATATAAAATATTTATTATTCAATTCAATTGACTTATAACTATATTTTTATTATTTTATATTAATTTTACAATCAAAAGTAGTCTATGAAACATTATTCTTTAATTCTTATAATTCAAAATTCAACTTTTCATTACTTTTATTCACATCATACAAAAAATATTTATACTTAAAATAATTCTTCCTTTCATTCAATTGATTTAACTTTAGTTTCATTATATTTTATATCAATTTTATAGAAATAAACTTTATATTGTTCACATTCTTCTTTCAACCACTAATCGCTCCTCTCATAACTTGTAACATACAAATTCATTTCTTCAGATTCAGAGAATAATATTTATAATTAATTTTATATTTTGATGAATAAGGATTATTTTATTCTAGGCTTAAATTTTTAAGTGAATCAATAGTCATTTTACCCATGAAACAATTTTCATTTCTTGGAATGATATCATGAAAAACCATATTTTCAAAAATAGTTCACAATTTTATGAATTATGAAGAACCATTAAATTTATCTTACCTTTTTTCATATAATATTTCTTTTAGGGTTTTCTATCTCTCCACTTTAACTCAATAAAATCTGGTCATATATTTCTAGGATTTTTTCATTCATCACAAATAGTCTTTGATGAGTGATTTTCAAATTCATATCCTCTATTTTTATTATTATCCATTAAGAAAATATTTTAACTGACGTATCTGTTTATTCTTCTAGGGAATTGAGTTTTTTACCCATCACTCAGCTCTCCACAACAATTTTCTCTAGATGTACTTATTTTCCGGATACAATCTTTAGAATTTAATCCTACTAAATAAGATGTGAATAGAAGACCATTTTTCTTCTTTTCTTTGTCAATATCTCTTTTTCCTATATAGGTCTCCTAATGAGATCATCAATACTCAAATTTGGGATAATTTCTGTGTCATGTATATGTTTTCTCTTATATTTTCATTCCTTATATAGAATATCAATTGCCTTCTCAATAAGATGATCATTTAATAACTATTTATCTCTAAGAGAATATAAACTATTAATAATCTCCATTATCCATTTATGTAGTTGGGAAACATTATCTCCAATTAAGAAATGAAAATATTTATTGTCTTATCTTATATTATATCATTTAGTTTCAATAACATACAAATCCCTAAAGCATGCCACCTCCAACTTCCTCAATATACCATTAGTTAGTCTACATAATGAAAAATGACTATGTATATTTTATTGTATTAAATATTGATATTTATTCCCCTCACATAATTTCAAATGAATCTTTTTTATCTAGATAAAAGGTATTATCCTCTTTCTCTATAATTTTATAACTTATGGCTATTATTAGAGAATAATTAATATTATGATTCATATCAAATGTTTCCATCCCATCTCTCTAATATCTATAATCATTTCCATTAAAAATAAGTGGTCTCTTTGGATTGAGATTATAAAATATTCCAACATGCATAACCCTTTCCATATAACTAAAAACAATATCATTTATCTATAACGTAGTTAGTGTAATGAAACTCAAAACAAAATTTTGATAGTCAAATAGAAATTAAAAAAATAATATCAAGACAAGTCTCGAAAGTATATAATTTCTCTGATACCAAATTTTGTCCCAAAAATACAAGTCGGTTAACTATAAGAGGGGGTGAAATAAATTTATAAAATAACTAAATTTTTTCTACCACCACCTAATGTTTAATAAAATTGTAAATACTATATTCTGATTTAACAACATAACATAGAAATAATTTATAAATATAGTGGAAATTAAACTGTCAAATTTTCAGTAATATCAAACAAATAAAAGAGAATAATGAAAATTCAAAAAAAAATTAAAACAATACATGAAATAAGGATTACAACACTCAAAATCCTAAAGGATATTGTTACTAATACCTTCCAATCAATAAAAGTCTTTTATTTTCTCCCAAACAGTAGGCGGATGAAAAACCTAATCCAGCTAACCCTATTCTAATCACAATAACATATTTGATACTAAACCTATCGTTCATTATCTCTATCTTCAAATCCTTGGAATCCCTCTACATTTGAATTATCAGAAGGTATATTTTTCTTCAACTCCTATAATTCCTTGATCTAAAATGAGTAGTAGAAGCCTTCTTTCAAACACTAGCATCTCATGATCTCAATAATCCAAACAATATCTATCTTCCTTATGGAATCCCTCAACCACATAGGATCGAAACAATAAAAACTATAATAATAAAAACATAGATAATTTTTAATGAAACAACTCAGCAATGGATACTCTAAGCTAAGAACTATGAAGAAATTGTAGAAAAAAGTTCCCAAGGAAACATGATGTTGTATAATTCAAAACAATCAAACTCTTTTGAATGATTTTTTCAAAAAATATATTTAACTTCAATTTATTGATCCCTATTTGTAGACTTCAATGTAATAGAATGTAATGGTTAGATTCTTAATTTTTTGGGTTCTATTGAAACTGTGTTAGAATCTTCTTTATCATCTTCTGATTAACTCATCATAGCACCAAATATTACAATAAAGTTAATTAATACTGATATAGTGATCATACATTTTTTGAATTTAATTTTTCATGAAACCTCGATTCAAAAAAATCACATTTTCTTCTAAACCAATTGAATTATATGTGTTGTATATCCATTATAAATATATCAAATAACACAAAAAACATTAAGTTAAATAAATTTCGTATTTATTGTATCTTAATTTTTAAAAAAATATATAAAGGAGTTATTAAATCAAAAAAAAATTAATATAATAATTCATCATATCCAGTGAAAGTAACCCAACTATCTAATAAAAAACAAAGAACAACAGTCTTGTCTAGAGTAGTCTAAACATCAAAATATGTTTGTCAAATATACCTAGTGATAAGGTCTACCATATATTCTGACCACATCCTTTCTCCTATCTACCAAATAATAAATAGAAAGAAAAATGGAATAAAATGCTCAAATACCACTTTATTGGGTCCTTGTTATGGTTTTCCTTCACTATGACTGAATTGATTTCTACAGACCTCAAGCACTCCTACCTGTATACTAAATTCTTTTGACTATTACAAAGGGTCTATATATTATATGGGGGATATACCTTCTTTGATAATGACATCTATAAATCATAATAGAATAAATATAGTTAATAATTATCATAAATAAACTAAAAATAAAGAAATTATAGGTAAATTCCATATATTGAAATAACATAACTCATGCTATAATAAAATGAACAACTGTAGACACTGATTATCATACTTATATAAAAACGATCTCTAGTGGTAGGATCAAATGATAAATTTCCCATATGTAAGAGAAATTTTGGATAACATAGAAAAACTTGTACTAACACCATACCCAATATTATATCTCAACTCTTACCCAACTTTATAGGTCATATATAAATAAAAAGTAAATTTCCCATACCTGAATCATAATCCATAATTCAAACATGGGTATTGATCCACCCAAGTGGGTTTTGATTACAACTCTATAAGTAATGACCAAGGATTTCTCCAACAATTATACTATAAAAAAGTGTATGTAAAGTGAGATATACTTATAAATAAAAAAATGGAAATAGTAGTAATAATAAACACATCGCAACCAAGAGTACAAAAAAACCACCTAGTTATGATCATACCTACTTTAGTCAGTTCTAGGGTGTTTTCAAACATATCACAAATAAATTAACTATTCATACCATCCCAATTCATAATCATTGGAAATAGGATCCCATTATAGTAAAATACATATCACATGGGTAGAGTCTCCCATCAACATAGTCAAAACAGTGGGAAATTCATCACCAATATATCATAATAAAAAATATAGGGTCAGTACTTCCTAATAATGATTTCCAACCCATAGGAATTGTATCTCTTAGAAGTCATAATCAAGAAAGAACAACATCTTGGCCATATCATCAAGGGGAAATAACATCCCTATACCTAGTTATGAACTTAAAATGGAAGAGAATTAATTTTCTTAGACCACATCACATAAGAGGGAAACACATCCCACCATCACTATTCTAATATGGGATTCTCACGCCCTTTCTTGGTATCATTACACATGTGTCATATTACCCATATTAACTCTCCTAATCCTTTTCATTCATTATTTTATTTATATCTATTCTTTTCCTAGAGTTTCAATCAAATAATGCTTCATTTTTTAAATTTTTGGAGATTTCTATAGGGTGAACGGTTATCCCACGGTGGTTGTTTAACAATGAAGAAATTTCACATTTAGCTCTTTATCTTAATAGATCTATTTTTAAGGTTGGCACAAAGTTTTTAAAACTATACAGACTAACTATTTGATGACCAGTTTCCCTCTATTAGGTGATTTATAGTTGGAAAATTTTTTGGTAAATCATTCACATTGCATAGGAACATAAATTCGTAGGTTTTACAAAAATACCATTTTATGTTTTAAAAACAAAATTTGATGTTTTCCACTCCATAATCCCAAATATTAATGGGTTTTTCCTCACTCAATTTTTTGTGGTTCTATACCAGTAATCCTTTTTATCTTCTCTTATTCCCCTATTTCTCATTTTCTCTTATCCGCTTATCTTGTTTCTATCTTACCTAAACCCAAAAGCAGGGGTTTTTTAAATATTCTTTTTTTCATGGTGTTAGTTTTTATAAATCATGTATCAAAACAAGTTCTTCCCATTTCTTGAAGTTTTATTCAATCTACACCCTATTTGAGTTAGGTGGTTCTATGCCTTTTATTTTTCTTTACATGCAATTTGTGATTGAGATTTCTAAATTGGTTCCCCTAAAATTATATTTTATTTGATATATTGAATTATGTTTACAAAATTTATTTATATTTAATGTGATTTTTCCATTTGTTTTATAGGAATTTAGTGTATTCTAAGAGTTTTATAAAATACCTAAATAGATTTTGATAGGGTTTTTAATTGTTTAAATTAATGACATTACATTTTTAAGGAATTAATATAATTTTATCAAGGTTTTTAAGTTTAGTTTCATTTGGTTTCTTTAGTCTTGTGAAATTTCATTGTATTTCCATGTGTAACCATTTGGATTTATAAATGTTTTAGTTTATTTTCATTATTAATTTGTTTAAATCTTCACAAGAACAAATATACATATAAATGAATATTATTAAGAAACTCTATATGTAATTCAATACATACATATATAGGTGTATTTTTATATATGTGGGAGCTCATGGGAAGCACTATTTTAAAATGTGTCTCTAAAAATGATATTTTCTTCATCAAATTGGTTTCTAAAAGTGGGTTTCCAAATGAGATATCTAAAAATGTTTTTTATGACCATTTGGAACATTCAAAGGGATTCTTGGAATGATGATTTATAAATCAGCTTTCAACGTTTATTATAGAATTATTTCGTTAAAGGTACACTCGAAATTTTAAAAAATAAGTTTTCTTAATTATTTTGACTTAAAATTGTTTTAAAGGGATTTTTGGAAAGATTGTTCTTGTTATAAATGTGAAGGATCGATCAACACCTTGAAATTATTCTTATAATTTCTAGTGCACCCTCAAGGAATCCATCTCATTAGAATGGTTATATCACAAAGATAGTGTCGGTATTTTGGTTGAGAATTCTATTTGTCCTATTTTAATCCTTGATCGGGATGTTTTTTAATCTATTTTATAACCCACATCCCAGTTTCATAATCATTTTAAGATCCTAGGTGTTTTTGTGATGGATGAGATATGATTCTATCCATACCATGATTAGAGGAACTGGATCCCCTGGCGTAGGGAAAGTCCATGGGGGTGTGTGAAACCAGTGAGGCAAGTTGAGTGCAACTGAGTAAGTTATATACATAGGAATCCATTGATATTATGGAAAATGGTTCTGAACCTAGTACATCTAGGGTTTCCTTACAAAAATATTCTGATTTTCCCATTATTATCTATTATTTAATATTATTTGGTTATTATACTAGGTCAAACCTCTTATTATATTATTTACAGTTTCTCATTGATACATTTCCATGGTTTCACAATTATATTATATTGCTACACTTATAATTTTGATTCACTGATCGAGATCATTTTTTATGAGTTGGTTGTTTCTTTAAAGAGGTTCATAATGATTATTTTCAAGGAGTTCACTAGAAAATAATTTTTAATGTTTTCTTTAAAAAATTCTTAGGTTTTAAATATGGTTTCCATTTAAATTATTATAATTTTTTTTCCATTAAAAAGAGTAAAATTTATCTTTTACATTGAATTTAAAACTAGCTCTCACTATCTGTTTTATAAAATAAAGTGTATGGAATCTGCAATAATTTCCTATTACGATTATTCATTCCCACACCCTACTTGTTCCCCTAAAAATCAGAAGACTCGTGTTTGTTTTGTAGATTTAGGTATCATTTTGGGACTTCTCATGGAGTAATTGGTTTTATATTAAAATAGTTACCAAGAGTTCACATAGAGATCTTTTGTAGTCCAAAGTTTGGAATTTAGTTTTTATTTAATATTATAGATCTATTACACTTTTTGTTCTCTTTTTATCTTGATTTTGTTTAAGTTTCTTTATTTGTTTTATGTAGTTTATGTATTTTGGTTCTGTTTCATACTTTTATTACCATTTTTTGAAATTAGAGAAATAATATACAGTGATTAAATATGATGACATTGATTCTTTTAAGCAACCTAGGGGGACTAGGTACACCCCTTAAGTATGTCACGGGCTAGGTAGGGTGTCCAGTTTTGGGATGGACTCGGCTGGTTTATTACAAAGTAGTATCCTAGAAACCCTTATTATTTGGTGATATTTTGTACATTGGATATTATGACTATCGAAACTAGAGAGGTAGGAGAATTTATAGATTCATGATCACTTAGTCACTCAAATCCTTGAGTTGTGATGAATTTTTAGGCATTAAGTATTGAATTATTATTTCCTAATTTGGTTCCTAATCTGTTTTGTCTTATGTTATTTGAGACAACGATGAATATGTGTGGGTTTTTTACATATTTTACCTAGATTGGGGATGAATGGGAAGGTTAAATTAGAAGTTCATGGTTACACTACATGGTTTGGAAAACCATACAATGACCATTTACATAGTTCTATTTCCTTCTAATGGAAGATTCATGATTTTCAAAAGGTATTAAAAACAATCCAGGAAAATTGTGTGCAAACACTATCCTACCTTAAAAATTTTGGTGTTAAACTCATTTGACCTGGATTCTTATTGAGTAATGTAAAGATATTATTAATGATATTTACAAAATATTTAAATGGATTCATAATTAAAATTTATTTGAATTTAAAATCATATTCAAATTGATCCATTATTTTAAAGAGATGGACATGGTTTTTAATGTTAAAAGGGAGGAGTTCTTGGAATAATGTGGAAGGATTTTAAGGTTGGGGGATTTTAAATGTTTAAATGGAAATGAATATGGTAGTTTAAATTGATTTCAATATAAAGATTAACATTTTAAATAGTTTTGATAAATTTAACATGGATTTAATTTTCACTGTTTGATTTCAACAATTTGAGATTTAAACAGAGAAATCTTTTCAAAATGGATTCAAAGGTGAAGTTTCAAATGATGTTTCATGGAATTTAATAGTTATTTCAAGTTTATATCTTGAGTTGATATTTAGTTTTATTTCCCTATAGTTTAAATAGAAGTTTTTTTATTTTGTATTTTGTTTATTTTTTCTTTTTAGAGTATGCAGCCCTGAAGAGTTTTGAAAGTTCATAAAGGTTAGTGTGTGTTTTGGTCAATCAAATACACCACCTAGAATCCTGATAGAGTGGTGGGGTCAGTTCAAACGTGGGGTTTTCCTACATTTATATTTGATCAAGATTCTATATAGGTAAATGAGTGGATTTAGGTAGTTGAGAGATTCTTCTTATCTGTATAAACTATTATTTCTATAAGAGTGAGAGCTGTCTTGAAGTTATTCAAGGGGCTGATCAAAGATTGGTGGAACTTGATCATTCTCATTCAGTTAAAAGTTATAATTTCATGGGTTTTATTCAAGAAAATGTCCACATAGTGGTTCCTTCCTATGGAATTTAAGGGATATAAGTTAGTAGAGCATAGCATTTTTAACTAGGTTGATGGATGGTGGAGGATTACATCAACTATTTTAAGGAGTCAATTACTTTCTCTCTATAGGTTATGTTGAGTAATTCCTTAAAGTCCCATCAGTTTTTTTGAAGGGTACTAATCTATATATTAGTTTTCAAGTCATTTAAACTTTTCACATCCTCTTTGAATATTTGGAAAATGAGGCATTTCTCGATGAGTAATCGTTTTTAGGGAAACCAATGATGAATAACGGATATGTTACTTTTTTAGTTATAAAAGACTTCCCATTCAGTGTGAATTGTATACCAGACATACCAATTTCGAGTGAATCATATTTATCTATTGTATCTTCAAAGAAGAACCCTTCTCTTATAATCTTACAAAAAAATTGGTTTGGGTATTTTTCATCCCTATTTATCTTATCTTCCAAATACCTATCACTTTCAATGTTAGTTGGAAAGCCTCTAGACATTTTGTAACCATATTTATCTTTTAGGGAAGAGAACCTCTTCAGATTTAGTATCTTGATAGTGGTTTGTGATGATTTTTTGGTATTTTGGTTTTTATTTTTCCTTCTTGCCTTATTCTATTGTTTTTTATTTTTATCCTTTAGTGTGTTCTGTTGGGGAACTCAATTATATATGCCCATTTCATATTGAGTGGTTGTTTTGAGGAATTTATAAATTTTCTTTTTCTTGGTTTATTTTTTTGGCTATCTTGTATTACAAATTCTTTAAGTTGTTTTTTGGGTCTTGTTATACTTTAGTTGAAGCAAAAATATTAGTAAATTCATAAATAGTGGGGATATCCACTTTGGATCTACATACCTTATTTTATTAGTTGCTTTGGTAAGGTGTGAGTGTTTTGGAGATATAGTTAGAAGCATTTTCTCCTTCTCTTGGCTTGAGCACTTAGATCATTTTCCAATTATTTACTACAAAATGGATTTATAAGGGTAAAAATGGCTTATGGTGGTGATAATTCTCACACCCATACCTCTCACAATCCTTTAATTTTGTTATTGTTTTATATTTTTTCTTTTCCTGAAATTTCAGGCCGAGTCAACTATCATTTTTAAAATTTTGGGGCTTCCTGTAGGGTGCATGATTAGCCAGAATGGTTTTTATAACCATCCAAAAACTATGTTTTTAAGTATTTATGTTTAGAATGTCATTTTTAACTATTGGAACTAACTATGAATACTAACCGTGTGGTTCCCATTTTTCGTTCAGTATAGGTCACATGGTTAGTTCACATTTTAGGAAGTCGTGCTACAAAACTATAAATAGTGGCCATGAACATAAATTTTTGGTATTCCTAGAATACCCATTTTAATTTAATATCCCAAATAGAGTGTTTCCCCCACATTCAGCTATGACTCAAAAAGTGGGTTCCTAAAAAATTACACACCTCTTCCTCCCTTGGTTTTTCAGGTGTTTTCTCCCTCAAATATTTATGGTTCACATGTGATAAAATAATTTTCTATTCTATTACTTCCTTATTTCCTTATCTCCCTTCTCCCCTTGTATAAGGTATCTCTTGTATAAACCATAAGGTTGGGGCTTGATGTTGTGTTCATTGTTTTTTGGTGTTAGGGTTTACGGATCATGTATCTTGAATAGTTCTTCCCATTTCCCGGAATTTCATTCAATATACACCTGGTTGGTGGTAGGTGGTTCTATCCCTATGATATTTCCTCTCACACAATATGTTCTTGAGCTTACTAAATTTGTTTCCTCTAAAAAAACAATTACTTTGGTGTTCTCAATTATATTTACAAATATATTCATGTGGAATGAGACCACATAAATGGTTTTAAAGGAATTTTTCATGCGCCAAGTGTTTGATAAAATTTCTAAATGGATTTTGATAAGGGTTTTAGTTGTTTAAATTGATGATGTTGGATTTAAAAGGCCTTAATATAATTTTCTCATGGTTTTTAAGTTCAATTTAATTTTCTTTCATAACAATGATGAAAATTAATTAGATTTCCATTTTAAACATTTTGGTTTGATAAATGGTTTAGTTCGTTTTATTTGTTGGGTTCTTTAGTGCTTAATATGAAAAAAAAAATTAATATATATGCATGTGGTTATGAACTTACAAATGTTCAGGAATGAATAAATATATTGGTGAATTTATATGCATATGGGAGCTCATGGGAAGGCCTCTTTTAAAACAAGTTCCTCAAAATGGTCTTTGGTTATTCAAAGTGGTATATAAATGTTGATTTTCAAAATAGATAATGTAAAATGTTTCTTATGATCATTTAGAACATTCCAAGGGGTTCTTGAAATAATGATGGATTTATAATTTTTTTCAAATATTTTTATAAGAATCTCTATTTAAATGTTTTTTGGGATTTTTATAAAAAAACAATCTTAATAGTTTTTAATTCAAATGGATTTCAACATATTTAGGGAAATATGACCCTATTTCTAAATGAAAATTCCTAATCAGTACCTTGTAATGATTTCTCTATATTTTGGTGACCCCTCATGGAATCTCTCTTATTTATAGAGGTTTTTCATGGATGGTTATGGTAGGTTGGATGAGAATTCTAGTTGGCATGTATTTGTAACACCTCAAGATTTAATGATAAGTTTCTTTTTAAATAAATTTAATATCTATGATATTGTGTGGTGTACAGATCCATGATATTATAAAATAATATTAAGTTTGATATCATATACAGCATGAAACACTTATCTTAAATGAACCATGATACACTAACAATATATTATTATTTTAACATTCCCACTATAATATATACATTAAATTAGCCGGTGTGAGTAGGATTGAGAATATTATTAAATAAATATATTCAAATGTTTTTATAAATTAAAATTTAATGATTAATTCTTAGGATAAAAACACTCAAATTTTAGTAAAGTTACTTTTTATGAGAAAATAATATAATTAGTCTTCTCAATGTTTATAAAATTTATTTAATAAAATGATATTCATTTTTATAATAACTATATCAAAATTTTCTCACTGTGAACTTTTGGTATTTTTTAGAAAATATTTATATTCAAATGAATTGTGAAATATACTAACTTTTATTTAAAATTGTATTTTTATTCCAATAATTTTAAAATATCCATTTTGTTTTAAAATAGTTTAAAATTTAGATTATCTATCTTATATTTTTTAATAAAAAAAATTAGGATCATTGGAAGCATTTTTATGGTTGAATTTGGTACAAAAACAATTTTACAATTAAAAAAAATTCCATGAAAAATAGTTTTCTTTTATATTTTGTGTTTTGATATTAAATTAATTTATGATACTAAATGAAATTAAATATTAAATATTAGGTCCCATAGTTAGAATAAATAGTTCTAAATTTTGTAAATAGATCCATTTTTTGGTGAATATAGATATTAACTTTAATATGTTTTTTACCATAGTAAAGAGTAAATCGGGGAATTGATGGTTATAAATAATATTATAAGAACTATAAAAAACCCTAAAACTTTTCTAAATTTTATTTTTTGAGAACATTTCATCCCTACTCTTCCTATATTTGGTTATACTACTTTTTTCGATTTGGAGAAGATTATTTCCTTTATAATATTTAATGTAATGAAAAGTCAAAATTATCCCACTAGTTAATAAGGACTAATATAATTGACATTGGGATAACATAGGATATTTTCAATTATAAATAATCTTTCAAAATATAAATTAGCTATCTTCATCATGGTAATTTATTTATCATTTTTGGTGAAAAATTAATTACTTTAAATTCTTACACAATGTTGACTTGTTTATTATTTAATTTGTGGAAAAATTAAACAAATGATATTAAAATAATTAAAAGTACTATATTTTGAAATAATTAATGTGAAATAAGAATTTTATATATAAGAATGACATATTAGAGATAGTTGGTTGCATTGGACTCAAATTCCTTTGTTTTCTACATGTTATTGAAGTCAAACTAAATTAATTGTTCTAAAATTGACATTATTGATAAATTATGAAAATAATATTTTATTTAATTATTTGAAATTATTTAAAAAATCTTACATCTAGCCAAATGAATGGGATATGGTGAATAACTTCTACCATGGTGCATTTATGGGTTTTTTTATATTTTATATCAACATTATTGAACATTAGATAGTAGAAAAATGTAATAGTGCAATAATTATTATATATAATTTTTTCCCCTTATAAGAATTTGAAATACACTAAGAAATATTTTTAGAGCTAGGCATTGAGATGTGCTAGATTATAAGTTTCGGTGAGAAAATGGTTAATTTTATAAAATTATTAAATATATTTTATATTACATGTTGGAAGTTTTTCAATAAAAATTGAATATCTACTAAATAGAGTATCTTATAAAAAATATGAGACCATGGTTAAATATGAAGCATGATATTTACTATAGGGATGAATTAAAGTTGGTCAGTGCTAGATGTCCAGATAAGGCAGTTTTATTGAAGTTCACTAAGTGAATTAGTTAATTCATTCAATTCCTAAAAACCTAATTCCATCTTTATGTATCCTTCTACATAAAATATCTTTGGTTTTCCTCATAACCCTATGATCTTTGAGAGGAGGTTCCACCATTCTTCACTGATGGATCAAGATTAGACAACACCTGGTGATCAGATCAAGGTGAATCGATAAGAATCAGACACAATGGACCATCCTCATCATTGGTGAATGCTTTCTTTAACAACGATGAATCATATCATGAGGTAGGGCTCATCAATTTTGGTTTATTCCCTTGATTAAAATAACTATCAAGATATAATTTTTTATTTCTTGATCTCTGTAAAATTTAATTATTTGTATGATCTCATGTTTCAAAATAAATTTTTCTTCGGATTTATATTTTTCGTTCCATGATATCAGCCATTTAAATCCTTGATTTTATGATCATTGTCCAAGAAATCTTGGTTAGTAATGATATCACTTTTTTATCATTTCTTTCCCCGCTCATTATTTTCGTTCTACATAATTGGACCATGGGGTCACGTTTCAAATATTTTCGGGAAAATCTAAGCACAATCATACCCATACATTTGAGGTGGATGTGCACAAAACAACCATATAGGAATTTTGAGGGTGAATGAGAAGGTATTTTGGGTAGTACTGATGGATTTGTGGATCCATGATCCTAAGTAGATAAGTAAACAACAAGGAAGGTGTGTGATCCAAATGATGGCTTCGAAAAAAGGATCATATTCTAATTTTTTACCACAAGATTGTAGGATCGATGGCCAGAGGAGTTTTCCATAGATTTTAGGTGGTAAAATTGTAGGAATCCCCAGAGTAATGTCATATCCGGAAACTTCATGAGGAATTCCATAGATTTTGTGAAAAAACCTGATGACACACCATGTAGTCTGAAGAAAACATGTCATGTATATAGTAACCTAGCCTTTTACATATTATATTACATTGTTTTAAGCATAATCATACATCACAGTACAATCCAAGGATCATAAATTCTAGTATCTTGGAATACTAGGTACATAAGATTGAAAATAGGGAACTAAATAAGCACATATATATTTAACCTACATAGAGGGATCCTAAATTAAATTGTGCTCATACATATGCATAGTAAAACTTGGGGATAACATGAACAAAGAGATAAACTAAAAATTGCAGTAAGGGAGTATACATAAGAATAAGGCCTTAGCACGTGGGTTAGAAGGCATGACATAATGATAACAAAAGAATCGAACATATGGAATCATAACATATAAACATGGGATCATATAAACATGGAATCGTAATAATGTGGAAGTAAAATAAAAGATTCATTTAGTATGAGTCAAGTCTAGCCGCTAAGACCGTTTCACATGGTAGAACAAGTCAAGGCTAACTGCCAAGACCGTCGCACATGATAGCACAAGCCAAGGCTAATCGCCAAGACTGTCACACATAACGTATCATGTGACTCAACTTTACCCAATACATTGTAATTATATTTGACCAAACCCATCTTAAAATTTCATGAATATGTTTTCCACATTATGAATCATACATAATCAATCATATATAAATACATTTTACTAATAGAATGAATTGGGTACCAGAATCATGTCATAAAGCATAACAAAAAGGTGTATCCAAAAAGTGTCCATGAAATAAAGGAACTAAAATATAAATGTAAATTAATAATATAAAATAGTAATTTATCATGGTAAATTATGTCAAGTATAATTTACAACATTTGATAAAATTATTTAAGAAGTTTTAACATTAAAATATTTTTATGCGGTTTTAAGGAAAATACTATAGAGCCTTTAAAATAGTATAGGAAAAATATTTTATATAAAACCAGAAGTGATCCAAGAGGGTTTTTATAGTAAAAAGACTGATTTTATAAATAAAATTGGGTCTTAAAACACAAGACAGAGTGCGCTTGAAATCTATTAAGAATTCAAAAAATTCCCTCAAAACAGGTTTGCTTATCATGAAGTATTGAAGAGGGGATCACTTAGAAACATGTATATCCCTGAAACATAATGATGAAAGGGTCTTGATAAATTAATTTGGTACATTTACACATAATTTTGAATATTCACATAAAAATATAAGATAACTTAATTTTTGGTAAAAGAAAGGTAAGGAAACCTGAAAGAACAAAGGAGGTTCAGGTGGAATCATAGATAGATTATCGGCATGGTATCGGGTGTAATAAAGAGGGATTAATGAGATAGAAAGGGTGTTTTCATAAATTATAAATAATGATGGTAGTATAGTGGATGTTTGAAATAATACCCCATCATTATGTATTACATATTATAGGGAATAACATAGAGGACATTCGTTAATGAATGTGAAATAGAGAGGATCCATTACCTGAAGTCTAAAGGTGTTCTTAACTTGATCTAAATGACCTAGATAATAAACTTAAGATCATTAACTAATAATTCCATAACCTCTATATATTTAAAAGATTCATTATAACCTTTATAAGTTCATTCATGACTGTTTTGATGGTCAAATGGTTCAATTTCATTGTTCGGGTCTGTTTGTTTTATTGGTTTTTACGATTGGTTTACATTTTTTCATGAACGGAAAATCATGTAAAGTGGGGATGATTGTCCAGAATTGGAGTAATATTTTATTATTTAACATCCATATGGTTACATGGTGGTAAATTTTATTTGGTTAATTGGAGTGATTATTAATCATTATAAAAAACTTTAGTGATAACCTTTTGGGTTTATTGGTGTTTTTTTTCACCATGAACTCATTTTTCATTAGGATTTAATATTTTGATTAAAAAATATTATAGAAACTTAAATAGGATATATTACATTATAATATTATTCAACCATATAAAAATGGTTTCATGACTAGAATTGAAGATGGTAAAATAAATTGAAAACTCATCATCCTTGAATGTGGTTAATTAACACATCTCAGTTGGTGTCTTTACTACTAGTATAAAATAAGAGTAAAAGAGAGATAATAATAACATATTCCATTATCATAAAAACAATCTAGTATATTTAAGGTACTAGAGTCATCATAACATTTTGATGAGGATAGGTAAATATAGAAATTAAACAAATGAACTTGAAAAGAAATTAAAATAATTGAAAAGAGGAATATACCTTTTGAATAAATTTTCCTTGAGAGCCACTTAAGGGGAGAGGATTTGGTCTTTTGAGGAGACCAAGGGATGATGCACGTGGGAGAGGATCTTGGGGAGAGATTTGGGAATAATTTAGGGAAGGCACAATGCTTTAGAGGACTGAAGAGAAGAGGTAAGTAGGGGTGGTATTTATAGTGGTGGAGAGGAGGGTTTTCATAATATTTAATTCCTTAGTTTATTAATTTCACTCAATACCACAAATAGTGATGATTTCATGACAAAAACTAGTAATATTTTCATGTGATTTCGAACCAATTGGTCTTACATCAGCAGAACATTATCCACAACTATATAAATCATGTGTTTAGCTTAATGTTCAAATTATTGTATTTTACAATTCATACAAAATTAAAGTATTTAAGAAAAATCACAAAAACTCACCCTAACCATTTATTGACATTCAGAATCTAAAAATTAACTCCATTTTTGTAAAATAATTTTCTAAATATGAATAATTAAATTTTTTATTAAAATTATAATTTACTTGAAAAATACAGATTTTAAAATTATAACCTACTTTATAATGTTTTGAAAATTCACATAAGGTCCTATAAAATTATCTTTAAACCAGATGATATAAATTTTTTAATTTTGTAACACCTTTTAGAAAAATATATTTTCTTTTAAATGAATTAATTTATTGTAATTAATTATTTATGACTTGCAAAAATACCAATACTTTTACTACGATCATATTATCACTTATAAGATGCCCAAATATTTTTTATACACTCATGGGTGAGGTTTAAATTATTTTGGATGATTTACTATTCTTAAGGGTCATATTACTATTCATGGGTGTTGGTTACTATTCATACGGGTATGTTACTATTCACAAATAAAATTAAGTTTGTCTTATCGGACTCCAAACGACTTTTTGATCGCAATTGTGTTTGTCAGATATTCGAAATTGAAAACATAGAAGTTCCAAAATTATGTTTAAAGGTCACATAGTGATTAGTATTTCATTGTGTTGTTATTTCATGTGATTATATGACATAATTATAAGAAGGTAATTCCATTGAAAAAAACATTGGGTCGTTCCAGTGTAGTCCCCTAACTATGGTGGCTATGTATTTTGGGGGAGTTAAATATAACATGTTTTTCGAGACCCCCACATGTTGTGTGACTCAATAATGTAAGCACATCATGTAATCAAGTAGTACATGGAAATAGAAACGTCTATGAAAAATATTTATACTAGTACATGGCCAGTGTACATAGGCACGAACAAGAGAGTATGAGTAGGACCCAGGTGTCCAAGACATGTCTTTTAATACTACGTTTTCATAGATCTATCTACTATTGAGGGAATATCCATGTAGAGGGTCAGGGAAACATGCCATGTTGACCCCTTACAAATTATTTACTTCCCTATAAAACATATACCTCTCATATATCCCTTATTTGGACACATATTTTGGATCGTTAGTATCTTGTCATGAGTTTTTTATACACAGAACATGATGGTAGAATTTGTATTGGATTTTCATATATGATGTGATATGTTATGGGAATGATGATTCTTTAGGTGAATCTCAATGACAGCAACAATTAGGAAGGATCATCAAAAATAGACCAGAGTGTTACCCGCCTCATGGACTGGGTCATAGGTCCTATATCAATCTACTGAGTGGTACCTTCTAACAGAAGAGGGTGTTGGTCCTCTATCTACCAACTGATTAGTATCCCATGGGGGACTAGGTTGTGGGTCCTCTTTCTATCTTCTATATGGTACCCCCCCCCCACCCCTGACAGAATAGGGTGTGATTCCTCTATCTACCTACTAAGTGGTAACCCCTTGATGGACTACGTCATTATCCCTCTATCAACTTTCTAAGTGGTAACCCGTAATGGACTGGGGTGTGGGTCCAATATATACCTACTTAGTGGAACCCTCTAATAGACTAGGTCATGGGTCCTTTACCTATCCACTGAGTGGTAACCACTGATGGACCTAGAAATGGTTCCTCTAACTATTCAGTAGTACTCACCTAACAGACTAGGGTGTGGGTCATCTACGTGGAGATCATGCCCCTTCGACTGTTTGGAATAGTATTGAGGTGTGGTTTCTCCATAAATTTCTACGTCAAAAAAACATGTGAGATGTTGTACATAATATATGGTCGCTTTATATCCATTGAGAAACCATTTTTCTTGGTTGGTCTTTGAGATAGCGATCCCCTTTCTCTCTCATCTATGTTTATTTTATTAGTATATATATATATATATCTTTCGTTGTTGTGATTTGTTTTCCCTACTACTTCGGGATTGAGCATACTACTTCTATCATGTCTAATATTTCTTTCCCTCCAGTTTTTGGGGTTTCCTACTAGGTATCTGTATACTCACCCCTCATGGATATTCCCAACGTGGGGAACATGTCGTCCATTATAGATGACAAACAGTTGTTCTAGTGGCATTGTAGGAGGATCTGAGGGAGTTTCATACATCCTCCTTGGTGGTATATCCTAGAGTGGAAAAAATTGTACTGAGACATCTAGAGTAACTTATGGTGGATAGGTTTGAAGAAACAAGTAGTAGAGTTTTTTTCTCAATGCTTTACATGCCAGCAGGTGAAGGCTGGGAACCAAGATCCATCAGGTTTATCTCACTCCTAGAAGTACTGGAGTGGAAGTGGGATGTAATATCGATGAATGTTCAGGTGACACAATTCCATCTGGGTGATTGTTGACCGACTCACGATGTCATCCCTCTTACAAGCTATCAGGGAGGAGAGTTCCATGGAGATCATGGGAAGCCTCTAAAAGCAGAAGATACTTCATCTTGATGGTGTCCCTTCGAAGATAGTCTCAGATCAGGATGATCTTTTCACATCCAAGTTGTGGAAGTGATTATCGGAGGAATTTGGGACTCATCTACGTTTGAGCACATCTTTCCATACCAAGAAATATGGTCAGACAGAAAGAACCATTTAGATACTGGAGGATATGTTATGAGAATGTATCTTGGACTTTGCTCTCAGTTGGGAGGACCACCTACCACTGATGTAATTTTCATAAAAAAATAGATACCACTCTACCATTGGTATGGTACAGTTTAAGTCTTTATATGGGGAACCCTACCAGTCACCTCCTTTCTGAACTGACTCAGGAGAGTCAGTACTCATTGATCCATAGTTGGTGTGAGCTAACACCGAGAAAGTGTATATTATCCCGGAGTAGATGAAGACTGCACAGAGCTTGTAGAAGTCTTGGGGTGAAAGATGGTGGATTCCTCTGGAGTTTAAAGAGGGAGACCATTTA
The DNA here is from genome assembly GCA_963277665.1 of Viscum album. Classification (NCBI taxonomy): domain Eukaryota; kingdom Viridiplantae; phylum Streptophyta; class Magnoliopsida; order Santalales; family Viscaceae; genus Viscum; species Viscum album. The sequence goes on from OY728127.1 coordinate 1,804,708,045, forward strand.
TTCCATTGGGTCCCACTTCGATGAGGGATGAATATAATGGGCTGGGGCGATAAGTTGTTATCGAGGTTCATTGGCCCTTTTCAGATAATACACTGAGTTAGAGCGGTGGTGTAATTCCTAGCTCTACTACCATAGTTCCACGGAGTACATGATGTCTTCCACATGTTGTAGTTGAGGAGGGACTTGAATAACCCATCACACATTATCGACTGGGGAGATCTAGACATCGAGGATGGAGAGACCTTCATAGAGTACCCAGTGGATATTGAGGATTGATAGGAGAGGATACTTCATTGGTGACTGATTCCCTTGGTGTGTTTTTGGGAAAAACACTGGAACCTTCAGGAGAACACGTGGGAGTGGGAGGCTCAGATTCGTGCACATTACCCATATCTGTTTGAGTATCCTTTTGGATTTTTTGGGAAGTAAAATCCCTAAGGTGGGGATAATTTAATGTCTCATATTATCCATGTTTTTTCAAATATTATATGAAATTATTTGAAGATGAGGCTTTGTAATGTTGTGTGATTCTGAGGCTCGGGGTTCCTAGAAAAATTCCTGAAATAAATTAAACTTTTAAATAGAAAATGTGAGAGGTTTTCCTGAAAAAGTGGAATAAATTTTTAACGGGTGCCCATAACAGAAATCAGAGGGCATCATTGCATTCATAGAAGCAACTTTACCTTAGGCAGGTCCTAACATAGAACAGTAGAGGTTGGATGCAAAAGTTCATTTTTTTATGTTTTTTAGGAAATAAAATAATTTAATAATTTATTTATTTTTAATGGTTTTAATTAATGAAACGATAGGTATGTTGGTTTTAAATAACCAAGAGCCTAGGTTTTGGCTCATAACACTAGAAAACATTCATTGGATGATCTGGAGTTTTGGATAGGAGCCGTCCTTAGAGGAATATTGATGAACGACGGTAAGTGAAGATGCGTGGAACGTTGCTCAAAAATATTGAATCTTGACTGACGGTCTCTCTCCCTCTTCATCGATAATCGAGGTAGGGGCAGTTGTTTTGATTTCATTTTTCCTTGTTCTTTTATTTAACAATGAACACGGATCAACCAACGAAGAGGTTTCCTCATGGATCCTTCATTATTATAGGGGGTTTTATTGGGTTTTATTTTCGGGAATCAATACATTCTTATTCTGATTCCTATTTTGATTTTCTGTTTTGATCCCTCTAACAAGAGCGGATCAACATCATTACAAATAATGGTGGGGGTATATTCCTCTATTTGGTATCAATATTTTCTTCCCCCTTTTTAACCCCGCGTTATTTGCGTTCTTCATGGGGTTATAAACAATAGATTGTTGCATGTCTATTTTACAATGGAATGATCCAACATTAGAGATCTGGCATCATGAGAACCCATAAGAGGTTCTACAATGATGGTGGGTAATGAATTGACACAAATTAAAATAAATAATACTTCAACCATTCTTCGTATCAATGACTAAAACGCACTTTTGGAGCTGATCATATGCTTGAAACTTTATGAATCGACATTTCCATGAAGTAAAAACATAGGATCTTTAACCAGTATGGCGTGTAGGGCCGGCTCTACAGTGGCTAGGGGTTTGTGATGCCAGAAGCGGTGAACCAGCATGTGACAACTATCACACGGAGTTTGGGTTCTTACACAAGGTATGACATGTATCTTAGATGATACATGGACATGGGGTGGAGAACACAAAATGTACTCCACCACACAGCTAGACCAGGTCGCTTATGCAGGGTACCCCATGTACTAGTACACGGGTTGGCATACACAGGTCGAAGCCGTGTATGGAAAAATGGTCAGTGTACATGGAAAGAACCCTAGATAATCAGACATGGCATGTGACCATCACTACATGTTGTGTTTACACTTTTTACATTACATGTATTCTAACTCAGTCTATTGCACAAAGGTAGTACCCGAAGTCAAGGGACACGGCATGTGACCTTGCTACATGTTCTGTACTCTCTTCTACATGGATCGATCTCCTTGTCCACTATTCCTTGGAAAACTTTAATTTGGGTTATTTTACCCTTTTCTAATTCCCCAAAAGTTCAAATTTTTTTCTATACATAGGAGTATAATCCCTTCAGCATGACTTTATGAATAGATTCATAATGCCTATGAAAGGTCAAGAGTGAGATCCTCTACCCATTCTTCACACTAGGTAGAGTTAGGTATTGATGTAACAAATCATACAACATGTTGATTCTCTACTTAGGAGGTGACTCCAGATGAGTCGTGGTACACAAAAAGTCCATGGCAGTGATCCACATCCATATATAATGATCTTTTCCCACTCATGATTATAACGACCCACACTTTACATACATTGTTAATACTTCAAAATTGAATCACACTTATTACAACATATGACAAAACCACAAAGGACCGTATAGGTATAGTGTCTTTAGAAACTGGGAAACATAAACAACTGGTTCATAAATCTTCTACAGTGTCTCCCATTTATTTCATCATATCTAGGGTCCCTTTTAGCATATTCTACTTAATATCCATCTTCCTGACCTGGGGAAAAGAAAACATAAAAGGGTGAGCTCAAATGCTCAGCAAGGGAAAATAAAGGAAATAAAAATCATATCATATCTTTTTGAAAATCAAAACCTGCAAAAGAGATCATAATATCTTAACATGGAATAAATCATAGAAGTGAAAATGAGATCCCCAAAATCATAACATAAAACTTGAAACTTTGTGGCATGCACACATAATCATGGAAAATCATTTCTTGTTAGTCATGACTCATTGCCAAGACTATCTTAGTGGACAAAGTCCCTTTCTGAACCGAGTTCACTCCTCGTTTCAGTCCTGTATCACTGAACCGAAATAACCTTCCGTTCCAGCCATGTCTATCTCATGAGATATAAAATCATTACCCAATGCATTGGAGGGAGATATAGGTCCCACCCATCTTATAATGAATCCTTTCTTATGTGTGCCACATAATCATAAAACATACATCATCGCATAACACATATAACAAAAATGGGATTCTTGAAACATCATGACATCATAAATCAATTCATATAAGATAAAGGAATTTATAAACATAATTCCATCACAACATAGTCAAACCAATGTAAAAATATGGATAGAAACAGAACCCTTTATTATCTTAGATGGAAAATAATTTTGATAAAACACATGAATTGAATTCTTGAGGAAAATATCCTTTCTTCTGTAAAAACATTTTTCCTTTCATAACATGTCATACAACTTTAAAATAAAAGAAGTTGATTAAAAATAAACTTGAAAACTGGTAAAGGAAGCTTCTTTGAAGTAATGTTTTAAAAATCCATTCATGCCGTATAAGTTAAAAAAAACATTCTTCGTACTTTTGTCGGAAAAGTCAAAAAGTACCTCGTACGGAAAAACGACAAAAGATTCCTTTCATATTCTTTACTAAAAACTCACCTAAGGGTAAAATTGGATTTAAACTATTTCAAGTGGATGGAAACAATATTACATATTGAGGGAACATGGATGTGGATGATAAAATACACCCCAGTAAATACTTACGAATAAACAATCTCGGATAAAAATGAGATTGTGATATTTCCCTTACCTTAGGTCCGATTTGCTTTGTTCGTGTCCGAAGCTCCTGTATAATGGTTTAAATAATGTTATTGACTTATTCCAGAATCATACATATTGATATGAGATCATATATGGTCATATTATTAGCTTCTTGTTAGTAATATTTCATTGTTACTTGTTACTCAGGTCTTTATAACTTTTTGTTCTTATGCGTGTTTTGTCGAATAAATTCTTATTCTTATCTTTAGGTTATAGATAATTCATTTCCAGAATGGTATTAGTGTATTATATACCATATTCATTCATTCAATTCATTTATATAATCATTATGAAATGAAGATCATGTAGAACGAGTCGCATCACATCGTGGAGACGGTATTCCGTACGTACGCACGAGTGATGATATCGTTCCTATGATCGTGGAATTGTATTGGAGTATATATATATATTATTTCAGTATCAATATTACTTAATAATAATCATATATAGTTACTGATTACACCATTATACCCATCCTTGTAAGGTGATGGTGGAAAATAGATTACACCACGGCGTGGAGACGGTATTCCGTACGTACGCACGCGCGGTGATTTCATTTTTCCGTAGGATGGATAGAAGGTGAATTAGGGTTGTTTCATATTTATAATAACATATCAGTATGTAAGTAATACTGATGTTATTACTTTATCATGAAACAACTAAAGAAGAAGAAGTTGAAGAAGAAAGAAATTGAAAAGATCGGTAATGGATATTACCTCTTCTTTGGAACGCCTTTTTGAATCCTCCACTTAAGGAACTAAGATTGGTCTTTGGAGAAGACCAGGACCTCTAGGATTATTCTAGGAAAGTGGAGAAGGGAAAATGGCAGGGGTTGGCCGAGCTTGAGTGCTCAAATTGGTGTGAGGAGGAGGGGGAGGAGGTGCCCTTTTATAAGGGAGGAGAGGGGCACCTTAGGAATATCTCAAAATATTATTTTATATTAAAGTCAAAATCGGTTTATAATGGCTCCAAAGGGTCTTATTTCGAAGCTAAAGTGGGGATGGGTCGAAATCCTATCAACCAATAGGATTTAGACAAGTTTAGGGTATTATTTTAACCTTATCAATTAGATTTAACTCTATGTTAATTAATTTAACTTTTACCGTGTCTTTTTGTTTTCTTTCACTATATGGTTAATACACTTACTATAACATGCCAAACGAACCCCAAATTGTTTATTATTAATATATATATCCTTATCTAAGTCATTTGGCCGAACCTTAGATTTTTAGGAATAAAATACCAATTAATAATATAATATTTGATTTAAAAACTATTTTGTGTCAATTTTGACACTATTTGATATATGATTTTTGTCAAAGTCATAACAGAATTATATGTTCTAACCAAGTTGATTAAATCAATACTAATATATCATAGTAACCTAGAAAATTAGTGGAATTTATAAAAAGTCTCAAATTACATTTATTTTGGTATTTATATTATCAATTTTGTCAATATTTCATTAATAAGATAATTACTGCATCATCTTTGTGTCATAAATAAATTAAATTATTTGATGTCTAAAAATTACAAATAAAATACCATCATGTAGGAAATCTTTTTATCTTTCTAATGAATATTTACAATCGAATTTATCTTATGTATAACCCCATATTAAAAATGATTTACTTATTAAACTTTGATTTTAACTATTTTAACCCTTCTTTAAATAAATTAATAATAAATGTCCTATTCTAATCCAAGTGGGCCTAAATGGTCATATTTTATTCCTAAGTTTGTTTTTGGTCGAATTACACTTGTCCAATAGAATTAGGACATGTGTTAAGGTAATATTGATATCATATTTACCCTTAGTTACCCTATTTACTATTAACCGCGGTAAAAATAGTAAAAAGTTACTATTCACCAAAAAATTATTTTCATCTCATTGAACCACATTTTAGTCCTTGATATTAACTGTGTCTCTCGGATTTTTGAAATTCCATTCACAGAAGCGGTAAAATTAAGTTTTATGCAAAATTCAGTTTTTAACCTACCACTTAGTGGTTTCACTATTCATCAAAAATTGAAAGTTTTCAGAAAAAATACCAAAATTTTACCCTAGGCTAATTTCGATATTCTGAGTCCAAAAATGAAGTCCATTTTGAAAAATAAAATTTATAAAATTTCAAAAAGTGGTTATTACTATTCATAACGGCTAGTTTTAATAGCATATTGTTGTTTAGTGAAACTCGGTATTGCGTACGACGCAAGCTATCGAGGAAGGTCGCAATTGCGTGTAAAGAAAGCCAAGAAAGTGTTGTGTAGAAAAAGATTCCTTTGATGATTTATATAACATAAAAGTCTCGGGTGTTACAATGATTGAGTTCTCCTAGAATGAGTATATCTTATCTCTATTTAGATCTATCAGTGTGTCTATCTCTCTTATGAAACATTCCAATGAACATACTTATAACATGGAAATCAGCAGAGATATCAGACTCATGTAGTGAATTATCCAAGACAATTTCTTTGTGGAATCATTGAACTGAATCCCTATTGCCATTATACAGTCATCTGGATTACCTCAAGACTATGGGTCAGTATTTCGTGTATATTTGGATATTTATCTCTTGTTATATTCTCTTTATACATATACTATGTATATCTAACTCTAAATTTACTTTGTGTATTTAGTTTTGGTTTTTAGGGTCCTCTAAGGAGTACTATGATACTCATCCTCGCACGGTCTTTGCCTGCACATACCGTGTGTTGTGCAGACGAGCGACCTTTTGATGGAGTCCAGGGTGGACCAGGACTAGAATGATATTTGTATGCTTCCATATAGGACAAGGAATTCCTACATCTATGAGTAGTATTCCCAGTACCTATTTCAGGCTTACAAGTTGGACTTTTTAGTTTTTAGACTCTTTCTTTAAATGGGATTTTATTCAGGCCCAGTTTACTTTATGCACTTTACTTTTAGTTTCACTCTGTTGGTTGGGTTTAGTTTTATGCATTCACTTTATTCCTTAGGAAATTCATCCCATTTTAGTGAAATTCCTACTCAGTTTCAGTCACCAGCCATTGGCCTATTGGAGGTGAGCTTGGGGAGTCACGGCACGGGCCCCACTGGGATGGGTTGTGACATATTGTTGATCGAAAATAGAAGTTCATATAAGGCATCCATTGGTCCGTAAATTAAGTAAATAAATTAATTGAACTATTTAATTAATTCATTTAATGAAAAAAAAAACTAGTTCTCTTTATAAGTATCCTTCTATGGTGAATGTATAGGGTTAGTCGCATAAACTTGGGATTTATGAGTGGTGGTTCCACAATTATTCATTGGAAAATTGATATCAGACAATGATCAGTGATTGGATCGAGGTGAATTGATATGCAGCAGATGCAGCTGATCATCCTCATCACAGGAAAACATTTTATTTACCAATGATCAATAAAATCTTGAGCTAGGTCTCATCAAATTTTATTTCCACCCTTTATCAAAATATTGGGAATTATCAAGTTTGTTATTCCTTGATCTACATCTAATATAATCCTTCTCATGAGCTTCGGTATTGAAATAAATAATTACTTTTTTATTCATGTTTATGACATGAAGTCTCCTCATTCGAATTCTTTATTATTCGATCATTACCCAACAATTATTGGCCAATGACATTATCAAATTTTTTAGTTTTCCTTTCCCTCACCTATTCTTTTCACTCTTCATTGTTGGACAATAGGTTCATGATTAAACTATTTTTGGGTAGGTTTTAGAATGATCAGATCCCTGTCTTCATGTTCGATGTTCTCATAATTACCAAATTGTTTTTTTGAGGTTGAATCAGAAATTATTTCAGGTTTCGGTGATGGCTTCATTTATTCTAGATCCTAAGAAGAGAAAGAAATGACATGGGAGGCATGTGAGTCATGTGATGGCTTTGATTGGAGGATCAAATTCGAATTTTTTTCTAATGAAGGCCCAGAGTTGATAGTTATAGGATTTTTTCACCAATTTTAGGTGGTTGAGTAGTAGTAATTGCAGTATTAAGACCATATTTTGAAGCCACATTCGGGATTATGCATATTCTATGAAAAACACAACTACAAATCATGTATTCTAAATAACACACAATGTGTATTTCTTTATATGATATGAATAGAGTTTTAGAGTGAGTTAAACATCACAAATAGTGTGGTACCCCGAAATTCATTGTGACACGGTGATAGAGGACTGGTGCATACTCTAGGAGTATATGGAAATTTACAAGTCCAAGTACACTCCATATACTGGCACATGTCCAGTGTACTCGGTCACATCTAGGAGAGCACAAGCTGGACTCAGGTGGACAATACATGCCATGTATCACTACATGGCTAGAAATCCATGTAATGTAAAGGAAACTACCTAGAAGAGGAGTGGGTCCACATTCCCTATTCACCCCTTACTTTCCATGTACTTCCCTATAAAACTTATATCTCTCACATATCCTTTGTTTGGATTTGTAATTTGTCCCAAAAATATGTTATCCTAAGTGTGTTTCTATATAAAACCTAATGGTGGCCTTCGTAGTGTTTTTTGATATTTGATTCAATATGTTCTAGGCTTCAATATTCTTTAGGAAATTCATGATGATGGAAGTAATCAGATAGGACCATTAGAGAAAGACCGGAGTGGCACCCCCCCCCCCTCCAATAGACTAGGACATGGGTCCCCTGTACATCTACTAAGTGGTTCCCCAAGAAGACTAGGGTGAGGGTCCTATATATACCTATTGAGTGTCACCCCCAAACAAAATCGAGTGTGGGTCCTATATCTATCTACTGAGTAGTACCCCTGAAATACTATGGAGTGGGTCCTCTATCCACCTATAGAGTGATACCCCAATGATGGAATATGGTGTGTTCCATCTATCTACCTACTGAGTTTTACCCCCTAATAGGCTAGGTCATGGGTCCTCTATCGACCTACTAAGTGGTACCCCAATGATGGACTAGGGCATGAGTCCTCTATCTATCTACTGAGTAGTACCCCCTGGATAGACTATGTCATGTGACCTATACCTACTGAGTAGTACCCCTTAATGGACTGTGGAGTGGGTCCTTTACTTCGATATTTTCCCTACTCAACATTGTATTATTGTGTCAATGTGTGGGTTCTCCAAATGGTTACTACATCAGATAGAAAAACGATATGTTGTTTATCATTGGTAGACCCTTTAAAACTATTGTAAGATTCTTCCTATGATAGATTATAATACCTAGTTCCCCTTTCTCTCTCAAATCATTTTATTTTACAAGAATATATTTTTTGGGCTTCGTTTTACCTATTACGTAGGGGTTGACCTAACTACTTCTATCGTGTCTCCAATTACTCCCCCTCCAGTTTCTATGGTACCCTGATGGGTATAAATATGCTCATAACTACATGGGATTTTCACCCACATGTCAATTATTTTGCAGATGATGGACAATTTAGTAGTAATTTTAGAGGATCATAGGGATATCGAGCTGAATCTTACTACATATAGAGGTCAGTTCTTGGAGATCTAGATCCAATCTCTCTTAAAATTCCTTTTATAATATTGTCAAGTTGGGAAATATATTCGGGTTGGGCCTTTATTTTTCCCTTTACTATTTTATTTTCACTCTATCACTCTATTTTATTCCCAAGATGATATTACATTTATGGTTTTTACTCTAGATGTTGGTGTCTTTTATTATTATTCTTGTTCACTTCTACATAGAGATGGTTGGGTGTGTGTGTACGTATACATTAAGAAAAGGTCTAAAATTTTATTTATTATTTTTAGTTCTTGTATCCATCCCCTATCCTATGGATATAGCCTTTGGAAAGTTTCATCATAGTCATCCATTAGTTAGGCGGTCCCTAGTGGGTCGGGTCGTGACATTTGTCAAGACGGTTAATGGGGGTTAAACTGAAGATATTAGGTTAAAAACATATCCAAAACCTCTCCAACTTTTATTGGATAATATAATTTTTAATTATATACACCATTACTTCAAATTATTTTAATTTTTATTCATTTATACAAGATAAATAATTTTTATTAATTTATTATTTTAGAAAATTCCAAAAGTGTCCCTCTTATCAATTATAAAAGGGAACCTACTCCCTTTCTTATTTACACCAATTTGATTCATCTAACTCAACCAAAAACTAACCATTCCTCTTATAAACATCCTTATACAATTTATTTATGTTCTTTATATTACAAAATTACAACCATAGGTCCATTAATAAGAGATCTAAAGAGAGTTCAATGAAGAATAGGTAATCATTTTTACCATATTTTCAAGTTTATTTCTTCTTTTACTTACTATTAATGTGTTTTACCAAACCTAAAAGAGTTATTATAGTATCATAAAAATAATTATTTTATTATAATTAATTAAATACCCATATTCCATCTCCTTTCTATCCTATAAATACTGAAAACTTCACTCGTGCATATGTACGACTTACCAACTCCACATAGCAGTGTAATTCATTTGTCGTCACCACTTTACTCAGATGGTTATAAAGATGTAAATATATATTATATATGATAATAATGTCATAATTATAACTTTTTAATGATAATAACATATATAAACTAGTGGAAATACTAGATTTAACATTGAAGTATTGACATCAATTTTTTCTAAAATGGCGCCTAATGTAGGTGCAAGAAATTTTTTGCATCGGTTTTACTAAACACCGACTCCAAAAAAATTTAATAGTGGTTTTTGGTGCTATTTTTTAGTTGAACCAACACTAAAAACATCAAGATGTATGATATATGGTGTTGGTTTTTGAAAAATTGATGCAATAAATAAAAAAATATTTGGCGTCGATTTTTACAAAAACCAATGCCATTAATCCCAAACTCGGGATCTTTCGGTGTCTGTTTCTATAAAAACTGAAACCATATGTTAAAAATATATATTTATGGAATCGGTTTTTGGAAAAACTAATACCCAAAATTAAAAAAAATATTTTTTGCTTCATTTTTTCCAAAAACTGGCACCAAAAAGTTTTTTAAGACTCTTTGGTGTTGATTTTTCTAAAACTTGACACCTAAAGTCTTTTAAAAATAGTCGGGATCAAGAAAAACTCATGTTTTTGGATCTTAAAAAGATAAAACACATCGACTCCTCTCAAATAATGACTATTTCAAAGGCATATTTGTGATCTTGAATGGCCATTATTTTCTATTTTCTTCCATTTTCATGATCTACAGTATGAGTCCTTGATTATCTCCCTGTTTTTCATCATCTAGGGATTATTTGTTCTTCCAAATCATATTTTTTGCAACATTCTACCATGGTTTGATTTTATTTTTTTCTTCATCTTTATTTTTCATTTTTACAGTAATTTCTAGTTTAGATATTGCAGTATTTAATTTTTGAAAGCATTCCACAGAGAAAAGTTGGGATTTGGATCTATTTTTGTGTTAAATTACGAATTTTTGTATATATCTTTTTGAACATAAATTAGTTATCATTTAATCATGTTTTTAATTTTAATAAATTACTATATTATAGTTTATTATAAATTTTTTGGAACCTTCTTAATAGTTAGCCCTAAAAGTGATTATCCCATATACAATGAAAAGTCCAAGTGTATAGGGATTTGATTGTTGTTCATGTATACTTTTGTTATGGTTTATTATGGTTTCACATTAACTGATGTGAGTATATTATTCTTTTTATTGATTTATGATATTTATGGTATTTACACTTGGCATGGTATTGTAAGGATGTAGAATTACAAGCATTTACATGCATTTATAAAGGAATGTACAGATTAACATGTACTTCATTTGACATTCCATGTAGCTTTCATTACTATGATACATTAAATTTAATGATATACCTTATATGTTTCATTATAATTCCTTTTACATGCTATGATAGGATTTTTATAAGAAAATAAAATATTACCCTTTTTAGGTATTTGATCAGCTTGATTTTTTTAACAACATACTTCAATTATATAATTATCATGATTTGAATATATTTTATGGTAGAGTGTTTCCTAGTTATGTAGCCTCTTTCCATACAAATTTTTTATGTTGGTTCTTCTCTAACATGTCTACCTATATTTGTTGAAGTGCGCATGATTCTTATAGATTTATTAATGGTTCCCAGTTGCTTTACATATTTAGGTGATTAATTAGTAATCCATGGTTATATTCCATGAATTTATACTTAGACATCGTGTTTTCTTTTATTTATTACTTTTGATCTCATGCCCTAATGTTATTTCAATACACTATCGGGTCAAATAAAATGATGGAATCAATCTAATTGAAGTAAATTTATAATTTAGCATCTAATGGTTGAAACCCTATATATTCAATAGTGTATTTTACAAAGAGATTAATTAGATATTAATATAAAATGACTTAAAAATTAATTTATTTTTTTATTGGGCTTCTTCAGTTGGTATAAATTTTTTATCTCTTATTTTTTTAATATAATAATTATAATTTCCGGATACAATAAAAAACAAATAATAATGAATCAAATGTGTTGTATGATATACCAATTTAGTTATGTATTTAATTTCATCTATCATAATTTTGGGACTATTATGATTGATTTCACTTATAATATGACCATTTACTCTAATTATTATTTCATATTACTTATAATATGTAATTTTTATCCCATTAAATTAAGGAAATTTTCAATAATTATGACACATAAAACATCAAAATAATGAAACAAATATCTAAAATGAACAAATAAATTTTACAAGATTTATATTTTAATTAAATTATAATGTCAATATATCACATGTATATGATATGAAAATAAAAAGTTTATTATTTGTAAATATGTTTCATATCTAATGTTTTCTATCGAATTATCAATATTTTTTATTAAATGTGTTTCTATTTACAATTTTTGTATATATTTATATATTTATATTTATATATATAAAAATGTTTGTTTGTTTTAATATATTCAGCAATTATATTGTGATATTAGGTATTTAATGGATCGTAATTGGATACATTTATGAAGAACCACTAGTGAAAATGAAAAAGGAGTTTATGAGTTCCTGTAATTTTCTAAACAGAATATCCAAAACATTAAATTGATTTTATGTCCATGTGTAAAGTGTTTGAATATAATAAATTTAAACTCCATAGAAATCAAGGATCGTCTCATTTGTTATGGTTTTAGCCTTAATTATACACATTTGAATTGGCATGGTTAAATAACTAAAAATTCAACATTCAATGTTAATGACAATATTCATAATAAGGTAGAGGATCATATTGAAGAACTAATTCATGATTTCGGTGTTGAAACCATAAAAAAACAACAATTTTCTGAACAATTGTATGGAGATTCTAAGAAACCCTTATTCATAGGTTGTAGTAAATATAAAGTGTTATCAACAGTTTTGAGATTAGTTATCTTTAAAGAAAAAAAGGGTGTTGTGATAAAAGCTTCTCCAGCTTACTTGATAATTTAAAAGGGAAACTTCCAAAAGGAAATGGGCTTCCAGATTCTAACTATTAAGTAAAGAAACTTTTATGCCTAATGGGATTGGGGTATAAGAAGATACATGCTTTCCCCAATGATTGTTTACTGTATAGAAAATAATATGAATGTTTATCAAGTTGTCCTATATGTGGAACATCACGCTATAAGATAGTTGGGAAAGTCATCTCAAATTCATTCTCAGGTACTGTAATAAATCATCATAAAAAATAAATTATTTTACTTTTTAATGATATCATCCTATATTTTTTGCATACAATTCAAATAATTCAACTGTGATTCATTCTTAGGTACCAAAATCAGAACTCCTGCTAATGAAATTTGGTACCTTCCAATAATTCCTCGTTTGAAGTGTCTATTTGTAAATTCATTGGATTCAAAGTGGTTATGATGGCATTCAAATGAGTACATCTCTGATGGTAACTTAGGTCACCCTACCGATTCACTATAGTGGATAAGTCTTGATAAAAATTTCACAATTTTTGAATGAAGTTAGAAATATAATATTGGGATTGTGTAATGATGTAATGAAACCATATCGGAGCCCCAGTACCCAACATAGTTCATGGCCTATTTTTCTAGTAGTTTACAACTTTTTCCAACATCTATGTATGAAGAAAAATATGTTATTATGAGCTTGATTATTTATGGACCAAAATAACCAATAAATGATATTGATGTGTATATTTCAACATTTTTGATGATTTGAAACTGATATGGGAGGAAGGTGTTAAAGTCTTCGATGCATAAAAGAAAGAGTATTTTATTTTTGCATGATATGATAATGTCACTGTAAATGAATTTCTGCATATGGAAACTTATCTGGATATAGTATTAAGGTACATAAAGAATCTCCTATTTGTGAATAACGGAATTCATATTATCGATTACATAATGGAAGGAAGACAGTGTACATGGGAAATCAAATATTTTTGCAAATTGATCATCTTTATCATAGATTGAAAAAATCGTTTAACGGTTTACAAGAACAAAACCTTCACCCTAATCCATTTTAATCTGAAAAATATTACAATAGGGTGAAAATTTTTGATTCGACATTGTAAAGAAAATAATTTCTCGTCTTCAAAGAATTATCTAGAAGAATTATTCTATTTTTTTTAACTGCCTCATTGGATATTTTTAGAGAAAAAACATAACATCGATGTTATGCATGTTTATAAAAACATATGTGATAGTTTGATTGGAACATTATTAAACATAAAAGGAAAGACAAAAGATGGATTTCATTATATATTAGACTTGATGTTAATGAGAATACGTTGCATGTCATCTCCCACTATGAAAGGAAACATCACATATTTACCTCTAGCTTGTCACACATTAATCAAGATTGAAAATATAAATTTTTTAATGTCTTCATGGTATTAAAGTACCCAATGGTTTTTCTTCAAATGTGAATAATTTTGTGTCATTGAAGGATTGTAAATTAAAAGGAAGGAAATCTTATGATTTCCATGTTTTGATGAAACAACTTCTACCAGTATCACTGCATGGTATATTGCCGACAACTATTAGAAATATTATCATAAGGTTATGTAATTTTCTCAAATACATTTGTAGCAAAGTTTTTTATCCAAATTGGTTATATTTGTTTCATAATGAAGCAAATATTATTCTTTTTCAACTAGAAATGTATTTCCCACCTATGTTTTTTGATATAATGGTTCATCTGCTGATTTATTTGGTTCCTGAGATAACACTATGTGGGCCTCTTTATTTACAATGGATTTATCATTTTAAAATATATCTGAAAATTTTGAAAGGATATGTTAAAAATCATTATCCACCAAAGGCCTTTATTGTTCAAAAATATGTGTCGGAATAGGTGATTGAGTTTTATACTCATTATTTGTATGAGGTAGAGGATATTGTTCTCTCTGTATCTTAACATATGAAAGTTGATATTGAAGGTAGAGGGGTTCGAGGCTTAAATGTAATGTTCATTCCATGTGATGAAGCGATATAGGAAAATTTATATATTTTGAACAACACAGATGATGTTCAATCATATATATCCTTTCATATTTTTGAATTAAAGTTACGATATTAGAAAATAAATGAAAAGTGGTTAATGATTGAGCATAAGAAGACATTTTTTTGTGGTTTAAAGAGAAATTCTTCACAGATATATCTACATCAGAAACGTTGAAGTGGTTAAAAGGGGGACAATCTCTTAATGTGATCACATTTTCTAGTTTTTATATTAATAGTTACACATTTTACACAAATAAATTGGATGACAATAGTACCATACAAAATAGTGGTGTGATGGTTTTTGCTGAAGCGGTGCATTTTTTGAGTGCCAAAAATAAAAACCCAATTTCTGCATTAATTCCATATTTTAGAGTTCTTGAAGACATATGGTAAATTTATTATATTAAATTTCAAGTCACATTTTTTAAGTGCAATTGGGTTGATAATACGAGTGGTGTGAAAAATGATTAATATGTGTTTACACAGGTTGATTTGAAAAGATTTAATTATAATGAGGAACCATTATTAATAGAGAAACATGAAAAACAAGTATATTTTGTCATTGATCCATAGAATGATCAGTGGTCCATCGTTTTTCAAGGAAAAAGATACAATTGGGGTGATGTAGTTGATGCTGATGATGTTATTGATTTATATGAGCCTTATTCATCTATTATGCAATTTCTGGATGATTATAATGAGTATAATACATACATAGTTCATGAAATACATGATGATAATGATGAAGAAATGTGAGAAAACACTAAATTAGTCTCCAAATTATTGTAGTAAATATTTATATTTTGTTTCTTTTTTCAAACACACAAATTCATGCCTCTTTTTTACATATTTTTTTCTTTCTTGTTTCTAAATAATCATTTTTATAATGATATGCAGGTACACAAAATTTCACTACACTTTCTAGTAGCAATTTCAGATACATATAGATAGGAGTATTTACTGAGGTATATCTATTTTTTCATATTACCAAATATTCAGTAATATACTTATTTAAGGAAACAAAAGTGTTAATTTAAAAAAAAATTCACAGGACTACTGATGTGTCCTCGGTAGAGGAGACTTCTCCTGTTACTACTAAAAATTAATGTTCTCATGTTGGTAAAGGTGGTATTATATGCTTACCAAAAATATCACTTTCTCATGGTAATGATAGATTACACATTCGTTTTGATGATAATAATAATGAAAATGGATCAAATTTAGTTCATTTTATTAGTTATATGTTGATATAAAGCCATTGCAGAATTAGTATTTTATATCCTGATTAAAAGTTAGTGGACTGGATGGGGAAGCAACAACTTTGGTAGATCATGATGGTAAAATATATTAATTCATTTATTTTATCTCATTTTTTGAATATTAAAATTTTTAAATTACTTATTTAATTTATTAAAATATAAATTATATTCAATTTTGAGGAAACCAAAGAAATTAAGGTAAGACATATCTTTTTAGTGGATGTTTGATGGAGAGATTTTAAAAAACTGAAGAAAAAAAATTATGTTTTTTGAAAGATAAGTTTGGAAAACCCATGTCTCAAGTATCAGTTTATAGATGAAGATGCATGGAAGCGATTTGCTGACAGTCGTCAAGAAGAAAAATTTTAGGAATGATAATTATTTTATATTCTAATAATATTATATATTTTTATGATTACTTAGTTGTATATTTTTGTATAATAGGACTATAGGAGATATCATCAAGAGATTCAGTGGAGAAATGTATACCCTCATACTTTATCATGTGGATGGTATCCATATTTTTAGTAGAAAATGATTGAAAAAATTGAATCATTAAGAGCTCAATCTAGTAGTGGTTCAGAAGATGTTCAACATGGTCCTCTATCTCCTCCCACACACCATGAAAAATGAATTTTATCTTACAATGTAAGCTAAGCAAGTAGGTAATAAAATTGTAAGTAAATATTATTTATTTGTCATAAATTTTTATATTTTATAAATTTTAAACAATAATATAACTTTTAAATTTTCATTATAGGATGATCTTTAGGAGAAAGATACACATGGATCTTTTATCCCTAATGGTAGAATGTACATCCTATCCACTGCTTTGGGAAAGGCAGAACACCCCGAACATGTTATAGGATATCAGGAAGGTGTTAGTATTTGGATGTTTTTTTGTCATAGTAATAAATCAAGAGACCTAGAAATAAAATCCTTAAAAGATGAGCTGAAAGATATGAAATAGTCTATGGGTGATAAAATCCCAGAAGTAGTGTAGAAGGATTTGTTATAACACTTGGAATTACAGTCAGAGTCTACGCATCCTTCCCTGTTTATTATTTATTTGTTATCAATTTTTCTATTTTATAAATTATAAATACTAATATTACTTTTTCATTTTTCAGCCTTACTAGCCTTCTCACCTCGACTACCCTACTCCATATTCCTACCCTACCCCATATGAATAGCCTTAAAAGGTATATTATTTATTTGTTATCAATTTTCCTATTTTAAAAATTATAAACACTAATATAACTTATTCATTTTTCAACCTTCCTAACCTGCACACCTGGAAAACCCTTCATCATCTGCCTACCATGCCCGATATGAGCTGCCTTCCCATGTATATTATTTATTTTTCATAAATTTTGCTATTTTATAAATTATAAACATTGATATAACATTTTCATTTTTCATCCTTCCCAGTATGCTCAATCGGACTACCCTGCCCCATCTGCCTACTTCGATCCTCCACCTCCTCGCTTGAACCAATCAATATATTATTTATTTATCATCAATTTTTCAATTTTATAAATTATAAAAACTAATATAATTTTTTTCATTTTTCATCCTTCCCAACCTTCTCACCTGGACAACCCTACCCCATATGATTACTTTGATCCTCCACCACCTCTCTAAGACCAAAATGTATATTGTAAGTTGTTTTCTGGAGATCCACATATACATATTTTTGCCTTATGATGCTTTCAATTTTTGGGGGATACTGTACATCACCATCCTATGTAGATAGGTCAGGTTAGAGTATCAGTACTTTATATTATAGATCCAAATTATCTAATACCATTTCCCATAGAGGAGATCACTGGATATGGGGATTGTCTGGGTTATTTTTTTCATTTTGACCAACTAGCCTTCTTCATTATATTTCCTATGACCTGTGATTTTTGTTAAATATTAATTAAAAATTATTAAAAATTACTTATAATGTTTTCTGACATTTAACTTATATATGATTATCTAAAAGAAAAAGAATGTGCACAAATGAAAAGATTGTTCTTAAACAATCGAATGTAGATAATTCAGATATTTCTTATGGGATACAAAGATTATCTCATGATTCTTCTTCATTGAATTATATCTATGAGTTTTGGATGATGGTCAATATATGAGGAATAGAATATCCAGTGAGATTACTCAAAGAATATATCATGCATCTAGTGGATTTTGAAGAGCTCGACTTGAACGTGGTGTAGTTGTTTTCCATGTAAGTAAATTGGAATTTGAAATTTTATTTCTCTAATAAAATATGGTTTAAAATTGAAAAACTATATTTTATTTTTGAATTAGGTATATATACATACTTCTTCTAAAAAATGAAAGTACAAGAATTTACAGATTTATAGATCTAGAATTCATTTCCATGGAAGCGTAACATGTGAAGAATCATGATATAGTTGCATATATATGTGAGAGATTATCACATACGGAGATTGCATGTTGGTTTCTTCCATTCCATTATAAGTAAGAATAGAAACATAATTATGATGTAATGATCATTATAATGCCATTAATTTTGATTTCTTTGTATTGTAGGGGAATTGGTGTTAGAATTATTGTTCCCAAGTTAATTCACCTTATATTGTTTTTTCTCTTTATCAAGGAATGTTTGTAAAAGACTTTTCACCTTGTTAGACCGGTTGGTTTTTTTGTTTTTTATAAGCACATTATGATTAATTCGCATTGTTTATACATGTATTATTTGTTCATATATATGAAAATGAAGTTCATGGAAAAAATTTAACAAGGAACACATGTCGATAAAGGTACCAAATAAAATCAAATATGTGGAAGTATAGGTAATTATTTTTTTTATTAGATTTTATTCTGATATTTTGTTATATATTGATTTTTATTATCATTTAAATGTTTTATAACTGTATTATTATCTTCAAAAAGGAAATGTTAAATGTGGTTATTAAATTCTACAATTCTTGTATGATATAATCACAACTGGGGAAACAACTTAATTTGATAAGGTTAGTTGTATTAATTATTTTTATATTTTTTCCATATTGTTGTATTTTTAATCTCATATCATTCATTGATATTATAGGTATTCAATGATTCCTAGTCTTATTCTCTGTCTAATCTTACCCATATTTAATCTATTTTTTGTGAACTATTTGTTATGATTGATTTGTATTTGAGGTATTTATATTCTAATATTTATGAATAATATTACATATGGGTTCAAAAAACAAACTCTTTGGATATAATAGTTGTTTGAACATACTGATAATCAAATGAATGCTTCAATAATAACCAACAATGAGCATGATAAAAATTTCAGGATTGTTTATTTTAATTTTACTTTATAATACTAATGTGTAGATAATTCTTTGATTAACTAGACAAAATCATGTAAGTTATATATTTTCTATCAATGATAAATATTTTTTGATTATTGTATATTGTTTTTTTATTATAGGGGTTTCGATTATTTTGGAAGTGTAATATTTTCAATTTTCCAAAAAAAATTAACATTCGGCATTGGTTTTTAAAAAACCAATGCAGAAATTTTTTTAAAAAAATATTTTGATTTCGGTATCAGTTTTTATAAAGTATCCCACATAAAAAGCTATTCAGATAGTCTTTTCGGCATCGGTTTTGGGAAAACTGGCATAGAAAATAATATTTTTTTACATCGCCTTTATAAATGTTGGTTAAAAATCGACATCAAAAATAAAAAAAATGATATTAAATACAGTTTTTTCACTAGTGTTACCTTCTTACCTTCCAATCCTTTGGGAAATGATAATGTCGCTCGTGCGTACGTCTGGACTACCACCTCCACGGGGTAATGTGATTCGTTTTTCATTTCAATTTCATGATAATGGTACAAGGAAAGATTTAATAAAAAATATGATATATTTGATATAAAAACAATTATAGAAAGGTGAAATATTATTTACCTTTACATCTTTCCATCCATTGAAAAGTGGAAACAACATTCATGCATACGTACGATTTTCCATCTCCATGAACGGTGCAACTCATTTTCTATCTCTAAATTGTATAGATCTCACTAAATATGTATATAATGAAAATATATTATATTTATATCATTTTTAAAATTATGTAAATATTTTTACCTTGAATAAATTATAATGATTGAAACTATTGAACCAAATCATACATGAAAAGTGAAGTAGTTGCAACCAGAAATAGTGATTTTAAAAACGAATTGATAATAAATTGGTGATAAAATATTATAAGTATGGTATAATATATATTATTATTTTTATTTAATATATTTATAATAATTATATATTTATTATATAATAGGTTCTAACACATTCAAATGAAATCAAACTTGAGATAAGGGTTTATTTCATAATCTATTCATTTTTCATGATTATTTATTTGTAAGTATAAGATGATGAATATTTCTCTTCCATGTCCTTGTTTTTAAAAAAATCAAAAAAAAATTACTTTTATTAAATGATTTTTTAAATAATTTTTACCCTTTTATTTTTAAAAAATGGTTTAAATGGAATCTTTGTCTCATTTTCTGAATGTGTTACCTTTTGAGTTTTCTTAAAATAGTATGAAAGGAATGTTTATTTAACATAAATAGTATGAATAGAATTTCATGACGTCATAAAACCTAAATTATTCAATGTTTCTTTTAAAATTATATTAGTTCATTTTCAAAGAAAATGATTTCTTTACTATGTGCGCAGTTTTATATTTTAAAAAACAATTTTCAAAGCAGCATGTGTATTTTCCTTAATAAATACTTCTATGAAATTTTAAAGTAATTTCATAAAATAAAACCTATTTTTTTGAATATTTTGATGATTATATACTCAAATGATGCAATCCACAATATATATTCTGGTGGGTTATTATCATTTTGACTTGGGGAAGGTATTTACATTATCTATGATAGTTCTCCCAAAATAGACAGTAATTGACTGTTAATTCATGTGGAATTAGTTGTATAATTTATTCATTGGAGGAAAAAATTGGGCTTAGAAAGGGTTAATTATATCCTTCTATAGAACCTTGATTCATCGATTGTTCTAATGAGACAAACTAGATTGGGTTTTGGATGAAGCATTGCCCATTTATTTTCAGATAACATGGACAATGCCTTGGAGGTGTATTTTAGATGTCTAGGATTATACATTCCATCATTTTAGAATCAGTTATATATTTCTATATCATTATTTAATTTTTTGTGTTAATAATGGATAGGTTTCAGGATCATGTGATTATTTATATGTATTTATTTTTTCACCATTTATTCTTTCTATATTATTTATTCTTTATTTAAAATTCATTGTATGCATACCCATACTGCACATCTAATTTCATCCCTTTATTATGTTTCTTTTCCCAAGGATTATAATAAATTTATTATTATTAATATATAGGGATATGATATTGGGAATAATGGTGTTCACAAAGAAAATACTATTTTGTGATATGTTTCCAAATGTAATGTAAAATTTAAGTATGTATCAAGTATAGAATGACTAATAAATTACTCATTCCTTTAGGATATGATTTATTGTATATAGTACCAATATAATAATGTAACCAAATACTATAGGCTACTGGGGTTGGGGTATTTATAGTAGGAATCAGGAAATGTTCAGAATAAACCATGGGAACTATATTTAGGAAAAAATAGATTAGGGAACTTAGCCCTATGACTAATAAATTACTCATTCCTTTAGGATGTGATTTATTGTATATAGTACCAATGTAATAATGTAACCTCAGACTATAGGCTACTGGTGTCGGGGTATTTATAGTTGGAATCCGGAAATGTTCAGAATAAACCATGGGAATTATATTTAGGAAAACATATATTAGGGAACTTAGCCCTATAACGAACATTGATAAAATTCCAAAAGAAACCAATATATTTATTTTGAGATTAGTTATATATAAATTTTCAATTTATGTTACTTTTTTCACTAGTTTTGAAATTTTACATTATTTTTCATAATTTTATGATCTAATTTTCAATATTCCATTATTTAGAAATATAACCTAGAGGAATGAATATAAATTATATCAATGCACATAATCAATGTAGTGATTACCCTATTGGACATGATAATGAGTCTAGAGTTAGATATATAGCTGGATTCAAACAAATTATAACTATATGGGGGAAGATAACTCATGTTATGAACAATAACCTTTCCTTTGTGAAGAAACCTACTTATCTACAAGGCGGTGTAACAATGTTAGACCACTTTATGCATCAAAACCCTCCATATTTCAATGGGACAACAAATTCCTTTGTATCCAAGAACATGATAAATTCCATAGATAAGATATTTCTCAATTTTTGATATAATGAAAGATAAACGGTTTTCATGGAAATTTATCATCTCCCTGTAGATACAGATTAATGGTAGTGATTGATTCAAAACACTAAGGATGTAGAGAAAATAGATAACATGGAATGTAAATATTTTAACGAACTTTACTTGGAAAAATATTTTCCTCATGAACAAAAAGAATATATGGAGATAAAATTATTAAGTACGAGAAAAAAGGAAGAGAAAAATGTTTTGAAAAATTAATCCAACATTTCAATGTTATAAAGTCACATTGTGGAATACATATGAAATAAAAATAGTAATATTGTCCATTTATTTGATGGGTTAAACCCATTTTTTTGAACAGGACAATTCTCCCAAATCCTATCAGTATATAAGGATATAGTATCATGTGATATCAAGATAAAGAAATAATTCTCTAGGTCTTATAAATCCCAAGGTAAGAAAGAGAAGAAGGGGATGGTATAGGAAAAAATATAAATATATAAGAACAGATATAAAAATTTTCCAACATACAATACTTGTAGAAGAAAACGTACTGGTACATAATTAAAATTAAATGGGGTTTTTTTGAGTGTATATAGAAGGGCCACAAGGATTTTTATTTAATGGTAAATACATAAGTTACGAATGTAAAATAATTATATTGTAAGGAGAAGGGGTACTATCCAAATGATTGTACAAGGATCCACGGTCATTTTCCCTAAAAAATACCAAAGGAGAAAGAAAAATATTTGTGATTAAAACATATGAGGTTAAAGTTCCTAATGATATGGTGGAAGTTAAATTTATCATATCCCCAAACTTATCGAATTCATTATTTGATTCTAGATATTTTCACACTTATATATCATTCAAATTTTTGAAAAAAATAGATATTTCCCTAGAATATTAAAAGGGAGTTATCTGTAAAAATTCTTAGAGAAAGTATCACTTTGATAAGTATATATCAATTAGTTCCCATTACGACACAAAAACATTCCTTATTTTTTGACTTTATGGTCATACCAACTGTTTATTTCTATATAATCCTTGGTATGAATGGGATTTCAAAATATTATGCCGAAATATATTTCATGGATAATGAAATAATGATTCAGGATGAATATGTGAAATTTCTTATCTTTAGATGGGGGACTTCATCATTTAATTCATTCTTACATCGACCCCATTCAACTTTTATAAATTAAATTCTTTGGTAAGGTGAGTTGAAATAGCCTGCATATGGAAATGGTAATCTTAAAATTGAGAATGTACCTATTTTATAGGAATACTTTGATTTATTTCCTAAAGAATTGTGTGGTCGTCAACCAGAGAATGAGGTTGAGTTATCCATTTATTTAATCTTTGATTCAAAACATATATCAAATACTTTCTTATAGTTCAGTCATGACCCATCCCGGTGGGGCCCGTGCCGCAACTCCCAAAGCCCGCCTCCAATACGCCAGGGGCTGGTGACTAGAACCTAGTAGGCATGTCACTAAAATGGGAGGCATTGCCTATAAACCTATACGCACACACGCGCGTCTCCAAGCCCACAAGGAGAAAAGTATGAAATATGGAAAAAGAAAATGCATGCATACACTAGAAATCCCAACCAACAGAGTACGACAAGAAAGTAAAGTATAGTAATGTAAAACCCTGGGAAAAAAGTACAATCCCACCAAAATAAAGTTTGCGACAAAGTCCAAATTGTAAAAAAGGTACTGGGACTACAATCTGTAGCCGTAGGAACACACCTCGGCCTGCCTGATCTCACTGAGTAATGACCATTCCTGGTCCACCTAGAATCTGGTCAAAGTCTCGCTCATCTACACAAGACATGACATGTGCAGGAAAAGCCCGTGCAGGGGTGAGTATAACAATACCCAGTAGGACACCATGAAAACCAAAAAGGAATACAACAAAGGAAATACCACAAAGGAATGATACAGTCATATCTACATAGTATATGTTTATAGAACATATAACAAGAATATCCAGATATACTCATACACGATCGACTATCGTGAAACCACCACTAAGATCCAGCTCGAAGATTCCACTACGCACATAACTGGGAGAACATACTCATAATTCTGAAGAAAGATATGATGCACTAGTTTCGGAAAAACTCACTCCACGAGTACTGAAGAAAAATACTTGATGTGTTAGATGAGGATCACAACCAGTAGCTATGGGGTGATTCCAACAACTTACTCTAAATTAACCTGCTAAGTAGAGGATCGGCATCCGGGTAAAGTAGGTCACATCAATACTGAGAAACTCTACCTAGGATACCACGAAGGAATAGAGGATCCGGCTCTAAGTCACACAGAGGGTATTCCAACAACTCTATTCAGGAAGTACTGCAGAAGGGATCATACTCCTGTACGTAGGAAATGATACCGGAAACCTTCAGGGGAAAGAAAAAGGGGACGAACCCTAAGGAAACTAGTCCAAGTCACAGAATAAAACTGTCTCAAGCCATGTATAAACAGGTTACACAGCGTGTAGTAGGGTCACACACCATGTTCCTTTACTCCGGGTACTTCCCATGTAAAACGGATCTTGTATTAAGGATTGTATTATAAAAAGTAACTACACGGAATGTAGATGGATTACACGCTGTGTTCGAGTGTCTAGGGTTCGCTCCGTGTACGCTGGCCATGTGCCCGTACACGGCCTCAACCTGTGTCGCCCTACCTGTGTACCAGTAAACGGGGTATCTCGTGTATCTGGTCGGCCCTAGCCGGGGAAGGGTATACACATCATGTCCTTGGCCCTGTACCCAACCCGTGTCCGTGTACTCCCGGAGTACACGCCATGTGGTCCGACGATGAACACACACCGTGAAGCCCATACTACACGCCGTGTAGTCTGGATTTATCCAGAGCCATCGTCTTCCTCCTCGCGCCTCATCCGGATCTCCGGATTTGTGATCTCTCATCAGTTTGTCCCGATACTTTAGATCTTGGTTCCTTCCATAATACGAACACTGAATTGGGTGTTTTCAGGCCTTTGATCGGGTCGTTAACCTCCAACGATCAATCCGAAGGAAAAAATGCCCAAAAACTCGTATCTCTCGATCCACTCCAAATCAACTGCTGAAACTGTCATCACAGCTCCATACCATCATTCTGAGGATGGATCTAAAATCTCAGATCATTGGGCCGCAGATCAAAGGCGTAATCGATCGTTGATTATACCCTACGAAGAATGAAGAACATGTAGACACCAATAAAGGAAAAAGGGATTCACAAATGAACAAACCAGAGGAACTAACGTAGGATATTTTTCGTTCCAGCCTCAATCTGTTCATGTAAGAAAGATCCTTAAACAAATATCAGATCTAGACTAAAAGGATCAAGATCTTCCCCAAATTCCTCACAAAATGCCCATCCCGCAAATACGATCAATCTGTAGGATAATCTGTTTTTGGATTAGTCCGCGTTCATCGTAGGAATCATGAATGGGGAAAGTAAATAAAAATCAAATGTCCTACCTGGATCTGCGGCATTTTTTAGCGAAGATCTAGTCGTCGCGTCATCGTCGCCATTGAAACTCATCAAGAACGTCGTCGACGCATTGGGGGTTTCCTCCAGAGCTTTCCAGAGCCTCCAGGGGAAATTCAGGGTTATGAGAGCTGTAACCCTAATCCCATGCGAAATCTTTACTTAAAGATTAAAAATATTTCGCTGCAGAAAGATTTAATAAAATATTTTCATTAAATATTTTATTACGATTACATCCAAAAACTAGATTTCACCACCGACCTGCGCCAGCCAATGTTAGGTCTTGCCTAAGGGAAAATCACTGCTCTAAACGCAATGGTACCCTCAGATTTCTGATCTGATCACTCGTTCAGGAGTTATTACACTTTTTCAGGTAAACCATACATGCGCATTATTTAATTATTTAATTAAATTCAAACATTTTTTCCGGGCTCACGGGGCCTCGAAACTACACGCCATCTCGAAGCCTAGTCTCAAAATAATTCCCATATAAGACTAAAATAATATATGGAAAAAAAATCTGATACATTACATCCTCCCCACCTTAGGGCTTTATGTCCCCAAGAGGCCAAATGAAGGCTACTCAAAAATATGTGGGCACTGTGCACGGATCTGATTATAGTGACCCAAGACTTTTACATAAAACATTTCATGATTTTAAGCATAATTAGTCATCATAGTATAAGACAAGGATCGTTAAGTCTAGTGTCTTGGAAGAATAGGTACATATAACACAAAACATGGGGCTAAAAAACACTTCTTTATTTAATCTTCATAATGAGATCCTAACTTCCTTTGATCCCTTACATCTGCATAAGGTACCCTAGGGAACACATGAACAAAGGGATGAGCTAAAATTCCTATTAAGGGAATGAACATAAGGATACTCCTCAAGCACATGAGTTAAGAGGCATGAAATAATGATATCCAAAGCATGAAACTTATGAAATCATTTAATATAAGCATGGGATCATATAACCATGGAATCATATAAATGTGGAAGAATCATAAATCATATCTTTAGTACGGGTCAAGGCTAACTTCCAATCTTGTTTCCCATTTTAGTACGGGTCAAGGCTAACCGCCAATCCCGTTTCACACCACATCACATGAGACTTATCCTTAACCAATGAATTGGAGTGCTATCTGGGTGCACCCATCTCAACATTTTCAGGAATATTATTTCCACATAAATATTCTTACCACATATACAATCATATATAATCAACTATACATAAACATAAGGGTACCCATGGAAATAATTGGGTACCACTGTCATGACATAAAACATATCCAATGGTTGTATCATGAAAGTGTCCATGAAAGGAAAGGATTAGAACATACATGGACGTTCATAGGGTAAAATAGGCTTATAACATGGTATGTTGTGTCCAATATAAGTGACAATATATTATAAATGTATTTTAGAAATTTTAGCATTAAAACAATTTTGTAAGGTTTTAAGGAAAACACTCTATAGCTTTTAAAATAGTAAAGAAGACATTCTTTTATATAAAACCAGAATTGAACCATGAAGGTTTTAAGAATAAAAATACTGGTTTTATAAATACAATGGTGTCTTCAAATAGAGTATAGAGTGAAATTGAAATTTGGGTAAAAATTAGGGAAGTCTCTTTAAAACAGGTTTGCTTATCAGAAAGTTCTAAGGAGGGAATATTTCAAAAACATGTATATCCCTGAAAGAAAGTGATGAAAGGGACTCGATATTAGAATATTTTAAAACTATCCAGAATTCATAATATTAACATAAATATATATGATAACACCATTTTGAAAGAAAGATAAGGCAACCCGAAAGAACGAATAAAGTTTGGGTAGAATTCGTTATGATTTTAACAACATGGTGTCGGGTATATCTAAGAGGAATTGATGAGAGAGAGAGGTAGTTTATCATCACTTATAAACATTAGGGGTGTAGGGGAAGGTTTATAAACATACCCCATCACTTGGTTTAACACAAAAAACATAGTATAGAGAACAATCTTGATTAAGAGTGAAAAGGGGAGGATCTCATACCTTAAATTCGTTGGTGTTCTCCACTTGTTATTAATGACCTGAATAAACAAATTATTCTTATTAATTAATAAGTCCAGAACCTTTTATATATTAAATTTATTTATTATAACCCTTTTTAGTTCAATAAAATCCTTTTTTATTAGTTACAAGGTTCAATTTCATTGTTTGGGCTTGTTAGTTTACTTGGCTTTAAAAGATCAGTTCACTTATATTCAAGTTTGGATTATATGCAAGATGAAAGCAGATGTCCAGAATTGAAGTTATATTCTTAAGTTAATATACAGGAGATTACATGGTTTTAATTTTAATTAGGTTACTTAGTGTGAAGTTGAATTATTACATATATAACCTTAGTGATAATCATTTTTGTTAATCGGTGGATTTGATTACAAAGAATGTGTTTTGATTTATAACTTAATTCCATTTGTACCAAAGGATTATAGAACCAAAAATATGATATATTACATATATAATAATCTGGTTCAACCATAACACAAATGGTTTTAAGACCAGAAATAAATATAATAATAGAAATTGATAAATTGTTGTCCTTGAATGTGCTAAATTAGCACATCTCAAACGGTGCTTTTATTTCTTTCAAATAAAAGGGTGGGAAAGGGGAGAAGATAATGAAATATACCAATATCAAGAAGAAATTGCAGTAAATGTATGCTACTGTATTTATCATAATATTATGGTGAAGGGAGGTGATGAAAGAAATTAAAAAGAAAAGAACTTGAAAGAAAAGAAGAAATTTGGGAAGTGGAATTTACCTCTTGAGACTTCCTCCTTTGAGAACCTCTTAAGGGGAGAGGTTTTGGTATTTTCAGGAGGATGAGAGATTTTGGACGTGGGGGAGGACCTTGTGGAGAGATTTGGGCAGAATTTATAGAAGTCTTGGAGATTGAGAGGAGTGGAGATAAGAGGGAGTGAAGGGGGTTTTTATAGTGGATGAGAGGGGGATTTCATGATATTACAATCCTTAATTTATTATTTCCTCACAAGACAAAGAATAGTAAATATTCCATGACCAAGAATAGTAAATGGGTCCTGTTAATTCGAACCATGGGTAGTGACATCATCCATGGTGATAGGAATAGTTTATTTAGCTTATAATGTATATATATGGTAAATTACCGTATTTTACTATTCATCAAAAATTCAAGTATTTCAGAAAAATCTCAAAAATTCACCCTAACCATTTTTCGATGTGTAGAATCCAAAAATGAAGTCCATTTTTTTAAAATAATTTTCTAAATATGATTATTTTAATATTTAATTAAAATAATAATTTATTATCAAAACCAGTTTTAAAACATTCATTAACTCATTCTAAACTATAGGTATATCGTACTTCCAACATGAATATTATTTTTATACCACCATAGGTGATGTTACAATTCGTTAGGGTATATCAATATTCATACGGGTAAGTTACTATTCATTAAGGTATGTTACTATTCACCAAAAATTATGTTTTTCTTATCGGACTCCAAAAAACATCTTGAACACAACCGTGTATGTCAGATTTCCAAAATTCCAAACACAGAATTGAAAAACTTATGTTTAAAGGTCACTTGTCACTTAGTAATTAATTATGAGGTGATATTATGGAATATATATAAGAAGGGAATTTCCATTAAAAAAATTGGGTCGTTACATTATTCCCCCCTAAAAAAATTTTCCCGCGAAATTTCATTTTACAATCTAGGCCAAAAACAGATGTGGGTACTTTTCCTTCATTGCTTCCTCCAGCTCCCATGTTCCTTCCCCAAACTTATGGTTCGTCCACAACACTTTGACAATATGGGTTGTCTTGTTGCGTAGAAAATTATCTCTCTGATCCAGAATCTTTACTGGTTGTTCCTCATAGGAGAGATCATCTTCCAACTGTACCACCTCAGAGTTTAGTACATGTGAGGGATCAGGTATGTACTTCCTCAAGAGTGATGCGTGGAAAAATCATGAACTTGATCCATATTTGGTGGAATTGAAAGCGGATATCCCTTGGCTTCTATGCGGTCAAGGATCTCAAAGGGGGCAATATACCTTGGGCTTAGCTTCCCTTTATTCCTGAATCACATGACTCTCTTCCATAGAGATATTCGAAGGAAGACTTTTTCTCCAACGTCGAACTCCAAGTCCCTTCAACAGTTGTCAGCATAGCACTTTTGCTGACTTTGACCAGATTTGATGTGTTTCTACATGACTTGAACCTTCTCTGTCATCTCTTGAACAAGATCAGGTTGAAGTTTCTTTCTTTCTCCAACTTCATCCCAATTGGTTGGGGTTCTACATCACTTTCCATGTAGAGATTCATATAGAGCCATCTGAATACTTGAGTGGAAGCTATTTTTGTATGAGAACTCAACCAATGGAATATACTGATCCCATACACCTTTGAATTCTAGAGAGTAGGCTCTAATCATATCTTCAAGAGTCTGAATAGTTCTTTCAGATTGTCCATTAGTTTGGGGGTGATAGGCCATGCTGAAATTTAATTCAGTACCCAAAGAATGTTGAAGGCTCCTCCAGAATTTAGATGTGAACCTTGGATCACGGTCAGAGACAATAGAGAGTGGAACACCGTGAAGTCTCACCACTTCCTTCACATATATCTTTGCAAGTTGTTCAAGTGAGAGATCTTCCCAAATAGAGAAGAAATGGGATGTCTTGGTGAGTCGGTCAACCACAACCCGTATCACATTATTTCACTTTAATGTCTTCGGGATAACAGTGACAAAGTCCATAGTAAAATTTTTCCATTTCCACATGGGTATAGAAAATTAATGCATCATACCATTGGACTTTTGTCACCTATCTTTAACTTGTTGATATACCAAGCACCATGATATATATTCCGCAATATCCTCTTCATGTTATACCACCGGAAGTGTTCTCAAAGATCACGGTACATTTTGGTACTCCTAGGATGGATAGACAAGGTCGAGCTATGTGAATCATTAAATATCTCCTTCTATATCTCTGGATCATATGGTACACAAAATCGTGTCTCAAATATTACCACTTCTTACTCATCAATTTTTAAGTTGGAGGATTTCCCATTTTTAACAGCTTCCACCCTTTTCTGAATTTCCACATCCTTTCTTTGAGAAACCTTTATTTTCTCCATGACGGATGGTTGAGAAATCATTTGAGAAAGGATTGATGATGTTACTACCTTAATTATTCCCATGTCCATCCTTTGCAAATCCAAGAAGATCAGATCCTTTTTAATTCTCATCATTGATAAAGATGCAGGATATTTTCTACTTAGAGCATCTTCCACCTTGTTTTCCTTACTAGGATGGTAGTTGATTGAGAAGTCATAATCCTTGATGACCTCTATCCATCTTTGCTGGTGCATATTAATCTCTTTCTATGTAAATATATATTTGAGACTCTTGTGGTCAGTATACATCTCAGATTTTTCCCTATAGAGATAATGTCGCTAGATTTTCAATGCAAACATCACAGTCGTCAACTCCAGATCATGTGTGGGATAGTTTTTCTCATGAATTTTCAGATTCCTGGAAGAATAGGCTATCACTTTATCATTTTTCATTAGCTCACAGCCTAAGCCTTTCTTAGAATCATCACTATACACCACAAAGAGTTCTCCACTTGAAGGGAGTGTGAGTACCGGCGCAGTGATAAGCCTCTTTTTCAACTCCTTGAAACAGTCTTCACATTCCTGTGTCCTGATGAACTTTACTCCCTTTCGTGTCAGCTTGGTCATTGGGTTTGACAATCGTGAAAAGTTATTCATGAATCATCGATAATACCTAGCTAGACTTAAAAAGCTGCGGATCTCCGTTACAGAAGTTGGCCTCGACCACTCTTCAATTGACTGCGTCTTGGAAGGGTCCACAAATATCTCTTTCCTGGTGATAACATGCCCCAAGAATGATACTTTCTCCATCTAGAACTCACATTTACTGTGATTTTAATACAACTTCTCCCTTCGAATCATTTTTAACACAGTTTCCAAATGCTCCTCATGTTCCTCCTTACTCTTGGAGTATATCAGAATATCATCAATAAAAACCACCACAAATTTTTCGAGGTAATCTCTAATGACACTATTCATTAAATCGATGAAAATTGCTAGAGAATTAGTGGGTCTGAAGGGCATCACTATGAACTCATAGTGTCCATACCTCATTCGAAAGGCAGTCTTGGGAATATCTTCCTTCCCCACCTTTAGTTGGTGATATCCTGACTGAAGGTCCACCTTAGAGAAATAACTGGCCCCACGAAACTGATTGAACAAGTCATCTATCCGTGGAATGGGATACTTGTTCTCTCTAGTAATTTTATTGAGCTCACTATAATCAATGAAGAGGTGCAATGATCCATCATTATTCTTGACAAAGAGGACTGGAGCACCCCACGGTGAAGCACTTGGGCGTATAAAACCCTTCTCCATATTCTCATGTAACTGCTTCTTCAGCACTTCTTGCTCTATGGTGGCCATTCTGTAAGGTGTCTTTGAGATTGGCCGAGATCCAGGGATAAGTTCAATTGAGAACTCAACCTCTCAGTCAAGAGGAAGACCAGGCAACTCTTTAGGGAATACATCTGTGTAATCCCTCACGATTGGCATGTCTTCAAGCATGATTCTCTACTTTGTATCAATAATTTGAGCTAGATATGCATGATCAAAAGGAAGAAATATCTACACTTGAGATGATTCTTCTAAAGGAGATTCATCTTCCTCCTTGCACCTGTAAATAATTGGAGCATGCTTCTGGATGTGAAGAGTAATATCGCTTTCCTGAAAATTGATGTTGTCCTTGTACAAAGATATCCAATCCATGCCCAAGATAGCATCGAACTCCAATAAAGGAAGTATGGAAAGATTTTCTGGGAGGTTTAGTCCACAAACATTAACAGGGGAGAAGTTATAAACCATGGATTCAATAATTTCCCCATTCGCTGTTCTCACAGATAAATTTTCCTCCAAATTTTTAGGTGGTGTTTGAATAGTTCTACTAAACTTGAAAGATATGAAAGATTGCATAGAACTAGAATCAAATAGTACATTCATTATTCTGGAATGAATAACAAGCATACCTATTACCTCATCATTTCCCGGCTCCACCTCAGCAGTAGTGATAGTATAAGCCCTTCCTTTTTTCCTTGGATGTTGTTGTTGATTGCCTCTGACAACCCTCAGCTTAGGGAAATTGTTTGTATAATGCCCAAGCTCCTTGTAGTTAAAACACTGTACTATAGGCTGAGTGTTGATCTAAACCTTCTGTTATTCTTCAACATTAGGGGGATTTTTCATATCCCTTCGGCTGTTCTTGGCCAGATGACCAAACATTCCACATTTGAAGCAATTCGTGGTTCCCTTGAGACAGTCACCAAGATGCTTCTTCCCACAATTCTTGCAAAGGGAAAAGTGATGCTTCTTTCCATCATAGGATTTTTTTGATGAACCACCCACGGTGTTATCCATTTTCTGCTTCTTTTCACTAGGCCCATGAGACCACTAAGAGTCTCCAATCTCTATTTCAACCTTGACGGCACAACGAACAATCTCCTCATAACTGTTGAAGTCCTGAATCTCCAACACTTTTCATAGACTCAGCTTTAGTCTTCTAAAGAAGTGATCCACCTTGATTTCGATGTTCATGACAAATCCATAGGCTAAACTTTCAAGACATGTAAAGTTCACTTCAGATGCCCTGATGGACTCATCTTCCTTATACTTGAGTCCAAGGAACTCTCTTCCCATATTGAGACAGAGGGTTCGAGGAAAATATTTTTTGAAAAACATCCTCTCGAATTCCTCCCAATCTATTGAATCAATTTCCTCTTGGGACTTCATATTCTTGATCTATTTCCACCACTGATCAGTTTCCCCATCAAAATAATAGACTTCCAGTACAACTTTCTCTTCTTCCGAGCACTGGAGGACAGATAAAATCTTTTCAAAGGAGTTAATCCATTGTTCTATGAGGAGGGGATCAGAATACCCACTAAACATGGGAGGCCTTTTCCGCATGAAGGATTCTACGGAAATTTTCTCTTTCCTTGGAGGAGGGGGACGTTCCACCAGACTGAAGTTATTATTCATAACTCAAGCTAGCTGAGTAAGTACTGCCATGAAGTTTTGAGTACCCACTTCCATCACATCAGGCATGTCATTAGGGCAATCATTAAATTTCCTATCACATTGGTTGTTGGAATGTGTTCTTCTATTTCCCACCATTAACTAAGAAAAAGAACGTATAATTAGTGGTGTTGAATACTTATCTATTGAGCATAAAAAGGAAAAATTTAACATTAAAGGATAAACTTATAAAGAAGAAGTACATCCTAACTTTTGATTCCTTAGGTTTATATCTAGGTTATCCTCAATCTATTTATTAACTTATATTCTTATGGGCTTTTTTTCCCTTAATAATGGTTTGTACTAAGCTCGTGAATCTACCGAAGCATATCCCTCGAGAGTGTCGTAACCAAGAGTGCAGCAAGGCCCGTTATCGTGCACTAGTTCCTGTTAGAGTCTAGATCAAAGCGGTTTTTTCGGGTTTTACCCCTAGATACATATTTTCCAGAGCCGCCTCTACCTGCTCGTATCTAGATAGGGATGTATTTCCTTGATAAACCACTTACTCTATACTCATCAAAATTTAGGACTGTTTTCTTATACTTAGACTCATCCTTATAGTTCTCAATAAGGTTCTATATTCCTAATCTCCAAAAATAACTAGACCATCCTCGAATACCAACTATAGCAACCCAAGACTTTTACATAAAACATTTCGTAATTTTAAGCATAATTAATCATCAGAGTACAATCCAAGGATCGTTAAGTCTAGTGTCTTGGAAGACTAGGTACATATAACACAAAACATGGGGCTAAAAAACACTTCTTTATTTAATATCCATAATCAGCTCATAACTTCCTTTGAGCCCTTACATCTCCATAGGGTACCTTGAGGAACACATGAACAAAGGGATGATCTAAAAATTCCTAGTAACGGAATGAACATAAGGATACGTTTCAAGCACATGAGTTAAGAGGTATGACATAATGATATCCAAAGAATGAAACTTATAAAATAATATAATATAAGCATGGGATTATATAAACATGGAATCACATAAATATGGAAGAATCATAAATCATATCTTTAGTATAGGTCAAGGCTAACTGCCAATCCCGTTTCCCATTTCAGTACCGGTCAACGCTAACTTCCAATCTCGTTTCACATCGCATCTCATGAGACTTATCCTTACCCAATGCATTGGAGCGCTATCGGGGCACACCCATCTCAAAATTTTCATGAATACTCTTGCCACATAAATATTCTTACCACATATACAATTATACATAATCAACCATACATAAATATAAGGTTACCCATGGGAAGAATTCGTTACCATTGTCATGACATAAAACATATCCAATGGGTGTATCATGAAAGTGTCCATAAAAGGAAAGTATTAGAACATAAATGGAAGTTCATAGGGTAAAATAGGCATATAAAATGGTAAGTTTTTCCAAATATAAGTTACAACATGTTAGGAATGTATTTTAGAAAAATTATCATTTAAACATTTTTGTGTGGATTTAAGGAAAACACTCTAGAGATTTTAAAATAGTAAAGAAGACATTCTTTTATATAAAACCAGAATTGAACCGTCAAGGTTTTTAGAATAAAAATACTGATTTTATAATTACAATGGTGTCTTAAAATATAGGATATATTGAACTTGAAATTTGGGTAAAAATTAGGGAAGTCTCCTTAAAACAGGTTTGCTTATCGGAAAGTTCTAAGGAGGGAATCTTTCAAAGACATGTATATCCCCGAAAGAAAATGACGAAAGGGTCTCGATATTATAATATTTTAAAACTATACAGAATTCATAAGATTCACATAAATAGATATGATAACACCATTTTGAAAGAAAGATAAGGCAACCCGAAAGAACGAAGAAGGTTTGGGTAGAATTCGTTACGATTTTACAGGCATGGTGTCGGGTATATCTAAGAGGACTTTATGAGAGAGAGTAGGGGTTACTCGTCACTTATAAAAAATTAGGTCAGTATGGGGAATTTGTATAAACATACCCCATCACTTGGTATTACACAATAAAGACATAGCATAGAGAACAATCTTGATTAAGAGTGAAAAGGGGAGGATCCATTACCTTAAATATGTTGGTGTTCTCCACTTGTTATTAATGACCTGAATAAAAAAATAGTCTTATTAATTAATAATTCCAAAACATATTCTATATTAAATTTATTTATTATAACCCTTTTTTGTTCATTCAAATCCTTTTTGATTAGTTACAAGGTTCAATTTCATTGTTCAGACTCGTTTGTTTACTTGGCTTTAAAAGATCGGTTCACTTATATTCAGGTTTGGATTATATGCAAGATGAAAGTAGTTGTCCAGAATTAAAGTTATATTATTTATTTCATATACAAGAGATTACATGATTTTAATTTTAATTTTGTTAATTATATTGAAGTTAAATTGTTACATATATAACCTTGGTGATAACCGTTTTTGTTAACCGATGGATTTTATTGCAAAGAATGTGTTTTCCTTTATAACTTAATTCCATTTGTACCAAAGGATTACAGAACCAAGAATAGGATATATTACATATATAATAATCTGGTTCAATCATAACAAAAATGGTTTCATGACCACAATTAAATATAATAATATAAATTGATAAATTGTTGTCCTTGAATGTGCTAAATTAGCACATCTCAAACGGTGCTTTCATTTCTTTCAAATAAAAGGGTGGGGAAAGGGGAGAAGATAATTGAATATACCACTAGAATGAAGAAATTACAGTAAATGTATTCTACTGGATTTATCATACTATTATGGTGAAGGGAGGTGAGGAAAGAAATTAAAAAGAAAAGAACTTGAAAGAAAAGAAAAAATTTGGGAAGAGGAATTTCCCTCTTGAGACTTCCTCCTTTGAGAACCTCTTAAGGGGAGAGGTTTTGGTATTTTGAGGTAGCTGAGAGCTTTTGGAAGTGGGGGAGGACCTTGGGGAGATATTTGGGCAGAATATAGATAATTTTTGGAGCTTTAGAGGTGTGGAGAGAAGAGGGAGTGAAGGGGGTTTTTATAGTGGATTGGGAGGAGGGATTTTATGATATTATAATCCTTAGTTTGTTATTTCTCCACAAGACAAAGAATAGTAAGTATTCCATGAAGAAGAATAGTAAATGGATCATTTGAATTAGAACCATGTCTGGTGACATCATCCATGATGCTAGGAATAGTTTATTTACCTTATAATGTATATATACGGTAAATTACCGTATTTTACTATTCATCAAAAATTCAAGTATTTCAGAAAAATCTCAAAAAATCACCCTAACCATTTCTCAACGTGTAGAATAAAAAAATGAAGCCCATTTTTTAAAAATAATTTTCTAAATATGATTATTTTAATATTTAATTATAATAATAATTTATTATCAAAACCAGTTTTAAAACATTCATTAACTCATTCTAAACTATTGGTATATCATACTTCCAACATGAATATTATTTTTATACCTCCATAGGTGAGGTTAATATTCATTAGTGTATATCAGTATTCATAAGGTATGTTACTATTCATTAGGGGTAGGTTACTATTCACTAAAAAATTACTTTTTTCTAATCGAACTCCAAAAAACATCATGAACACAACTGTGTATGTCAGATTTCCCAAATTCCTCACACATAAGTGACGAACTTATATTTAAAGGTCACTTATCACTTAGTAGTTATTTATTATGTGATTTTATGGAATATTTATAAGAAGGGAATTTCCATTAAAAACATTGGGTCCTTACATTCATCCCCCCTTAAGAAATTTCACCCTCAAAATTTCATTTTACATTCTTGGCCAAAAATAGATGTGGGTACTTTTCCTTCATTGCTTCCTCCAGCTCCCATGTTTCTTCCTCAAACTTATGGTTCATCCACAACACTTTGACAAGATGTGTTTTCTTTTTGCGTAGAAACTTATCTCTCTGATCCATAATCTTTACTAGCTACTCCTAATAGGAGAGATCATCTTCTAGATGCACCACCTCTGAGTTTAGTACATGTGAGGGATCAGGTATGTACTTCCTCAGGAGTGATACGTGGAAAACATCATGATATCGATCCATATTTGGTGGAAGTGCAAGCTGATAGGCCACATCTTCTATGAGGTCAAGGATCTCAAAGGAGCCAATATACCTTGGGCTTAGCTTCCCTTTCTTCCTGAATCGCATGACTCTCTTCCATGGAGATATTCGAAGGAAGACTTTAACTCCAAAATTGAACTCCAAGTCCCTTCAAAGGTTGTCATCATAGCTCTTTTTCCATCCTTGAGTAGCATTGATGTGTTTCTGGATGACTTGAACCTTCTCTGTCATCTCTTGAACAATATCAGGTCCAAGTAGATTTATTTCTTTAACTTCATCCCAGTAGGTAGGGGTTATACATCCCTTTCCATATAAAGCTTTATATGGAGCCATCTGAATAATCGAGTGGAAGCTATTGTTGTATGAGAACTCAACCAATGGGAGATGTTGATCCCATCCACCTTTGAATTCTATAGAGCAGGATCTAATTATATCTTCAAGCATCTGAATAGTTCTTTCAGACTGGCCAAAGTTTGGGGGTGATAGGTCGTGCTGATATTTAATTCAGTACTCAAAAAATTTTGAAGGGTCCTCCAAAATTTAGATGTGAACCTTGGATCACAGTCAGAGACAATTGAGAGTGGAACGTTGTGCAGTCCCACCACTTCCTTAATATATATCATTGCAAGTTGTTCAATCGACAGATCTTCCTGAATAGCGAAGAAATGGGATGTCTTGGTGAGTTGGTTAACAACAACCCATGTCACATTATTTACCTTTGAAATATTCAGGAGACCTGTGAAAAAATCCATAGGAACATTTTCCCATTTCAACATGGGTATAGGAAGTGGTTGCATCATACCTTTTGACTTTTGTCGCTCAGATTTAAATTGCTGACATACCAAGCACCTTGATATATATTCTGCAATCTCCTTCTTCATTTTATCCCACTATAAGTGTTCTTGGAGATCACGGTTCATTTTGGTACTCCCGGGATGGATAGAGAAGTTCGACCTATGTTCATCATTCAATAGATCCTTCTTTATCTCTGGATCAGATGGTACACATAATCGTGTCACAAATCTTTCAACTTCTTCCTCGTCAATTTTGAAATCAGAGGCTTTCCCATTTTTAACATCTTCCTCCCTTTTCTGAATTTCCACTTCCTTTCTTTGAGGAACCTTTATTTTCTCCATGAGGGATGGTTGAGAAATCATTTGAGAAAGGATTGATGATGTTCATCCCTTAATGATTCCCATTTCCATCCTTTGTAAATCCAAGAAGATAAGATCATTTTCAATTCTCATCATTGATAAAGATGCAGGATCTTTTCTACTTAGAGCATCTGCCACCTTGTTTGCCTTACCGGGATGGTAGTGGATTGAGTAGTCATAATCCTTGATGAGCTCTATCCATCTTTAATGGTACATATTAATCTCTTTTTGTGTAAATATATATTTGAGACTCTTGTGGTCATTATATATCTCACATTTTTCCCCATAGAGATAATGTCACCAGATTTTCAATGCAAAGATCACAGCCGCCAACTCTAGATCATGTGTGGGATAGTTTTGCTCATGAATTTTCAGCTTCCTTGAGGCGTAGGCTATCACTTTATCATTTTTCATTATCAAACAGCCTAATCCTTTCTTAGAAGCATCAATATACACCACAAAGTGTTCTCCACTTGAAGGGAGTGTGAGTACCGGCGTAGGGATAAGCCTCTTTTTCAACTCCTTGAAATTGTCTTCACATTCCTGTGTCCAGACGAACTTTACTCTCTTCCATGTCATCTTGGTCATTTTGTTTGATAGTCATGAAAAGTTCTTCACAAATCGTCGATAATACCCATCTAGACCTTAAAAGTTGCAGATCTTAGTTACAGAAGTTGGCCTCGGCCACTCTTCAATTGCCTTTTTCTTGGAAGGGTCCAAATATATCCCTTTCCTGGTGATAACATGCCCCAAAAATGATACTTCCTCCATCCAGAATTCACATTTACTGTAATTTTCATACAACATCTCCCTTAGCAAAGTTTTTAACATAGTTTCCAAATGCTGCTCATGTTCCTCCTTGATCTTGGAGTATATCATAATATCATCAGTAAAGACCACCACAAATTTATCGAGGTAATCTCTAAAGACTCTATTCATTAAATACATGAAAATTGTTGGAGAATTAGTGAGTCCGAAGGGAATCACTATGAACTCATAGTGTCCATACCTCGTTGGACAGGCAGTCTTTGGAATTTCTTCCTTCCCCACCTTTAGTTGGTGATATCCCGACCAAAGGTCAACCTTAGAGAAATAACTGGCCCCACAAAGAGGATTGAACAAGTCATATATCCGTGGAAGTGGATACTTGTTCTTTATAGTACTTTTATTGAGCTCATGATAATCAATGAAGAGGTGCATTGAACCATCCTTCTTCTTGACGAAGAGGACTAGAGCACCCCACGGTGAAGCACTCGGGTTTATCAAACCCTTCTCAATATTCTCTTGTAATTGCTTCTTCAGCTCTTCTAGCTCTATGGTGGTCATTCTGTAAGGTTTCCTTGAGATTGGCAGAGATCCAGGGACAGGTTCAATTGAGAAATCAACCTCTTGGTTAGGAGGAAGACCAGGAAACTCTTCAGGGAATACATCAGTGTAATCCCTCGTGATGGGCATGTCTTCAAGCCAGATTCTCTCCTTTGTCTCAATCAGTTGAGCTTGATATGCATGCTCATAAAGAAGAAATATCCACACTTGAGATGATGCTTCTAAGGGAGATCCATCTTCCTCCTTTCTCTAGTAAAGAATTGTAGGATGCTTAGGGATGTGAAGAGTAATCTCCCTTTCCCGACAATTGATGTTGGCCTTGTACAAAGATATACAATACATGCCCAAGATAGCATCGAACTCTACTAAAGGAAGTATGAAAAGATTTTTTGGGAGGTTCAGTCCACAAACATTAACAGGGGAGGAGTTATAAACCATTGATGCAATAATTTACCCATTCGCTGTTCTCACAAATAAATTTTCCTCCAAATTTTGAGGTGGTGTTTGAATAGTTCTACTAAACCTTTAAGATATGAAAGAATGCGTAGAACCAGAATAAGATAGTACGTTCGCTATTCTTGAATGAATAACAAGCTTACCTATCACCACATCAATTTTCGGCTCCACCTCAGTAGTAGTGATAGCATAGGCCCTTCCTTTTTGCCTTGGATGTTGTTGCGGATTTCCTCTAACAACCCTCGGATTTGGGTAATTGTTCGATAATTACCAAGATCCTTGTAGTTAAAAGACTGCACTGCAGGCTGAGTGTTGATCTGAGCCTTCCGTTCTTCTTCAACATTAGTGGGATTTTTCATATCCCTTCGGTAGGTCTTGGCCATATGACCCAACTTTCCACATTTGAAGCAATTCATGGTTCCCTTGAGACAGTCACCAAGATGCTTCTTCCCACAATTCTTTCAAAGAGGAAAGTGAGGCTTCTTTCCATCATGGGGTTTTTTTGATGAACCACCCATGTTCTTCTCCATTTTCCTCTTCTTTTCACTAGGCCCATGAGACCACTAAGACTCTCCAATCTTCATTTCCACCTTGAGGGCACAAGGGACAATCTCCTCATAGCTGTCGAAATCTCGAATTACCAACACTTTTCGTAGACTCGGCTTTAGTCCTCTAAAGAAGCGATCCAAATTTCTTTCAATGTTCATGACAAAGTCAAATGCATACCATGCAAGCCTTTTAAAGTTCGCTTCACACACCCTGATGGACTTATCTTCCTTCTTCTTGAGTCCAAGGAACTCTCTTTTCATCTTGAGATGGAGGGTTCGAGGAAAATATTGGTTGAAAAACATCCTCTTGAATTCCTCCCAATCTATGGTATCAATTTCCTCTTGAGATTCATATTCTTGATCAGTGTCCACCACTGATCATCTTCCCCATCAAAATGATAGACAGCCAGCACAAATTTCTCTTCTTCCGAGCACTGGAGGACAAAGAAAATATTTTCAATGGAGTTAATCCATTTTTATGCGAGGAGGGGATCATAAGACCCACTAAACATGGGATGTCGTTTCCGCATGATGGATTCTACGACAACTTTCTCTTTCCTTGGAGGAGGGGGATGTTCCACCTGATTTAAGTTATTATTCATAACTCAAGCCAGCTAAGAAATTACTGCCATGAAGTTTTGAGCACCCACTTCCATCACATCATGCATGTCATTAGGTTAATCATTACATTGCCTATCACATTGGTTGTTGGAACGTGTTCTTTTATTTCCCACTATTAACTAAGAAAAAGAACGTATAATTAGAGATGTTGAATACTTATCTATTGAGCATAAAAAAGGAGACATTGAACATTAATGGATAAACTTATAAAGAATAAGTACATCCTAACTTCTGATTACTTAGGTTTTTATCTAGGTTATCCTTGATCTATTTCGTAACTTATATTCTTATGGTCTTTTTTTTCCCTTAATAATAGTTTATACTAAGCTCGTTAATCTACCGATGCATACCCCCCGGGAGTGTCGTAACCAAGAGTACAACAAGGCCCGTTATCGTGCACCATTTCCCATTCGAGTCTAGATTAAATCGGTTTTTTCGTGTTTTACCCCTAGATACATCTGTGCCAGAGCCGCCTCTACAAGGTAGTATCTAGACAGGGATGTATTTTCTTGATAAACCACTTACTCTATACTCACCAAAATTTAGGACTGTTTTCTTATACTTAGTCTCATCCTTAAGGTTCTCACTAAGGTTCTCTATTACTAATCTCCAAAAATAACTAGACCATCCTCTGATACCAACAATAGTGACCCAAGCCTTTTGCATAAAACATTTCATGATTTTAGGCATAATTGATCATCAGAGTACAAGCCAAGGATCGTTAAGTCTAGTGTCTTGGAAGACTAGGAACATATAACACAAAACATGGGGATAACAAACACTTCTTTATTTAATCTTCATAATGAGATCCTAACTTCCTTTGATCCCTAACATCTTCATAGGGTGCCCTAGGGAACACATGAACAAAGGGATGAGCTAAAAATTCCCAGTAAGGGAATGAACATAAGGATACTTCTCAAGCACATGAGTTAAGAGGCATGAGATAATGATATCCAAAGTATGAAACTTATGAAATCATTTAATATAAGCATGGGATCATATAAACATGGAATCATATAAATGTGGCAGAATCATAAATCATATCTTTAGTACGGGTCAAGGCTCACCGCTAATCTCATTTCCCATTTCAGTACAGGTTAAAGCTAACCGCCAATCCCGTTTCACATCGCATCTCATGAGACTTATCCATACCCAATTCATTGGAGTGCTATCTGGGCGTACCCATCTCAAAATTTCCATGAATATTCTTTCCACATAAATATTATTACCACATATACAATCATACATAATCAAACATACAAAAACATAAGGGTACCCATGGAATGAATTGGGTACCACAGTCATGACATAAAACATATCCAATGGGTGTATCATGAAAGTGGCCATGAAAGGAAAGGAATAGAACATACATGGACGTTAATAGGGTAAAATAGGCATATAAAATGGTAATTTTTGTCAAATAGAAGTGACAACATATTATAAATGTATTTTAGAAACATTATCATTAAAACATTTTTGTGCAGTTTTAAGGAAAACACTCTAGAGCTTCTAAAATAGAAAAGAAGACATTATTTTATATAAAACCATAATTGAACCATGAAGGTTTTCAGAATAAAAATACTGATTTTTATAATTATAATGGTGTCTTAAAATGGAGGATATAGTTAACTTGAAATTT
Source organism: Viscum album (assembly GCA_963277665.1). NCBI lineage: Eukaryota > Viridiplantae > Streptophyta > Magnoliopsida > Santalales > Viscaceae > Viscum > Viscum album. Next base: position 1,804,752,150 of record OY728127.1, read on the forward strand.
GGGTAAAAATTAGGGAAGTCTCCATAAAACATGTTTGCTTATCGGAATGTTCTCAGGAGAGAATATTTCAAAAACATGTATATCCCCGAAAGAAATTGATGAAAGAGTCTTGATATTATAATATTTTACAACTATAAATAATTAATAATATTCACATAAATATATATGATAACACCATTTTAAAAGAAAGATAAGGCAACCCGAAAGAAGGAAGAAGGTTTGGGTAGAATTCGTTACGATTTTACCAGCATGGTGTCGGGTATATCTAAGAGGAATTGATGAGAGAGATAATGGATTTATCATCACTTATAAAACATTAGGGAAGTATGTTGAAGGTTTATAAACATACCTCATCACTTGGTATTACATAAAAAACATAGCATAGAGAACAATCTTGGTTAAGAGTGAAAAGGGGAGGATCCCTTACCTTAAATCCATTGGTGTTCTCCACTTGTTATCAATGACCTGAATAAAAAAATTAGTCTTATTAATTAATAAGTAAAGAAACTCTTATATATTAAATTTATTTATTATAACCCTTTTTAGTTAATTCAAAGCCTTTTTGATTAGTTACAAGGTTCAATTTCTTTGTTCGGGCTTGTTTGTTTACTTGGCTTTAAAAGATCGGTTCACTTATATTCAAGTTTGGATAATATGCAAGATGAATGTAGTTGTCCAGAATTAAAGTTATATTATTTAGTTCATATCCACGATATTACATTGTTTTAATTTTAATTAGGTTACATATATTAAAGGTGAATTATTACATATATAACCTTGGTGATAACCGTTTTTGTTAACCGGTGGATTTGATTACAAAGAATGTGTTTTGATTTATAACTTAATTCCATTTGTACCAAAGGATTATAGAACCAAAAATAAGATATATTAAATATATAATAATCTGGTTCAACTATAACACAAATGGTTTCATGACCATAATTAAATATTATAATAGAAATTTATATACAGTTGTCCTTGAATGTGCTAAATTAGCACATCTCAAATGGTGCTTTCATTTCTTTCAAATAAAAGGGTGGAGAAAGGGGAGAAGATAATGTAATATACCACTTTCATGAAGACATTCCAGTACATGTATACTAATAGATTTATCATACTATTATGGTGAGGTTAGGTGAGGAAAGAAATTAAAACGAAAAGAACATGAAAGAAAAGATGAAATTTGGGAAGAGGAATTTACCTCTTGAGGCTTCCTCCTTTGAGAACCTCTTAAGGGGAGAGGTTTTGGTATTTTGAGGAGGCTGAGAGCTTTTGGACGTGGGGGGGGACCTTGGGGAGAGATTTGGGTAGAATCTAGAGAAGTATTGGAGCTTGAGAGGAGTGGAGAGAAGAGGGAGTGAAGGGGGGTTTTGTAGTGGAGGAGAGGAGGGATTTCATGATATTATAATCCTAATTTATTATTTCTTCAAAAGACAAAGAACAGAAAGTATTCCATGACCAAGAATATTAAATGGGTCATGTGAATTCGAACCATGGGTGGTGATATCATCCATGATGCTAGGAATAGTTTATTTAGCTTATAATGTATATATACGGTAAATTACTGTATTTTACTATTCATCAATATTTCAAGTATTTCAGAAAAATATAAAAAATTCACCCTAACCTTTTTTCGACATGTAGAATCCAAAAATGAAGTCCATTTTTTCAAAATAATTTTATAAATATGATTATTTTAATATTTAATTAAAATAAAAAATTATTATCAAAACCAATTTTAAAACATTCATTAACTCATTCTAAACTATAGGTATATCGTACTTCCAACATGAATATTATTTTTATACCACCATAGGTGAGGTTACTATTCATTAGGGTATGTCACTATTCATAATGGTATGTTACTATTCATTAGGGTTGGTTAATATTCACCAAAAATTAAGTTTTCCTTATCGGACTCCAAAAGACATCATGAACACAACCGTGTATGTCAGATTTCCAAAATTCCATACACAGAAGTGACAAAATTATATTTAAAGGTCACTTATCACTTAGTAGTTCATTATTATGTGATTTTATGGAATATTTATTAGAAGGGAACTTCCATTAAAAACATTGGGTCGTTAAACTAAGCATCCCGCCCCCACGTGCTCTCCTGGAGATTCCTGTGCTACCACCGAACATGCACCAAGGGAATAGCTTGCCCACGAAGGATCTTCTCCTGCCAATCCTAGATCTCTACTGGGTACTCAGCAAAGTTCTCTCCATCATCGATGTCTAGCTCACCCTAGTTGATAACATGTGATGGATCATGCACATACCTCTGTTGCTGTGACACATGGAAGATATTGTTTACTCGGTCCATCTGAGGAGGTAGAGCCAAGCGGTACGCCACCTCACCAACTCTACTAAAAATCTGAAAAGGGCTGATGAACCTCGGAGATAACTTACCGCCTCGGCCAAATCTTCAAAATCCCCATTGAGTTGAGAGCTTAAGGAACACATGGTCTCCCTCCTCGAACTACAAGGGCCTCTGTATCCTATTGGCATAATACTTTTTCCAACACTATGCAGTCTTCATCCGCTATTGGATGACTTGAACCGCCTTTGTACTAGCTCACACCATCTATCGGCCCATGAGTGTTGACTCCCCTGGGTCAGTCCAACAAAGTGGTGACCTGGAAGGACACCCTTACAAATCCTTGAATGGTGCCATACCAATATTGGAATGATAAATGTTGTCATAAGAAAATTACACTAGTGGTAGGTGATCCTCCCAGCTATGACGGAATTCAAGTATGTAAGCTCTTAGCATTTCCTCTAGAACATGGATGGTCCGCTCTATCTGACCATTAGTTTGAGGATGAAACGATGTGATCAAGCATAAATGATTCCCAAAAGCTTCCTACAATCCCTTCCACAAATGGGATGTGAAATGAGAATCATGATCTGAGATGATTGTTGATGGAACTCCATTAAGTCGAATTATATCTTGCACATAGAGGTGTCCCAATCTCTCTACTGAACTCTACTCCCGTGTGGCTAGGAAGTGGGCTGACTTGGTGAGTTGTTCAACGATCACCCAGATGACATCGTTTACCCTAGACGTATGTGGTAAACCCGTCACGAAGTCCATGGAAATCCCATCCCACTTCCACTCTGGACCCTCAAGCGGCTAAGTCAAACCGGCTGGAACCTGGTGCTCAGCCTTTACTTGCTGGCAAGTATGGCACCAAGAAACAAACTCTGCCATACTCTTCTTCATTCCTGGCCACCAGAACAGACATCGAAGGTCCTGGTACATCTTTTCCATGCCTGGATGCACCGCCAAAGGAGATGTATGGAACTCCCTCAGAACCTCCTCCTGCAACGTCATTGGTACTACTGTATGCCCTCCGGAAAGGAAAACGTGCTCCCCACCTTTTGAATATCCATCAGCAGAATCACCTGCGGATATCTGAGCATGTAGAGTATCACATCTAGCATCCTTGATCCGTGCTTCCTTAACTCACTGTAAGAGTGGAGGGGTAAAAACCATCGACTGAAGGTATGCTCCCTTATCTCTATCCATGAAGGATAACTGAAAAGAGGCCAACTTCCTTATCACCTCACCCAGCAACTGCAAACTGGATTTCCTGCTGAGAGCATCTACCACAATGTTCCCCTTCCCAGGAGTATAAAAAATCTCAAAGTCATAATCCTAGAGTGACTCAAGCCACCGCCTCTGTATCAAATTTAGATCCTTCGGAGAAAATATATATCTGATACTCTTGTGATCATATTAGACGATAAACTGAACGCCCATCAGGTAGTTCCCCCACATCTTCAATGCGAAGAATACCGCTACTAACTCAAGATCATGGGTCGCGTAGTTCTGCTCGTGTGGCCTCAACTGACGTGAGCCATAGGAAATCACCGCTTGCCTCTGCATCGGGACACAACCAAGCCTGGTTCCTGATGCGTCGCAGAATACTACGTACTCGACACCCTCTTCTGGTAGTCTCAAGATCAAATTGCTCTTCAGACTCTGTCTCAACTGCTGAAAAGATTGTTGGCATCTCTCGGTCCACAAGAAAGGTTGCCCCTTTCGGGTCAAAGCTGTCATGGGTGCTGAAATCTTGGATAAATCAGGAATGAATCTCCGATAGTAGCCTGCCATCCCAAGGAAACTCTGTACCTCCGTCACGCTCTAGGGTGGCACTCATGCTAACACTGCCTCTACCTTGGATGGGTCCACTTCTACGCCATCTTCTGAGATAACATGTCCCAGAAAGTTGACCACTTGTATCCAGAATTGACACTTCGAGAGTTTCCCGTACAACTGGTGCTCTCAGAGTGTGTCCAGAACCATCCCTATGTGCCTCATGTGATCCTCCTCAGATGCATTGTACACAAGGATATCATCGATGAAGAACCCCATGAACCGATCTAGATAGGGCTGAATGATCTGGTTCATGAGTCCCATAAACACTTCCGGGGAGTTCGTCACGCCGTAGGGAATAACAAAGTACTCATAGTGATCATAGCAACATCTGAAAGACTTATTTGGTATATCCTCATTTCTTACTCACAACTGGTGATAGCCTGATCATATATCAACCTTCGATAACCATCGTTCCCCTATTAACTGGTCGAAGAGGTCATCGATCCTCGGTAGTGGATACCGGTTCTTCACGGTCACCTGATTCAAGCACCAATAATCCACACACAGCCTCAACCTCTCGTCTGCCTTCTGGGAAAACAACACTAGGGCCACCCAGGGTGAAACACTGGGTCTCATGAAGCCCTTCCTCTGCAAGTCCTCTAGCTGTACTCTCAGCTCATGAAGCTCTGCAGGAGCCATCCGATATGATGATGCTGATATCGGTGTCTTCCCAGGTTGCAACACAATGTATAAATCTATCTCCCGATGGGGAGGTAATCTGGGGAAATCCTCCAGAAAGATGTCCTCATACTCATCCACTACTATTGGAAACTAGAAACTCGTAACATCTTCTGCACCAAGGGATAGGCTAGCCAACTAATGTGAAATGGTTGTACCTTCCTATGTACGAGTCCATCCTGTACTTCTTGGGTCTCCTTTTCACCGATGAAGGAGAACCTCATTCCAGCACTACGGACACACCGCACCCTTCGCCTAAAACAGTCAATCTAGGAATGAACTGTGGATCGCCAATCCATACCAATAATGACATCATAAGGCCTTGATGAAACCACCAAGAGGTTCTAACTGAAACTCTTCCCTCCTAGGGTTAGGTCACACTGTCTGCAAAGGTTTGTGATCTCTGAATCTTCTCCAGTCGGTGTTTCTAAGCATAAGGGTCGAGTCAACGGCTCAACTGGAATCTCAAGATCTAGAATAAGATAAGAAGCCATAAAATAATGACTAGAACATATGTCTATCAGTATGGTAGCCAAAGTAGAAAAGACACAGATTGCACCTCTAATCATTCCAGGAGTACCTGGGTCATAAGCCTCCGCTGCCTGCAGCTGTCCCTGCCTCTTCCCACCATCTCCCTAAGCCTTGGGTGGACCTCTTGGGGGTGGTGGTGGTAAAGGGTTAAAACACCGACAACCTCCAGCCGCTCTCCCATCTCCTCTACCACATCTGACACCCTGCAGATCTATCTACTCCACACGTTGCCTCTTCCTCGGTGGTTCATCCACTACTCCACTCTCAATAGTATGGCGGGTCAGACAATATTGAGAGAGATATCCCCTACCATCACATGTGTAGCATCGCCTCTCTCGAGACGGGTTGGATGCGCCCTATGAACCCTATACGGCAGATCCCATGTCCTGGGATCTCCTTTGAAAACATCTCCCATTCCTAGGTCCCTGATGTCGGATCCCTGCTGTCGAGGTCTCTACTCCAGCTCGCTCACTACTGACAACTGGTGGCTGTCTCTGCTCTGGCAAGAAGCTCTCGACCACCAAAACCCACTCGAGCACCCCAGAAAAAGTCATAATGATCATAGGGATTATTCAAATTCAGATATCTCTGCACAAGCCCTACTCAAAAGTCTGAGCTCTGAAGTACTGATCTCTGACCATATCCATCGAGTACCGTGAGAGGTCGGTAAACCTCGATGAATAGTCAGCCACCATCATGGTCCCCTACTGAAGATGAAGAAGCTCTTGTATACGTACTGCTCTCAGGGTAACTGGTGAAAACTCCTCTCTAAAGTGATTCTCAAACTATGACCATGAAAGAGTCACCTCGTCGTGAGTCCAGATAACCAAACTCCACCATCGCCCTGCCGAGCCCTGCAGAAGGCTCGCTGCCAGGATCACTATATGGTCTGCTAGTTTCCTGGCCAAACGGAAGACTCTGGACACTACCTCAAGCCAGTCCTCTGCTGCCTAAGGGTCAGGCTCACCTCAAAACCTGAGGGGTCTCTTTCTCTAAAACTCGTGGATTGTGCTCAGCCTGCGCTCCTCCTCTACTGGTACAGCAGGCACTAAACACTGCTCCATGGGTGGTGGAATAACTGGCACACCACCCGAAGGTAAAACTGGTGGATCTGGTCCCTATATCGAAGCTTCATCACTGAGGGGATCATCCTCGTGATCAAGCTACTGGATCCTAGCGGGTTTGCGTCGCGGAGGCATCCTGTAAAGAAACAAGATTTATCACAGTCAGTGAGTATATCTGGAGAGCTTACACAACAAGGACATGGCAACTACAACTCATTCCTATATTATGCATGTACTATTATTTCCCCCTGCAAGTAGTGTTCTCATGTTCCTAGTTTAAAAACAAGTTATCAGAGTCCTGGTGTATGGATACGTCGGCCGCCTGTACCAACACTGGGGTCCCTGGCCTGAAAGCCAAACTCGAAACACTTAACACTATTTCCCCAAACCAACTCACAAACTCTCGGTCCTATGGTAGAACCGACCACCTCTCATACCACTCTGTCATGACCCGTCCTGGTGGGGCCCGTTCCACAACTCCCCAAGCCCGCCTCCAATAGGCCAGGAGTCGGTTACTAGCACAGAGTAGGCATGTCACTAACATGGGAGGAATTTCCTATAAACCTGTACACACAAACACACATGCCTCCAAGCCCACAAGCTAAAAAGTAAGAACTACTAAAAATGGAAATGCATTCATACACTCTAAATCCCAACCAACAGAGTACAACAAGAAAGTAAAGTATAGTAATGTAAAACCCTGGGCCAAAAGTACAATCCCACCAAAAGAAAGTCTACGACAAAGTCCAACCTGTAAAGAAAGGTATTGGGACTCCAATCTGTAGCCGTAGGAACATACCTCGGCCTACCTGATCTCACTGAGCACCATCCAGTCCTGGTCCACCTAGAATCCTGTCAAAGGCTCACTCGTCTGCACAAGACAAGACCAGTGCGGGCAAAGCCCGTACAGGGGTGAGTTTAAAAATACCCAGTAGGACACCCCAAAAACCACAAAGGAATACAACAAAGGAAATACCACAAAGGAATGATATAGTTCTCTCAACATAGTATATGTTTACAAAACATATATCAAGAATATCCATATATACTCATACAGGATCGACTATCGTGAAAAGATTAATAAAATATTTTCATGAAATATTTTATTACGGTTATGTGCAAAAATTAGATTTCACCACCGACCTATGCCAGCCGATGTTAGGTCTCGCCTAAGGGAAACTCACTTCTCTGAATACTACGGTGCCCTAGGATTTCTGATCCGAGCACCCGTTCATGAGTTATTCCACTTTTTCAATAAAACTTTAATTAAATTCAAACATTTGTTCCGAGCTCACTAGTCCACGGAACTGCACGCCGTCTAAGAGCCCGGTCCCGAAATAATTCCCATATAAGACTGAAATAATATATGGAAAAAAAATTTGATACATTACAAGTTCCCCTTCTAGAATTAGTTTAATTGAAGAAAAAAATTGATTATTTTTTTAATAAGAGATTTATAAACAATAGAGTTTAGCCATGGGGGTCCCATATTCACTTCAATAAGAAGAAATATGGATCAATGAGATCATTCATTGGTTATAGGTAAATCAATGTTTTTAAGATAAAGAAAAATTATCTTCTAAATCGAATTCATTATTTATTTGACGAACTTCAAAGAGATAATTATTTTTAAATGATTGATCTTTATTTTTCTTATCATCAATTATGAGTAAAGAAGGAGGATATTCTGAGGAAAACATTCAGAGTGAGGTATGCACATTATGAGTTTATAGTAATGCCATTTGGATTGACTACTACGCCCCCTATTCGTATAAACCTGTTGGATTGATTATTCAAGGAGTATCTTGATTATTTTTTATATTATTTATTAATGATATCTTTATGAAATATAAGATCTTTGAGGTCCATGAAAATCACTAGTGAATAATTCTTGAGACTCTTAGAAGAAATTATTTATATAGAAAAAATTCAAGTGTTGATTATGGAATTAGAAATTATCTTTTTCGATCCATATTTTCTCCAAGGATGGAATATTAATTTATACCATGAAGACAAAGGAAGTCCAATAAGGGGCTACACTAATGAAGATAATAGATGTACATAGCTTCATTGGGTTGGTTGGTTACTATCAGTAATTTGTTATAAAAGAATCGTGATTGTATAAATTTTTAACCAAGATTACTTGTAAAATGGATAAGTTAATATTTCCAAAGGAATGCGTATAATATTTTAAATAATTGAAGAGGTGATTAGTGAATGCTTTGATATTGACTCTATCATCAGGCAATGGTTGATTTGTGATATATATTATTGTATTAAAGAAGGTAATTTTTTGTGTCCATATGCAGACTGATAATGTTATTTCTTATACATTTAGATAGTCAAAGAATCATGAACATAGCTATCCCACTCATGATCAATAGTTAGCATCTATAATAGTTACTTTGAAGATATGAAAAAACTATATCCATGGGGAAAGGTGTAATATATACATAGATCATAAGGTTTTTTAAAGATATATTCTCCCAAAAAGATCTCATCAAGATAGATATGTGACAGATTGGGCTACTCAAGGATTATTATTTCTTAATACACTACCACCTAGGGAAGGAAAATTAGGTATCAGATGCATTGACCAGAAAAGATCATGGATTTTTGGCCAAAATAAAGATCAATAAGGATTCTATGTTCATGGATTTAGTAAATATGGATATGAGAATTATAAAGGAAGGGGAAAATCACTCATTATTCAAATTATTACCAAACCATATTTATTGGAAAAGATAAAAAGTTCTCAGTCTCATGATGAGAATTTTTAAAAGAAAATTAAATTAGTAAATGATAGAAAATTCTAAGAATTCATATATAAATATGGTGTTTTTAAATTTGGAAAGAAAATATGTGTTTCATAAAGACCTAAGTTGAAGAGGGTATTTTTGGATGATTATTATAGATAAAAATTCTCTATACACCCTAGAAGTATCAAGATGTATATATATTTGAAGGAACATTTTTTGTCAGATAATATGAAATTGGAAATTACTGATTTTGTGTTAATATTTTTGGTTTGTTAATAGGTGAAGGTTGGAATACATCATCCTAGAGAAATCATGAAACATATGTCTATTTATATTTTTAAATGGTATTCCATTAATATATACTTTGTCACTTAATTCCCAAATACTCCAAAAAATAATGATGTAATATGGGTTACAATTCATCACCTTAATAATTTGAAAATTTACTCAATTTAAGAAAATATTTACCAATATATATCCTAAAAAGACTATATATAAATGAAGTAGTAAAACATCATGGGGAACCTCTTTCAATTGTGTCTGATCATGATTCAAGATTTCTATCAAGATTATAGAAAATTCCATAGAAGGCTATTAATACCAAGCATCATCTAAGTATTTCTAATAATACTTAAATCGATGGGTAGTCTAAAAGGACTTTCCAGGTATTATAACACATGTTGAGGTCACTATCAATTGACTTTTAAGGTAATTGGGATCAATATTTACCTTTCATTGGAATTTTCCTATAATAATATCTTCTATTCAAGAATTGAAATGACATCATATGTAGCTTTATATGTCAAGAGATGTCATAATACAACTTGTTGAGATGATATTGGAGAAATGATGCTTATAGGTGTTGAACTTGTGGAGGAAAAATTAGAAAATGTAAGTACTATTCAAACCCATATTAAACCATCTCAAAGAAGGGAAAATCACTATGTTGTAAATGGAATTAAGTATTTGGAATTTCAAGGATGAGATCTTGTTTTCTTAATGGTATCTCAATGGAAGGGTGGTATCATACTCGATAAGAAAGAAAAACTAATCTCTAGGTAAATTGGAACTTTTGAAATTCTATAAAGAATTAGATTTGTGGTGTACCATTTTCAAAAGAAACATAGCCTATCTAAATTACATGATTCATTCCATATATAATTTCTAATTATGTACATTCTATACACAATGCATGTGCTCATAACCAATGAAATATAATTAGGACCTGATCTATCTCACTATGAAGATCCAATCTAGATTATGGACACCAGAGAAAATGTGTTGAGGAATTGAATGAAATGGATGGTAAAGGGACATTGGATAAATTATAATATAGAAGAGGTGATGTGGGAACCTGAAGAAATTGTGATAAATAATTTCCCAAATCTTTTCATGGGGAGACATTATGGAAATTTCAAGGATAAATGTTTCTTAAAGGAGGGAAAAATATAACACCCCATGATCTTATGGTTTGTTTATTTTTTAAATAAATTAAATTTCTTCAATAGATTTTGGTGCATGAAACTCCATGATCATAAAATAGTTTTATGTTCAATAGTGTATACATCACTCCACATAGAGATTAAACAAACCGCAACACACTATTAACATATTATTATTTTTACACAACCATTATAACCTTTTTGTTAAATTGGTGAGTTTAAATAGGATTAAAAATATTATGAAATATATATAAATTTATTAATCAACACAAATTTATTGTTAATTCTTATGAAATAAACACTGAAATTTTAATAAAGACAATTTATGTGTTTTTTCCAAAAATGATTTAATTACTTTTTTTGAAAAAATAAAATAAATTTTTTCCTACTTTTAGAAAATTAAATTGATAAAATGGTATTAATTTATTAAACAATAATATAATAAAAATTAGTGTGGATGTTTGGGATTTTTTAGAAAATATTTATTTTCTAGTGAATAGTGAAAATGCTACTTTTTATTAAAAAATGTAATATTATTTCAATCATTTTAAACATTCCATCTTGTTTTAAATAGTTTAAAAGTAAAATTAGTTATAAAATATTATTAATAATCCAAATAAGTTTATTTTAAGAAATTTTATGATGTACATTTTTATGAAAATATATTTATACCTAAAAATGCAGTTTTGTGAAAATGGATTTTTATGTGTTTTGTGTTTTAATCATAAATTAATTTCTGACACTTATTATAATATAATATTAAAAAATTGATTCCCTATTTTTAATAATAATTCATGAATTTATAAAATAGGTCTATTTTATTATTTTTCAATATGAATAGTAACTTTAGTAACTTTTGTTACTAAAGTAAAGGATTAATTGGGTAATTAATTGTTAAACATAATACAATAAGGACTATAAAATGACCATAAGACTTGCTTAAATTTTATTAGAAAAAATATATTTCATCTATAATATTCCAATAATAAATAACATGAAATTTTTTTTAGGATGAGATTATGACCTTTATAATAATTTATATAAAGAAAAGTAAAAAATATTGCACTCTTATTTTAAATAACTATAATATTGTTAACATAAGGATAACCAAAGTATATGTTCAGTTATAAATATTATTTTAAAATATAATGATTTATCTTCATCATAAATTTTTTTGTAATTTCTATTTAATAAATAATTACATAAAATGCATACCAAATAACGATATAGTAATTATTTAATTAATTGAAAAAATAAAATAAATTATGTTAAAATCATTAAAAGTAGTATAATTTTAAATAAATAATGAAAAAACAAATTTTAAATATAAAATATAAATATAGGATAAGTTTTTATACAATTTATTTTATTTCCTTTGTTATCTTGAAGTTATTATAGTCAAAATAAATAAATAGATCAAAAATTTACATTACTGATATTTTATGAAAATAATATCTTATAAAATGATTCAAAAATCATAAACAAAAATATTATATTCATACAAATAAATTAAATATTGTTACTAAATTATACTGTGGTCTATTTATGTGTAATTTTAAATTTTATCATACCATTATTAACCCTAAGAGGGTAAAAACGTTTTATTGTATGATAATTTTCAAAGGGGTTAACTTTTGGGGTTAAAACTAAAATATAATGGTGAAAAATAACTAAAACTCGTATAAATTTTACTATATGAAATTATTTAGACTTATATACATCTTATATTCTAATTACATCAATTTTTATCCATTTTTACAAGTGAAATAATTTATTTTAATTTAATATTTTATGAAATTCAAAATGGGCCCCTCACCTCAATTATAAAAGGGAACCTCCTCCCTTACTTATTTTCACCAGTTTGAGACTTCTAAATCGACCAAAACCAGATCATTACTATTATAATCATCCTTATACAATATATTATGGATCTTGACCATCCAAAATAGAAACCATAAGTCCCATAAAAAATATCAAAAGGGAGTTCAATGAAGAAGATGTCATCAACTTTACTGACTCTTTCATGTTTTTTTGTTCTTATACTTCATATTAATGTATTTTAATAATCCAAAAATAATAAATCCAGTATCATATATATAATTATAAGTTATTACTATTATGTTACAACTATAATCCATCTCTTTTATATCCTATTAAAATAAAAAACATCACTCGTGCATACATATGGATTATCGTCTCCATGTAGCGATGTAATTCATTTTTCATCACAACTTTACATGGATGGTTATAAAGATGGAAATAATGATTATATATGATAATTATGATATAATTATAAATATTCAATTATATTATCATATCTACCTTCTTACGTTCTAATCTGTTGGTAAATGATAAAGTTTCTCGTGCGTACGTCTAGACTACCACCCCCACGAAGCGATATGATTAGTTTTTGTTTATATTTCACTTTTATGGTAAAAGGAATATATTTAATGATTATATATAATATATATTATATAATAATTAATCTAAAAATTTTAAATATTATTTACTATTCTTTCATTGAATCCATTGAAAAGTGAAAACAATAGTCATGCGTACGTACAGCCTACTATCTCTATGAACGGTGTAATTCATTTTCTATATCTATATATTATGGTTTACTATACATATGTATGTCATGAATATATATGATATTTTAATCATCATTAAAATTATTGATATTATGAAACCCTGATCAATGTACCAGTACTAAAACTATCGAACAAAATCATACAAGAAAATGAAGCAGTTACCACACAAAATAGTTATTCAAATAATGAATGGATAATAAATAGGTGAAACAAATATTATAAGTAAATCATATATGGTATAATATATATGAGTAGAGTTCATGAATATATTTATAATAAATATATATTTATTATATATGAGTTTTAATGTACGAAAAAATATATCCTGAGATGTGGGTTTATTTCACAATCTCATCATTATTCGGTATTCTTTATTTTTAAGATTCAACTGAGGAATATTTCTCTTCCATGTCCATGTTTTTGAAAAAATGTTTTCAAAAATTATTTCACTATACTCCAATGTTTATTTAAGTCTTTTTTACCCTTTTTTAATTTTAAAAAAAAATTAAAAGGAATCTTCTTATTTTTCTAAATGAGTTATTTTTTGACTTCTCTTACAAAAGTGTGAAAGGAATGATTTTTTAAATTATATAGAACGAATGGAATTTTTCAAAATCATGATTAATAAATTATTTTATGATTAAATTATAATTTTATATGTGTATCTTCACATAAAATGATATATTTATTATGTGTGGAGTTTATAGATTCAAAAAAGTGATTTCAAAATTAGAAAGGGTATTTTACATAAAAAATGTCTCTATGAACTTTTTAAAGTATTTTCATATATATCAAAATAATTTTTCAAATGTATTGTTGAGTATATACTTAAATTGAAACCATCCCCATATTTCATTGGATGGTTTATGACCTTTTTTAAATGTGGAATGAATTTACATTCTTTATGATACTTCTTATAATATGGAGAGTTATTGATTATTAATACATTTTTATTTAGCTGTATTATTTATTAATATGAGGAATGAATTGGATTTAGTAACTTTCATGAGGGTCTCACAATATACCCTTGATGTATCGGTAGGTCTCATGACATAAACTCGATTGTTTTTTGGCTAAGGCATTACCCATTTATTTTGAAATGTCTTGGTCAATGCCTCAATGGTATGTTTTAGATGTTTGTCATTATACATTACATTATTATGAAATAGTTTATTCATTTCCATTTGATTATTTAATTTTTTATCACATACATGGACAATTTTTAGGCTTAGGTGATTATTTATATGGAATTATTTGATCATCATTTATTCTTTCCATATTATTTATTCCTTTTTTATCTTTCACTATATGCATACCCTTAATGAACATATGATCTCACCCCTTTTTATGTTTCATTTCCACAAAATGACAAGAAATATATTATTATTGATATTAATGAATATTAAAGAGGTAATAATGGGGTTATAAAATAAAATATTATGATTTTTTAGGTTTCCAAATGTAAGTTAAAATTCCAGAATCTATCTAGTTTACCAAGATTATTAAACAATTCAGCCATTTGGGATGTTATTTATTGTATCTAGTTCCAAAGTAATAATATTACCACTAAACCTAGGCTTCTAGGGTTAGGTTCTTTACAATGTTGATCCATGATTCAGATGTTCTTTATTTATTTTCTATCTCACCTCCTAGTTTTATCATCATCATATGAACCTTGGTGATTTTTTGAGGGTTGAGATATCCTTCTATCCAAGTCCTAATTTGACAGACTAGATCCCTATGGAAGGGAAACCCCATGGTGGGTTGTTCCATTAGTGAGTCTAGTAGATAGTAGTCAAGTTGGTTATAGCATCGATATTCCAAAAAATAATTCTAAACTGGGTATATATAGGGTTGTCTCACATAATCTTTAATAATTTTCCATGATCATATAAACTTTACATTTTCCTACTTATTGTACTTGATTACACCAAAAATTATTTTCTCTATGGTTTCACAATGATACTTTTCTTTGGTTTTAATATTATATTATGTTCCTTCTATTTTTTTGGCTACACCCATTATTTTTCTCTGGTGTGAGTTGGTTTTCTCTTTATAATATGTTAATAATGTGTATATTCAAATAGTTTCTTTGAAAAGAGTTTTCAATGTTTCCAATAAAACATGTTTGAGTTTTAAATATACTTTCAGATAAAAATATAGTAATATTTTTTACAATAAAATAATAAAATATATCTTTTACGTTTCATTTCAAACTATCTCTTAGAGTCTGTTTTTAAAAAAGGAAGTTCATAGACTCTCTAGTCATTACCTACCGACCTTAGTTATTATCACACCTTACTTGTTCCACTTGGTGTTGGTATACCTGAGTTTGATTCATAGGTTATGGAATCATTTTTATATCACCCATAGAGTGAGTGGTTTTATGGAATGATGGTAACCAAGAGGTCACATAGAGATAATGTTGAGTCCTTGGTATGGATTTTAGATTGTAGTTTTTATCATATATGTATCAGCCTTATTGGTATCCTTGAATTTGAATCTTATTTTTGTTTCTTTATATATGTTTTTTATGTGTTTTGGTTTTGTTTTTCACTTTTTTTTCATTTTTTGTGAAATTGGTAAAAATTTCCATTATAATTACTTACAATTCCTTCGATTATTATCATCAACTCAAGTGAATTGGGAACACCCAATAGGTATGTCATAGGTTGGATTAGGTGTTTAGTTTAGGGTTCTCCTCGTATGGTCCATGAAAAAATGGAATTAAAGAAACCCATATTATTTAGGTATATATTATATATTAGATATTATGATTTTAGGACCTTGAGAGGTAGGATTGGGAATAGTTTCGTAATATCTTACATGCCCTAATACTTGGGTTACCATGGATTTTTTTGAATTGAGTCTTGAATTTTGGTTTCCTTATTTGTTTCTTGGTTTATTTTGTCTTATATAGATTTCCATTGAGACTACATTGAAAATTTGTGGGGGGTTTTTGAGATTTTCAAAGTTTTGGGGTGAATGTGAAGGAAAAATAATAGTTACAAAGTTTACACACATGGAATGAAAATCCATTTGGAGACCATTATGATGGTTATATTGCCTTTAAGTAGAGGTTTCAGGATTGACACATGGTCCACTAGACCATGTAGCCAAATATGCACAACCACTAACTTCCACTAAAAAATTTATATTTAAATATTTTGGCCTAGATTCTTTTTTAGTCACGTATGGCTGTTATTAGAGAGATTTAAATGAGATTTTAAGATATCCTTAATGAAAATTTATTTGATTTGAAAATTATTCTGAAATTGATTTTTGGTTTTAAAGTGATTGTAATGGTTTTAAAATTTACAAGGGATGTGTTCTTGGATTAAATTTTAGGGATTTTAATGTTAAGAAACCATAAATGTTTAAAGGGAAAAGGGCATGGCATTTTAAATTTATTTCAAAGAGAATATTGAAATTTAAATTTTATGTGAGGAATTTAAAGTAGTTTTAACTTTCAAGGTGAAATTTATAAATTTTTAGATTTTAAAAAGGTAAATTTTTCAAAATGGATTCAAAGGTAAACTTTAAAATTATTTTTTATGTATTTTATTGGTTCTTTCATGTTTTTAGAATGAGTTGATATTTATTTTTCTTTTTATTTAATTTAAATTGAATTTATTTTGGACTTGGTTTTGTGTTTCTTTTTTCTTTAGTGTGTGCCTCCTATAAGAGTTCTAAAGTATCATAAAGTTTTATGTGTGGTTTGGTTAGTCAATAACACCACTCATATTAATGATAGAGTGAAGGGCCCAGTTTTTAATTCAGTGTTTACATATATTTCAAGGAGATTTGGGTTCTAGAGAGGCTGTGGAGTGGATTGAGGGACTTTAGGGATTCCTTCGATCCTTAGGAACTCTTGATTCCTTGAGACTAAGAGAATACCTTAATTGTTTTGATGGGCCTATCCTAGATTAGCGTAAGTTGAGTATTCTAGCTCAATTGTAAGTTGTAATATAATTGAGTTAATTAAGACCATTTTTTCATAGCAGTTACTTCATAAAGATTTTAATTCATAGAAGGTTGTAGAGAATAAGTGTTTTTAGCAGGTCTAATGGATGGTAAAGGAGTATATTGAAAATTTTAAAGTTCCTTTTGATTTATCTCTAGAGGTTATGTCAAATTATTCCTTCAAGTCTCATTAGTTCATGAAGTTTTTTCATCTGTATTTTTTTGCTCAATTCCTTTAAATAAGGAATTTACTATTTTAATATTTTTTTAATAAAGAATTTTTGTATGAGTTATTTTTTCTAAGGAAACCCATGAATAATAGTGGATTTATTCCTTTCAGAGTTATTAAATACTCCCCATATGATGAGAAGTGTATACCAAAGGAACCTATTTCAAGTGAAATTTAATTAATTGCAACATCTTTAATGAGTAATCCTCCTCTTTTGCACTTCTAATGCATTCTATTTAGGCATTATAATTACTATTTCTAAGATGTTCAAAAGAACTAATGTTTTTCTAGTTCCTTGAGACACCTAAAAATGTTTTATCGTTGGAAGATTCCATTTGAGAAGATATCCCCTTTATATTTAGGATTTTAATAGTGGTTCATGCATCATTTTAAGTATTTCTCTTTTTATTTTTCCCAGTTTCCCAGTTTTATCATTTATTAGTTTTTGATTTTCTTGGGTTCCATTGGGGTTCTCATTTCTCTATGATCATTGGAGATTAAGTGGTTTTTTAGAAAAATTTATGAATGTTCTTTTTCTTGGTTTCATTATTCGAGTTTCCTACGTTTAAAAATCTAGTAGTGCCTCTTTGGGTTATTTTTTTCATTAGTTGAACCACCATTATTTTAAAATTCCCAAAGTGTACGGTGATCTAATTTGGATCATTATCTCTTGTTTTATCTATTTTTTTGTTCATGTGTGAGTGTTTTGGATATTTATTTAGAGGTTTTTTATCCATCTATCTGTTGGACCCATTGGATCATTTTACTTTCATTTGGAAGTAAATTTATTTTTTGGTAAAGAAATGTGTTTTCATGTGGAGACTTTTCATGCCTAACCTCTCCCAATACTTTTATTTAATTATATTATTTATATTAGATCTTTTAATCATGTTCCAAAATGATTTAGCTGCAATTTTTGAATCTTTAGGGCTTTCTATGGGGTGTGTGATTAGATATCATGGTATGTATAACCATGTAGAAACTATGAAATTGGGTATGTATCTTGATAGATCCATTTGGTACGATTGGCCCACGGTTCTTCCTACCATATGGACCGACCATGAATCACCTAATTTTTCTCCAGTACGGGGAACATGGTTACTGTGTGATTTAGTAAGTTGTGTTTCCAAATCATGAACAGTTTCCCAAGAACTTATATTTTTATGATTTCCTAGAATACCTTTTCATGTTTATAACCCCATATGAAGTGATTTCAACCACATTTGACTATGGATCATAAAGAGATATCCTTGAGATAACTCCACTCCTTTTTTTTTTGTATTTTCACAATTCATTCTTATCAGTTCTCTTGTGATAAACCTTTTTCCTCTTTTCCTTTTACATTATTTATTTGTTTCTATCCTCCCCCTGCCTTGGTTATATCTAATAAGAACCATAAGGTTGGGGTTTGATTTTTTTCCCCTTTTTAATTGGTGTTAGGGTGTGTTGATCATGTCTTAGGACTAGTTGTTCTCATTTTCAAAAGTTTCATTCAATCTGCACCAGGTTTGAAGTTTTTGGTTATATGCCTTCTCTTTTTCTTCACACACAATATGCGGTTATTCTTTATAAATTGGTTTCTAATAAATTTATAATTTTTTTGGTGATCTATATTATGTTTAAAAAGATATTTTTAGTCTGTGAGACCACATCAATTGTTTCAAAGGAATTTTAAATATTCTAAGTCTGGGATAAAATTCCAAATTTTATTTTGAGTGGGTTTCTAATTTTTTAAATTATTTATTTTAGATTTCCAAAACAATAATATAATTTTATCATGGGTTTGAATTACTATTTCATTTTTTATTAAATCTTATAAAAAAAATTTGTATTCCTTTTTTGAACCCTTAATTTTGATAAATGGTTTAATTCATTTTCTTTATTTGTTTGTCTAGTTCTTCCCATAAACATATATATATATGCATGTTGTTAAGTTCATATATATCTACACACATAAATAAATATATAGGTGTATGTATATGTATGTAGGAGCTCATCAAAACTCCTATTTGAAAACTTAGCTCTTAAAATGGTCGTTGGTTCTTGAAAGGGGATTCTAAAAGTGGACTTCCAAAAGATGCTTTTTAAAATGGTTCTTAGGCCCGTTTAATACATTCCAACATATTATTGAAATAAATATTTATTTATAAAATGGGTTTCAATGGTTATTTTTGAAATATTATTTTAATAATTTTTTCAATTTTATAAAAAAATGATTACTAATTGGTTTGAATTCAAATGGATTTAAAGGGATTTTGGGAAAGATTGTCCCAGATCTAAATGTAAAGGCATGTACATCTCCTTGAAATTCTTCCTCTAATTTTTTGTTCACCCTCATTGAATACCTATCATTTTAAGGGTGGTTCAGATGGAAGGTGTTGAGAGGTAGGATGCATATTCTTTTGGGCTTGTGTTGATCCACAACTGGGATGTTGTTCATTTTTTTTCAACACTGCATCTAGTTCTATTATCATCAAGGGATCCAAGGAATTTTAGTGACAGACAAGATATGCTTGTATCTGCATTCCAATTATAAAAAACTGATCCCTAATGGTAGTTAAAGTCCATGATGGGTTTTTTTCCCACTGGTGTAACTAGTTGGGAGTATCCTAGTTGGTTATAGACTTGGGAACATATTGATAGTTTAGTATATGGTTCTGAACACAGTACATCTTGGTTCACCTCAAATAATGTTTAAGAATTTCCCATTATTATTTATCCATTATTATTTATTACATCTTGTACTTTATTACACATTTTCTTCTCTGATTTATGGTCCCACTATCATACTTTTCTCTAGTTTCACTTTTATATTATATTCTTTCTCTTATTATTTTGTTTCAAAAATTGATTTACTTTAATGTCAATTGTTTTTTTCTTTAAATTAGTTTAATAAATTATATTTTCAATGAGTTTAATTTAAAATGGTTTTCAATTTTCCCTTTAATATATGTTTGACTTTTAAAGATATTTTTATTTGAAAATACCATGATATGTTATATTTAAAAAGAGTAAAATGTGTCTTTTACATTGTATATCAAACTAACTCTTAGGATCAGTTTTAAAAAAAGGAAGTGCATAAACTCTCTGGTTATTAGATACCATGTTTAGTTATTCTCCCACCCTACTTGTTCCACTAAGTATTTGTAGTTCCAATTTATTTTTTGGGATCAGGTATCATTTTGGGAACACATGTTGAGTAAGTGGTTTTATGGATTTATGGTGAATAAGAGTTCACATGGATATTCTTTTGAGTACCTAGTATGGTTTTTTATTTTTTACTTTGTATAATAGATATATCTTCCTTATTTCTCTCCTTGTATCTGGATCTTATTTCAATTTATTTATCTATGTTCAAATTTTTATGTATTGTTATTATGTTTCCTACTCTATATATCATTTTTTTAACGGTAAAAGTATTCCCAAATGATTTATTATAATTAATTTTATACTTTTCATTATCCCAAGTGGGTAGAGGATTCCCCTTTGTTATATCATAGGCTAAATTTAGTGTCTAGTTTAGAGGTATCTTGTAATGGTTCATGAAATGTTCAAATTTTCCTAACTATATCCATCCTTATCTTAAATTAATATCATCCTATAAGAAAATCCAAAATCAAGAGTGGCATGATAAAAATGTTATAATCACAATACTAAAAATTCTTCTAAATTATTTCACATAATACAATATGAATTGAATTGTAGTTAAGTCAGTCTATGGACACTCAACATAAATTCACAAACAAAAATGAAGCAAACCCAACATGATTCATCTAGCTTGAGGGGGAGGGAATAATCATACCTCTATAATTAATCTCTTAATAAGATAAAAGGAAACATACTAGTTCCATAAATTCCAATCCCAGGATAGGGTTTACCGATTACCCATCTCTCTTAAGTAAAATGTGGCTTAATGGAACCAATCATGGACATAGGAATCAGAGAATAACTAAACAGAATCTCTAATGGGCCCCGACTAAAATATTATAATACAATTTTAGTCAATTACATTTACACTGATGGCCATTACATAAAGGTATAATAAAGGGGGGACAATTATGTCAGAAATAATCCTTACCCTATGCAATCGAGGTCAAAAGAAATAATTTCATATAAATTATTGGTCTGTCATAAGTGGTTGTCAACACCACGTATAAAATGTTGCACGAAACAAGTATAATCCATTTAGATTAGTTAGGGACAACCTTATTTGGACTAACAGGGACCTAAATATCAAAAATCCATTCTTCAGTTGTCCTTGAACTCTCAAAATTATAAAACCAAGAAAAATACTTGAATTTGGGAAAAACAACTAGTATGTTGTGAAAGAGTAAGGATTTTATAGAATTAAAGAAAGAGGAGTGGTTTCCATACATTGGAACTCCCCAGAGTAAGATGGAACTCAGAACAAAACCCGAATAATAAAGATCCAAGACTATGAAGAGAAGAATTATGTGAAATCAAGGGATTAGGGGGGAGCACACTGCTCCTAGTCAAGAATTTGGGAAAATAAAAAAAATTAGTTCCATTAGATTTGAAAAAATTACTGTAAAATTATTAAAAACTTATAATGGGCCCAGAATAACTCTTCTAAATACCCATCGAAACTTTGGTGTTCGTAGTTGTAAGGTTTTGAAGAGGGATCCACTAAAATGGTTACCTATACCAGTCAGTCACACAGTCATAAGAACTTATTCCCATATGTTGTAGGATGCTGAATAGCAGTGAAAGTGTAATGATGGTATGGTGGGGAGGATAAACTAATAATAAATATACAGTGGAAGTATTATAAATCAAAGTTATTGGAAAAAGATTAGATAACCTAAAAATACCAAATATAATAATACAATTCATGTCCATGTAATATATAATACAGGAAGAAAACATACAAAAGGAAATATATAAACAATACATAATGAAATTAAAAATCCAAAATACTATCTCCATGATCATCTTGATAATTAGCTTAGTCCTATTCTCTGAAGCCCTCTTGTACAAGAGTAACAACACAATCATAATCTATGATCCTGAACATGAAACCATGAGGTCTTTCTAGGTACCATACGATGGCACAAATAGTATTTTTGATAAACTCATTAGGGCATCACCAACAACATCTAATTAAATCGAGTATATTATGATATAATAAATAGTATATAGGTATAAAAAATAGGGTGGTGAATAAATAAATTTAACTAATTTTGTCTCATGTTCCTCAAAAGACACCCGAGTGACATTACCTACTTCATCCAGGCTGGAATGTCTTTGAAAAATAATCCCCATATTTAAATATTTATATATATATATATATTAACTATGTATGTTAATGCATATGTAGTCATATTTATATATATATACACACACAAGACTATCTAGGACTTGAGGTGTATCCATAGAGTCCACATACATATAATAAAAATGATAACGTAAGAATCATAGGCATCATCCATAACATCTCAACTTGGGAACATATCCAAGGTCATAAAATTATAACATTCATATAGAACGCAAGGTAAACCCATGACATCAATGTATTATGGTGATCATGAAAGTAATAAAATATCATTTTTCCTATGAGCCCATTCATCGAATCCCAACTCGGGAATCCTTATATCACTCAAGGTATAATGTAAATCATTTAACTAATTATCCTATCCAAATCATTCCACATAAGGAACCTAGGTATCGCTCTAAGGTCTATTACAATTAATTTACCCAATGAGATTGTCCAAGGTGATCTATATAAATAACCCTTGTATATCTCATGGATTAACGTAAATTTATTTAACCTTTAAGCTTGTCTATGACATCCCAGGTAAGGAACCCAAGTTTCACTCATGATTTGTTTAGTATTCATCAGCCTATGTTTCCCTCCAAGTAATGTTTTGTAAGGAACACATGAGTCACTCAAGATACACATATAATATTATTCATCTTGTGAACCCATCCAAGGAATTCCCCTTAAGGAACCCAAATATTGTTCAAGTTATACATAATTTATAAAACCTATGAGTCCTTCCAAGGAATTTAATATCGGGAGCCTAATTATTTTTCAAATCATACATAAAAAGTAGGCATCTTTCATTATATAAATAATTATAGGCTATGAAATTATACATGACAATATGAACATAACATGATAGATGAATCAAACATTATATTTATTAATTGACATGATTCAGGTGTAGATCCTTACTGTTTACATTTAATTTTATTTCAAATTTTCATTTATTTTAAAAAGGTTGAATCTAGAATATAATAAACAATGGCCATAAGTTAAATGAGCCATCCACGACACCTATAGTACATCTAATTCTATTCAACCATTTCATTTGAATAAAATAAAGTTAACATGATGATGGGTGATTATAATTATAAATCTAACGAATAAGGGTTTTGACATATATTTGAAACACCCAAAGGGGGTGGTTGGGATTGAAGTTAACAACCTCCAATAGTTCAATTCATGCACAAAGGGAATCTAATTTAAGGAATTAGGTTCTATATAATTAATTTCACATTTTAAGGGAGATTTTGGGAAAATATAGCACACGATACAATGAAGTTATTTATAAATAAATAAGTATTTATGTTAAAATCTATATACCACCTACTTCATGCTTGGGATACTTCACTCATTCATTATCGGTATTTTATTTAAGTCGATTAAAAAAACATATGAAAAATAAAAAAATTCCCTACAAATAGGGAATATTATCTCTCACTAAAATATCATTCAATACAGATAGATAAATAAAAAAGGGAGTTAAGAGGAATCTTATACATACATACATACATCCAATACACTAAAAAATGATAAACTTTGAGCCTAAATAAAGGATTAACCAACAAGTAAGGAGGAGGAGGAGGACTATGTGGAAAAGTATTCTAGAGAAATAGGGAACGAAAAAAGGGGTAAAACCCTGTAGGTTCGTAGGGTAAAATGGTAATTTTACCCCTTTTAATAAGATGCATGGTTTGGTTACATGTCTTGGCTAACTATGTGCCAACTATGTAGTGCTACTGTCCAATGGGACATCCCCCTTCCATAGTTAGATGCACAGTTTGACAAACATGTGCACCCCATACATCCAACTCTACATTCTATTACAGACCTATCACATGGTTTTGTACCCCACATTTCATGGTTTATCAAACCTTGATCCTCTATTTTTGGGATTCATAGTTGAGGTGAATGGTTATCCCTAATCATGCTTCAACCGTGTGCCTCCTATTAACTTTCCAAAAATTAGGCTTTTGAAGCCCGACACCCCTGAAACTCAACTGAACACCCAAGTCGCATCTCAAGAAATAAACTCCATATAAAAACATCAAATTTAAGTGATAAAAATCTCAAGATTATGTTATTATATCAATTAAATATTCATACCATCCACCAAATGAAAAGTACATATTCTCCTGAAATTCCCAATCGACTCAAAATAGAGGATGTTGCAATCTTCCTACATTATAACTCACCATCCTCGAGAAGCCTTAGGGAAAAATAAAACATCACCTGACCAAATTGGGTCATGTAATTCCTATTGAAATAGCTATGTTTCATTTTAAATTCATAACTTTCCTATAATAATCTCCTCCAATCGTATGATACATAAGTCATTAAAACTCAATCCAGTGTTGATATTCAAAACTGAACACCGCGACAGAGCATACACAAGGATGTCTAACCTAAGGCATGATCTCAAAACTATCTATTTCATAATCCATTTTATATAATTCCCCAACAAATATTATCTCTTGAATAGATAATTATGATTCATAGTGCTTCCACCATCTGAATTACCTAAACATATAATCCCTTCTCACTCAAATAAAAATCTCGGCATGATTCTCAACTGAACGAATAGTCAACTCCCAACTGACTACATTCAACCTAGTTATATAAGAATTTCAATGAAGATACTCGACACACATTTTCATTGTACTCACCTCATCCTATGGATATTATATAAGTAGTTCTTCTCCAAATACATTCCACAAAATAAGAGGAAGGAAATTTTAGCCACCATCGGCTGACTATTCTCTAAAAAGGCTCATCTTTAACAATATATGCATCTGAAAAACTGATCTTGGTGACATTAAACTAACGTACCTTGAGATCAATTTAATGACATTCACCTATTATTGTAACTGGTTACCGGTAAAATCTATATCTAAACTATAAATTTTTTTATCATACCACTATGCATACTAGATCTATCACCCTTGGATAATCACACATTAAACGTATCACCCAAGCCCAACCATAAGTCTGGCGTAACCTCAAAATCAACTAATACAGTCCAAGTATTACATCCAAGGTATTCCATTACCTAGATTTTATAAGTGATATTCTAGTAAATATTAAAGGCATTTGTATGTCAAGAACACTAAATGAACCCAATAGTGGTATCTTTCCTGGTGATTGAGTGAAAGAATCAACTAATGTATAGGATTTTTTCTAAGGCTTTACTACATGGAAATCCCAGTGTCACTTGGGATAGTCTATTATTATATGATTATTGATTTTACTATATTTAAACTCTCAAGAATCTATTTAAAAATTCAATAATGAATTTAATTTCTTTCTTTAACTAAGTGTATAACTGACTCTCTCTTAGTGTAACCAGGATAATGTCAATATTAGTGGAATGATCATCACAAATTCAAGAATAAACTAAGAGGATATTAATTATTGATAATAATACCCAATACACTCCCACCATATCTAAGATGAAGTGCCATAAATGGTTTCTAATTGACCATATCCAACTATACAAAGGAATAATGGTCAAACCACTTCTAAATGACTTCTCTTGAAGATATCAATTTCACTTTACAACACATCATCATTAACTTACAATGATTTTCTCCCTAATAATGATTTTTTTGATTATATAACCATAACTAGGAAATTTCAAAAAGACTAACAATGTCTTAAAAGTATTCTTACACAGCCAACCATTTTATTAGCGTGCTTCCTTGTAATAACTTAAATGCATTACAACGGTTACATTCAAAGGGTCGCTAATGAACCCCAAACATAAATATAGTATCTGGACTCCATAAAAACCCATAACTAGGTTTTATGTCAACAATTATAATAAAGTACAATAAAACAAGAACTTTTAGACACATTTGGATGTTATAAATAGTTCCGACCATGTCCAAATGGCCTTCTAAAGTAGTGCTCCCTCTACTTGGAAGGACATGCTAAAACATGTTCAACCCGATTCTCTCCACCTCAGAAGTTTCCTAGTCATAATTTATTTAAAAAGGGATCTCATCCCATGGAACACACTCCAACCACCACACAGAAAGGGTTACAGATATATCCAACACACTTTTACTAAATCAAAAAATAAAATAGAGGGAAACCAGCCTCTTAAAATCATCATAGATAAATTTACACTAGACTCAAGGGTGATGATCTCCAAGATGCACTCCTGTATGTCATTTTAATTATGAAGATAAACCAAAACTAATTTGATCTATAGTGTTACAACACCTAATCCCTTCGTAACTTCATCCCAAGTACTGGGACAACTCAATTCCCTCTAATTATCCGGCCACTCTACTTTATAGATGACTTTAGCACATAGTTTAATAAATCTCGGATTAAATGTTTTCAATCGAACTTATACAGTTTTCTATACCATTTTTCCAACAAGATGGGTATCTCATGTATTGACTCGAAATAAGCTGATATTATTTTTAAAATATGGCACCTCACTTGATATTATCAATATGCCTATCCACCCAATGCATCCCAGTATCTGATTGCCGATATAAAATCTTTTTCCCTATGTCTTATTCTCCCTTATAACTATTAATCTAGCTGAATACCTCCCAAATCAAGCATCATTGAAGAATAATTGCCACACAACCTATATTGAGGATAACCATTCCCAAGGAATGTCTAACCTAGTAAACTAGAGCATTACGTGATACTCATGCCCTCAAAATGTCTCAACTTATCGAACAACCACCCATCTATCTAGGGTATTTTATCTCGTCATTGACATTACTAATCTAGACAAATGGAACCTTAACGGTAACTTATGTCTAAAACTATTCATAAGCATTTAGAAAAGTTCTAATTTATAAGGGTGATACCTACCTTAGGGTATCACCTAACTGAATTAAAAAGCATCATTCAAACAAATAGGTCATCCCAAAAAGGTCACTAGGATTACCAGCCTAACCTCTAAGCTAATTGTAAAAGAAAAAGGTCAACATATAACCATGGAAAACAAACCCATTCCCGTCTAAGGAATAGTTTTGGGAAATTTTGAACAACCCTTGCCTAAGGTTCGAAAATAATAACACCACATTAAGGGTTCATTTAATCCATTACACTAATTCACAACTGATTTCAAAAAATTTCAAAGGCTCCGTATAAAAAAAATCAAGTGCCAGTTATGATAAAAATGATACTTGGTACTTAATTTAGCTAATTCCACAAGGAAACATAGGAAAGTTATATAAAACTTCCTTTAAAACATTATTAATATAGTTGAGATACTATCACAAATTTATATAATTTATCTTATAAATTAATTTTATCAATTTTATTTATCAATAAATATTCTCACACTTGGGCTTAGTTAAAGAAAATTTCAGTTCCAAATTATAGAGGAAAATAGTTTTCATTTTTTAGGTGGAATTTTAATTAACTAACACCTCATATAAGTATAGATCAAAAGAAATTAATAGGTCTTTATAAAATAAAGTGGATAAACTCAGTAATATTCCACCAAAAATTTATATGTACCACCATATAGGTTTCTATAAAAACATTAAATAACCATCCCCACATATTTGAGTATATCCCAATGGGTTTAAATAATAAATCATAACCAAATAAAGGTAACCTATAAGATTCCCATGATTGAAACTTGGTTCCATCTAAATATAACCCAAAAAATTTATTTCATTCAAGTTTTAACACATCCTTGATGGGTTTATTTCATATAATACATACCCCAAATTACATACATGGGTCATTTGTGTATTTAAGATTTGAGTTATACGGGTTTTCATGCCCAACTTATATAGGTACTTTACTTAATAAAGAATACCACTTTCTATAAGGATTTAAATTTAGAAAATACCATGGTTTAGTTAAATGAATCATCATTACCAGTTTATTAAGGTAATTTCCTTTATAAGCTAAAATAGTCAAGTATGCAACTGCAGCCAGGTTTTTTCTTTGATTTGAAAATTAAAAAAAACTATTTAAAATGGTTCGATTATATGGGTCATCCTTTCCAATTTATAAATGCTCATACACTTTATAAATTGAACAATTATCTCCCATTTAATTGTATCCGCTAATGTTTAATCCCATGAAATCAATGGTTCATAGCTCAAACATATCATGATTGGTTGGTTAATGTTGTGCCATCAATATATAAGGGAAAACCCCATTTAAGTTGATTTAGAAACATTAATAAAAAATAATATATCATAATAATAGCAATTAATGTTATCACATTAGTAATGAATTCATCTAAACCAAGAATTATACCATTCAATCATGGCACAACATTAAGTATAGCACATAGTCACACTAGCATGTTGTACATGAAATTGTGTTAATAAATCGAAGATCATGTAATAACGATAAGAATGCTGATAAATCACCTAAACATGGTATATATTCAGGCATACTAAATTATAATTTAGTATGTAATATAATCAAACAAGTCAGATCCAACATGTATCAGACAATCAAATAATGAAATCTACATGGCATGGAATATGTGTGGTATGTGAATATCTATTTTCGTATAAAAATGCATGTAATAATACATCCTTTCCATACCAAGACAGGGGTAGAATTTCATAAATCCCATAAATAAGTTAGTCACTACTACAAATATGGGTTTATCAAGTGTTACGCATTGTCAACACTAAAAAAATCACTGATAAAGGGGGTATTTATCAGCACTATAAAACAGCACTAATATAGGAGCTCTTTATTAGCACTAATAAATATGCATTGAGAAATGGGGGACCTTTATCAGTGGTAATAAAAAGGCATTGATAAAGGGGTAATTTTATTAGTTATAATAAAAAAAATCATTGATAAAGGGGTCCCTTTATTAGTATTAGTAAAAAAATACTGATAATGGGGGCTTCATCCGTGCTTTTTTACTAGTGCAGATAATAACCCGCCCTCTATCAGTGTTTTTTTCTAGCACTGATGGAGGGTATATTTCATAAAATAAAACATATTTCAATAAAAATTACATATTAATATATTAATATGTTAATATTAAAATTAATATAATTTATATTTTAAAATATGATTTGGATAAGCCTAAATACACATTTACACTTAATATATAATATATTTAGTGAAAATGGATTATAAAATGGTTAAAAAAAGTTATTAATTAATAATTACATAATTATTATAATGTAATTGTCATTTAATAACAATTGGATGGAAAAAAATTAAATGAATTAATGAAAAGTCTAAGATAACTTGAAAACTTGACTTAAACTTCTAACATCCAAAACTTTTGATTTGGGTTTTTGCTTAGACTATATCATATATCAAATCGAAGATTACAAAGAGATCTATTCAATATTGATTTTAGGGGACCTAGGTCAATTTTCTCAAGTTCAAAAAAGGCCCAAAAGGCCTCCAAAATGATTTTTTAGTTGGGATACCCTATTTTTTTAATATTCAATAGTATTTCATCTTCATTTAAGAGAGACTTATTATCCATTTTAAGTGAGGAATGAATTGATTCCTAGGACATACATTTACATAGATATTCTAGTTTCTAAATTGTATCATTTTTCAGAATGTGGTTTTATTTATAATTAAATATATGCATGTTTTCTTATATTTACTTAAAATAAATCAACTTTTTAATTACATATTTAAATAAAAACGTATTTTTAAATATATAATCCAAATGGAAATAAATATTTATTATTCATTTTATTTAAAGTAAAAAAATTATCCATTTTGTTTACCTTATAGAAATTCATTAATATATATATATACCTATATAAGTAATATTATATACATACATGTGTGTGTCTATAAACAAATATATATTTATATGCATATTCTAATATAAGTAAATAAATACATACATATATATATATGTATGTATGTATGTATGTGTACGTGAGAAATATAAACTGTTTGTGTGTAAATATATGTATAGGTTTACATGTACCAATATTATGTATATACATCATAAATAAATTTATTTTGATAGATATATCATTATCATTAAATCGAGTATCTAAATGTATTTATGGTAAATATTTATAAAAAAAATTATAAAAAATTATATCTAAATACTTAATTACATGTAAATATGTAATAATATATATGTAAATAAATAAACATATAAATATATATGTCATGTATAAAATTTATATCTCAATATAAAGACAAATTTAAGAAATTCATTTAAAAATAACTATATTAGTCAAATGAAATTAATTATTATCCATTTTATTCGAAATAATATCTAACTAGATTTTATACATTATAAAAATATAAATATATATATTTATAAAAATGTATATATAATATTTATATATACATTTGTGTGTGTATTAATAAACATATATTTATTTATTTATATTCATATTCTAATATATATATATATATATGAATACTAGTATATAATATATTTAAATAAATATAAGTGGGTGTGTGTCACAATGTTCTAAATATATACAAATAAATAGAAAGATGTTAAAATATAAAACAAAACATGGTTGGAAGAGTGGTAAAAGGAATTAGAGTGCAGAAGGGAGGTCACATGATCAATTCTCAACACCAGTAAGTATTTGGGGGAGCCATTCAAGTGATGAGGATATTTGGACTTGCTCTCCAACACCTATCACGGGTTGGGATGTGTGTTGATAGATTGGGGAGTGGTGAGTTCTTAAAAAGGGGGTCACAAATTCTGATAAATCTGGGTGTTGCGGTCCATGAAAAAAATAAAATTTATTATCATCGCTAAAAAAGCGCTAATAAATTCCCCCTTTATCAGCACATTTTTTTTCACTGTTAAAGCCACCCTTTATGAATGCTAAATAAAGTGTTGAAAAATTCACCTTTATCTGCACTAAAAAACACTTATAAAGGTTCCCTTTATCAGTTCTTTTCATTAGTGGTGATAAAGGGTTCCTTTATCATTACTTTTTCTAGCACTAGTAAAGGTCATCTTTTAACATTAATCTGGCAGTCATCACATTTTTAGAGCTGATATAGCCAATTTTTAGCATTGTTAAAGGATGAATTTATAGTAGTGAGTATTTTAAAGTACACCAATAACTCAAGGTTAAATAATAGTCAAGTGTATTGATGAACAGTATGAATAGCAGTCCCATTCCTGGCCACTTGTAATTTTCCCCATACGTGGGTTGATAACTCACATACATAATTATTTACTATGTTTCGACACATTATTAGTCACCTATCTACCAATCCAAAAGATTAAGACAGAGGAAAAATAGTTCTTTGATACAGCATTATAATGTCCTAACCCGGGAGCCACCAAAACAGTACCCCGATCTGGTCGGTCACATGGTGTCAACCATGCATCCCTATATGCCAGAGGATTCAGAATAGCAGTGAGGGTATAATAGAGTTATTATGGAAATTCTATATCTCCATAATAATATTATAATAATGATATATAATAATAAATCAACAATAGAAGAAGTATTAATGAAATGTAGTATAAATAAATATGATAACATGAAAACTCCAAATATATAAAACCATGCATGTCCATGTGATGTTACAATAAAATTATAAAACATACAAAAATAAATATATAAAAAATACACAACGAAAAGACCAAATCCAAAATATTATCTCCCTGAGAATAATAAGTATCGAATCAATTTGGTGCTCCTAAGATCCAATGTACAAGAGTAACAAAATAATAATAATCCATGATCTTAAACCAGTTGCCATGATTTCTATCTAAGTGCCAAATGGTAACCAAAACAAGGTTTGAGATAATATAAAAAGGACACCATTAATGATTTATAATGAAATCTAGTCCTCGAATATAATATACAATAGTGTGTAATTATTGCAAATATAGTAGTGAATAAATAAATGTAACTAATTCGTGCCCGGGTTCCTCAAAGGACACCCTGCCAACAAAACCTAATTTGGTCAAGAAATAATGTATTAACCAGTCCCTAGTATCCTAGATCTAGTGTCAAATTTATTACATTTTCCTAATATACGAGGAATCAAATTTTAATGGACCGAATATTTTATTTGCCTTGGTAAACTGTATACATACTTCAATCGCATTTACATTTGACAATATAAAATAAAAAAAAATTATTTTCTACATAATTCTATTATTCCCCTCAGTATATTCATCCATATAAATCATAAAATACTTCCTCCTATCTTATTTAAAATAAAACATAATAATTGGGTGAGCTAATATGCTCGGTAACAATAGGAATACAATGAAAGATATGAATAAATAAGGCATAATAAATATAGAAAGGTAAATAACTAAAACAAATTATATTTATTAAATAAATTGATAATAATATGTTAGGAATAAATTATGATCAAATAATTCCATATAGATAATCACATGAGAATGAAACTTAACCATAAATATCAATAACTAAATTCATAATGATTCAATGCATAATGATGGACATCTAAAACATATTGTCAAGGCCTTGTGCTAGGACATATAATGCCATCGAGGCTTCATTCCAAGGAATATAATACCATCAAGGCCTCAGGCCAAGACATCTATATAAATGGGTAATGCCTCAGCCAAAACCATTTCTAGTTTGTCTCATTAGACTTATCGATGCATCAAGGGGCTATCTATACCAGGCCCCACCTGTCACTTACTAATTCCAATGAATTACACATATAAAAGGGATGAAACATAATCAATGTAGACATTCATAATTAAAAATAACATATAAAATTTTAATAATTTCCCCAATCAAATAAACGTAATCATAAACCACCCATAATAATATGGTGAAAGCTATCAACATAGAACATCCACAATCAAACAGATTATAAACCATTCCTAGAAAGAGTAAAGATGATATCAATATAATATATTCCCATTGTATCATTAGTAAATTAAGGGTTTCATTTTATTAATGAATATAAATACTATAAAAATATCTTTCAAACTATTCTTGAGTAAAATATCCTTCTCATTTTGAAAATCTCAGAACATTTTGAAAACACTTTTCTTTAAAAATAATTTTTGAAAACTAAGGATTTTGAGACTATTATGAAAAAAATTATTTACAAATGTAGTTTTAAAGGTGTAAAGGAACCTTCAAATAAATGACTATCATAACCATAGGAAATTCCATACATTCTATAAAACTTTAAAATGGAAAATTCCTTCTAAACAATAAAAAGTTAAAAAAGTACCTTGTTCGGTAAACAACAAGAATATTTCTTTCAAAAAAAATTTTAAAAATTAAAAATTAAAAAAAATGTATATATAAATAATTTTTAATAGGTTAAAAAAATTTAAAACATTTTTAGAAACATTGGTTTTGATAAAAATGGTTTTTTGATCGAAGAGGGAAATAAATTCAGATTTTATTGAAAACAAATTCTTAATTATTTTAAGTAACAATTAGTAGAAAAATGGTAATATTATCTAAAAAATTATAAATAACCATAATATAGGAAAATATATTTGTTTTATAATAGAAATAGAAAACGATTCACCCAAGGGAGACATAAGAAAAAACAATCCCGAATAATGATGAGATTTTGAAAGAAACCCTAAACACTTTGGAAACATTGTTATCATAATCTCCATGAAATAAATACATTAAAATGAAACATTAAATACCATGATGATAAATGAATTCATGATATAACATATAGTAGGGGTAGTATGTACACCACATAAAAGATATAAGGGTTGAATATGGAGTATGTATCATAGAAGTAAAAGTGAGATGAGAAACCCTTACCTCTTACTTCCTTTTGAGTGAATGGGATCTAACCTATGATATAATGGTTTTAAACATGTTATTAATTTATAAAAGAACAATATTAGTATTTATAATTTCATATATAATCCTTTTATATAATATTATTACTCGTTCATTAATAATATTTAATTATTTTTATTATTTTGGGTGTTAATTTCGTTATTTTATCATGCATGTTTGGTCATGAAGGTTCTGGTTCTTGTACATATTATATAGTTAAATCCCCTCCATAATAATAATAATGATGTAAGTTTCTTATTTAAACATCATTATACTGTTTAAAACAAATCATGAAATATGGTTTTGACCAATGAGTTCTATTAACATGATAGAGACGGTAGGTCATACGTACGCATGAGTAATGTTTCCATTTACTAATGTTCATTATGGAAAAATGGTAAGTAATATATTCTCTTTATATAAATATCATTATATCATAAATTACATATTATTTCTATAAATATAAATATATATATATATATATCATCCAAGTGGTGTGGTGATGAAAAGAGAGTCACATGGCTTCATGAAGGCAGTAGTCCACATGTACACAAAGGATGTTATCATGTTTTAGTGGAAAGGTAAGAAATAAAATGATATATTATCCTTATATAATGATAAATATTTAATTAATATAAAAAATATGTCATTTATATCACATATCATCATTAACATTATCTTTATCACCTTCTATGTAAAGTGTTGGTGAAACCCGAATTACATTGCTTCGTGAGACGGTAGTCCACCGTACACATGAGCGATTTTATTGTATCCCATATGGAATTGAAAGTATATATATATATAACATAATGACTCTATAGGTTTATTTATTTTATACATATAATATGTTTACTTTATATCTATCATCATACCCAACCATGAAAGGTGGTAATGGAAGAATAAATTAAATCAGTTCACGAGGTAGAAGTTTAGTGTACACATGAATGGTGATTTTGTAACCTATTTTATGGGAATAGAGAGGGTTTTATGTAATTACCTTCACATAAAAAAATCTTATTATATTTAAGATATTATGTTATTATATAAACATGTTTTAGTAATAATTTAATTAGGTGTAGGAAGAAATAAAATAAAAACACTCATTGAAGAACATTACCTCTTCTTTAGGTATCTTCCTTGGGTTCTCACCAAATCCTTATTAGGTTAGATTTATGCCAAAATGGCATGAGAGGGGTAAATAATTGAGGGGAGTGAGTTTCCTTTTATAATTGGGGAGGGTGGAATTTTTGTAAATACCAAAAATTATTCATTATTTGGAAGTCACTCTTAACTATTGTGTCTAAAAATAGATAAATAATTTTTTAGGGATTCATTGGTTGAGACACACCTCTATAAAAAAAATATACACATTTTTATCATGTTTTTCCATAGTCATGAAGTTTACTCAAATTTACTCTTTTAGTTTTTTTCCCATGATAACTTGTATCTTTTTATTTACCTTTGAAATTGAACCTTAAGAATAAAATTAAAATAATATTTATTATATAACATACACGTAATTATTCTATATATGAAATAAAATTAATTAAATAAAAATTCTATGTGGGTTAAAAATGATTTTAAAACAAGCGCACGTAATGTGCAAAACCTCATTTTAACCTTAACCAAGGTAATTAAATTGTAACTATTTTCCATAATCATTGTGATCAAAACAATACCATATTATGAAATATAAATTATTATTATTAAAAATATTTAATATATTTTAAAAATTCAATTCACTTAAGTTTTGATATTTAGTTTAAAATTAATCTCACAGACGCGATGAGAAAGTAGGTTTCTAAAAAGAAAATTTCCAAAATTTTAAAACATTTTTATATAAAAAAATAATATGAAAATGAATATAATGAAATAAATTAGATTAATTTATATATAAAATTACTAATTAAACTTCAAATCCAATTGAAGTTATAAATTATTTAAATGAAAAGTCAATTTTCAATTAAAATTCAATATTTTTACTATTCATCAGAAAAAAATTAGAAAATCCCAAAAATTAACCAAAAGTGAAGTTTGATATACTGATTTCAAAAATGAATTTAATTTTATCAATTTAATTTTATAAAATTTATGGAAATTATTTTTAAATTATTTGTGCAAAGTAGGACTAAACCACCTTTTATAAAAAAAATACAGTTTTTAGAAAACATTTCTTTATCATCTAAATGATTTTTAATATTATAATTAATAAACATATAACTATTAAACATTTTTAAACCATATATTTTCATAATATATTAAATATTATTCATAACCTTCATTCTAACAGCTAGAAGGTAACTATTAAATATTAATTGTATATTATTATTTTCCTAAAACTTGGTTTTGCATGTATTGAAATCTATTGAAGAAACTCATTGTTTTATATATCATAATCTATAGAAGAAATTAATTTTATTCTAATATAAATATATTTAAAATTATTAGGTTGTAATATTCTCTTCTAGTCTTGTTGTTTTCTGTCACAAATGATATTGAATAAAATTTTATTTTCTCAGAATTTGGAGCTGATACATTTTCTACACCTTAAATAGATTATGTAATCACAATTTATACTTGATTTAAGCAATAAAGGGTTTGATATATAAAACTTATTTTTATGAAAACCCTCATCATAAAAAGTTTTAATAAAATATACTCTTAATATGAGAGAAAAGGAAGCATAAAGCTCAAATATAATAACATATAAATAGATTTCTATGTAGGAAAACATTGGTAGTAAGTGAAGATATGGACATGGGAGAAAAGAATAAATGTTTAGATTGATAGAGGTCATTGATCACAAGACAATTAAAGATCAACTTATAGTTATGGGACTCAAAGCAACAAATTTGTGATTATTTAAAAGACCATCAGTTTAGCATAAATAAAGGTATTGGGATAAATTTTTTCCAATATCGTTTTCCTAGAGTTTTGGAATTCTTTTACCATATAAGAATATAATGAAATATACATACTTGATATATTTATACTTCTTAATAAGAATTTAATACTTTGTTTTCAATTCGATAAATTTACAATTCATCACTTACTCCAATAAATTAAGATCCAAAAATTAATTATTTATACCCAAATCACTAAAATTCA
Organism: Viscum album; assembly: GCA_963277665.1. NCBI lineage: Eukaryota > Viridiplantae > Streptophyta > Magnoliopsida > Santalales > Viscaceae > Viscum > Viscum album. The sequence continues at coordinate 1,804,789,690 of OY728127.1, forward strand.
CTTTTATTATATCATAAGATCCATAATTAGATGATAATTAATTCATTTTATATCTAGTTGATATTATAACAAAATTGTCAGAACAGGTTATACAATATGCATAACTCCTTGTATATTGAAGTAATATATTAATCTCTGAAACCTCGTCCAAAGTTTAACATAAACCATTTCATAAATAATTAACCTTATGAACCTTACAAAAGAATAATTTCTAAAACTTTATAAATAAGGTTACTAAATTTTCACAATGTACTTATCATTAATCAATTCCAAGGTAGTTAGTATTATCCAATTTATTTTATCCATAAAAATCATATATTTATCCAAAAAATCATCATCTAAACATAAGGAACATATTAAGAGTTATTGTTACCTTAATCTTGTGTTTTATAAGAGGTTAAACTTTCCAATGAATCATTTTTATTTGTGATTATTATTGTTCAACATAAACTTTCAAATACATAATGAAAAAAAATAACAATATAATCCATTAACATTTCATAATTCTTATAACCATAATATCCTTGATAAAATACTCAAATAACATAATTATTGAATACAAATAGAAGCACATCAATCATTCCACTTCATATGTGGTAATAGAATAATATTTACCTTGATCACTCAAATTATTCTAAGGTATATTCCCACAACAATTGGGGAATTCATTTGTGCAGTGCCCCATATCCTTACAGTTTAAGCATCAAACATTATCATATTCTTTCTTTCCCTTAAAATCATAATCATGGTGTCCTTTCTCTCCACACATGGAAAAATTCATTTTTCTTTTAATAATCTACCAACGTGTTTCCTTCCACAAGTATCACATGTCGGAAAATCCTTTATCCCTTTCTAAATTTATCTATCTTTTTCTTTATCATCCTATTATCATTTTTCTTCCCATTGAATTCATAATACTTTGATAACTTTTTCTCTATATTCAAATCACATGATAATATTTTCTCGTATGATGAGAATGTTTAGGAGACTAGTTCCATTTGATTTATTGGCTTAATCCCATCAAGTAAATAGTCAATATTTCTCTTTCTATTATGTTTGTAGTCTGCAACATGCCTTATTATTCTTGTAAAGTTGGCTTCATACCAAGAAACATTTTTCTATTCTTTATTTCTTAGACTCAAGAACTATCTTTCTATAACTATTCCATACTCACAAGGAAAATATTTTTCCAAGAATATTACTTGAAATCATTATACTCAATACTTGTCATTTTCTATATATCCATAGTGTTTTGAGTTAATGAACACTATTCATCTTCATCTCCTAAAAAATGAAAAACTACTATGATAACTTTCTCTCTTTCATTACTCCATTGGCGATAAATATCCTTTCTAAGAAACGTATTCATACCTTATATAAAAATTTATTTTTATTCCCATTTAATGATGGAGTCATCTGACACATGAAGCGGTCAAACATTGTAACAACTCATAGTGGATAAGTAGCCTTCTCCATATAGAAAAGGTTACTACACATAACCTGAGTATTTTGCCTCAATATGGTTATAATTTGGTCCGTTCTAGCTATAGGTACAACTCTAGTTTAATTATCTTACCTAGAATATAAATCCCTATATAGTGTATTTCCATTGATTTGATTCCCATTTCTTCATTTAGGAACCATTTCCAAATATTGGAATACACTATAAAAGATCATAAAATTATGAAACATAATATATAATCCCAAAACTAATGAAACACTTAACATAAATTTGAAAAAAAAATTATAGAAAATCTCATAATCAAAATCACATATTATCTATAGATATATTTATTTTAAAATAATTAATAATGGTCTGTTATGAAAATATGAATTAACCTAAGTATATCACCTAGGATTGTCAAACTAGGTGTGTAGTAAGGCCCATTTTCATGCATCACGTGATGATTGGTTTAATCCCAATGTTCCCTTTTTAGAGTTATTACCCCTAGGTATCTCTATTCTAATACCACGACTACTTTTAGTATCTATAAAGAGATGTATTTCTAAGAAAATCCACATAATATCTTCCTTAACAAAACCTTAATATTATTTTCTATACTTATCCTCTATGTTTATCATAGGGTTATCTTCCCAAATATAGTTCCCAAGTTTTTTACTAAACCACCCACTGATACCAACACTAGTGACCTGACCCTAGTAGCCCAAAACTAGTTTCTGCTTTATTACAAAGGCATAAGATAAAAGGAATTGCATCCTGAAGGACTGAATAGTTTATTAGTATTGGTAAACTAGATATAAACCAGAATTACATTTACATTTGAAAAAATAAAATACAAAAAAAAGGTATTTTCTTGAGAATTTCATTATTCTCCTCAGCATATCCCTGTATACCAACTTGTATCCTAGGGAAAATAAAACAAAATAAATGGTTGATCTCAAATTCTCAGTAAAGGTAAGATTACAACGGTATATATGAATTAAAAATCATAATCAATATGGAAAAATAAATAACTAAAACACATGCCATTAAATCAATAACTTGATTATAATACGGTAGGAATAGATGATGATCAAATAATTCCATATAAACAATAACATCATCATGAAACTTAACCATGGATATCAATAATAGAATTTATAATGATTTAATGAAAAATTATGGACATCAAAAACATACCATAATTAATGGAAAAGAGCCTATAGAAACTGTTTTTAACCATTGGTATAGTCCCTAAAATCATTAGTATAGGCTACACCAATGGTTTGGAGGATTGTTATCCTATATTCCATCGGTATACAATTATGCCAACGATTTTGAGAAAATTTTGGTATACGGATATACCTATGATTTTAAAAACTATTTCTATAGTTCCATACCAATGGTTTTCAAAACCATTAGAATAGGTGATGTAAAATAAAAAATTCTTGGTTAGATTTGATCCCAAAACCTCTACCTTATATCTTAATGACCTAGCTAATAAGCAACAATAAATTTTGTTCATATAATATGATAAATATATATGTATATTAAAATTAATTTAAATTTTAATTCATTCAATTTTTTTATAAAATAGTATGTAAAAAATATGAACACCTATACCAAAAGTTTTAAGAACCATTAGTATAGGTATTTCAAGTTTTGGGACCTATAACAACATTTTTTACAAAAATATTGGTATATGGGATTATTATGGAATCTATACCAGTGGTTTTGGAAAAACCATTGGTATAGGGTCTTATTATGTAAGTTATACTAATGTTTTTTGAAAAAATCCTTGGTATAGCTATGACTTATACCAATGGTTTTTCCAAAAGTGTTGGTGTAGGGTCCTTTTATAGAAGTTGTACTAATATTTTCAGACAAACTATTCATATGGGGTCCTTATATGGAAGCTATACCAATGGATTGTGAAAACTATTTGTTCACACTAATACACATATTCCCTTTAATAATGTGCAAAATGGATTTTTACAGTGCTAAAAAATCATTGTTAATTATAGTGATAATAATGGTTGTGTCCCATTTATTAGCTCTAAAAATAATTCTAATAAAGGGGTCCATTTACCCATGCTAAAAAAGTTTTGATAAAGGTCCCCCTTTATCAGTGCTCAAAATAGCACTAATAAAGGCCTAGTTGGCTACAATTTTTTGTTAACATAATAGCACACCCATAAAAAAACTGTAACTTGAAACAATGATATATACATTTAATTAACATCATGAATACCAAAAATGTCCACCTATGGTATATAAAAACACTACTATATACATTTCAAACAATTTTGTATATTATTAAATTTATAATTATTCAACAAACATTTAAAAACATTATTGTTTCATATTTTGATGTCCATGATCCCCTCTCCAAAAAGTTTGTCAATTGTATAATTTTTTGAACAAATAATCTCAACCTAAGAAAAATATTTCTCCTATATAAGAAAAAAAATATAATGTTAAAGATACTAAAAATAAATAAACTAAACATTAATATGAATGAATACCTTAAAAATAAGTCAATTTTTAATAAAAAAGACATATTGGGAGTTATACCAGACACATCATGCATCATATTAAGGTGGGGGATACCTACATGTTACAAATGGGATATAGATCAATTTTCCTAAAATATCAAAAAAATATGAATTTGTTTTCTCAGTTTAGATTATGTCACTTTTTATTTTATTGAAATTAATGTCAATTTTAAATAATGAAACATTTGGAGTTATACAGGTCACACCATGTTTCATATTGAGGTGCAGATGATTCCTACACATCACAAATTACTGATTTATCATTTTCTTAAAGAATCAAAACAATTTGAATGCATTTTCTTTATTTTTAGTATGTCAGGTTTCTTTTTTTATTGAAATTCCATTTCAAACTAGAAGCATGTATTTTGAGTCATATCAGTCACATCGTGTATTAGTTTAACTTGATACAACTTCATACATTTCAAAAATTACTTAGTAATATCTATCATAAATTATCAAGACAATCGGAGCATGTTTTCTTGGTTTTTATTGAGTGATATATTTTGAAATAAAATGTCAATTTTAAACTGATAAAAAACACTTTTTATCATATCAGTCACACCATTCGTCAGATTGAGGTGCAGTTGATTCCTACATGTCACAAATCAATCATGGAACATTTTCCAAAAGTATTAAAATAATCTAAATGTTTTTTCTTGATTTTTAGTTTGTCACTTATTCATTTTAATTAAATTAAAGTAAATTTTAAATAAAAAGACATGATTATAGGAACATTGGTCAAACAGTGCATCATATTGAGGTGGAATTGAATCCTACACATCACAAATGGAACATGGATCTTTTTACTCAATAATCAAAAGAATCTGAATATTTTTTCCTAGGTTTTAGTATGTCATTTGATATTTTTAAAAAAATTAATATCAATTTTAAATAAAAAAAATGACACTTTGAATTATGTCGGCCACACCACGAATTGGATTGAGGTGCAGTTTATTCCTACACATCCAAAATTTCTGATGGATCATTTTCATAAGTATAAAAAAATATGAATGTGTTTCCTCTATTTTTAATATGTTAATTTTGTTTTTTTTTAATTTCATTTCAAAATGGAAAACACGCATTTTGAGTCATACCAATCGCATCGTGCTCTGGTTTTATTTGAGACTACTTTATAAACATCATAAATAACTTATGAATCTTTTCTTAAATTAACAATAAAATCAGAGCAGGTTTCTTGGTTTTTAATAGTGATGTAATTTTAACTAAAATGTACATTTTCAACTGATATCACAAACTTTTATTCATACCGGTCACACCGTGCTTCAGATTATGGTGTGGTTGATTCCTATGCGTCAAAAATGACTCATGGGTCATTCTCATGAAGTATCAAAACAACCCAAATGAATTTGATTGGTTTTTAGTATGTAACTTGTTCTTTTTACTTAAATTAATGTCAATTTAAAATAAAAGGACACACTTGTACACATACCAATCACACAATGCATCATATTAATGCGAGGTTGACTCAAACACATCGCAAATCACTCATGGATCTTTGTAATAAATTATCAAAATAATATGGATGTGTTTTTCCCATTTTATATATGTCACTTGTTCTTTTTACTAAAATTAATGTCAATTTTAAATAAAAAAGAGATACTTGGAGTTATACCAGCCACACCATGCATTATGTTGAGGTTCATTTTATTCCTACACATCAAAAATGACTTTTATATTGTTTTCCTAAAGTATCAAAACAATATGAATGAGTTTTCATTATTTTCAGTATGGAAGTTGTGTTTTTTTACTAAAATGTCAATTTAAACTAGAAACATGAATTTTGAGTCATATCAGTTACATATTATGTTGTATTGAATTAATAATACTATATACATATAAAAAATTACTTATAAATATGTGTCCTGAATTTTCAAGTTAATCTGTGTGTGTTTGCTTAGTTTTCTATGTGTGACAAGTTTTGATCTAAAATATTAATTTTAAACTGATAACGGAAATTTTTAGTCATACCAGTCATATTGTGCGTCATATTGAGCTTTGGTTGATTCATACAGATCACAAATGACACATAGATATTTTTCCTAAACTATCAAAATAATATGAATATGCTTGCTCTGTTATCAGAAGGTCACTTGTTATTTTTACTTAAATTAAAGTAAATTTTAAATAAAAAGAAACTCTTGAAGTCATATCGATCATATCGTGTGTCACATTTAGATTTGGTTAACTCTTACATGCCACAAATCACTCGTGGATCATTTTTTAAAATTATAATAAAAATGTGTTTTCATAGTTTTCAGTACGTCAGTTGTTCTTTTTACTAAAATTATTTTCAATATTGAATAAAAAGAGACACTTTTCTATACCATTCACAAAGTGTGTCGGATTGAGGAAAGGTTGATTCCTAAATGTCAAAAATTACTAACGGATCATTTTCTTAAAGTATAAAAACAAACTGAATATGTTTTCTCTATATTCATAATGTTAGTTTTGTTTTTTTACTAAAATGTCACATCAAACAGGTAAAACACATTTTGAGTCATACTGGTCGGATAATGTGTTTCTTTTTTGTGAGACTGCACCATACACATCACAAGTAACTTATAAATTGCAATCTGAAATTATTAGGATAATCAGAGTGTGTTTTTTTGGCTTTTAGGGACTGAAAAATTTTGAACTAAAATGTCAATTTTAAAATAATAGCAAACACTTTTAGTAATACCAGTCCCATTGTTCTTTAGATTGAGGTTTGGTTGATTCTTATACATCACAAATGAATCATTCATCATTTTACTAATGTATCAAAATAATACGAATGTATTTTATCAATTTTTAGTATCTCACTTATTAGAATTACTTAAATTAATTTCAATTTTAAATAAAAAGGACACATCTGTAGTCATACTACTCACATCATGCATCATATTGAGGTTGGTTGAATCCTACATGTCAAAAATGACTCATGGATTGTTTTCCTAAATTATCAAAACAATATGAATTTGTTTTCCCATTTTTCAGTAAGTCACTGATTCCTTTTACTAAAATTAATATAAATTTTAAATAAAAACACTTTGAGTTATACTGGCCACACCATGCATCATATTGTGGTCAGGTCGATTCATACACATCAAAAATAACATATAGATCATTTTACTAAAATATCAAAATAATTTGAATGTGTTTTCTTGGTTTTTAGTATGCCAGTTTTGTTTTTACAAAAATGAAATTTTAAACAAGAAACACACATTTTGGCTCATACCAATCGCATCATGCATCAGTTTTATGTGATGCTAATTTAACACACCACAATTTACTTATGAATCACTTTACAAAATTATTCATACAATTGGAGTGTGTTTTCTTGGTTTTTAGTGAGTGACACGTTTTGAACTAAAATGTTAATTTTAAACTGATAAAGGAACCATTTATTCATACCACTCACATCGTGCATTGGATTTAAGTGTGCTTTATTTTTACATGTAAAAAATGAATCTTTTTACTAAAGTATCAAAACAATATAAATGTGTTTTCTAGGTTTTCACTATGTCACATGTTATTCTTACTTAAATTAATGTCAATTTTAAATAAAAATAGACACTTGGATTCATACTAGTCAAACCATGAATCGTATTGACGTTTATTTTACTCCTAAACATTACAAATGAATCATGGTTCGTTTCCTAAATTATCAAAACAATATGAATTCATTTTCTTAGTTTTAAGTATGTCACTTTATCTTTTTACTAAAATTAATGTCAATTTTAAATAAAAAAGATAAACTTTGAGTTATACCAGCCATAGAGTGCATCATATTAATGTGTGTTTGATTATTACATGTCAACAATTACTTATAGATCATTTTCCTAAAGAATAAAAATAAATCGAATGTGTTTTTCAGTTTTTGGTATCCATGTTTTTTTTAAATATCATTTCAAATAGGAAACATGCATTTTGAGTCATTCCAGCTTAATTGTGCATCATTTTAATGTGATAATACTTCATACACATCTAAAATGACTTATTAATTTATATTATAAATTATCAATATAATTGGAGAATTTTTCTTAGTTTTATGTGGGTGACATGTTTTGAACTAAAATGTCAATTTGGAACAGATGATGGAGGCATTTATCGATACCGGTCACATAGTGCATTGGATTGAGGTTTGTTTGATACCTATACACAAAAAATGACTCATGTATCATTTTACTAAAGTATCAAAACAATCTGAAAGTGTTTTCTTATATTTAAGTATTTTACTTGTTATTATTACTTAAATACATGTCATTTTTAAATAAAAAGACACACTTGGAGTCATACCGGTCACACTATTCAGAGTATTGAAGTTCGGTAGGATCCTAAACTTTAAAAATGACTCATGAGTCATCTTAAAAAATTTAAAAAACAATCCAAATTATTTTTCTTGGTTTTCATAATGTCACTTTTTCTTTTTACAATAATTAATTTTAATTTTAAATAAAAAAAGAGATACTTTGAGTTATACTAGCATCATTGTGCACTATATTGTGGATAGGTTGATTTATAAATGTAAAAAATTAATTATAGATCATTGTACTATATTTTCAATAAAATGAGAATTTATTTTCTCATTTTTTTTTAGTATTCCATTTTTTTTACAAAAATGTCATTTCAAACTTGAAACATGCATTTTGAGTCATATCAGTCGCATTGTGCATCATTTTGATGTGATAATGCTTTATAAAAATCACAAATGACTTATGAATCTATTTAACAAATTATCAATATAATAGGAGTTCACTTTTTTTATTTTCATTACAGACACGCTTTGAAATAAAATGTCAATTTTTAACTGATAACGGACACTTTTATTCATATCAGTTACATTGTGCATCGGATTAATGTGTGTTTGATTTCTAAATGTCACAAATTACAAATATATCATTTTAAAAAAGTTCAAAAAAATCCAAATTCATTTTCTTAGTTTTCGGTATGTCACTTTTTCTTTTTACTTAAATTAATGTCAATTTAAAAAAAAAGACACATTAAGTCATACCAAACACATCATTTGTCATATTATTTGAAAGACTCTATGAATACTTCTAGTTAGAATTAATACATATTTATTATGGGAGTCATAAACAATAAACTCACTCTATAAGAGATGAAAAAGAGTAATTCAATGTTTTATTATTTAATTTTTTTAATAAGATAAAGAAATGGTATCATAATGTTATTGTAATCTCTTCCCACATCAGTATCTTAAGTATGGGCACAACATAGTGACATGAATCTATATCAATTGGCACATGTTGTTGAGTGACAATTCCAATGTAACTATTAAACATGGACTTATTCTGGTTAACATGTTGGCCCTATGTATTCCATCTGACCTTGTATTTGATGCCTTTGATTTTCACGTTAATTATTTTGGCCAACACTATCATACTATGATGCTTCTATTTTTTTTCATTTCTTTTCCTTCTTCTCCTACCATTTCCTATGATTTAACATCATCAATATGTTCCTCTGGAGTAGTATCATTGGAATTTTTATATGGTCATTGTACCTCTGTAATGGGAGTGAAAACAAGTTTACAAATATATTGTTCCTCTAGATTGGGAGCACTGTCTTGTAAAGAATTTCATTGTTCCTTTTCACTATATATAATAGCAGGTTGGAGACCTATTTTTTCTTAGGATTGGGAGCACCAGTACATGCATAATTCATTATCTTCATAAGTGGTTCAATATTTAATTTAGAGTATATAAATGTAGTAGTGAATGGATACTAAAATGAGGTAATAAAATCTATATTACAAAAAATATATAACCTTATTATCGAACTCTATTTTTTAAAAGGTTGATGGGATTTGACCCCCTATAACGACTATCCAAATCCCTTCATTGTGGAGTTTTATGATATAAAAAAACATCTACATTGGGACCTCTATGAAATGATTGCGACATTCAAATGAAAGGGTTATCCTCAGTTGAATTTTCATCATTCCCTTTAGTGGTTTTGGTTGATAACAGAATGATTGACCAATTTCAGTTTATAGGATATGGAACATAAAAAACTTGCACTACCTATGATGCCATTATAAAAAGTTCTTCTTTGTACCCTCCTTACTGAAATAAAATTTTACGAATACCAATTCATATATTTTAATATCACTCATATTATCAACACACTTTCATTGAAAAATAATAAATTGGAATGTTGTATAATCCAAATCCCATATTTTTTTTATGATACCAAAGTATGACATATTCATGTAAATTGGATTTCTATCCTTAGTACCATAAACATGCATCGATTCTTCCACGAGTGTAACTACACTATTTTTCATGGTAGTGTATTCCTCATTTCCATTTTTATTTAATTTATAACCATTAATTACATAACTATTGTAAGATAATACATACATAGTTGGTCCTCCAGGTAGTCATCAAAGTCGTTCTGAAATTGTTTCTAAATTTTCATCTCACTCCTTAAAAAATTGGTCCCAAAATCATCCTATAAACCATTTATTAGGTGTATTTGATATCCATAATTTATCCCTTGATAGATTCAAATTCATTATATTTTCTTAATCGGATTCAACATATGGGGAAACCTCCAAACGGTTATGAAAAATGTAAAGTTGGGCCTGCTTCTGATCTGTAATATCGATAGTGACGACATCACATCCAAACAATCTCTCACCCACAAGCCACCTAGTGTAATGATATTTTGATAGACTAATTCTATATATACTGGATAGGTATTCAATATAGAATTCAATGGATTCCTCAAAATATATCACCCTATAATACAACCATGTGGATGACATTGATTTTTAACATACGATTTTAAAATATTCATATACCATTCAATGGGGTACATCTATCTATATCGTACATGACCACATAGTTGAATATCTCTCAGGAAGTAAACCATAAAATAAACCATCTTATCCAATAATGTTGGTGGGAAAAACATTAACAATTCATATAACATGATGGAAATTTCTCTTTCAATAGTTATAAATTTCTTCGGGTCTATAACTTCACCACATATAGATTTGAAAAAGAAACGGATCTTTGTTAATGTATGATATACATTGTTGGAAAAAAAATTAATGTAAAGAAATGGTAATTAGACCTTTAATCATAACATGGCACTCATGTGATTTCATACCCTTTATCTTTAAATTATTCATTAAAACTATGTTCTTGATATTCAAGGACTACCCCTATGGAACCTTTACATCATTCAACAAGTTACAAAAGCTGATATCACTCCTTGGAAAGAGGGTAAGTAGGTTGGGGAAGAAAATTTTGTTTTTAACCTTTAACTAGCACCAAATCTTATCATATTCCCATGTCAACGATGTCTAATATATCTTTAATTCCACCCTTTGTTTTTCTAGGTTCATTTTGCAACGTATGGATGGCACTACCACATACATTTTTCAACACGCATAACAATAATAAAATTCCTGATGTATAGAAAATTCCAGTATGGTAATTCAAAAAAAATTGACCTCTTTTTTCAACCAACTTTCATAATGTTTTTTAAAAATGGTTTACCAAAAGTAGTTTCCAAATATTTTACATTCTCAAATTTTGATCACCTATTAGTAGAAATGGTGATGTAAGTTCTTATGAACTTCCATCGAATGATGTCATCGAAGATAAGTAATTATGTTTTTAGGGTAGAAATATATGATTTCCTAGAAATATAGTATTCAATAAATGTTTCACCCTAATTGACTATGTACCTAGTCAACAAATGGGAAACCCTTTAGTTCCTTTAATGAAAAATCTTAAAAAAATCCATAATCATGAAATTCATTTATCATCCTATACAAATAGATCTCAACATTAAATCTTCATTTCGGTAAGTATCATAAAATGTAACACATGAATCCCATAATAATTTCAAATCCTAAATCAATGGAAAAAAATAAACATCAATATCATTTCTCTGTTATATTGGTCCTGATATAATCATAGATAACATGATTTTTCTTCAATTCATGCATAACCACGAAATAAAGTCATAATTTACCAAAATAACTGACCATGTACTATGAGTGCTACCTTGAAAAGAAAATTGATTAAATCCATATTTAAATAATTTAAGATGAATGTTTCTTGGATAATTATACTCATAATAAATTCTCTTCCACTGAGTAGATTCTACTAGGTGACATTGTTTCCCATCTTTATTTATGGTATTTTTGATCCATGTTAATTTCCCTCTAGTCTCCTCACTTCCATATAGGAACCTAAACATTGGAATGACTGGAAAGTACCATACAACTTTCATAGGACTAGATTTATCTTTCATGTGTCAAGAAGAACAAAACTTTGGGAATCCTAAAAGTAATTTTTGGCCCTTAAAAACTAGTATACATTCATTCAAGAATGTGTGTATTCTTTTAGATATTATACCCATTGAGCATATCATTTATTTGGCATCACATGTTCATCTTGAAAGCACTTTATCTTCTGGGATCATGTCATTCAAGAGAGAAAGTAGTTCTGTAAAAATAGTGTCACTCCATCTATTTCCTTCTTTAAAATTATACAAACTCAATACATCTTAAAATGATATATTTTTAGTGAAACCAACATACAATAGAATCTTTTCACAAATTTTGAACATCTGAAACAATTTTGGTCAATCACAAAGTTCATCTTCAATAGTCTTTTTCATTTCCTTAACACGGTCATTATCATCATTCAATCTATAATCACATCCTCGATGTGGACTTCTTCATTGTCCACACTTTTCATACATCTATTCTTTATTCATATCCATCATATTTGATTTAGTAAAATTAATTTTTGAGAAAATAAATACCCAAAATATTTTCATTTGGGGACATCATCCATCTATATATCCCTCTTAGAAAATCTAAAGAATGTGAAATAATCGAGAACAAATCTGAATCTATAAAATATAGGTATCATCTAAATTTTTAGTATGTCACCACAACCTACCAAATATAAGAGATCACTTTTATAATACATCCTAAAAAATCTAGTTTTAAATACATTAGAAAAAAACATTATCTATATAGTTTTACAAAATAAGAAGTAACACATAAAAATATGTTAAACCCATTTTTCAAAGATTTTCACTAAATGAAAACAATCACTTGGATAACATTTTTACTCATACAATACCACTTGTTCAAATAACCCTTTTAAAATATGACTTTAAACTATTTCAAAAAAACCCATTTTTGAAATACACATTTCAAAACTCACATAATTTTGGAGTTTCAAACACAAACCATTTTAATTTTTCTCATTTGAGAACACTTTTCAAACTCATTATTTATAATGTATTACAACACATCAAAATAAAAATTTTCCTTTTTTCCCTTCTTTAAAAACCTTTCATAATTTATTTTCAAAAAATTTGAAAAGTAAACCATACAAATAAGGAAGAAAGCTCGCAGAAAAGAACCACTATGTCAAGTCGCACAAACTAGTTCATCAATAATAAACATCAACACATTGGATAAAAATCTAAAATGGTTAGACAAGAATCAATGGTGCTAAATAGGGTATCACACATTTTATAAAAAATAATTTTTTATAAAATTTAAAATGGGTCTTATCTTTTCCAAATATTCTTCAAATTTCAATCCATTTTATCATTTATAAAATCCATCTCAGTCTACTCTTCAAAACAATTTTATCCAAACACCGTCGAAACTCAAATGGGAATTTACACTACCATTTAAATGGCCACTGAAAAACATTCAAAGACACAATAAGTTTCAAAATCCAATTCACATGGTAAAAAAACCATTTTGAAATAATCTATCTCGTTTTTAAATCATAAAAGTTCTAAACACCCATAAAACATTGATATAAAAACTAAACAAGGATAAAAAAAGTGGTTTTAAATAAAGATTGAAATGTTTAACTCACCGCATTAAAAATAAAATAATAATTTATAACATATTAAAACTTTCAAATCACCCAAACTCTTGGTTTGAAATACAATTTAATAGAAGAATAATTTTTAAAACATCGAGCTGGTGATTACCAATGATTTTAAAACCAAATTCATTATTTTAAAAAAATCCATTTAGTAATTTCCCAAAACACTTGTCATCGAAGATAATTCCATAAAAAGGGAAAAAACATTTGGAAAAACACCACTTATCCCTCATGGGCACTCATACGGGCATAATTAAAATAACTAATCACTTTCAAAAACAACAATCATTTTAAGACGAAGAAAATATGACGGAGAAAGAAAAATAAAGGGAAAATGGTATATAATAAATCTATTAAAAATAATTTGGTATGGAAAAGATTGAGAAGGATACATCAAATATAACTTTCATATATCCATAAATGACGCATAATCCCTTTATAAATAGGATGATCCATAGAATGGATTAAGAGTAATAGAAAAACTTAATTTAAATGTTCAACCAATTGTACATAAACATCCCATTTACCATTGGAATCTCCTAAATGTATTTATGTTACAATTTCCCTATGGAAATCATTTATAATAAAAATAAATTAGAGGATACAGGAGTGAATTTTCTAAGAGAGGATTTCATAGTTACTGTTGAATAAAGTCCACCACTAAAACTTCAAGATCCATATATATTTTCTATTCCATGCAATATTAGTGAGCGAAATTTATAGAATTCCATTTTTTATTTATAGGGGGATAACAGGACAATGATACTAAATATTTTTAAGAAAATTAATCCAAATACAGTATATTTTATTATTAACTATTGGACCAGTCCATCGATAATTTCATTGAAATTTAGGATGGTGTATTGATCTTGATATGTAACAAAGAGTATACTTTGATAACATTAACATTTATAGGGATAAAAAAATGAAATCAAATGAAGTTTTTAAATAATAAAAATTCTTTATTCAATAAAAAATGGAGTAAAAACAAATACTAAAAATGGATATTGAAAAACATATGTAAAAAATTTTGAAAATTCTTGAAACGAGGTTGAGGTATGGCTTGTGAATGATGAGTAGTTCTGGATAATTGGTGGCCTAAAAAATTATTCAATGTTCTAGTCAAGAGAATAAAGTAACTCAAAATTAGTGTTAGGAAGTTGTGATAGATGTGTGATGATTAAGAGAGAATTCTGACTCTCAGAATGGAATACAAAAGATCATGTTCATGGGCTATGAAATATGAAAAAGAGGTACATTAGGATTCCACATAGATGGTACATACTGATTGACTAATAAATTGGTTCCAAGATAAATAAAATGTAGACCTAAATAGTGTTCATAATAAAAAATCATCAATAGTTGAAGAAAAAACTCAATGAACCAATTTGTGGAAAAGGTTGCATTTTGAAACATACAATAGAATCAAAAAACAAAATATGGTGATGAAAACGAATAAGAAATTCACTAAATATCCGGTGTTATTTTTGTGTAAATAAAGGACATAAAAAATGTGTTCTATAGAAAATTAGAACTTTATGGATAATGAGAAACAAAAATATATGAGAATAATTTTCTATTCATGATATGTTAACAATAAATATTTCTATTTTTGTGTAGGCTATTCCTATAAAGACTTGTATTTCCAATCTAGGTTATCAATGGATGTACCAAAACAAAAACAATGTGGGAGATCACAAATGTTATAAGTATCATCAAGCATGGTGAAAATGATGAAAATATAGAGGTAAAAACCTTACCAAATATAAAATTTAGTAGGATAAAAACCAGTGATAACAACCTTATCTGCGATGTAGGTGGGAGATACGGTGGAAACGTAGGGAGAAACAGTGATGATGATGATGAAGGAGAAGGAGGTCAGCAGGGTAAGGAGGGAGGGAGGTGGGGCAGGGAGAGACGGTGGAAGTTTGGAGGAGTATTAGTATGGAGGGAGTGTGACTGGGGAAGAGCAATGCATGGAGGAAGCTATGTTTGGAAACAACGACAGCGCAACGGGGCTACAGTAGTGTATTTGTGCGAGAGCATAGAAGTGGTGGTAGTGGGGTTTGGCAAGATCGATGGCTCGGTGTCACTCGGCTTCCATGAGAGCTTGAAGTGTGTAAGAGAAGAAGTTGATTTTTATGGTTCATTTATAAAATCTAGAAATGCTTTTATCAATATTTTTTAGTGATGATAAATAAAAGCCTTTATCATCACTAAAAAAGCAGTGATAAATGGTGTCTTTATGAGTTTTAATATTATAAAACTGATAAAGGCACATTTTTTCAATTCTTTTTTTGTGATGATAAAGGCATATCTTTACCAACACTAAAAAAGAAATAATAATGATATAATGTTAATAATTTCTTTATCTTATTATTTATATATATATAATTTTAAAGATAATAAATATATATTCATTTATTCTTAATTATAACTATAAATAAATATTTATTTATTTATATTTATATATGTAATAAATATATTTATATAATTATATTTTTTTAAATTATAAATATTATAAATATTTATTTAATTATTTATAATTATAAAATTATAATAAATATATTATATTATATTTATAATTAGATATAATAATATATATAATCAATATATTTTTTAAAAATAATTGTAAATAAATATTTATATTCATTATATTCCACTATTGTGGCTTGAGATCGAGATTCTACAGTTATTGTGCTTTTTTATGCCACGTGTGTGGATGCCTCTCCATTGAGCCCCAATGATGCTCAGACTGTTGTTGATGTGGTTGGAGTTCGGATTGCAAATACCTCCATAAACCCTAAGTTCGGTAATTCATCTTGTAAGGATGACTTTGTCGGTGTCTCAAATCCTAGGAGAATGGGAATCTCTTTTGAAGAGATATTATCCAAGAAGGATGGAAATTCCCCAGATCTGATTGTGGATGAATAGAAAATCTCAAAAAATGAGAATGGTATATATTATATCTGAGTTGATCAAGAAGTTTTTCCAGAAAGTCTTGAGCAATGTAAATTTTCATTAAGTGGATGCCTGATCCTCTCTAAAGGAGACAAGACAATTAATGTCGCTATTCTAAAATAGATGCTTGGGTGAATCTAGGGCTTCATAAAATGGAAAATAATCATTATTGGAAATGATATTTTCATTTAATTTTTTACTCTAAAGTGCATCTTTCTGCAACTTGGATATTTAGTTTCTATAATCTTAATCAATGTGGCTTTCGGTTTTCTGCCTGGGAGCTTGGTTTTAATCTTTTTAATCAAAATAATACTAATTCACATATCTTGGTATAAATTCATGAAATCAGTTTGGTTCTCTAGCATCCGTGTATCCTAAATGATGTTTCTCATAGTATAGGGGAACCTCTAAATCTTGATGAGAGTACCATTATAGTTAAATATTGGTATTATGCAAGGGTTTTAGTTGATATTGATCCACTGCATCTAAGGCCAAGTAGTTCCAATCTGGTGGTTAAGGGCTTAAATATTGATGTTGACTTTGTATATGAAGTTTTTATATATTTTTGTGATTTCTGAAAAGTAAATGGTCATCACATTTCATGTTGTAGACATTTCATTGGAATTCAAACGAACAAATTTGCTTCTGCCAAGAAGAAAGATGTTGACAGACTGAAGGTGGGAATTATTCCTTCCTCTAAGAAAGTTGATAATGTTTTAAAGGAGGTGTCTACTCCCTTAGTGGAGGCTTCCTCTCATAAGCCTAAGGATCTCCTCCAAAGGGATGTTTTCATGGTCGGAAAAGAGTGGAACTCCCTGGTTGAAGAGGAAAATGTCCAAGTTGATAAGGAGGATCAGGGAAAACTTCGAGGTCCTGGCTCGTCCAGAAATTCATGTGCTACTATGGTCGGATGCTTCGGTCATGATGACCCTATGAAAGAACATGAGATTATGGGTGAATCGGCACATGATGGAAAATTTGATTTTGAAAGGGTTTTGCAGAGAGAGGTGGATGAGGATATGGTGCACGAGCGACCCCTATCTTGCAAAGGAAAGAGTAATATGGAGTCCCAAGTAATCTCTAAAGTGAAGCGATCTCAATTGGAGGGGGATGAACCGAAAGGGGATTGGCAGAAAACTAATACTTAGAAACAAGGGCGTCATCCAAAAAACCATGGTTAGGGCATGGTAGAGATGGTGGGCATGGCCGTTCTAAGGTACTCACTAAGGAATATATTCAACTCAGGGAGAAGTATTTTGTTCTCTTTAATCATAAGAATTCGCAGTCAGAATGGGAATCTGCTGATGATTCTCCTCATTTGTATTTTCTAATCTGGATGAGGGTTGGCCCAGGTTTGAACCCTCCCATTGTCCTTTTTATGTATTTTATTTTATTTTTAAATAAATTTTGGTAGGAGCAGCTCCGCCTAACTCCTGGACCTTTCTAAGTGTATTTATTTATTTATTTAAATAATTGCAAAATTATAAGAAATATATTTATTACATTTACAATTTTATTAATATATAAAATAAATATATTTATTATAATTTTATAATTATTTAAATACACCTATATTTATCTATAATTATAAATATAAATATATATATTTATATATAAATATTTGTAAATATTTATAAATAAATTTATTTAATTATATATATTTATAACAATATAAGTATAAAAAATATATTTTTTATAATTTTATAATTATTTAAATGAATATATATATTTATTTATAATTAAAAATGTAAATAAATATATATTTATTTTTAATTAGAAAATTATAATGAATATATTTTTTTTATAGTTATAATTATAAATAAATATATATATATAATTACATAATTATAAAATTATAAAAAATAAATTTCTTATATTTATAATTTTATAAATACATATAATTAATATATTTATTATAATTTTACAATTATTTAAATATATCTATATTTATTTATAATTATAATTATAAAAATTTCTATTTGTTTATAAATATTTGTATATATTTATAAATATATTTATTTAATTATATATAATTAAAATTTTATAAGTATAATAAATATATTTATTATAATTTTATAATTATTTAAATATATATATATATATAATTATAGTTTAACTAAATATTTTTATAAATATTTGTATATAATTATATATATATATATATGTATAATTATAATAGATGTATCTATTGTGTGTGTGTGTGTGTATATATATATATATTAAGAATTGGGGGATTCAATTACCTTAAACATACGCACACTATACACATAGGCCTGAAAGGCAGGTCATAGCGCCCCCCCCCCCCCATCCACCCACCCAAGGGATAGCCAGGAACAGTGGGCATGAAGCCCATTATGTGGGTCGAAGGCCCACAAACTAGCTTGAAGGCCCAGTGCAGCGTCATGCCTACATCATTGCTGCATCACCATTTGTCGACTTCATGCCTGCATCACCATCTGTCTATGTCATGCTTATGTCCCCGCCTACCAATAGAAATTAACTCCCACTCAGATTTGAACTGAGGTCTGATGTTGGATTACAGGGAGCCTTTACCACTCAGGTAAGCCCCCAACTACATGTATCTATTGTAATTTTATAATTATTTATATATATTTATATAATTATAATTATAATTATAAATAATTATATTCAAAAAGTGTTTATATATAATTAAAAAATAATAATTATAAATATAATAAATATAGTTAGTGAAATTTTGAAGAGAATGAGGAGCTCTCAGAGATGGACCTTGGTGATGAACCCTAAATGATGATCGAGGATAGATTCCCCACCCCCCACCCCCCTTCCTAGAGGTGGGAGGGGGGAGGATGTGTTGGTTCCACCACCTCCAGTTACACGGGCGGCGTTTGTACCCTTCTCTAACCCTAGATTTCTCCCTGAGTTCCCATTGATATATTTAAGCATGAAGGTTCCAGATCTTCATCTTGGGGATCCTCATCTCTTGATTTCATTGTGTGAATTTTCTGAGGCTTCGAGTGTCTTAGATTTGACCCTGGTGGCTCACTTCAATCATTGAAGGACTTCGGTTGATGAATTTGACCACTTCGTGTTTAGTAACTGGGATTTTCAAGATCACGTGGTTGTAGGATTGATCGATAACGTCATCTGAGGATATGTTTTTCTTCAGAGGATTATTTAATTTGTGCATGGTCTAGAGATCCTTGAAGATGCAATGAAAGAAATTTCTTTCTTCTTCGATGGTCGTTTGATCTTTGTATGAATCGGGACTCACCTTCTGTTGTGACCTGGTTAAGCCTTCCACACCTTCCATTATCATTTCAAAATCCAGAAATAATTCGTATGTTGGGGAATTTTGTGGGTCAATTATTTTATTCTGATTCCCGCACTTCTTCTGTGATTCATCCAATTAATTCATGCTTCTATGTTGCGGTGGATGTTTCGAAGTCTCCAGTTGAATGGATATGGATTACGATTAGTGAGGAATTCCGATGGAGGAAAACTGTTTTCTTTGATTAATGGGTTGATTACTTCCCTACCTGCCACTGATTGGGTCATCTGGATGATAAGTGTCACAGTGAAGCCAAGATTTCTACTCTGGTGAAGAGTATTAGTAAGGTCTCTGGTCAGGGGTTGAAGCTCGTTGATTCTGATAAGTCTAACAATAGATTGGGTGGCTCGATTTTGGGAAAACAGATGTGGGTACCTTCTAATGTCACAGTTACTACAGTGTTTGATAGGCTGAAGCATGACCTTATCATGGGGGCCAGTTTGAATCTTGCTGCTATGGATGCAGCTGATCCTAGAGGTAGTACTGGACATAGAGGCAATAATTGAGTGGTAGGTCTTATAGGGGATGCACCTAACCATGGGGAAAGTGTATCTGAGTAGTGTTTTGTTTGCAGGGAAGATTTTGGATTGATCCAAAATGATGATGTTGGGCCTAAGGAGGGTGATATGCACTTGAATTCAGTCTGTGGTGGGAAAACCAATGAAGAAACTCTTCTTTGTTTTAATGTTAACGAGACTAATTTGCAGCTAAAATCCATTGGTGGATTGAGGATTGCAATTGCTACTTGTAACTGATTTCAAGAGCTAGAGCATGATGAGATCTATCATGTGGAAGAGAGTTCTCAAATGAAATAAGGTAACAATATGCAGCTTGTTTTATAGGGTGCAATGCGGAAGGAGTTGAATGTTGGTCATGAGTTAGTGGAGAATCCACAATGTTTGGCCATGATTGATTCTAACAGGCGATATGAGTAGGACCGGAGGGTGATTTATAGTTACCAAGCTGTAATTGTCCCTAGAAAATGGGGGGATGTCTCGGATAGTGACCAGGAAAATCATAGTGATAAGATAAGTCATTCCTTTAGTGATGTTGTCAAGGGAGGGAAGAAAATGTCTGGAAATGAAGAGTCTTTCACAACAAATAGAAGTTCGAGGAAAGGCTACTCTGATTTTTCGAAGTCGATGTCCATTAGGTCCTCTATCAAGCAATCTTCGAAGGAGTTGATATATTTGGGGAAATTTAACCTTAGAAGGAAATATTCCAAGATCCTAAAGCACTATTAAATCTCATAATGGGAATTGGATACTATGGAGGAAGTGTTCTATCATGGATGTGTTGATGGGTATCACTTTTATGAAATTTAATCATCTTTTCTAGTTTTTTGTGCATGCTTGCTGTACTTTTCTTTTATCTTAATAAATGGTCAGCGGCTTGCCTCTAACTAATGTTTTCTGGTAAATATATTTATTATAATTTTATAAGTATTCATGATAACATAATATATTCTTGGGTATAACATGAATGAATCATATACCTATTAAAGTATAGATCCTAAAAAACGATTCAACACATATATGGAAAACATGAACAACAATAAGGGTGCAATGTATAAATGAACATTCATGATGAATACATAAAATATTCACATCAATTATACTCACGCATCAATATATTTATTAACCAAATTCATTGGAAACATCTATTTATTTTAATATATAAATATTTATTTATATATTTATTTATATTTAAAATTATATATATATATATATATATTTATTTATTTAAAAATTATTTATATATTTGTAAATAAAATAAATATATTTATTATTTAATAAAATTTATTATAGTATTATAATTAATTAAATATATATTTATTTAATTATAATCTAATAAATACTTTTTTAAAATATTATATATATATTTGAATTACTAAAAAATATATATTAATTATATACATGTGTTTTTTATTTAATGTATATAAATAAACAATATTTTTTAGTATAATTATAATAATTCTATATAACTTAACAATATTTTTTATTAAAAACCATTATCATCACTTTTTTAGCACAGATAAAGGTAGTTTTATCAGCACTTTTAGATAGCACAGATAGAAGCCCCCCTTTTATTAGCATGTTTTTCTTAGCATTGAAAAAGGTCGGCACTGCCCTTGCAATGATCTGTGGTAGTAATAGTTCTGTTGGTATTGGTATAATTTTTATTTGTGCGTTGAGGTCTTGTTCCAAGACATCTAATACCACCGATGTTTCATTATAAGAAATCCAATACCATCAAGGCCTTATTCTAAGACATCTATATAAATGGGTAAGGTCATGGCCAAAACCATATCTTGTTTGTCTCACAAGACCAACCAATGCATCGAGGGGCTTTCTATACTAGGCTCCAACCATCACTTACTAAGTCCAACATATTCATCATATGAAATGGGTGAAACATAATAAAAATACTCATTCATATTAAAATCAAAAATATTAAATGATAAAACTTAACTCAACCAAATAAACATAATCATAAACTATCTAGAAAAACATGGTGAATGGTGTAAAAATATGGGATCCATAATCAAAAAGACCTTAAACCATCCATATAAAGAATAAAGACGTTATAAATACAGCATATTCTCAATGAATCATAAGTATATTAAAGGTTTTATTTCATTTATAAATATAAATACCAAAAATTTATTTAAAAACTTTCTTGAGGGAAATATACTTTTTAGTTTGAAAATCAGAAAACATTTTGAAAGAACATTCATTGAAAATCCCTTTTAAAAACTAAGGATTTCAAGAATATTAAGAAAATTATTTTCTTTAAAAGTATCCTTTTAAAATTTTATGTGAATATTCAGTGAAATGAGGATCACTACATTTCATACAAGTTAAAAAAAGGAACACTCCTTTTACACTGTAAAAAGGTTAGAAAATACCTTATTCAAAAACTGAGAAGAATATTCCTTTCAATAAAATTTTTTAAAAAGTAAAAATGGGTATAATTTTCATTAATAAATAACCATTAAAATTTAAAAATAATTTTGGAAAACATTTTTATAAAACATGGGTTTTCATGAAAACATATTTTCGACCAAAGAGGGAAATGCAGTCAGATTTTCTTAAAAACATTTTATCAATAATTTTAAGTACCAAAGAGTTGAAAATGGAAATATTACTTCAAAAAGTTCCTAAATAACAATAGTATAATAATATATATATTTTTTTTAATAATTAAAAATCAAATAATTACCCCAAGGTAGACTTAAACAAAATCAATCCTAAATAATGATAAGATTTTGAAATAAACTCTTACTAATTTGGTAACTTTTGTATCATAAACCCCATGGAATAAATAACATTAAATGGAACATTAAATACCATGATGATAAATTAATTCCTGATATAATAAAAATCATGTGAATTATATACACCACACAAAATATATAAGTGGTGAATATGATGTATGTGTCACGAAAGAAAAAGTGAGACAGGAAACCCATATCTTATGCTTCCTTTCATGTGAAATGGATTTAACCACTTGTATAGTGGTTTTAAATAAGTTATTAAATTATAAAAGAACCATATTAGTATTTATAATATCATGTATTATCCTTTTATTACATATTATTATCCACTCATTAAAATTCTTTCTTTATTTTCATTATTTTAGGTGTTAACTGTCGTGTTTTCTCATGCGTTTTTTGTCATGAAAGATCCAGTTCTTGTGAATGTCAAATAGTTACATCACTTTAATAATAGTAATAATTAAATAATTATAATATTTATACATATATTATAATTTTAAAAAAAAATAATGAAATATATTTTTTGAGAAATGAAGTATTTTTTTTATCATGGATATAGTAGTCCATACCTATGTATAAGTAATGTTTCCATTTCCCAATGATCATTGTGGAAAAAATTTAAGTAATATATTTTCTTTAAAAAATGATAATAGTATCATATATACCATATTAATTATTTTAATATATATATATATACATTTATATATTATTCATGTCGTATGGGGATAAAAAAAGAGTCACATCGCTTTGTGCAGGCGGTACTCCACACTTACATGAATGATGTTATCTTATTTTACTAAGTGAAAAGGTTATAAATTAAATGATGTATTTTTCGTAAATAAATATAAATATTTCATTAACACAAATATTATGTCATGTAAATAACATATCATCATTATATTTATCCTTATCACCTTCCATTTAAATCGTTAGTGAAAGATGAATCGCATCGCTTCGCGAGACGGCAGTCCATCATACACACATGCGACTTTATCGTATCACCTATGGATGGTAAATTAAAAAAATATTATATGATATAATGAATCCAAAGGATTAATTAGGTTTTAAATATCATATATATACTTTATATCCATCATCGTACCTAACCCTAAAAGGTGGTAATGGAAGAATGAATTGCATCAGTTCACAAGACGTAGTTTGTTGTACACATGAATGATGACTTCATAACCCATTTAATGGAAGTGTACATGGTTTTAGGTCCTGAACTTAACATAACAAAATATTATTATATATAATGCACTTAGGGTATTATATAATCATATTTTAATAATAATTTAAGGAGGTGGAGGAAGAAATAAAATAAAAATTCTCATTGATGAACATTACCTCTCCTTCGGGTATCTTCATTAGGATTGTACTAAATCCTTCCTAGGTTGGATTTAGTCCCAAAATAAGGCTTATGGGATTGATTATTTAAGTTAGGAATTTATTTAGTTAGGGTTTTGTTTAACCAAATGGCCTGAGATGTGAGAATAAGTTAAGGGAGTGAGTCCCCTTTTATAATTGAGGAGGGGTTGCATATTTTAAATACCCAAAGGTATTCACCGTTGGGAGGTCACTCTCACCTAATGTTCATAAAAAAATAGATCAAAAATGTATTTAAGGTACTTTCTGTTTGACAAAAAAATCCACAACACAGAACAAATATATTTTTTATCATGTTATTTTTTAGTCTTTAAGTGTACTCAATTTTACCCTTTTAGTTTTTTTACTATGGTAACTTGTAATTTTTAATTATCAAGGTAATTTATCCTCAAAGACTAAAATAAATATGACAATTATTAGAAAATTTATAACAAATTATAATAAATATGATATCCAATTTGTAAAATAAAAATCCTATGTCTGTGAAAAAATTAATTTTAACACAAGAACCTATAACATGAAAAAACTTCTTTTTAGCCTTAATTAGAGAAATTAATTTTTAACTATTTTCACTAATAATTATGGAAAAATATTAAGTTGAAATTATTAAAAAATATATAAATTATTATTATACCCAATATTTAATCCATTTTACCAAATAAAATTCACAAAATATAAGAAATTTCATTTAAATTTAATCCTGCTAACGTGACAAGAAAGCAAGTTTTAAAAGAGAAAATGTTAAAAAATTTACAAAGATTTTATATCCAAATTTAATAAGAAAATCCATCTAATGAAATAAATTATATTAATTGATAATTAATAGAACTAATTTTACCATAAAAATAATTAAAATTGTAAATTTATTAAATGAAAATGTTGTTTTCTATTAAAATTCATTATTTTCACTATTCATCAAAAAATGAATTTTTTAAAAAAAATAAAATAAATTCACCCAAATAAAATTTTGAAATAATTTTTTAAAAAATTTAATTTATTTTTATAAAATAAATTTTCTAAAAGTGATGAAAATTATTTTTTAATTATGTGGAAAAACATTATTAAACCATCTTTTGGGAAAAAAATCAGGTTTTTAGAAAATATTTCTTTTTCAACTAAATGATTCTTATCTTTATTACAAATAAATAGATAACTAATAAGTGTGTTTAGAATATATATTTTTATAATTTATTTAATCCTATTCATACCCTCCATTAGAACAACTATGAAAATAACTATTAAATAATAATATTATATTATTGTTCGACAAAAATTCGAATTTGTGTGTAATGCAAGCTATAGAACAAACTCATATTTGTGTGTAACATAATATATTAGATAAATTAAGTTTTTTCTAAATGAAATACATTGTACTCTATTGGGGTGTTATATTCTATTCTAGGATAAGTGTTTCGTGTCACATATTCTATTGAATGAAATGTTATTCTTTTAGAATTTCAGGGTCTTACACGAAATGTATCTAAAAATGTATCCCCATATGTGTGTGTGTGTATAAGTTTTTATGTATATATCTAAAAAATAAATTTAAATAAATATTTAGTCATATATATAGATACATAAGACTATCCAGGACCTGAGGTGTGACCAAGGTGTCCACAAATAATAAGAATGATAATGTAAGAGTCACTCATTTAACCAAGGCATCATCCAAAACATCCCTACCAGGAAACATTTCCAAGGCCATAGAAGTATTCGATGTGATAAATAAGTTCTTATTTGAGGTAATTATCCTTTATTTTCTATTAATTCTTAATTTAAATGTTTAAATATGTCCTAATAAGAATGTCCTTTGAGGGTATGGAGGTATTGGAAGTGTCTCGGGATGGTTCGGAGCTCGAAACCAAAGTTTCGGGTGACATGGCATGGAGTGGAGTTAGAGTAAACCGTGTGAAGTTTTCCACATGGCCATGTATCCAGGTATAAATTTTTTACAGTGAGGTATTTCATGGTTTGTGCACGCTTGGTCAAACCATGTCGCTAAATCGTGTGATGTATTTCTTCTAAAAGCTTACTGATAATGGTTGGCACATGATTTTTCCAACCCTGATCCCAAACTGTGAATCCCTATAATTTTGAGAATAATTACAAAAAATTACATCTTTAATCTATTAAATTACCCCTAATTTATATTTTAATTCATTGGATATAACCCTATTATTTTTTATATCTCCCTTGGTGACTACTCTAGTATTTGATCATCCTCCTTTGCCCAATGTATGATTCAAGAACTATATATCTCGTTGGACTTGTATTATTTAGTAATCGATTCATTTTTAGTTATTATTAATTTTATTTGGTTTCATATTTACAATTTAAGTTCAATATAATATTCCATATTCCTAGGTTTTTCTTGTTCTTCATTTTTCTCCAAATCTGATTCGAATTGGGATCTAATACTAGACTATCTATCCACTATAGACATGTGGTAGGTGGACTTATTCCTTTCATTAAAATTCAAAGTCTTTAGATGTTTTCATTGTTCTGTGCAACTAATTATTGGAGTGTTTCCCTTGAAATGATTTTAATTACATAAATTGAATTGATAGTTATATCCAATTCAATTAAAGAGGCCCATTAATGAATGGTTATAGGTTGATTACCTTGACTTAAAACCACCCCATAGGTGTGTTATGTATTTAAATGGACCATTTTTTATGTAATATAAATTCGGACCCATTGAGTTGTTCCCTTTTACCCCTTTTAAATAGATGATTTATGTTTAATTTTCAATTGTATTTGGAATGAGTTATAATTTGATTTTTGAAATCAACTTTCTGAATTGTATCATGGGAAGGGAAGAAATGACCATAACCATTGGCCCATACCATGTATGTCTTGTTTAATCTTGAATTTCCTTTCTAAAATGAAATTTCCATGTGAGTAATTTAACAAAATTTATTCTAAGATTGATAAATGCATTGAGACACCATCTGTGGTGAGTTTCAAATGTAAGGTTCTTGGTTTTGACCTTGAAATCGTTAAATGGTATCAATTAAATTGTATTGAATTGGTTAAATACTTATATTCCTTGAGGACGCATTATTTCAATGAAAAATTCCATGGAAGGAATAAATTGTCTTGAACCTCTCCTATTTCTGAGTAACACTTGGACTCCCTAACAGGCTGTAAAGGATGGACTCTGAGGTTAGACTAACATATACCAAGTGATACATAGATTCATATGAGAATGCTATGGATAGACACATAGAGAATTTTTTTATATTATCATGGGCGATACTTGGGATCCCTTAGTGGACCGCCAGGGATGGACTCGAATGGATGGGATTTTATACAACCCCTAGGGAGATACTTAGGTTTTTGGGAGGTTCTTCATAGATGGGATTATAGGGTGTTGGTTTATATTTCACTTGGAGCAATACCTGGATTCCAACTTAGAAACATCATGAATAGGCATAGGTTCAAAATTGAATATTGAATGAAATAGTTTATATGATGTGTCTACCAATCCAAATCGCAAACTTTGATTCGATCTTGTTATACTTCATGGATGGTCTATTTAGGCATCCTTGATCAAGTTATCATGGTGGCGTCGGGCTACGTGCTAGATCTAGAGACTTAATATTTAAATGAGAATGAAGGTTTAATTAATAATTATTACAAATGAAATAGGTCTAGCTATAAAATCTGAGACTCGCCTTTTAAATGAAATTGTTTTATATGAGAACATGAACTTATAAGATGTTTACTTTTGAGTTCTTTCTTTACTTGTTATATTTTTTCAGCACACTATTGTTGTATATAATCCCTGACCAAATGGTATAAACCATGGGTGGTTGCCTATTGGGAATATGTCTCATAACCAGTTTGGGATTACTTGGGCCCCCAAATAGATTACATGTATTGATAATGGAAATCACCCTATAACAGGTTCTTGATTGTGACTTAGAAGCAGAGGATCATGGGATCAATCAGAGGCTTGTGATGCACATTGAGATAATTTTGGAATTTTTTTCCTTTTGTTACATGTATTTTATATCTACCTTGTGTATATGTTTTGGATAATTTATTGGATACATATAACATGTATTATCATTTGTTATATGATATTCTATCAAGAATTTTTTTATATTCGGTCTTTCACTATTTATTATATGTTTGAATGATTTACTCTTTCTGCTACTTTATTGTTATTTTATTTTGGTTGTGCTACACTATAGTAATGAGGGAATAGTCTCTCTATAGACACACCCAGTCCCTCACTTCTAGTTGATATCCTCTAGCATTTGGGTAGATACACTTAAGGTCATGTGGCCAACCGGGCTCGGGGTACTGTTGAGTGGCATCTGAGTCTAGGATTTTACAAAGTGGTATTATAAGAGGTTTGATTTATTATTTTGTGACAATAAAAATGGATAGGAAGAAAATTTAATTTGGTAATGATTTATTCATGAGATTAGCTACCTCATGTATAGAAAAAAATCCAAATTACCTCAAATTAAATTGTTATTTTATGGATTTTTACTATTATGGTTGATTTGATTCCACCATTGGGTGATGCACTAGAATTGTGATGTTATTATTAATGTGATTATGGGTTTTATTTTTTTTTTGATCCAATGAGATGAGGGTATTCCATTCCTGTAACATGTTAGGAACTATACAAGAATCACATGTCATGCATTATTCCATGCCATTTAGGTTGCATTAATTATTTCATGTTGTTGTGATAGGTCTCATGATAGTTATAACTATTGTTGTGATTGGCATACCAAAATGTGTTATGGTGTGGATTAGGT
The DNA here is from genome assembly GCA_963277665.1 of Viscum album. Classification (NCBI taxonomy): domain Eukaryota; kingdom Viridiplantae; phylum Streptophyta; class Magnoliopsida; order Santalales; family Viscaceae; genus Viscum; species Viscum album. The sequence goes on from OY728127.1 coordinate 1,804,819,303, forward strand.
GGTGTCAGACTTTGATTCCTAAGGAGTATGGGCCCTCATGGTATGGAATTTGGATAACCATTAGTTCAACATTTTAAAATGAATTGATATATAAGTGTGAAATGATAATTAATTATAATAAAAACGAATATGTGAATTCGAGTGAGAATTTAATATAAATTAAATATGTTTATATTAGAGAAATTGATCAGGAAATGACATTAGTAGTGTGAAGTAGGTAGTATCTGTTGCTTATATATGATATGTATGATGCTCAAACCTAACTTATGGAGCATGAAGAGGGGTGAGTTCTTATATAAGAAGGCATGTACCTATCCTACTTTAGTATCTATAATTTTGAGTTGTGAACTTTGATAATGTTCTTGATCTAAGCCATGCACTTGGAATTTGTAGAGGTATGCCACCATGACTTCCTCCAGTCATATGCCAGGAGGGTGGGAAAGACCATAATCTGAAGGTGGTGGTCCTTAGGCTACTAGTGGAACCTCCAATAGTTCTAGTTGTGGAACCAGTTGATGTACCAGATAGAGATGATGAGGCACAGTTACGAGAATGATTTATGGGTCCATGTAGACCATTCAAGCAGTACCATGACCTACCTAACTATGGAATAGTTGACATTTGAGTTCCAGTATTATTACTTGCCCATGTTTTGGGGGGATGGGGGACCAAAGGCTATGAAATCAGGGCTAGAAGCCATGCTTGGAATGGGTTGGTTAGTCTCACAATTGAAACAACCATTCCAAAAATAGGGAGATCATATTGGATATACTAAGAGGGCGTTAATTATATTCTAATCTCAAAAGGTTCCACTTATAGATGTATTGGATTGACTTCCAATGTCACATCATCTTAGATATAGGATTATCAATTGACACAGAGAATGTGACAGCCATAGTTTCCAAGGATCAGTGCAGGAACATATTTGTGGTTCATAGTTTCATGGGGTTGGATGTTTACTCAAGGCAATTTATACAGGACTACTCACACATAGTAGTACTCTATAAGGAATTTAATAAGAAGTGTGTGAAGTTTTCATGGTCATATTCCAATGATATGTCCTTTTAGGATCTAAAAGGTAGATTGAATTCAACTCCAATTCTGATTTTTCTAGAGACATGTAGAAGTTACATAGTGTGTGGAGATGCATTAGGTATTGGGCTAGGATTTGTTCTTATGTAGGGGGATAGATTCATGTCATATGGGTCCTGGTAGTTGAGTCCACATACGATGAATTACCTAAAGAATGATATTGATCTATCTATGGTTTTTTACACATTTCCATGTAAGATACATTACTTATTTTGATAGTTTTCTTTGGTATACACGGACCACAAAATCCTCAAGTACATATTTACACTTCATGATATGAATCTTAGGAATTGGAGGTGTGTTGAATACCTATATTATTTCAACTTTGATCTTGCCAACACACCTGGTAAAGTCAATGTAGTAGCTAATGAACTAAGTAATATGACTTAGATATAGGCAGTTTAGTAGGCCAGTAGTGAGTGGAAAATCATGGATTTTTTCTCAGAGATGCACTCAGAGGTGCACAATAGTTATGGGAAGATTATTCTATCACACTTAGATATTACCTCAACCCTTATGGATAGAGTGTGGATAATATAGATATCAGATTATGAGATCCTAGTCCTATGGTAAATTTTGTTAGGTGAGTACCCTCCTCCTGGTTAGACTATAGGTGAGGATGAGATCTTGTGTGTATATGGTCACATATGTGTTTCTTCAGTCATGTGTGAGGATCTGACCAAAGACTTTCATGATTCATCATTGGAAGTTCACCCTAGAATCACTAAGATGTATTGGGATATAAATCGTTAGAATTGGTGGTTAGGTAAGAAAAGACATGTAGTTGGTTTTGTCGTGAGGTGTTCCACCTATCCGTAGGTGAAGGCGGAACACCAGAGACAATCTAAACCTTTACAACAGTTACCCTTCCCTGAGTGTAAGTGGGTTGACATCGTGATGGATTTCATAAAAGGTTTAATGAGGTCACATAAATGTAATTATGGTGCTTGTGTTGTTTTTTAAAGTCTAGTGAAGATTTTACATTTATTATCGATCAATGAAACCTTCATTATTGATCAGATTGGGAGGTTGTATATTTTTGAGATAGTATGACTTCACGGGGTCCTGTTCATAATAGTTTCAAATAGGGATTCCATGTCTACTTCATGGTTCTATCAAGGTAAAGAGAGTGAAATGGGTATATAGGTTCTTCTGAGAAAAGTGTACCACCCCCAGATAAATGGAATGTCATGCGCATGATTCAGGTGCTTGAGGACATGTTGTGATCAAGTGTCCTAGATTTCAGGGGGCCTTTGGAGAGGCATATGCCCCTAGTTAAGTTCGCATACAATAATATATTTCATGATACTAAACATATGGTTCCTTATTAGTCTTTATATGATAGGCCATGTCGATCACCCCTATGTTGGTTAGATCCAGGAGACACAGTTATGTTAGGACCTCATCTTGTTCAAGAGACCACAAAGTAGGTGCAGTTTATTTGGAAGTGGATGGATACTATGTAGTATTTTTAGAAATCTTATGTTAATTGCCTCAGATGACCTATAGAGTTCATGGTATGGGATAAGTTTTACTTTTGTTTTTCACTTAGTTTGGGACATATGATGATCAATAGGTAGGGTATGATTTCAATCTGTTATGTTGATCCATTTGAAATTATGGAGAGACTCAGGCTGGTAGCATATCGGTTGTAGTTACCTCAGAGGTATCAATACTTAATTTATTTCTTATATATATCTCAGTTATAACTCTCTTATTCATACTCATCTCATTCCATTCATCCTAAGGATATTGAGTTACAGGTAGATGCATCCTTCGAGGAGAATCTGATACATGTTGTGGATCATAACATGAAGGTTATCTAAGGATGGTTAATTGCTTTAGTTTGGGTGTTATGGTAGCATGGATGAGTACAATATGATACTTGGGAGTAGGGTATGGATGTATGATCGTAGTGGTCGGATTTATTCATAGATCATGCTTCACCACCATTGGAAGGCCAATTCATGGATAAACTACTGTAAGGGGAATTTTGTAAGAACCTGGTTCTTCTTTGAGATTTGAATCCTTTATTTTACATCAATTCTTATTTTAAATGTTTAAATATCACCAAATATTAATTCCCTTTTAGGTTAGGGAGGTGTTGGGAGCGTATGTAGTTGGTTCAGAGCCCAGAATCCAAGTTTGGGTTGAAATGGTCTGGTGCACAATTAGAGTAAACCATGAAAATTGGTCCACGTGTTCATGCGGAAAGGTCTGTATTTTTTACTATGTGTTTTTGCATTTTTTTTAACATGGTAAGTCAAACCATTCATCTAGACCATGTTATTGTGCATGGTTGGCACATGGTTTGACAAAACGTACACCCAAAATGTGCAGCCCTATAATTTTGGGAAAAATTACAAAAAAGATCAACTTTAATATATTAATTGAATCCCAATTTCTATATTAATTAAACAGATATAATCCACTCCTTTTTTATGCCTCCCTTGTTGAATACTATAGGATTTGATCCTCTGCCTATATTTGGTGTCTGATTCAAGAACTGTATGTCTCATTGGATCTGTATCGGTGAGTACTCAATTCCTTTTTAGCTATTCTTTGTTTTATTTGGTAACGATAGTGAAATTTAGGTACAAGATAATATTATATATTATTAAGTTCTTCACTTTTTCTTCATTTTTCAAATAATATGATTCAATTCAGTAGATGATACTGGATGAGGTATCCACTATGAACTACGGTATGTGGTCTCATGAATTTTGTTAAAAGTTGAAGTGTTTATATATTTCCATTGTGTCATGCACCCAATTCTTGGAGTGTGTCCCTTGAAATGAGTTTAGTTACTTAAATTGAATTGATAGGTAGATCCTATTGAATTAAATTGTCTTGTTAATGAATGATTATATGGTGTTAACGTTGATTTGAAACCACCCCTTGGGTGTGTTATGTCTTTAAATGGTCCATTTTTTATAGAATATAAAATTAACACCCATGAGGTGTTCCCTTTTACCCATTATTAAGGTATGTTTAATGTTTAATTTCCTATTTTAATTGGAATGAGTAATAATTATATTTATGATATAAATTTTAATTGAATTTTTTAATGTAAAGGTATGAAATGACCATGACTCTAGGCCCTTGACTTATATGGACTTTTTAAGATTGAATTTATTTTTTAAAAATAAATTCACATGTGATTAATTTAATGGAAGGACTTATAAGCTTGGAAAATGCTTTTATCCACCTTATGAGGTGAGTTTCCAATGTAATGTTCTTGGTTTTGACCTTGAAATAGATAAATGATATTAATTAAATGGTATTGAAATGGTTAAATTCTTATATACCTTGGGTGAAACATAGATTTAGTGATGAATTCCATGGATGAACTCAATTGGATGGAACCTTTCCAATGCCTAAGTGATACTTGGATTCCCTTGAGGGATTCCAAGGAAGGATGAAAAGGTTTAACTAACATATGTTGAGTGATACATGGATTCATATGGGAATTTCATGTAAATAATCAAATGGAATTTGTTTATATCACCATGGATGATTTTTGTGATCTGTTAGTAGACTAAAAAGTAAAAACTCAAATGGATGGGATTTTATACCATAGCTAGAGTGATACCTGGGTTCTTGAGTGGTTCAACATGGATAGCCTTGTAGGGTGTCGATTTATATTACACCTGAAGTGATACCTGTATTACAATTTATTAATTTCATAGATGGACTTAGGTTTTAAATTGAATATTGAATGAAATGGTTTATATGACGCATCTTCCAAGCCAAAGGACAAGCTTGGATTCGCCCTTATTATACTTTATGGATGGCTAGTTTTGTATCCTTGATCATGTTATCATGTATGAAGTTGGGATACATGTCAAGTCTTGAGACTTAATATTTAAATTAAAATTAATTTTTATTTTTTTAGTCTTATAAATGGCATAGGCCTAGATATTAAATTAGAGACTTACTTTTTAATTGAAATTGATTAAATGAAATGGTCATATATGAGTACCTAAAGTTATAGGAAATTTAATTTTGAGTATTTACTTGGATTTTTATATTTATCCTACTCAATATTTTTATATATATTCATTGAATCGATGTAATAGACCTTGGGTTGTTGCCTACTAGGATTATGTCTCACACCATGCTCAGGCTGCCTTGGGAACCCCAACAGATTATCTGATTACAAGTTTTGATAGGGGAAAGTTCTTTACTACCAGTTTGGGAGAAATGGTGCCTGAGACCGAGTTGAGGCTCATGATCCTAGCTGGCATAATTTTTGAAATTTTTGTCCTTTTGTTACATGTATTGTAAATCTTCCTTGTGTACAAGTTTTGGATGATTTATTAGTTACATATGAAATGTATCGTCATTTTTTATATAATATTCCATCTTGAATTTTTTGTACATTCAGTATTCCTTTGTTTATTATCTTTATGAATGATTTAATAGTTTTTCTACTTTACTATTATTCTATTTCCATTATTCCACACTCTGATGATGAGGGAATAGTCTCACCGTAAACACACCATGGCCCTCACACTTAGTCGGCATCCACTAGCATTTGTGGAGATTTTCTTGAGGCCATGTGTCCAACTGGGCTCGAGACACTCTTGAGTGGCATCCAGGTCTGGTATGTTATATTATAGTTGTATAGGACTCACAATAAACACATTTCATCCAGCTATAATGGTGATTAAGAAAGTAATAAAATCTCATTTTTCCAATGAGACTATTCATGGACTTCCTACTTGGGAATCCATGTATCGCTCAAGGCATAATGTAAAACATTTCACCAGTGATCCAATCTATGGAGTTTCACATAAAGAACCTAGGTATTTCTCCATGGTCAATTATATTTCATTTAACTAATTATCTAGTAAAAGTTGATCCATGTAAGGAACCCAGTTGTCTCCCATGGTGTAACATAATTCATTTAACCTCTAAGTTAGTTCAAGGATTTAGTATAAGGAACACAAGTTTCATTCAAGGTTTATGTAGTCTCAATCATCTGATGAGTCCATCCAAGTAATTCTACATAAGGAACCCAAGTATCAATCAAGGCATACATATAATCTCAATCAGCATATGATCATATCCATGTCATTCCATGTAAGGAACCTGAGAATTTCTCAAGGAATAAATAATTCATTAAAACTATGTTCCCATCAAAGTAATTAGGTTTAAGAAACTATATTATCATTCTAGGTATAAATAAAAAGTTGGAAAATTTCATTAAATTACTAATTACTTTCCATGCAAGCATACATGACACTATTCACTAAACATGTGTGATGACACAAGAATTAAATTTACAAATTGATATGGTCCAAGTGTAGATCATTTTCGACAATATAGAGACATGGTTTTTTCCTTTTAATACTTTAAAATATTTCTATATATATATATATATATATCCAAATATTAGTGCTGACATGACCAGCAATTCTGCGACCCAGTTTTCCTGGAATTAATTTTGCAAAAACATTAAATATATTTTATATTTTTTACACAAAACTACCTGAATAAAATAGGATAAATATTAAATGATTGCTCAGATCAGATATCTAATACCGCGATTGTGTCCATAATACGGTGATTACACTAGGCCTGACATAAAATGAGTTATCGTGGTACATTCGGACCCCACACTCATTGGCAATGCAGTTAAGTGGATTAATTGATTATTAAATTAATTAATTAATTCCTTTTGACTTAAATTAATATTATAAATATATAATTATGGAAACCTCTATAGGGTTAGCCTTATAATTTCTACAAATTTTGACAAGATCTCCCCTTCTTCCTTTCTCTAGATGATCATCCTAGTTGGAAAAAGAACTTTGGATAAGATCATATCAAGATGAAAAAAACGTAGAAGCTCCTTCCAAATATTTAGAAAATTCTTTTTTCATCATTGATTGATTCAAAACAAAGGTAGGACTCATTAATTGGCTTTTTTATACTCTTTTGATAAAAAGGTTGATAAGATCCATCTTCTTCATTAGATCTTCACCAATTTCAACCTATGCATGTGCCCACAAAAAAATTACTTTTTTATTCAGTTGTTTTATAATGTGGAAGCATCGTTCTTGATCGGTTGTCCAAGAATGATTTTCCATGATCAATTAGACTTTGTTATTGTGCTTTTCCCTTTTGATTCTTCTCATTCTTCACCGCTTGGAACCCCATGGTCCTAATTCAACAATTTTTATTCAGTTCCACGCCTAATTGGACTCTCTAATTCATGGTGAATAAACAAAACATGAGAGGAATGATGAATATAGCAAATATCTAGAATATTTGTGAGGCGAGGATGGATGATTTTATGATCGATGGATGAATAATTGTCAAATTGAGGTATAAAACCATGACATAAAAATGTGAAACCCTCCCAAATATTCGGAGCTGATTTCTAGTGAAAGTTATCCAGAAACTCAAGATATAGTTTAGTTCCACAAGTTTCAGGTCATATTTAGGCAATATAAACAATGAAATGAAGAAAAATAGCCATATCTATCAGATGGATCATGGACCTGACTTTCTAAAGAAAACCTTACTACAAGTTGTATAGTAGGAAGAGCATAGGGTGTGTAACCCCCCCCCCCCAATGGTAGGGACTATGGTTTAGAAGAAATTAATGATGAAATGATGTATTTCCAATCATACAAACTTTGTACCCCCATAATGGTTGCACAACCTTTGTGATGGGTGACATGGACGGGAACCCATGTGGAGGTACAAAGGGTCAAGTACACACCCATGTACTCTAATACATGGACAAGGTGAGAACCACATGGCCCTAGTCCCAACTAGCCAAGACACACCATGTAGTTCACCTACACAGCATGTACAAATACATGGATAGGAACTCGTGTGCCATCCATGGAAATTGAGAAGTTCTAATGTGGGGACACACTCCATGTGTATTCCCTCACATGTCATGTACCCCCTTAGTTTCTTTGAGTAAAATTCAGAGTTCCTTATCTACATTATTTGGACTCAGATTTTGGCTCGTGGGTAGCCTATCCTGATGGTTTTTCTGCGTAGGATGTAATGGTTCCATTAGTTGTTAATTTTGATATATTATGTGAAATATTCTAGACATGAAAACTTATAAGGCAACCCCAATGATGGAAGTGATGAGGAAGGATCTCCATATGTATACTACCTCAGTGGAACCCTACATCTAAGTTGGATAAGGGTCTTTGATGTATTCTAGTGAAGAAACATCCAGACGGACTAGGAATGGTTTCTCTACAGACTCTTGAGTGGAACCCTTTATCAGGGATGGGCATGGGTCATCAACCACCTGAGTGGAACCTTCTTGTGCTATCACAGAATGGGTCCTTGATGACTTAGAGTAGAACCATCCAGCTAGGTTGGGCATGGGTCCTCAACCATCAAAGTGGAACCCTCTAGCTGGGTTGGGCATGGGTCCCCTATTGACTTCCATAATGGAACCCTCCTGTTGTGCCAGGTTAGGGGTTCTCTACCTAGATATTGTGTAACCTTGATTGTGTGGAATAGTGATGAGACATGGTTTCACATGAATTTGTACTCAAAAAAATAGTGATGCTTTCCCCACTAAGATGTGTTTTTGAGATGTGACCTAAAACTATGTGGATGAGTCATTGCCCCAAAATAGGATAGTATCAAGGTGTGTTGAATGATTTATTTAAACTTGTGTGTTCAGGGAAGACGTGTGGGATGTTGGGTATCATTGATGGAATTCTGGAACTATTGGCTACTCTTATTAATAGGTTGAGCTATGAGATGGATATCCCCTTACTCTCTCATTTGGGCTTAACTAACTAAGAATATATATATATACTTCTTCTATATCCACTTCATTGATTTAGACACTCTCCTTATAGGAGAGGCAATGATGCATGGGGTATTTCACATGACTTCCATGTCAAAATTATAGTGTTTGGATGTGTCTACTCTCCTACTATATGTGGTCAAGGCTCAATGGGTAGTTCATCTACTCATTGTGTTTATCCCCTTGTGATTGTATGAGCTTACTTTCACTATTGTTGGGTTGAGTTATGCTATTTAATTGTACCTTTTGTATCTAATATCTTTATCTTCTCTTTTATCTCTTACTCCCCCCCCCCCTCATCTTTTTGAGGAATTCTACTAGGTATGTTTATACTCACCCTCAGATGTGATTTTCCCTTAGATTTCATCTCTTATGCATACAATAGATATGATAACTATGAATTGATATGATCTTGGGTATATAGGGTGCCTATACCATGTATAAAGGTTGTAAACTGGGATTTAGGAGCTAGACACTCTAAACTATCTACTTTTTTAGTTTTTTGTTTGGTTGTGAAACATTTCTATTTGGATGTGTATTTTTTGCCTCTAATTTCGAGTATACACTACCCTACTTTTTCACTTTCTAAAGGTTCATGCATGGTTGTTAAATTCTATGAAGTTTTCCATCATTTCTTCTTTACCTCTACACATTTGTATTGAGTTGGGTTTTTTCATTTGTATAGGTACTTAGGAAAAGGTCTCCCCATGTTAATTATGCCTTCATAACTTGTCTCCACCCCATTGGCCTATGGAGATGATATTGTAGTAGTTGCACCTCAAACACCAACATGGGTTGGGTTGCCACATATTGGTATTAGATAAATTTTATTCCCAAAGATATTTTTCATACATATCCCTTTTAGTGGATTGGTTGGGTTTAGGTAATTTGTGTTGTGGTGTCTCAAGTGCAGATATTAGGCTAGATAATCCAGTGATGGTGTGACAGCCAAGGTATCCATTCACCAGGAATTCGACTACCTACTTTTCCACTCAGCATATCGAGATATTTGTTGTGGGGATTAATGGTACATGCATCATATATTATTGATTGTTTGACTATACTTCATGATTCATATCCCCATTATTGTTGATAAATATATACATTCATTTGACTGTGGTACTCTTTGATAATTTTCATGATTCCTCCATGATGTCAACCATCTAAGATACTAGCTCTGATTCATGATGATGATCCTATGAGAGATGGGGCCTAAGTTTAGCATACATCATGTGACTCCCTTCCTCTATGTGGTCAGGTAACAGCACCTCCACCTATTGAGTAGTATATCATCCCAACAGAGCTGGTTGAGAACATGAACAGGGCTTATCCCACTCTGTAAGTTCCGACGTCATATACCGATGAGGTTCCATGATGACCCAGATCCTCAAGCAGCAGAGCATTGGATAGAGTCAGTGGTATGTATCTTCAGGCTTGTTCGTACCCCAATAGATAAAGTGGTGGCTTTGGCAGCCAGCCTTTTCTATAGAATATCTGGGTGTCGGTAGATCCTGGTTACGCAATTGCATGGTGAGTCGACACTCTCAAGGGATAATTTCCATCAGCTTTTTCATGAAGATTACTACCCCTCATTCTTACACTTAGTCCAGATCTAGGAGGTTTTTGGTGGACTTATCCTAAATCATAGCCCCTTTGAACACCCTCATGTGGAAAGGGAAACAATTCACCTGGTCTAAGAAGTGACAGAGGGCCTTTAAGGAGTTGAGGTAGAGGCTGAAAAGTCCTCTAGTGTTGAGACTACCAGAGGAATGTGTTGACCTATTAGTGCATTTTAATTCCTAAAGAGCAGGGATTGGTTGCATGTTAACGTATTGGAAAGTGGTTATCACATACGGGTCAAAGTATCTGATACCCCAGGAGTAGAACTATGTGACTCATCACCTAGATATGTTAGCGGGGATGTAGAGGCATAACCTTTTGTTAGAGAGATTTATGGTTTACTCAGACCACCATAATATTAGGTACATCTTCCTGCAGAGAGACCAGAACCTGAGATAGTGACACTTGTTGGATTTCATGTAAGACTATGACTTAGATATAGTCTATACACTAGGAAAGGGCAACATTTTAGCATATTCCATTAATAGAAAGTCCCAAGCTCACTTAGTGTAGTGAGATTTAGAGCAGTTATCTTCCCTACAGCTAACTCTAGTGGAGCAAGAGGGTATGACTTTCCAGAGTCAATAGTGTTGAATCCTTCACTCCTAGAGCATGTAAGAGAGTCCCAACTTGGTAAAATCGATGGTGTGGTCTTATGTGATCAAATATCCACATAAAACTCATGAAATGGATATTTTGAAGGAGGAAATCATGTAATCTTCTTCCATGGGTGAACAGTGGTTCCATTCATGTTGCGGGAGGAGGTGAAGCAGAAGTTCCACATGTCTCCCCAAGTTGTACATATTGGTGTTGGGAATATGTACATAGACCTTAATCAGTAGTTTTTGTGGTCCAGCATGAGATAATGTGTATCTTAGTTCATCCCTTAGCGTCTCACCTATCATCAAGTGAAAGATGTTCACCGAGTTCCAGTAGGTTTGTTATCGCCCCTTGAGATCCTGGATTGGAAAAGGGATGAAATAACCATTGACTTTGTCCCAAGTATTCCATGTATAAAAAAGATCCATGACGCCATCTCGCTGATAGTTGACCAACTCACGGAGTCTCTACACTTCCTTTCCATTATAGAGTAGAGTTTGGTAGAGGGTTTTAATAATTAATATGTACGAGATATCATTATACTTTAAAGGTTACCCTTAATGATTTTATCAGGTCATGATCCATGATTTACATCATGATTATACAGAGGCTTGTGGTAGGAATTTGGGACCAAATTGTAGATGAGTACATATTTTTATTCCAATACTGATGGGATGACTGAGTGCACTGTCCAGGTATTGGAGGAAATATTGAGGTATTATATATAATACAATAACTAGAGTGGGGAAGATCACCTTCCATTGGTAGAGTTTGTGTACAATAACATATATCACTCTAACATCGGCATGAAACCTTTTGATTACCTATATGGGATACCCTTAAGGTCACCCTTATACTAAATAGATATTGGAGATTCATCCATTGAGGGCCCAGAGATGGTGTAGGAGACAACAAATAAATTCAATGTCATCCCTGAATGGATGAGGATGACCCAGAGAAAATACAAGTCTAACACAGATCACCGTCATAGGCCATTGTAGTTTTATTAGGGAGAGCATGTTTTATGAGATTCTATGCATGAAAAATAGTGATTAGATTAGGTCAGATAGTAAATATATCCCCAAGGTTCATCAGGTCATTCGAGATAATGTAGAGTGTTGGTGAGGATTCTTACCACCTCACCCTACCCCCACAACTGGATTAGGTGCATGGTTTCTTCCACCTGTCGGAGATGGTAAGATACGTGCATGACCCCATGCACATAATCATCTTGGGTGAGATGGATATCGAGGATGGAACCACCTATGTGAAGAATCTGGCAGTGGTTGAGGATTGGAAGGATGGACCCTTCAAGGATGGACCTTCCCTTTTCTTCGTGTGTTGTGGAAGCATGAAAACATGCAGGAGAGTTCATAATAGCAGGAGATCGAAGTTTGGGTTAAGTATCCTAATCTTTCTTCCTAGTTTTCATTTTCAGAGATGAAAATATTGAAGGATTGAATGATGTGGATAACTATTTCTTCTTCTTGTAATACGTTGAAATATTTCTATATATATTTCTAGTGTTAGGTGTTGGTACAGCGTGCAATTTCGAGGCTCGGTGTGCCTGAAATTAATTTTATAAAAATATTAAATATATTTTATATTCCTTGCATGTAGATTCCTAAATAAAATAGTATAACTCTTAAAAAATAGTTTGTATCAGTTATCTAATACCAAGGTTGAGTCTGAAATGTGGTGTTTACCCAAGTCACGACATAAAATGAGCTGAAGCAGGATGTCCGAACCACTTTCTCATTTTTGGTACGTTTATGTGGATAAATTAATTATTAAATTATTTAATTCATTCATTTTTACCTAAACAAAATATTATAAATATATCATTATGGAAACCTCTCAAGGGTTAGCCTCATAATTTCTAAAATCAATGATAAGAGTTCTTCTTCCTCCAATGAATCTTCTGAGATGATGACGTAACTCTGAATTAGAACAGATCGGGATGTAATGAATACAACAGATCCTTCCAAATCTTTAAAAAATGCATTCTTCATTTGTGAATGATATAAAAATAGGGTATGAATCACCAATTCGGGTTTTTATACTTTTTGATTAAATGATTGAGTAGATCCTTCTTCGTTGGATCTATGCTAATTATAGCCTCTTCAAGTTCCCTCTTATAGAAATTACATTGTCATTCTGTTATTATTTAATTTGGGGGCCTTGTTCTCGATTTATTTTCCAAGAACACTTCGCATTGATCAATTAATCTTTCCTATTTTTCTTTTACCCCTTTATTCTTTTCATTCTTCAATGGTTGGATCCCCGCGGCCCCGGTTCAACAATTTTTAGGAGGTACTAAGCCAGATCGAACCACAGATTTCATGGAGAGTCAAAAAAACAAGATCATAATGATGAATCAATCATATTTATGGAATTTTTGTGAGGTGATAATGACTTATTTGATGATCAGTGGATGAATCATGTTCTAAAGGAGTTGTGGTGGCATACAGAACAAATGTGAAGCCCTCCCGAAGAACAAGAGTCGATTTTAGGTGAATAAGGACCAGAAATGCTTGATCTATTTTAGATCCACATGTATTGGGTGATTTATAGTATATATATATGGTTAAATGAAATGGAATGGCCAGATATATCTCAAAAATCATATACCTGACATTCTGCAGAAAACCCGACTACATGTTGTGTAGTTGGAAGAACACAAGGTGTGTTTCCCCCCATCTACAGAAGCAGGTAGAGTTTTGAAGAATTTAAGGATGACATGACATGTATCTTGTCCTACATTCCATATACCCCTACCATATTTGACATCCCATGTGATGGGTCAAATGGATGGGAACCTATGTGGAGATACATGGGGTTCAGTACATGTAAGTGTACTCAGGTACACAGACATGACGAGCAGCCCATGGACCTAGACCAGGTTATCCAGGAAAGGCCATGTAGTCCACCTACATGATGTGTACACCTGCACTAATAAGAACCCATGTGCTAACCAGGGATATAGTTGGGATGTGAAGTGGGGCCACATGTTGTGTAGGTCCCCTCACATGTTAAGTAACCCATTATTTCCTTTGAGTAAAATTTTGTTCTTTGTATCTCTCTTTTTCTACTTGGATTTTGTCTTACAATTATTTTATATGATTTTTTTTCCAAAAAAAAACAAAATGTTTCTATTGGTTTTGGATTTCGATATAAGATGTAAAACTTTCCAAGCATGAAACCTTCTAAGGTGTCCGTGATGATGGCAGTTATTAGGAAGGATCAGGAGATATAGACTTCTCTAGTGGAACCCTCCAACTGGGCCCATGGATCATTGATGGATTCTAGAGTGGAACCATCAATCCATGTTGGGAATGGGTCCTCTACAGACATTGTAGTGGAACCCTCTATTTGGGTTGGACATGGTTCCTCAATGACTATCAGAGTGGAACCTTCCCTCGGAGCTAGGTATGGGTTCTTGAACTCCCCAGTGGAAACCTCCCATGATATTAGGTCATGGGTCCTCAATTAGTGGAACCCTCCAACTGGGTTGGGTATCGGTCCTCAACCATTAGAGTGCAATCCTCTAATTGGGTTGGGTATGGGTCCTCCATCAACTTCTAGAGTGGAACCTTACTATTATACCAAGGAATGTTTCCTATACCTAGATATTATAGCCCCTCAACTGTGTGTCATAGTTAAGAGATGTGGTTTAACATATCTTTGGACTCACAAGGAAGAGGGACGCTTTCCCCACTGAGAGGAATTTTTATGATGCGACCTAAAACCATGCAGGAGAGTCAGTGCCGAAAAAAGATGATAGTATCAAGGTGTGGTAAATGAGTTACTTAAACTTTTGAGTTTAGGGAAGACGTGTGGGATGCTGGACATTATTGATGGACTTCTGGAACAATTGGATACTCTTCTTCTTTGGTAGAGCTATGAGACGGATATTCCCATACTCTTTCCTTTATGATTCTTTGACGGAGCATATATATATTTTTCTTCTATATCCACTCATTTGATTTGTATAATCTCTTTCCAAGAGAGGAAAAGACGTGTGGGTTATGTCGTGTTCTTTCCGTGTCTAGATTTTCAGGGTTGGATGTGTTTACTCTTTTTATATAGGTGGAGAAGGCTCGATGGGTATTTCATCTACTCATCGTGTTTATCACCTTATGCTTGGATGAGCTTACTTTCATTCTTGTTGGGTTGGTTTTTACTCTTTCACTATACCTTGTGTATCTTATATCTTTCTGTTCTCTTGTATCTCTTACTACCCACCCCATATTTCAGAATATTCTACTGGGTATGTTTATACTCACCCCTACTTGGGATGGGCCTGCACGTGTCATGTCTTATGCATAAGACAAATAGGTTAAACATGACCTTATAGGAGAATAGGGATACTGGGTTCTTTAACCGAGTACAGTGGTCATAGCTTGGGATTCAGGAGATGGGATCTCTCAACTATTTACTTTTCAAATATTTCTTTAGTTTGGGATACATTTTTTTTTGGCATGTATTTTTTCCCCTCTACTTTCTATTATACACTATAGTACTTTTTAAATTTCTAGAGCTTCATGCATGCTTGATTTATTTTATAGTAGTGTTTCAAATTTTATTCTTTCCTAATGAATTTTTTCATTGATTTGGTTTTGTTCATGTGTAGAGGTACTTAGGAAAAGGCCTCCCCGAGTTAGTTATTCTTTTCATGCTTATTGCCACCCCCTAGCCTATAGAGCTGAGCTTATAGTAGTTTCAGTTCGAACCCCGATTTGGTTCAGTTCGTGATAGTTAGAATTTCATTAAATTTCATTCGGAAATTTACTTTATAAAGGAAGAGTCCAATATATAATAAATAATCACCATAAGATGAATGATTCTTCTACACCACTTATAGTTCATTCAATTTCATTCAACCATTTCATTCAAAGAAAATCAAGTTAACATGCTCAAGGGTGATTCTAATTCCAAAGATAAATCATAATGGTTATAGAATATAAGTGACAAACATAAATAGGATGGTTTAAATTGAGGTGAAATATCCAAAGGATTAATTAAATTCAAAACTTACTTCCAATTCATGTAATTATGTTCTATAAAATTAATTTCATATTTAAAGGGAGATGTATAGAAAATCTGCAGCATATCACAATGACGTACTTTATAAATAACTGATAATTTAAGTGAAAAGAAAAATACCCAATAAATCATGATTAAGAATCTTCACTTATCCATTATCAATAATTTATTTGAGAGAGTTCAATATAAAATGTAAGAATAGAGAAACACTCTAAAAATGGTCAAATGAGCACACATTGAAATGTCATTAAATAAAGTAAGATAAACAAACAATTGAGGAAATAAGAGTGTTAGAATTACCTCTATAATTAAAATCCAATGAACTGTTGAATATTAAAATACTGAATGAAGGATAACCCACCAAGGGAAGAGGAGTAATAGGGGGAGCGTGTAGGAGAGGTTGTTGGGGAAATGGGGAAGGAAAAGGGGTGTAATCCTGTTATGGTTAGATGGTCAATATTCTAATCTTTCTCCTTTTAAGGAGATGTATGGTTTGGATTCATGGTTTGGATAATAGTACATCACCCGCATGGTGCTAATTTATAATGGTATAACCCCTCCCATGGATGGGAACATGGTTTGACAAGTCGTGTGCATCTCACGGATCCACATATGTATTTGTTTATAGACCTATCATCTGGACAAGCACCCCACCTTCCATGCTTTATCAAACCATGATCATATATCTATTGGTCACATGGTTGAGGGTAAAGGTTATAAATAACCACGTGTCCACTTTGTTCCTCCTACCTTTCCAAAAATAAATCTTTTAAATCCATATTCCCCTAAAAATCAACCATACACCAGAGTTCCATCTCAGGCCTTAAAACCCATCTAAAAACATCTCATTTAAGTGATATAACTCTTGTAATTATGTTCCTAATATCTATTAAAATTTACCTCATCCAAAAAATTAAATGTTTAAATTCTCTTGAAATTTTCATGTGGCTCAAAACCTAGGATGTTACACTAGAGAGATTTTGGTCTGCCACCAAAAAATCCCTACTAACAGTAGAAACATCTACTACCTACCATGTTATACATCTAAAGGGATCCCAATAAAATTATGGTGGCAATATACTATATAGTATATTTCTTCATCACCATAAAGTTCCCTCTAAACATGATCCCAAGACTCTTATGACCCCAAGAACACTTAGAAAAGACCAAAATACATGAGTTTTAATAGAGAAATATATCAAATCCATGCCTCGAAAAGGGTATTAGTGTTAAAGTTATTCTTTGATCATAACTAGTTGATACATATAAAATCATATTAATAGTAACTATATTATGGTAAGTAATATCATTATATACATTATAAGTGATAATGATACATTCTTTTACTTTAAAGGTAATAAAGAAATCATTTTAAGGGCTCATACTAATGCTAGCCCCTAAAGTGACAAAGATAACTCAAAATATCAAAGTGGGTTTTTATTCCTTGATGGTTGTTCCATTAGAAAGTAAAGATATAAGTATGTAATGTTGTTTTATTCTATAATAAAATAAGAATACATCATTTTATAAGCCGGTGTAAAGGAATTTGTTTTGATCAAGAAGTTTATAAATGAACTTCGTGTAGTTTCTAGAATATCTCTCCTAATACTGTTATTTTTTTAAAAAAAATAGATCTATCATTCATGCCAATAAACCATGGTGTGAGAAAAATTATGAACATATCCTCTAAAAATATCTTCTAATTAGATAGATCATTGAGTGGGTAAATCTAAAGATTTTTAATATTTATAACAGAGATAATGTAAGAGAATAATTAAAAAACAACAATACAGTTAAAACATAATGGGAATGTAAAATACTTAGGTATTTTATATGTCAAGGATTGGTTGAAATTTATTTATTTTGTTATTAATATCAAATCTATTTCATGTGATTTATATCATTAAATTATAAAATGTTTCATGGTTTTAATATTAATGGAAATTTTCATTTTATTATTTGTTCATATGGGTTACTTTTATTTGTTAAGTGTGTAATGCTAATTAACACCTCAATAAAAATTTATGAGTCATCCTTCATCAATTTTTTTCTTGTAATTTTGTTTGATTTGAAAAAATATCAAGGTTATAATGAGTAGAGAATCATATGAAGATACCTAGTTCACTCATGCGATGAAAATTATAATTATTTTTTGGATTAGGCCACTAATGTATATCACATTGAAAGTTATACATATTTTCCATGATATAGTTATGGATTTACACTATATATTAATCCATATTACATGAGGTCAAGAATTCACCATTCATATAAACCTTCATACTTTGATATATTTTTTATACCATCCTTGAGTATGAGATAATCAAGTGGTGTTTGGGTATGTTTTTGATAATGTGGTGGGTTTTTAGGGCCTATACTGGATTTATCATTCTACATGTTAATCCCATAAGGGAATATTCCTTAACAGGTGGGGTAAATCAAAATATATTAAATTAAAATAATTAATTTAATGATATTTTTCTATAGTTTATTATAATTATTCTCTCAGGATCTACATATTTGAAAAAGAAATAAAAATATAGGGAGAAATTTGAGGCAACCCAATAATTACATATATAAATATTACATCATTTTATATGAATATTAAATACATCTCATAATAATACATGCCCTATAATCATAAAGGTTTAGTTTCTTTAGAGAATAAATACATAATCATCTTACTTTATGAAATTTATTTAACATCTTTAACATAATAATTCTTTAATAGTACACTTCTTATTTATACCCTACATAAAACATTTCTCCATAACCTAGTGAAATGAGACATAAGAAAGGGTGATCTCATATTCACAATAAGGGTAAACATGGTATATGTTAATAAATGATCATAAGTGATCATAATATGAGCATAAATTTATGATAACATGATCATATCTTATAAAATTAATACACAAGCAGTCAAATATATTTAATCATGAATCATGGTATAAGGATTCTTCATAAAAAAATACTTAAGTCATAAGAGTTTGTAATCATCAATAATTATTCAAGATCCATGATAAAATATCACAAGCATAATACATAGGTTTTTACAAACACATAAGTATATAAAATAATTTCCTTAGTTAAGGATCACTTCCAAGACTATGATAGTGGATTCAGTTCACTCCCCATTCCATCATTTCCTTAGTCAAGGTCCACTCCCAAGACAATAATAATGGATACATACCCTTACTTGACTGTGTTCACTCCCCATTCCAGTCCATCTTATCTCATGATATATCAATATTTACCCAACGTGTTGGAGAACTATATAATTTTAAGACCACTCATCACATATTGAACACCATACATATATGTGTCATATGATCCTAAAAACATTCACCATTTCATCATATTATAACACTTGGAAATGATATGGGATTTGTAAAAACATCATCATCACATAATCATATCCATCCAGAAAAAGGAAGTGGATGGAACTATAAACAAATTCATTATTTTATCATTTCTTAATTAAATTGTGGGACAGTAATGGGTTTTGTAGACTCATCCTTAAAATATCATCATAATATGTCATCTAGAGAAATAAAGTGGATAGTAAAACAATATCATATCCCCAGTTAAGAATATAAGTCCTTAAAGGATATTTACATAGGTAAAAAATATCTTTATAAGATAATTTGAACATTTATTTAAAAATAGGAAAAATATCATTTTCCATCAGTATCTATAAAAAATAAAAATTTACAAAAATATTGATAAAAATATTTTATTTGAAAATAACCAAGAAAAAATGTAAAAAATGATTTAAATAAAATAACAGTTATGGTGGTGGGAAAATCCGTTCATGTGATAAATATTAAAACAAATAATCCATTCACACTTTTTGTAAAAAGTCATAAATAAAAAGTTTAGAAAAAATTGTAAAATACATATTTAATACTTTGAAAATAATTTAAAACATTATTTAAAATAAATTTAAATAATCATTTTATAATATAAAAAACATTATTGAAAACATTTTAAAGAAGAGAGACATGGAAGAAAAAGTTCATCGACCAAAGAGGAAATAAGGTCATCTTTTTATAAAAATATTTTCTTGATATTTTTAAGTACTAAAAAGTGGAAAATGATAATAATAATTTAAAATTATAGGAATAACCAAATTATAATAAATATATTGTGTTAATTGTAGAAGTATCAGATTTTTTTCCCCAATGAAATTTAACAAAAACATTCCCAAAAGGAATTGAGATTGTAACAACAAACAATACCTCAAGTCTCATCATTATTCATACATGTTCAGACCCCTAGAATAATAAATATATATTTGTTATGAATATATTCAAGAACCATATTCTAACCTAACATACTATGTTTCATTCCTTTATAATTACCAATTATCCTTTTATTAATAATTGTTCGTTGAAATGAACATTGAGGTGAAAACTAGTCCATTTTCTATGAATTCTTCGATTCAATGGTTTTTGTACTTTCCCATTAGTCATGGTTTCATAACATATATAATTTTAATAACTTAATAATTATAATATTTCTTCATCATATACACTTTTATATTCATTCATATAAAATGGAGATAAAAATGAATTGCATCACTTCATGGAGATGATAGTTTCTATGTACACATGAGTGTTGTTTCCAATTTTTGATGGGTGGAATGAAAGAAAGGTAAATAAAAAAATCACTTTATATAATCATAATTATATCATTAATATCATATATAATCATTAAATTTATAATTATGACCATATATGTAAATAGGAAATAAAAAATGATTCACATCGCTTCGGGGAGGTGGTTGTCCACACGTACACACAAACAACATTATGATTTTCCAAAAAATGGAAAATAGAGAAAAAATGGATATAAAATTAATGTAAAAATATCTCATCATATTAAATATACTTAATCCATCATGATAATATGATTATATAACATTTTTATTTGTTTTATCAAGAATGGAACTTGAAAATATCAGTAAAACATATACCACTTCTTCTAGTATCCTCCATTGAAAAGCACCTTAAGGATTCTTAAAAGGATCTATTGGAAAGATAATCACCTCAAGATAATATATAATAAATTGGTATAGTATTTGGGCCAGTTTTATTCAATATAAAGGCTTTATTTGTTGTGGAAAATAGATCATAGGAGGTTCCATTTTATAAGTGATGGGAGTGGCATTCTTGGAAATACATAAAACATTAAAATATAAAATAAAGTCGCATTTAGGTGAAAGTGGTACCAAAAATACTAAAATTAAAATATAGAACACGTTTTTGTTGAGATACAATTAAAAAAATAAAATTTATACATGTTTTTAGGTTATTTAAACCCTTATCACTTTAGTTTAACCCATATTAACCATTTTAACTTTTATCATTGTAATGAATTTTTATCTCATTTCCTATTCATAAGGAACAAAAATTAAATTCAACTTCATAAAAAATATAAAATTATGATTAAAATTATGCAAACCATTTTACCATATTTAATTTATATAGTTGGTATAAATTCATTATAAAAATAAGTCTATAAAACTCAACCAAAACCTTTTTTAGAAAAATACATTTTTAGAATAAAAATGAATTTATTCTTATTCCTTTCTAAGTGAAACCTATTATACTGATGTTAAAATATTGGATTGAATATATTATACACATATTTAATTAAAATAATTCCTAAAAAGTGATTAATTAAAATTCTTAAGATAAAAACATATTTCATGTATAGAAATACTTTTTCATTAAAACATATATTTTTACTTTCAAATGATTTTGTTTTCATTTAAATCCAATCGATATCCAATAAATTCATTTTATAATTTTTCAAAAAATATTTTTAATGAATTGAGTATTCCTATTCATACCCTTCAATTCTATTTATAGGTGATTACTTTCACATTTAATAATAATATTTAAACAGTATATCAGGGTTCATTTAAACTCGTTGTTGTGTGTAAAGAAAGTTATAAAATACATAAAATTTTATTTAAATAGAAATATATCATAAAATATCAGGGTGTATAATTATTATACCCATTATATGAATTTAAACCTTAAAATTACATCACTTTGATATAAACAACTGAGGACACTTCTACCTCATCATGTCCATGGGGTCCCACATAGCTTCCCAAAATTTATGGATTTTCCACAAAAAATTGACTAGATGAGTGATAATATTTCAGTGAACTTCTCTCTTAGAACCAAAATCACAATTGGTTATTCCCCATAAAATATATCATGATCTAATGGTTCGAGATTTTCTTTAGAACATGTGAATTATCAGGTATGTACTTCTCCTAGACAGAGATACATGGAACACATCCTCAACTTAAGAGAGATTCGGAGGAAGCACCAAGAAATAAGTGAACATCATAAAATGATAAATAATTTTTATGGGAGTGATCTATCTAAGTATTATTTTTCCCTAAATTACAAATATCATAACCTTAATCTAAGGAGATATCCTTAGGAATACCTTATCATCAACTTCAAATCTTAGATCTCGTCGATGATTGGCAGCATAACTTTTCTATCAACTCTGAGCTACCTTGATATGTGGCTAAATGGATTTAAACTTATCTTATACTTAATTATCTAGTTTAGGTTACAATATATATAATTATATAAATTTATCCCAACACATTGGAGTTATTAAATTCATGTCATAGATGGATTCATAATGATCCATTTGAATACTTAATCAAAAATTATTGTTTTAAGAAAACTCAACCAAGTAGGTTTTTTATACCAAACACCATTGATATCCATAAAATATTTTCTCAAAATATATTCTAGGGTTTTAATGGTCCTATAAGACTGAAAATTTATCTTATTATGATATATATTTATAAATTTCAACTATGTATTCAAATATTGTTAAAGGACTCTCCAAAACATCGACGTAAAACTTAGATCACGACCAGATACCATATAATGTGATACACAATGAAAACTTACCAATTATTTAACATATATCATATAAATATGATAAAGATATAAATCTTATTTGGATACAATGAAATATTCCAAATTTATATGATAATCAACTAAAACCCAAATAGAAGAACGGCCTTTATACGTTTTGGGAGGCCAGATGAACAAATTCATTGTGATGCTTTCTTGTTTTCATTTAGTGTGTGTTATGTTTATAACATATAATTAGAATTATCTATGGAATATTTAACATACTAAAATACAATTCATCAAGATATATTCTCTAAAAAATCTATTTTCATATTGTCGTATTAGAAATACTTTTCTATATCTCTATAAATTTTCATAGTTTTGGGATGAATATATGATGATGAACAATGGGTTTCACCCAATAGTTCATTATTAAAATATGGTATTGACCAAAAATGTACATATTTCATGAACAATATAATTACATCACGGTCATGGTTAAACAAAATAACATTCCTTACATTCTTCTATAGTTTTTCATCTTCCTTCTACACCTCTTTAATCATCACATGGATGGATGGTTGAACATTCACCTGAGAAATAAATTTTTCCTCCTTTCCTAATTATTTCATGATTGATATTTTGAAAATAAATAATTATAAGATCTATTTCAATCCTTATCATAGATACAAAATTATGGTCTTTCTATCTCAAATCATAGTTCATCTTTTCCTCCTTCCCAAGGTGATAATAGATTGAGAACTCATAATCTTTAAACAACTAAATCTATCTAATTTGGCACAAATTCAAATATTTCAGGGTGAATATATAATTAAAAATTTTATGATCAGTATATTTATCAAATAATTCATTTTTAAGATAATTCAACTATATTTTTAATCTAAAAATTACCACTTCCAACTTCAAATCAAAAGTCTGTTAATTTTTCTCATGAATTTTCAATTGATACGAGGAAAAAAACGATCACTATATCCTTTTGCATGAATATGTGTCATATTACCTTCTTTAATACATCTCTATTGATCATAGAATCTTCTCCACTATAGATTAGTTTCATAATATGTGCATAAATTAAATTTCTTCCTAGCACCTTGATATTTTCCTCACATTCATCTATCGAAAGGAACATGGATCCCTTCCATTTCAACGTTGTTATTCAAATATATATCAATGGGAAACCTCTCAAAAATCATCAATAGTATCCATCCAACCTAGGAAAATATGAATCTCAATCATCATGGTTGGTTTGGTTCATTTCCAAATAACTTATCTTTTTTGAAGGATCCACCGATTTACCCTAGCTTGAGATTATATGACCCAATAACGAAACTTTATGCATCAGAAATTAATACATAATAAATTTTTCATAAAACTTCTACATTCTTTGTATTTTTAAAAAAAATCCTAAAATTACTTACGTGGTCTTATTTTCTCTTATAATATATAATAATACCATATATCAAGACTAACACAAACTAATTAAGTTGATCTATTGAGATTTTATTCATTAAATCCATGAGGATAATAGATGAAATGGTAAGTCAAAATGTCACACACTAATACTAAAATCCCAGAGCTGGTGCCTTTATTAAATTTACATAATTATAAGTATTCTAATCCCAAAGGACCGATCAGGTTAGTAATATTGGAAAACCAAATTACAAAAATGATACCCATAATACATTAGGAAAATAAAATACAGAATAAATAAAGTAAAATATCATCATCCTTGAAAATAATTCCAAGAATTAATCTTCATAACATAGGGAAAGGAAAAAATTAAGGGTGATATCAAATTATTAATAAGGTTAAGTACGTTGTAAGTAACAAATAATCAATTAGAATAATTAATATGATAAGTAAAATAACTAAGAACAAATGACATTTATATAAATGGATTAGGAAAAATCAATATGGTTTGTAAAATAACCCAAACACAATCTATTTAATAAATAAACTGAGAATAAAATACATCCATATATAATTTTAAAGAAAAAATCTCATGGATAATAATAATAATAATTGGATTTTAATTATTTTATTTTACCATCAAGACCTTTCACATGATGGTTTATCATATCAGGTAGAAATCCATCTGATTTGGAAAACTAATTCATCCCATGAGACTATAGATGCATTAAGTGGAATAATTTAAGTGGCCCACAACCCATGTTATACCAGTCCAAATCATTCATTATATATTTACTAATCAATTGAAATTTATGAACAAAGTGCCTTATCAAACATCTGTATTGAGTAAAAGGTATGGATTTTCCAATATTTCCCTAGTTAATCAAATAACCTTAAAGTACACACCATAAGTAAAAAATGGTACATGGTTTATTAAATAATTACACCCATCACATAATAGTATGGATATATAAAATAAATTTTATTTCCATTATAAATTTTTCAAATGGAATTGTTGATTTCAATATAAAGTTTACAATAAAAAAAGAAACTGAGATTGCAAATATAACTTTTACAACCTTGTTATTTTCAATAAAATACCCTTAGATGTGATAATTCAAAGTAAATCCTTAAATAACATGAAGATAAAAGGATTCATGATATAACAAATCAAAATTTTTAGTAGATACACCACAAAAAAAGAAATAAGTGGTGAAAATGGTGTATTCCTCATGGAAGAAAAAGTGAGATAGGAATCCCATATTTTATGCTTCCTTTTGGTATAATACGCTTTAACCTTATATATAATGGTTTTAATCAAGTTATTAAATTACCATATAACCATATTAAAATCCATTATATCACATATAGTCCTTTTATAATATATTACAACCCATTCATCAGTGATCTTTCATCATTTTCATCATTTTGGGGGTTAATTTCCTTATTCTTTGAGTATGTCTTGACTTGTTATTTTTGTTCTTATTAATTATATATTTAGTTAATCATATACAATATGTGAAACATGATTTAAATTTCATATATTTTCAGTAAATATGTACATATAATAATCCATAAAATTTGGAGAAAGGAAATGAAATTCACCGTTCATGGAGGCGGTAGGCCGTATGTACGCAAGAATGCTACTACCATTTATTTGTCATATTTAAAATTAAGTGATATATATATATATATTATAATTATGTTATCATATTTATTTCTTACATGTCACATATGTTTATTAAAACCAACCTTAATAAATTCCATGTATATTATTAATGAATCGCATCGCTTTGAGGAGGCCGTAGTCTACATGTCCACAAACGATGTTATCATATTCCCACAAAATCAAAAGCATGAAGGTATGTGTTATATAAAAATTAAAGAAGATTAAATACATTATAAATATATTATATATAACATATAAACTAAAAATCCATCATTATTTCTAACCGTGAAAGGTGTTAATGGGAGAATGAATGACATCAATTCATGAGGTGGTAGTCTTCCATCCACACTAATGATGATTGTGTATCCCATTTGATGGAAGTTTGTGAAAGTGAAGGTATAGATCTTCTAATAACAATTCCCTAGTATATTTAATCTAATTATGTTATTATATAATCATTATATATAAATAATTTAATTTTTTGGGAAGTATATGAATCTAAAGTGATCGCTGAATAACGTTGTCTCTTATTCAGGTAACTCCTTTAGGTTTATACCCAAATTCATCCTTGGTTGGATTTATTCCCAAAGTAAGGAATCTAGGATGAGGTAGGGGAATTTGGGATCTTATTTTCTCAGGTTATTGATGATCCAAAGGGATTGATAAGTGTGAATAAATGGTATGGGTGAGTGGCTTTTTATAGTGGAAGAGGAGTGGCATTAGAATAAATATAAAAATATAGACAATATTGAGATGACTCCATTCTACCATGGGCCACAAATAATGATCCAAATTAAATCCAAGTGATTATATTATCAAAATATGTCCATAAAAGTGGTTTTTTACATCTTTCTTCACTATTTTTTCCCCTAATATTAAGGTTTAGTCCCTTGTTAAACTAAGTATTACCTTAATCGATCTAATAAATTTTAACTCCATTCACTTATAATTTTTTAAAAAAACTAAGTTAAACTTACTTGAAATTATAAATGATTCTGATTTTAAATATATAATCAATTTTTTCAGATTCCAATCATATAAGTAACAGAAATTAATATAAATTTAATCCCAAATATCGGATGAGAAAGTGGGTATTAAATGTAAAAATCGTTAAAAGTTTCAGATAATTTTATATCCAATTTTAATGTGTAATTAACTCCAATTAAATAAACTAGATTAATTGATTTAAATTTGATCTAATTAAGATTTAAAACCATTTAAAAATATAATTTAACCCCATAAATTATTTATATGAAAAGGAAATTATCAATTCAAATTTAGAATTTTTCACAATTCAACCAAAAATAAAACTTCACAAAAAATACCAAAAATTTACCCTAAGATAATTTTGACATTAAAATTTAAAAAATTAATTTTATTTGACTTATAAAGTTTATGAAACTACCAAAATTTAGTTTTAAATTAGGTGCCCTATTAAAATGTGGCAAAACCGCCTGTAGAATATTTTACGTTTTTATGTATATAAGTAGATTTATTCTTTTATTACTCATATAAAACCTATTATATGAATATTATAAATAATTGATTTAATATAATATATATATATATACATATTTCATTAATATAATTCACTAATAGTAATTAATTAAATTTATTAAGGAAAATTCCCTTCAAAGCACAAAAATAATTCATTATAAAAACATTTCCTATATTTTCAATTGGTTTTGATATTTATTACTATTTAATTGTTAAAAAATGAATTCAAAAATATATGTCCATAAGTTATTTAATTCTATTTATAGCCACCAATTTATTTACTAGGTTATATCATATTATATTAAATAATAATATGTTGTTGTTCGGTAAAACTCGGTCTTGCGTGTAACGCGAACTATCAAACAAAATATTTCTTATGTGTAACATGAGATAACATAGTGTTCTATGAATTACAGGAAATAAAATATATTTATATAAATATATCTTGATTTTATATTCTTTTTTACACTTTTTTTCGTTTTATACACTCCAATAAATACAATGCTCTTACTTTAGAATTTAAGGGAGTTACATTCTCCCCACCTTAATTAAATTACATCCTCGAAATTTAAAATTGATCTTAGTGATCGAGGGTTTGATATTTGATAATACTATTATTGAAAAACCCAAACTATAAATAGGGTTAATAAAAAAAATCTTCTTAATAATAGGGAAGAGGAAATGTGTTGGTCACCACAAAACTATGATTTTGAATAGTAGAACATTAATCAAAAAATGGATATGGAAGAGAAATCAAACTATAAAGTTCTGATGGAGAGTGATAGAGAAAATTTTCCCGATAAAGTTGTTGGCCAAAAATCCATAAAATAGATGTCTTTAAAGGGTAATTGATATCATCAAAAATTATGATAATGGGATAGTGTTTTTTAAGGTCTTTTTCATAGAGTTGAGTAATTATTTCACTCTATAATAATATAAGGAAATATAATTACTTGGTGTGATTGTATTTCAAAGGCACAATATTGTCCTTTTGTTGTGCCTCAAACTATTTCTAACTCTTCTATTAGAAGAGGTTGTAAGATATAGTGATATAATAAAGTAATCCCTAAAACCTAACCCAAAATTCAATTTAGACCATTTCATAAATGGTACACCATACGAACCTTTCAAAATATTATGATCCAAAAAATTAGAAATAGTTCCAAGGTAGTTAGTAGTATTAAATTTACATTATCCATATCAATCAGATCTTTATTGAAGTATCGTTATTTAAACATCAAGAAAATATTAAGGCTTATCTTTCCCTAAACCATGTGTTCCCCAAAAATTATAACTTTCTACCAAATCACTTTTCTTGGTACCATTTAACATATAATCTCAAATCATTAATGAAAAAGTACTATAGTAAAATCTTTTTAGATTTCATAAATCATATAATGAAAAAATCATCAATATAATATTTTTATATTATATTTATTATATCCAAATATATAATAAAATTAATCATTCCACTTCGGTTATTTCAGTATCATACGCTTGACCTTGATCCCTTATCTTCTTCTAAGGTATATTCCCTTGATTATTGGGGAATTTGTTTTGCATAGTTCCCCGTCTCCTTACTGTTTTAAAATTGAATAGCAGCATTTTACTTTTTCCCTTTACATTATTTTTCTTTTTGGACCTTTTCTTAACACTTCTAAAAAAACTCACAATTTCATTCAATCATTTCCTAGGTTGATTCTTTCCACGATTATCACATGTTGGAAAATCCTTCTTTGCCTTCTTCCATTTATATTATATTTCCTCTTCCATCATTTTCTTCTCTTATTTCTCTTTGAATCCATAAGACTTGGATAATTATTTCTCTGTCTTTATAATCATATGAAGAATAGGTTTGAGGCACTAGTACCCTATGGAGACTTAGCTTAATCCCTTGGAAGAAATGATCAATCCTATTTTCTATGTTATGTATGAAAACTTTATCAAACCTTGTTGACCTTGTAAAATTATCTTTATACTCTACAGCAATTTCTTCCTCCTTTTTATTTAAACAAATTAACTTTCTCTCTATCTTATTTTTTTGGTCATGGAGGAAATATTTTCAAAAAATTTGTCCTTAAAAGATTTCCAATCCATGATTTCTGTTTTAAATTCCACCCTAATATTCGGGATCAATGATCATCATTGATTAGCATCTCTATTGAGAAAATACACTAAAATTGAAACATTTTCATTTTAACCACATCCTAATGCCATGAATATCTTCTCAAAATTCTCAATACATTTCTCATCCTCCATTGGGTTAGTAGTCCCACTAAATAATGGTGGCCACTATCATATATAGAGATCCATCATAGGAGCATCTCATTGTGGAATAGGTTGCTCCGTCTGGGAAAGGTTATGTTTCATGACCTAATTAAGATTCCCTAATATATCTATAACTTGCTCAGTTCCAATAATATATGTATTGGTTTCCTAGGTAGATAAATCTCTACATTTTCTATGAGTATTGGAACCATTTTTCCTTCTAGATTCCATTTCTAAACAATAGAATATACTCGATTAGCTCATAAAATTATGAATTTTAAATCATAATGTATAATTCCAAATATAGTGTGATTCTTAACCATAAAGAATTATATATCATAAATATTATAATAATAAACTTTGGTTTATTTGGGGATATTTATACTTTTAAATCCTTCGTAATGTTTTTAGAAGAAAAATGTGAATTATCCTAACATATCCCCTAGGTGTGTGTCAAACTAGTTGCATAGTAAGGCTCACTGTCATGTACCAGGTTATTCTCAAGTTAGGACCAATGCACCCTTTTAGAGTTTTTAACCCTAGGAACATCTATTCTAGAACCACATCCACTTATAGTGTCCAAAGAGGGATGTATTTCTAGGAATATCCATATAATATCTACCTTACTAAAATTATAATATGTTATTATAAACTCATCCTAAAATTTTATCTTAGGGTTTCTTATTTAATCTATGTTTCTTTAATCTAGTTTCCAAATTTTCTACAAAACTTAATTCGATTCCAACTATAACACCCGGACCCTAGAAGCCTCGAGTCAGTGTCTTAATTTATAATATTAGCATGATTATAAGGAATAAAATCCTGAAAGATCGATCATTTTTGTAGTTCTGGAAAACCATATTACATACTTGATACCCATAACACATTTGTAAAAGAAAATAAATCATAAATAAAGTAAAATCCTAGAATCTCTGAAAATCACGCCAAGGGAAAGTCATGGAATTATTCTCAAAGATTCATATTGAAGTTCAGGATGACCAGGGTCACACTATTCTTTCATTATTATAAGTGAATTTTTCTCTTCTGTAATAGGTAATAATGAATAGTTATATGATCCTAAAGGACTTGTCCTAAGGGAAAGCATTTCAGATGATGATACATATTCAGGTTTGTCCATGGATGGGGATGACACTTTAATATTCCATGGGCATATATGGGTCCTGATATATATCATAGAGGATCTAATTTAGGAATTACATACCTCGGCATGGGTAGTTTACCCCGGTGTCATAAAAATGAATTGGGATATTCAATTTCAGTATAGGTGGTCTAGTATGAAATGTGAGATTTCTAAATTCAACAATTGGTGATCCACCGATTAGTAGGTGAAGGAAGAGAACTAGCGACTAGAGGGTATTTTACAGCCTTTGTCCATTCCTGATTAAAAATGGGATGATGTCTTCATGGATTTCAGGACTGGTTTAGCTAGATCACCTCATGGAAATGATATAGTGTCAGTTGTCATTTATCATCTAATTAAGGTCACACACTTCTTACCTATATGAGAGACCTTCATGGTAGATGATCTCATAATTGTGTATGTCTAGCAGGTTGTATGTCTTCTTGATTTCCTCATTCAATCATTTCTGACAGAGATTCTCATTTCATGTCAAGGTTATGGCATGGTTTATAGGAGGCCTTGGGTACACAGGTGCTTTTAAGCATGGATTATCACCCATAGACTTATGGAAATATAAAGAATACTATTCTGGTGCTATAAAAAATTCTCTATGCATGTGTCCTTGACTTTGGGGGTTCTTGGGAGAAAAAAATTTCACTCATCAAGTTTTTTTATAATAACAACTTTAAATCTACCATTGTGATAGATCTTTATATACCCTTATATGGTTGACCTTTCTGCTCACCATAGTGTTGGATATAGGTAGGGGAGGAATATATGCTTGGATTACGACTTGTGCAAGAGACTATATATTAGGTCCAACTAATCAGAAAGTGCATGATTATAGCTCAGTCCAGAATACAGTTGTATACCAACAGACACCGACGACCTCTCGAGTTTGAGGTCGTAGACTGATTTTTATTGCAATTATTGACCAGGATAAGTCATAAACGTATTCGGAATTAAGGTGACCTCTCATTGAGGTGTTGGTTATGGGAAAAGAGGAAGTGTTTTAGCAGATGGAGATATAATAAAACTTCGTTTAACAATCATTTCCTGGAACTAAGAGCAAGGATATTTCATGTAAACTTTATAATTAATTTATTTAATATCTGAATAAATAAATACCTAGGATTATGAACTTTACTTTTTAATGATTTTTGATCATCTAAAAAATCCCTTTTAGTTTACCTTCATTGCGCTTATGATGATCCAATGGTAAAATCCCTCTAGAGGTGATCCACACATGCTCTAATGGTCTCTGAACAGCACCACTCATTATCTGTGTGCTGGCACGAAAAATAAAATGTCTTATATTTTTCGTTCTTGATTTATCGTTCTTTATTGTTGAATAAATTATCTCTTGGGTTTCTCATTCTTTATAAGGACAGGGGAGGAGGAGTCTATAGAGAATCCACTTTGAGAAAAATTCTCTATTTCAAAACATTGAATTGGTTTCAAATGCTTGACACAATAGACATAGTCATCTATTTATATATCTTAGATTTAGGTTACAAAACTTAATTTCATAATAGCAATTATATATAATTATAACCATTAATAAAATCCCATGCCACAAAATATTATTATTATTATTATTTGGTGTTCCAACTTATGAAAAAAGGATAAATAATATTTACCAGCTAGAAAATAATTATTTTATCATCAGACACGCTCTTGGTATATTTTGAGCTCCTCTTACTTTTAATGAACATCCAAATAAATATTTTATTCCTTTAAATAATTATTTTATTCCCAAACTAGAAAATAAATATTTATTTAATATTCAATAAAATAAATAAATAAATTTTATTCACAATCTAGTGAATATCTATTTATTTTATTTATGTGATCAATATAACTAGAATAAAATAATTCCTCGGTCTTGATAATATTATTTATTCCACTAATTAAATTCAAATAGAATTTAATCAAGACCAATAGAAACACTTTTTGTGTGACCCCCAAGGATTCTTTCTCATTGGCATTAAGTGGGCTTGTCTAAAGTCCAAGATTATTGTCTAGAAATGAGTCAAGTCACCCAAGATAAAGAACTTAAATTCACAATGATGAAAACCGCATATGAATTCTCACTCATTAATATAATCTCATTTTCACAATATCTCATAAACCATGTTGCATGATGGTCTCCCCAACCTATATACTTGATACATCATTCTTTGACTATCTGAAATAAACTCATCCTTACACCATGTCCATGTAATTTAAGGAGATCGTTCTATTTTAATAAAAGGGTTGAGATATCAACTTCTATAAATACGGAAGGGACAAATCATACCTTGAATTATCAATTAATAACATGGCATTCATGATGCACCCAACATACCCTACATCCTCCCAATATATAGTGTGATGGTTTTAATCAGCGAATCTAAGTGTGCGAGTTGTGACATGCATTAAGGATAATATTAAAGTATAAAGACCATTACACATGATCATAGATTGGAATATATGATGACAACAAAACATGAAAAATTCATACTCGTGGGTATATTCTAATAATCTCTTGTCTTGGAGATTTCCAATTGTGAACATCATGAAAATAAGTATCATATTCTTACGAGTTACTCGCACCTGACGGTTTATATACTATGTATCCTATCATAGTATGTTATCCAACCACAGAAATATATTAAGAATATTTTCATAGCACTTCAAGGTCCTCATCAAAGTAGGGAACTACTATGACCTTACTAATGTGAAAAATTCTCTAGGAAATTGTTACATTAAATTCATACATAATAATAAAAAATATGTAATCAATGTAAAAACAATTGATTCTTAGGACACCAGCACTAACAAACTACCACTTTGACAAGAGCCAACTTAATATGACCTTCAGTCTTCTATACCTCACATGATAATAATGTTTATACCGAGTCAAGTCTTTTGTCAAGGGTTTCTCCATTTTTTTTCTATATAAATACTTTTCACTTCAACCACACCTCTTATAAAAAATCCTTAATGGGATGATACTTCTAAAGTATGTTCTTAATCTACTGATGTGACCTTGGTTCTTTTGCGAGAGCCAACATTGAAATATTATCACAACAGAGTGTGATAGGATCTTTATTGTTAGGTACCACATCAAGATATTAAATGAAATTACACATCCAAACTGCTTCTTTACCTTCCGCAGAATTTTCAATATACTGGGACTCTACTGTAGAATCTACGGCCACAGTCTTCTTTGATCTCTTCCAGTTCATAGAACCTCCATTCAAAGTGAAGATGTATCCTTTTTATGACTTAATTTTATATTAATAAATTTGGAAACTAGAATATTAATATCCTATGATGACTAGTTCATCATCACCTCTATAAACTAGGAACATATCCTTAGTAAGCCACATGTACTTAGGTATAGTCTTGACTTCCATCGAATGGTAGTCCCCTGGATTAGCATGATATCTTCCTACCACAATTAATGTATAGGTGATATCTATCCTAGTATAAAGTATAACATACATGACTGACCCAATCACTAATTCATATAGAACACTTTTCGTTATCTTTCTTTTTACATGGTTCTAAGGACATATTTTCTTGGAAAGATGAATACCATGTGACGCTAGAAACAATCCCCTCTTGGATTGTTCCATACTGAATATTTTCAGTATCTTTTAAATGTATGTAATTTGACATAGGTCTAGCTACATCATGGAAATATCGTAATGGATCTTGATCCCAAGAATATATGTGGAATCACCCAAGTATTTCTTGGAAAATAATTTATTCAACCATTCCTTAACAGATTATAAAAA
Organism: Viscum album; assembly: GCA_963277665.1. Lineage (NCBI taxonomy): Eukaryota > Viridiplantae > Streptophyta > Magnoliopsida > Santalales > Viscaceae > Viscum > Viscum album. The sequence goes on from OY728127.1 coordinate 1,804,854,149, forward strand.
TGATTTTTTTATTTTTAATAAGTAATATTTCATCAACATATACTATTAAGTAAATGACTGCACTCCCACAAAACTACTTATATACACAAGGCTCATATTCGTTATTTTCTAAACCAAATTACATCATGAATTCATCAAAAATAAGATTTTATGACCTGGATTCTTGCTTTAATCCGTAAATGGATTTTTGTAACTTGTATATATTATTTGCATCCTTTGGAGTCACAAAACCTTCATGTTGTTTCATGTAGAAAACTTCCTAAGCTTTCCTGTTAAGGATGTTTATTTTTTACATCCATTTTCAAAATCTGATAACCATGGAAAACCATAATGGAAATTTAAATTCTGATGGAATTCAGCATTGCAACTCATGAAAAGGTTTCATCTTAGTCAATTCCTTGACATTTTTTAAACCATTTTGCAACCATTCACACCTTATAGTTACTGACTTGTCCTTCCATTCCTAGTTTCTTCTTAAATACCCATTTTTAACCAATGGGATTTACATCCATTGGGGGATCTACCAAAATCCAGACTTGGTTTTGGTACATGGAATCCATTTCAAAGTTCAGGGATTCTTTCCACTTAGAAACTTTTATGCCACTTACTACTTCCCTATAGGTTAGAGGATCATTATTAATAACGAGTAACCATCCTCAGTAATAAGAAAATGAAACCATAATGGTTCTCTAACCTCTCTTGTACTCTTATGCAGAACTTGTGTCTCTGGAATAGTTTCTTCTTCCACAAGGCATTGTTGAATTTTATCCTGTTCTAACTTTTGTCTACTTTGATCCTCGACTTCATCATATTTTATCTCACTCCAACTATCCCTTTTTCATATGTGCTCTCTATAAATTAATTAGGAGTTTATTACCACTATAAACATTTTTTCAAGGGTTTTTATAGGTAATATTCCCTTATTCCCTTGGGGTATCCTATAAAGGTACACTTTGTGCCTCAGGGTGAAATTTTGTTACCCAAAGAGGCTTTAACAAATGTTTCTCTACCCCACACATGTATATTAGATAGAAAGGTTTTTCTTCCACTCCTAAATTTTTATGGAATACCATTTATTGATTTAGTGGGAACTTGTTTTGGTATGTGTTTCACTATTTTTAATGCATATTCCCAAAAGGATAATGGAAGAATCACATGACTCATCATTGATCTCACTATGTCCAACAAGGTGTGGTTCCTCCTTTCGCTTACACTATTCCACTGAGGAGTGTAAGTTTGAGTGAGTTGGGATAGTATCCCAAACTGTCATAAGTAATCAATGATGCCTCAATTAAGATATTTTCCACTATATTTTGAGTGGTATTTCTTAATCATCTTACCAAGTATGAGTACCCACCCCTTGCTTTAATAAAAAATTGTCCACACACATTGGTAAAATAAATTCAATAATATCTTTATCCCTTTCACCATTCCCACTAAATGGGGCGTTGGTCATTGTGGATTGTAAACATGTGTGGCATACACCAAGTGTTTTTAGTTTGAAAGAATCTAAATATCCATCTTGAGGTAATTTTTTAAAATGTTTTCATTTACATGACCAAGGGGGTGATGCTAAACTTGGGTGTGGTCTGATTCATGTGAAGTAACTTCATTATCGATTTACATTACTTGGTTCATGTAAACCAAAACATAAAGATCGTTATATAAATGTGCCTTACCATAAGAAATTTTATATTTATAAAAGAAGCAACATTTATTTCCAAATTTAAAAATGAATCCATATTTATCTATTCTAGATACATAAATAATGTTTTTGGTAACTGAAGGCACATAATATAAACCTTTTAAAACCAAGACCATTCTAGTCAGCAATTTGAAGTGGTAGTTCCTCATAGCTATAGGATCAAGTTTATCTATGTTCGTGCTCGTAAATATTCCTCCCCTTAGTCAATTTTTTTGAATCTACTTGGTTCTAATATTAGAATACATATTTGAGAAAAAAAAGCTATATATAATAATAAAAATTATAAATAGATAAATTGAACTCAATAAAAAAATACACCTAAATATTCCCCTTGCTTCTTTAGTTGGGTGTAGTTTTTCTTTCAGTGACCGTTCTTGACACATGTGAAACAGACAGCAACATTTTCCCTTACTTTCCCTTTTATCTTCTTCTTCTTAGAAGGGTGTGTAGAAGGTTTGGTATCAAATACCTTTGGTTTCCATTTCCATTTTCTCACCATAAGTACAGAATTATTTTTTCTCTTCATATATTTATCTACTTGGAGAATGAGGATAAGAATATCTGGAAGAGACTTCTCAATTTTTTTCATATTAAAATTCATAACTAAATTGGATAAGCTTTAAAAGAGTGACTCTAGAATGAAATCAATGTCGAGTTCTTCAGGGATTTTAAAACCTAGAACCTCTAGATTCTCAATGTACCCAATGAGTTTGACTACGTGATTCCCAGATGGTCCACCCTCTCTAAGTTAACTCTGAAAGAGCTCCTTGGAAATCTCAAATCTTTCATGTCTAGCTCTCTCCAGGTAAAGACCATAGTGGTTCTTGGGCTTGATATATGCATCCATATTTTATGAGACATCATGAGTTCACTAAATACAGATGAAAGCATCAAACATTGAATATTGATTTCATTGTTCATATGTTTTTTATAGAATAAGAACTCTTCATCACTCTCATATTGAGAAGGCGAAGTAGGTATTGAGAATTCTAGCACATAATATTTCCGTTCATGGCGTAGAATAACCTGAAGGTGTCTAAACCACTCTTGGAAGTTTCTATCAGTGAGGAGATTGTCTATATCAAATTTTTATCATAGGGATAATGTGGATAATGAGATAGTCATTTTATTCAATAATTAAAATTGAATATTATTATTACTTTTCTTGATTACAAATTTTGTGAGAAATAATAAATTATTTGATTTTATTACATCACCCACTATTTTATCATGTCTTAATAAACTTCATAATTTATCTTGGAATATTTAGTTTCTAATACATTCTAGTGTAAAGGATCCAAAATCCCATTTGCATAACCCCAAAAAGGGTTGTTCAAGCTATTTTTAAGGTATTTAGGTAGGCAAGTATTTTCCAACTCCAGACTTGTGGCTCCTTGATCCGTTGAGTGGACTCCCCAATCTAGAATTTCTTACTTGTATTTTCTCAACACTTTCCTAAAATTACTCCAAATCTAGAAAGGGATACTCCTCTTTATGTAAAATGGTTATGTTAACCAGAAACCTTCATAAAAACTCCTCTTATAAAAGTAAGTGTCCTAACAAGTTTTGGTCAAACACATAGTTCTATTGAGTTTTGTTCCTAATCAAGTTACAAAAGGCATAGTCAGACATAATATTAGATTCATGTATTTTATTTTATTATTCATACTTTTTAATCTATTTATATCTTTTACATGTATTATTAATATTTAAGTTGATCTTTACTTAATTAATTAACCATGTTTGGATAAAACATTTACACATAATCAATTTTATTTAAATTTCATCTTTTCATATTAATTCATTTATGTGATGGTCATATTGCATCAATGAATATAATTTCAATGAATTAGATAAAAAAATTAATTAATTAAATTACCTAATCATGAGAAAATATAATGGTTGATTTAATGGGAAGACATTAAATCAACCTATAACCTCGGGAAAATAACTCCATAAGTCAAACTTGGCATGAGTTACTGCATTCCACATGTCCACCTATATATCATTGAGTTGGTGCAGTTATGGTTTCATCTTGAATCATCTTCATGTGCCTTAGAATGATCCATTAATTATAAATATTTATTACTCACATGAAAGTGAAGAGTACAAAAGGATTGGTTAAAGGGAATTATATAAATATACTTGGACAGATAGGTCCTGCATAATAATGGATAGAGGGATGACTCGCAAGCCATATTTTAATTTAATAACAAATAATTGAAAACCCATGTAATAAATTTAATTAAATAAATGACAACACATACATGGGTCTTGGTCAATCTCATGATCTGTCATACATGAAATGAATACACAAAAAGTAACAAGCTAACATTATTTTATTTATTCATTCATTATTATTAAGATAAGCACGGTTATATTAATTAATTAATAAATTAATTAATTAAATACCTTTCATATTAATGATCGTCCAAACTTAATTAGAGATACCCATTAATTTGGAATTCATGGAAAACAAATAGAAGAACCATTAATGACATATTTATTATTGTAAATTAATTGAGAATTTTAAAATTATTTAAACCCATTATTAAATTTTCAAACACACAAAATTGTGACAATTAATAAAATAAGGTTCTAATGCAATAATTTTTAAAATATAATGTAATTTTAATTTTTTCATTAATGGGAGACTACGTGGAGTATACATATAGCTACACACTATGTACCTCAGTTTCCATATAACCAAGTCACATGCCTTGGGCTTAGTTGTGTTAACTAGACCAAACTATACAGTGTGTAAATGCTAGCTACAAACCCTATATCTTCTTTCCACATGCCAGGTTATACTGGTCAATACATGGTGTGTAATAAAATTACAAAGTGTTTTTAATTGTCCAGCGCATCTAGATACAATGTACATGGGTATACAGCATGTGCTCTGGCCCCACGCTTTGAAACCCAGCTTTACTAGCCAAAGATTTGGCACTTATCAATGTCATCTCCAGCTATTCTCCATTTTTATTACATATATCAGAAAATGAAAAACTAAATGGACATAATTAATATGTTGATAACATGTTAATTAAAATCAGATTAAAGAATGAATAACATGAAATGAAAATATAACAATGATTGTGCATAGATCAACAATCAAATAAATAATTATAAATTTAAATGTGACTACTCTGATACCACTTATTGGTTCTTGGAATAGTGGAAGCATTGAAGTGTAGGGTGATATACTAAAAAAATTAATAATAATTTCTTGAAACCAAGAGTGAGGATATTGAATGTCAAATTTATAATTAATTTATTTAATATATGAATAAATAAATACCTCGGCTTAGGAACTTTCCTCATTGAGGATTTTTTATCATCTGAAGAGGTCCTTATAGATTTCATTCATTGTGTTTGTGAGGATCCAAGGGTATAAAACATCTAGTAGTGATTCACACGTCCTTCAATGATCTCAAAACAACTCCACTCATTCTCCATGTGCTAGAACGGTGAATCTAATGTCTTGCATTTTTCATTCTTGATCACTCAATTTTTGGTTTTGAAGAAATTAACTCTTAGGTTTCTTGTTCTTAAGAGGGAGAGAGGAGGAGTCGAGGGGGAATTTGTTGTGCGTAGCAATTATCTATTCCGAAACTTTGAATTAGTTTCGAATGAGTTACACAATAGACATAGTTGTCTATTTATAGAGATGGGATTTCGGTTAGAAAATGTCATTTCATAACTTCCATTAAATAAAATTATAACCATTAATGAAATCCCATGCTACATAATAATATCTTTATTATTATTATTTTTGCTGTGTAAACTTGAGAAAAATGGATAAATAATATTTACTAGCTCCTAAATAATTATTTTATCATCAAATAGGGTCTTGGTCTATTTGAACTCCTTTTTCATTTATTGAACACCCGAATAAATATTTTATTATATTAAATAAATATTTTATTCACAAATAAGTAAATAAATATTTTATTCAAAAAAATGAAAATAAATATTTATTAAAAATTCAATAAAATAAATAAATATATTTTATTTACAATATATTGAATAAATATTTATTTGATTTATGTGATCAATATAACTTGAATAAAATCATTCCTCGGTCTTGAGAATAATATTTATTCCATTAATTAAATTCACATAGAATTTAATCAAGACAAACACAAACACTTAGTGTGTGACCCTCTAGGATTCTTTCTCATTAGTATTAAGTGGGCTTGCATAAAGTCCAAGATTACTATTTGGAAACAGATCAAGGAACCCAAGAGAAAGAACTAAAATTCACAATGATGAAAACCACATATGAACTCTAACTGTGTAATATAATCACTTTATAAAAATATCTCATTAATGAGGTTGTATGATAGTGTCGTTAACCTATATGCTCGATACATCATTCTTTGACTATCTGAAATAAACTCGTCATTACTCCATGTACATGGAATTTAGGTAAATGGTTCTATTTAAATTGAATGGATGAGATATCAAACTCTATAAATATGTAAGGGACAAACCCTTCCTTGACTTATCCATTAATAACATGTCATTTTTGACGCACCAAATGTACCATAATTCCCTCCAAGATTTGGCATGACAATTTTCATTAGAAAATCTAAGCGCATATGTCATGACATGCATTAATAATAATATTAAAGTATAAGGACCATTTCACATGCTCATAGATTAGAATATTCGATGACACCAAAACATGAATAATTCATACTGGAGGGTTTGTTCTCATAATCTCTCATATTAGAGATTACCAAGTGAAAACTTCATGAGAAAAAGTTGCATCTTCTTAAGAGTTTCTCTTACATGATAGTTTATAAGCTATATGTCACATAATAGTATGTTATCCAACTGTAGAACAATATTAATAATATTTTCATAGCACATTAAGGTTCTCATCATATCAGGGAACTACTATGGCGTTATCGAAGCAACAAATACTCTAGGATATTATTACATTAAATTCATGCATAAAAATGAACAATATAGAATAAGATGTTCAATTTTATAATTAATACACAAAATATTCATGTAATAAAAGTACAAATAGTTGGTTTTTAGGAAACCAACTTTAACATGAGGTTTGTTACACCCTTTTAGGTTATGAAATAGATCAGATTAGTGGCTTACTAGTTGGAAATTCTTTAGAGATACTATTCTATTTATGGTTTCTTTCTTACATCTCAACTTCTCCGATATTATCTAGACCCATCACATATATTTTATCCTAATGAGGTTTAATTGGATGTGGATGCTTCCTTCAATGAGTGTCTTATTCGTATAGTGGATCGTAGTGTGAAGACACCCCAAGGCAGGTTATCTACTTTGGTATGGGTACTATAGTAGCACGAATGAGTAGAATACAAGACCTGGGAATGGGAATTTGATATACAAGCTTAGGGACTCGAGCTATTCTACCACGATACCTATTTACCCCCAAAATTACAACTCGAGGATGCATTGCTTTAAAGAGGGGAGGTTGTAACGAACCATTTTTTAAAAAGGAATGAATCGTAATATTTTCTATTAGAATAATTTGTTTAATCATCATAAAGGTGTGATATGGCCTAAGGAATGTCCCAGGAGCATTCAGGTCTTGGTCGAAGCCCATAGTTCTGGAAAATGGGCTAAAGAACAGGGCTGCATAGTTTTTTTAAACCATGAAACCTGGGCCTCACAATTAATTTTAATTGTGAAATGGAATATAGTTGGTACCTTTAGGTTTCATGGTTTTTCTAAAACTATGCTAGCTAAGGTTCAAGGCCATGTGAGAACTGCATGTTTTTTGGATAGTGTGTTTTCACATGGTTTTTGGATGTTTTGAAAACCATACATCGAAATTGTGTTCCCCCTTATTTTGGTGTGAAATTCCTCACCCCCCCCCCCCACTTAAGTTAAAAGCCTTTTTCTCTTTCCCCTCTCTTCCTCTAGAGTTCAGGCTTGGTTTATCTCCTCTTTTGAGCTCAAAAAAATCTCAAGCTAGGCATTAAGACAACTATCTAATCTGGTCTCTGTTTCTCAATATATCAGAAGCATCGAATCCATCTTAGTATGTTTTTCAATACTCTCTAGTCTTAATTTATTTTTCCTTTGAATATATAATTTTATTTAGGTGCAACCATGATTTTCCTATTTGTAGGGAATTTGACCATTTCTCATATTTCTCTAAACCTACTTCAAATATGATATTGATATAGAGAGAGGAGTCACTAAAGCCTTGAGGTAAGTGGTCATATCATTTTTCCTTTTAGTTTTGATATTTAGTAATTAACACTTTGTACCACACACCATCTATTTCCAATAATCCCCTTTATATTGAGTTCTTTGTATAAATTTGATCAATACACATTGATGAACACCAATTGGTCCTTATTTAGTGAGTTAGAGGATGTATACCAAGTTTATAGACACCCCATGGGTGTGCCAATGGAAATTTCCCTTAAATGGTTAATTTCTCAAGTACTGGAATACCTATCTAGCTTTCACATTAGTCTTAAAATGGTTTTTCCTTCATGTATATAAATGTTTAGTGATCCAAATCACCTATTAATTGTTTGGCCAGTCTTACTAAGGTAATTTCTCATGTAGGAATTTTCCCACTTGACCATGATTCTTCCCAATTGACACCTTGATCCTTATAAATGAGTTGTCCATGATTAGGTGAATTTTAATGGGTTAGAATCTTATGGAATGTCTTAGCAAGATGGTTTTCCTTCTTAAAATTTAATTTCATAAATAAAATGAAATAGTTTCGGATGGGTGGTAAGTTCATTCCTTTGTTTAATATTTTTTAAAATGTTTTTATGAATTGTGATGCTTTGAATGGAATTTAACTTGGATAATGGGACATAGGAGAGGTACTTCCCCATGTGTTATATTATAATCAAATATATGCATAGTTTTTTTCTTATATATATGTTCTAGATCAAAGTGATGGATGGGTGGTAATGTTGCATGAAAGTTAAAATTATATTATGCATTTATAGTGATTGTGACATGATGGTAAGGGATTGTTGAGCATGGAAGTAACATGCTTCCTTACATCAGGTGTTGAGAATGATGTCTCTCACCATTGACATTGTATGGACAATGGGTGTTACGCACCAAGTCCCATTCTTAGAGTGGTAACATAATGGTTCACTCGCCATTCTGAGTGTCTTGCATGATGTCTCATACTCTTCTTGGGATGTAGGGAATATACCCTTTGGCATGAGCTTATAGTCTCGTTAGACTAGTCATGTTTTTCTAATTTATGCCTTGGTCTAACCAGCACTAGTAATCTCGGTATATGGCCACTTATTTCTGTACTTAATTGGTCCATATAGGTGGATGCAATACATATATATAATCATGCTATATATATTATTAACATATATATATATAATGACCAATCCAACTTTGTTATGTCCATGAGTCGAAGCCTGTTGAGCCATCAAGTGTCCTTTAGGAACCTGAGAAGCCTGGTTACTTATTTATTTATTTAGAATTAGTTTAATAATTTGATTATACCAACACATTATTTTTTTTATGATCACTTCTTGGATTACGCATAGACATTGTTGGTGCGGCCAACTGAGATTTTATCTCACACCCTACTCGGGATGCCTTTGTTACCTAAGAATACGATCTTTATATAGGTATGTATAAGGTAAAGTTACCTTATATAGGTTGTTGGTATGTTTTTTCTTATAGATAGAGCTTAGGGGAAAAGGATCAGGCAATAGCTCAAGATGCTAGTGGAACAGTTTTTGTTCTTTTTGTAGTTTGTATAGCATGCATGTATCTTTCTAACCCTCATTCCCCTTTTTATTATTATAATTCCAAACATCCATGTACTATACACCACCTAGTGGAATTTGGGATACTTATTCAGTTTCCCTATTAGTTTTTGCTTCTATAATTATCTATTATATCTTTTATATTTATTCTTCCACTACATTGTTAATATATCTTTTTATATCGTTCTTCCATTGTTGATAGTGGTTGATTGTATCAGATGTGCCACTCAGACATGAGGGTATAGTATCCACACTATAACACCTTTACACCCTCATTGCTATTGAGTAGCCTCTAGAATATGGCGAGGTATTCTTGAGGTAATTTGACCCACCGGATCCATGCGCGAGTTATGTGGATACCGGGTCGGGATGTTACAATATCCATTTAGTAAAAGATCATCAATCATGAATCACAGTATAAGGATTTTTCATAACAAAAGACATAATTCATAAGAGTTAAAAATCATCAATAATTAATTATGATCCCTAAGAACATATTATAATCATAATATATAAGTTTTTTACATACATATAAGCATATAAAATCATTTCCTTAGTCAAGGAGCACTTCCAAAACTATCATAGTGGATTGGGCTAACTCCCCATTCCATTATTTCTTTATTCAATGTTCACTCCCAAGAAATTACTAATGGATAGAGTCCCTTACTGAACTGTATTCACTCCCTATTAAATTATATATTAACTTATGAGATATCAATATTTACCCAATACAATAGAGGGCTATATAATTTTTCATCCACTCATCACATAATTAAAACCATACATGTGTGTGTGCGCGCACGTGCACCATAAGATTATAAAAATATTCATCATTTCATCATAGCATAAACTGTGGAAAATAAATAGGCTTTATGAAAATTTAATCATTACATAACCATAGTTATCTAGAGAAATAAAGTGTACGGTTTCATAAAAAACATTCTTTATTTCATCATTGATTAATTAACCCATGGTAAAGTAACATGTTTCATAGACGCATACTTAAAATATCATCATAATAATATATCTAGAGAAAGAAAGTTAGTGGTATCATAATATCATATCTTTTGTGAATTATAAAAACCCTTAAAGTATGTGTATATAAATGAAAAATACCTTTACAATATCATTTGATCATTTCTTCAAAAATAGGGAAAATACCATTATCCTTTTGTATCTTAAAAAACTAAAAAAATTTAAAATATTGAGATTTTATTTTGTAAATAAAAATGGAAAATTATAAAGTAATCATAAAATAAAATAATATTTTTTATGATGGTAAAATCCCTTCATGCATTAACCATTAAAAATGAATCGTTTCACACATTTTTTAAAAATTTATAAATAACCTACTCGGAAAACATTATAAAAATTAATTATAATCCTTTGAAAAAAAATTAAAATATTTTTTAAAATAAATTTAAATAATAATTATATCATATAAAATAACATTCTTGAATGTATTTTAAATAACATGGACATAGGAGAAAAATTTAACCAACCAAAGAGGAAATAATGTTTAGCTTTTCTTTAAAACATTTTCTCAATCATTTTAAGTAACATAGAAAGAGTAATTACACTAATAATTAAGAATTAGAATAATATCCGGTGGATAAAAAAATATATTGTGTTTAAGGTAGAAGGATCATATAATTTCCCTCAATGTAAATTTATCATTAAAAATCCTGAAAAAAAATGATATTATAACATAAACATTATCCGTAAGTCCTATATTGCTTCATGCATGTTAAAAACTCTTATATAGTAAATATAGAATAATTAAAAAAAATATTTTACAAACATATTCACACATAACTTATAATTTATCATTACTTTATAATTTACAATTATCTTTTTATTAACAATTTATTATTAAAATGAACATTTAGGAGAAAACGGTTATGTTTTCTATACATCTTTCAATTTGATAGTTCCAACCCCTGATCCATGGTCATGGTTTCACCATAAATATAATATTAAAAATTTCATAAGAATGGTATATATTCATTATATAAACTTTTATTACCATTCATATAAATCATAGATGAAAATTCAATTACATCACTTTATAGAGGAAATAGTCTATACATATGCACTAATAATGTCTCCACTATTTTATAGATGGAAAACAGAAGGGTAAATAATAATTTTAATTGAAAGAATAATAAATATAGTATAAATATATTATATATTCCTTAAATAAATCCTTATATCCACATAAATAGGAAATAAAAAATTGAATCACATCACTTCATACAGGTAGTATTCCAAACATATGCACGGGAAACATTCTAATTTTACAACGGATGTGAAAGAGATAGAAAATTAATATGAAATTAATATAAAAACATATAAATATAGTAAATATAATTATTACATCATGTTAATGTGGTTAATGAACATTTTCATGAGTTTTAATAAGAAAGAAACATGAAAATGATCGATAAGATCATATACCTATTCTTTGAGTATCCTCCAATGAAAAGCACCATAAGGATTCTTTAATGGGTCATTTGGGAATAACATAACTTCAAGGTCATGGATAAGAATGTTTCAATAGTTTTTATTCAAATTTTATTTAGATTAATGTGATCAATTATTGTGTATAATATAAAAGAGGAGGTTCTATTTTATGAGTGAGTGGAGTGATATTCTTGTGAATACTTAAAATATTAAAATATAATAAAGTCATATTCAAGTGAAAGTGGTACCAAAGAAACCAAAATTCAAAACTAACATAATTTTGGGTACAAATACAAGAAACCAATAATGTTAATTTAGTTTTAGGCTATTTTAACCTTTATCTCTTTAGTTAAACCCCTTATTATCCCTTCTAACCTATACCGTAGTAATGGATTTTTACCTCGATAACTATTCAAAATGAAGAAAAAGAAATTGGCCTAATTTTTAAAAAAACATTATGATTACAAATATGGAAATATTTTATCTTATTTTATTTCTATAAGTGTCATAAAATCATTTTAAAAACAAGTTTATAAAACCCAATGAATACTTTTATTATAAAAATGAATTTTAAGAATAATAATGAATTTATTATTAATCATTTCATAGTAAAAACAATTAGATGAATTGTAAACTATTTTATTTAATATAATATCTATAAAAATAATTAAAATCATTCATATGTAGTGATTAATTTAATTTATTAAGTTAAAAACACATTACTTGTATAAAAATATTTTTTGAGAGAAACATCCCTTTTTTACTTTCAAATGATTTTATTTTCATTTCTAACCAATTGACAACCAGTCAAATAAATTTATGCATGTGTAAAAAATAATTTTTCAAAATTTATTTTTTCCTATTCATACCCACCAATCAAATGGCTAGGTGATAACTTTCATATTTAATAGTATTATTTTAATTGTATATCATAGTTCATTTAAAATTGGTGTTTCCTATAAAGAAAACAATCAAAGATTGAAAATTCATTTAAAGAGAAATATATCTTAAAATGTCATCACGTTACATAAGTGCATTTACATGGTTATCCAATATTTCAATGTTTCCAAGGATTATACAACGTTTATGTGATGATGTAACATATCCTTTAAACCACACTACCTTGTAAAAGTTAAAATAAGATGTGTTATCACTCGTTGTTTATAACCACATTCTTTTAGAAATCTCATTGTTATATTTCAAAAGTTTAAACATAGATTAAAAATAATAAATTTAATTGATACTTACAAATAAAAACAATCAAATATTACACTATTATTGGTGCATCAATAACCTTCATCTTTAACAAATAAATGAACTCATATTCATCACGTTGATGAAATTGATCATCTTTGTCTTCTTCTTTGTTTAAATATTTTAAAGTGTTCTAACTCGTTTTTTTATTTCTCAAAATGTATCTTTTTTTAATTTAATGTAAATTTCATCATTCTCAGCAATATTTAATCTTGTTTCTCGGATTAAATATAGTTTTCATATATTTAAAAAAAATCCTTAATTAATTTTTGGTAAAAAAACATCCACAATATCCATTAAAAAGTGTGTAAAAACAGAAATTATATTTTATATAATTATATAAATGAAATAGATGAGAATTTATAAGTTTAAACTGTGTTATAAAAAACCATGGTGAGTTTCCATTCACTATAACATGATTTTGTTTTCTCGATAATTTACTATATAAACAAATATCACCAAATCCTCTATCTATTGATCTTCTAGGAATTTACTTCATTGTAATTTTATACCTATCATTAACCATGATGTGTTTTTTAATGAACCATGAAATGTTTTTGTCATAAAAATTCTAGTTTCTTCTCTTGGAAAATTTTCCATATTCGTGTAAGAAAATATAAGCTACTCTTCATTTTGTAAAACCATAATATAAACCCTGATATGTTTTTATTATATTATTAATGAAAACCTAAAATATTTTCAATGTAACTTTAATAAATTCCTTTAGATCATGACATAATATAGAGTCATCACATTTTTCATCAAATATTATAACCACCTTCTAAACTATAGTCATTTTTATTCTCAATTTCCTTACTTTAAAATCTTAATCAGAAACTATGTGTAAACAAAAACTTTGTTTAAATTGTGATAGGTAACAAATTTATATGATAGTATTTTAGTAACCATTAATTTAACTATTATAATTTTCCCAAACTATGTGATTAACCATGACATGGTATGTTTAACCATGATGTGGACTTCTGTTCTCTAATTGAAATACATCAAAAATTATCAAAAATATATAAAAATTCATATAGATGGTTTTATATTAATAATTTATGTTATATAGAATATTATCATTGACCTTTGTTAGAAAACATAACCTAAAAAGTATTCTCATGAATTTTTTTTTAAAATATTCCCTTTTGGGTTTCTTTAAAATGTTTTCTTAACCTCTATAAATTTTTTTCAAAATAAAACATATTATATATATCTTTACCATCATGAGAATATAATTAATATAGTGTTGAATAAATCAAAAATTATTTAATTTAATCCAAAATGAGTCATTATTATTATGATAAACCTAGTTAAAATAAAGTGTTTCATGATAAATTTCACTATATTCAATCTCCATTAGAATAAATCCCCATTATTTTGATCCTAAAACTTTTAATAATCCATCAAAACTCTTATTTCATTTCTTATTCACTCAATTTTCTCCCCCTTATAATATAAAACATAAATTACTCCCCCTAAAAACTCTCCCCCTTTATGAGTAATTATTTTAGTATATATCCTCCTTTAGAAATGAACCCCAAATATTTCTTATTCAAGTATTTTAAGAACTAATAAATCAATGAAGCATAACTTATAGTAACATAATTTTTCATAATACAATTGTTGATTGATACAACTTTTTTATGTTTTTGGAATTAATGTTGTATGTTGTGAGAAATTATGAAATGGAAAAAATATTTATGATGTATAAAAACCAAAATACAAAAAACCATTATGGGAGTGGGATTTATTCTCCAAACTATCAAGTGAATGAAGATAATTGAACTCCAAGAGTCAAATTATTCTTCTTAAAACAATGTTTGGATACTTACTTTTATAATAATATCTATAACTTGATCTTGTGTTGACACATACTCTAATTTGAGTATAACTTTCTCCATTTTCTCATTGAAAAAATAATATTTGTTCTCAATATGATTCATTATTTAATGATGGACTAGATTTTTTATAATATTGAAAGTACATGAGTTATTAAATTTAATCACAATTCGAGATCATACCTCAAAACTGATGTCTCCAAGTTATTATATCATCCAATAAAATTTTGTAAAGTATTTAGTTATAGTAATATACCTAGCTTAAAAGTTATCAATGATATATAATCTTGTTTCTTTACCAACCAAGAAATTCTTAGATATTGGTCATAGATAAAGCCTCTAGAAGATAACTTTCTATCATCCAATGAACCTACCTAATCCTCATAAGTGAAACCAAATAAATCATATTTAGTTTTTAGTTTATAGAATAATATAAAAGAAATTATTCCTTTTATATATATAATTATCTATTTCACCACCAGCCTATGGATTTATTCTATATTATTTTGACATTGTGTTTCTTGAAATATGGAACACATATTGAAAAATATTATTACTATTAAGTAAAATAGGATCTTGATAATTTTTCATATACTCCATGATACTAACTAATATACCATCCTTATATTTTTGAAAACTTCATATGGGTAGTGAATTATTTTTAATGACTATCTTTCCTCCATACCAAATCTTTTCAGAACTTAATTTTCATGATTATAATATGAAATGAATTTTTTTTCATGAGTAACCTATAAACCAACAAAAAAAAATTCTCCAATGATAGGAATATCAAAATCACTCTTAATAAATTTGGTGAACTCATTGAACTAAAATTCACTTGATTCTATAAATATTATATCATTCATGTTTATGAGAACCATTATTTATTTATCATAGTACCTTTTTATAAATATATTTAGACAAAATCATCATAAAATCCAATCATTCTCAAGAATTAATTAATCCTAGAATATCATACTCTTAGTACCTACTTCAATCCATATATTCCCTTATTCAATTTAAGTACTTTTTCTCATCTTCAAGTATAATAAATATATCTATCAGTTTAATGAATATTGTTTATTCATGATCTCCATAAACAGAAAAATATATTTAAATCCGTCTAAAATGCCTTAAATTCTTTTTTACTATGATAAAAAATAAAAATATCAACTCTAATATTTCTACATCAAAAAATAGTTCAAATAAATATTCCTTTAATTTTAGACTTGACTTTGCACATTAATAATTTTTTTTTGAATCATGACATTGTATTCATTATTTTTTTTTTAACCATTTTATTTCAATAACATTCATGAATTATTACTTCAAAAAAATCTCATACCAATGTTTTTTCATGATTTTATATAACTCCTCATTCATGGATTTTATTCCACCCTTATCATAAATAACCTTAAAAAATAATTATCTCCGGTTGAGATAAAAGTTTAATATTTTTTGAGATATTATCCTTCTAGTTTACTCTAGTGATTATTTATAAAAATAATGTTTTTAAATCAATTTATTCTCTACTCCAAAATTTAATTACCAATGAATATTTTTATCCAATACCCAAACAACAGTGCATGTTTCCAAGTAATCATCATACTCTATTTCTTCCCCATAACTTATCACTTCAACTCCATTTTATACTAAAATTTTACTACCACTTTGCTAAAAAAATCATTATCAATCACAGTGTCTTATTGACTTTTAAAAAAGTTTCCAAAACGTTTTTTATAGAGTTTATAAGACTTTATTTTTTATAAATAGAACATAAAAATACCAACATCCCCTTGAGATTAAAATTCTAATTCATCTTCACTTTTTATAAAATAAAACATTTAAATATGAATAATTGAAAATATTAAAGCATTGGTTTTATCTTATGAAAAAAAAAGATGCAGAATACTTTCCTCATCATGACATAATAAATCTTAATTTATGATATAGAATAATGTCAATCCCTCTTCTTTTGAAAATTTATCATGTAATTTTTTTCAACGAGCATTGTCTCGTCCTTGTTATTTTTTATTCTATTTCTCATTTCTATTAATTTATTTTTATAAGGTATTTTTTCCACTAAAACCCAATTCCATAACCCATGGTTTTTGAAATAATATGTAATGACTTATAATTTTATCAATTTAATTTCCATTCTTATAATTGTGTCATATTTACTAACCAAATAAAGTTAATGTTTTTACTAAGTTAACCATACCTTTGTTTAAAAATAAAAGGATACTTAAGACAATTTCAATTTATGTAAGGATATAAATACCATTTCATTTCAATTTTTGAGATATAGTCTAATTTGAAAATAACTTCAATAATTATTCATAATATATCTAACCTCAGAACCATGAAATGAACACTCTAGGAAAAGTGACATTAAAGTTTATATTGAAATGAAATGGTTATAAAATAAAATTATAATAACTAAAATATTGATGTAAAAGGTTTTAAATTAAGTAAATTATTTATTTAATAAGATTATTTAGGATATTAAGTGAAAATATAGAATGATTCTTGAACATATGTTAAGGGATCTCTCTAAACCAACCTTTTTATTTAGGTTATGACCTTTATATATTTGACTCACTTTATATATTTCTTTGATATTATGGAAATCTTCTAAATTATATATATATATATATATGTATCTTACATATATACCTAGATTATTATCCATTCCTTTTATAGGTTAATCCATGACTTAAGTTCATTTTTCAAATGCCTTCTCTAAAATCAAACCTGATTAAGGTGAACATTTATATCCCTTAATACTTTAATGTAATGATCATTTAAAGTATCTATTTTCATTCATGAATTCAATAAATAAAGGAGTAATTTAAGTGTAGACATTATGATTTATATTTGGTTTTAAAAGATAATTTCATACCTATTATTTATCCAAATGCTTTGGACATATTCCTTAAAACATAGTATTTAATGTTCATTTCTATACCCAATTCTCTACCCTTTATCATGAATTTTTTTTAAATTAACCCCATATTTTGAGAAATATGATTATGTATTCAGATGTTAATATCCAAAATATTTAATTAATTATTATATTTTGAAGCTCAATGAAATATTATTTAATTATTATATGATAAAAAAATTCGGAACCCATTTCTTTACATGGGTGATTCTTAAGTTTATGACTTGTGATTGATCTCCTTTTATGGAACCCATAATTATTTACACATAATTATAGTTTTTCCGATATTGTAAACTAATTCATTGGGTAATGTTTTTCTCTCATCAGATAGTTTTTATAGGATTCGGGACTGAACCTAACCCATGATGGGACTATGTCCACCATGTGGTGTTGTCTTGGAAATTAGCCTTGACTTGTGTTTATATTATGTTTTATGTTGCTGACACATTACTATGTTTCCATGATCTCATGATACCATGTTATTTATATTAGTCTCCAATATGATTATTCATGATCCTTTTCTTTAATTATATTATGTTATGTCATTTAACTCATAGTTATTCTCCATTATCATGTTTATTCTCATACTAGGATTTCTAGATCATCCCTTTCCTTTATTTATTCTTGAGGTTATAATATGAATTTTTAGGATTTAAAAGGTATGTTAGGATATCATTAAGGAGATTAAAATAAATATTCCATGTTTTAGTACCTTTTTTATTTAATATGAACTTAGTCTTAAAAAAACTAGGTTTAATGGTTGTTAGGTTGTATTTACATGATGTTTATGTTAAAAATCATGTAACAATATGTGTAAAAGTATTGGGTTTCTATAGTTAACATTAGAGAAAGATCAATTTATTTTTAGGTAATCGGGATTGAATAATTTAGTTATATTTCTAGGGATACATCTAAGTATAGTAAAATATCATAAAATTTTGTAAATTATAGAGTGAGTGGATTCCAAGAAATTACATCCATGTCCAGATACTAAAAGTGAATGTGGATCTGAAATAGTTATAACTATGGGTAATAACATAAAAAAGTGAACATTATGTATTAACTTGGTCATCACCTTGTGAATTACAAAGATGACATAATATGCGCCTAGTTTGACCCTAATAGTGGATATGACCTAGAAAATTCACAAACTCTTTATGAATCATTATGAATCAATTGAATAAATTTTAAATATAGAAAACCTAATCAGAAAATTTCCGTGGATAACATATATTAAAACCTATAGACTCATTAGTTAGTATTTACAAGTGATTTATAAGCTATTCCTTCTAAGTTCATAGTTTTCCTTTTATATGGTTATTAGTTCTATTTTTCAAATCGTTAAGTTCATTTTGGAGATCATAAATTAATAGAACCAAAATCAAATAGTGAAATGGGCATGCATTATCCATTAATGAGTATCAAATGTCCTATATATCATTCTTTCATATCTTGAAATTTTATTAGAAATATTCAATAACCACCTCAAAATATAGGGGTTGGGCTATTTTTGAGAACATAAAATGGATCAATTGTTGTGTCCCAAGAATATAACTCCCTCTAAGTCAATTTCAAAGGACTAAAAATCATTGTAAATTTTTTATTTCTTCCTTTAGTGGAGTTTGACTCTATATTGGGAAAAAATTAGTTATCCTGATTTAGAGGTGGAGTTCCCAGTAAAAATTATACCTAGATCTCTTCCCATATCCAAGACTCCCCATAGAATGGCCACCCTTTATTTTTAAGAATTGAAGAAGTATTTATAAGAGAACATAAAAAATGGTATTATATTCCTGAGTGATTAACTCAAGGTTCTAGTCCTCTTTGTCAAAATGGGTCATAGTTCAATGCGGCTCTAAATTGGTTATCATGGACTCATAAAAATCATGATAAAGAAAAGGTATCCCCTGCCATGGATAGATGCATTTTCAATTAACTACATGAGGCCCAGTATTTGTCTAAGGTGAACATTCAGTCAAGATAGCAATAATTAAAGGTGAAGATGGAAGATATTCCCAAGGATACCTTTTGAAGGAGGTATGGACACTATTATTTCATAGTGATACACATTGGAATCACTAATGATAGATAAATCTTCATGGACCCAATGAATATAGTCTTCAGATATTATCTCCAAAAAAATTGTTTGTATTTATAGATGATATTCTGATAAACTCTATAATCTAGGAGGAGCCTGAGGACCATTTGAATATTGTAATAAAGAACTTTTGAAATAAGTATTCAATTGAAAAGTATAGTAAATTGGAGTTTTTTATAAATTAAGTACCATTCTGGTGGCATGTAATCACTAGATATGGGATATTTGTAGACCCTTTTAAGAAAAAGGCAATCAAGGAGTGGCTTAGACCAGTATCCATAATTGAGATTCGTAGTTTCCTTGGACTAGCAGGGTATTACCAATTATTTTTGAGAAATATCTCAAAATTTTAAAACATAATAACTAAGATAAATCATAAAGGGTTAACTTTTTTATGGATAGATAAATGAGAAGAGTGTTTCAATGAATTGATAAATAGGCTTATCTCTACACAAGTCCTCACACTACCCTTAAGTGGGGAACTTTTCATGGTACACAGTGATGCATTAAGGTTAGTCTTGGTATATATAATAATGAATAATGATAATTTTAAATCCTAATTCTCAAGGTTCTAAAATTTTCATGAGAAGAACTACACAACGCATGATCAGGAGTTGGATGCAGTAATCTTCCCATTTAAAATCAAGCAGAATTATCTCTATGGTGAGAAGTGAGAGATATATTAAAATCATAAGTGGCCCAAATATATATTTACATAGAATGATTCTATTATTAACTAGTAAATATTGTTATAGTTGTTCAATGACTATGACTGGTCAACCCACTAATATCTTATGAAACAAAATTAAGTTGAAAATGCTCTAAGTAGAAAGGATCTAGAAATCATATCAATGATGAGAATTGGGAAGGATAGAATCTTCTTAGAATTTTAAATGATGGCTATTATGATGATAAAGGAAGGACCGTCATAAGTCCTTTCTCAAATTATTACTAAACCATCCATTCTAGAGAATATAAAAGATTATTAAAGAGATAATGTGGAAATTTAGAAGAATATAGAAGTTATAAGAAAATTCAAATCATCAGATTTAAAAATTGATGAAGAAGGAGTTATAATATTTTGTTCATTACTATGTGTAACATTAATTCCAAAAATAAATAAGTAGGTATTGAATGATTCTTTTAGCTCAACCTTCTCCATCCACACAGGGAGCACAGAGGTGTATCAAGATCTCTGAGGGCACTATTGGTGGGAAAATATGAAGAAGGAGATCATGAAATATACATTAAAGTGACTGATATGTCAAAAATTGAAGAATAATAGAAAAAATTCTAAGGGGGTGATGAAACCATTACCCATAACTACATATAAATGTGAAAACATCACCATGTACATTGTTACTGGTATTCATAAGACTTATAGAGTAAATAATGTTATATGGGTTGGGGTGGACCATCTTATAAAGACTAGATATTTCATCACTATTTGATAGTACTTCTCAATTGATAAACTTTTAAAGATACACAATAGAGAAGCGGTGAGGTTTCATATAATACCACTATTTATTGTATCTTATCGAGATATGATATTTACCTCTCTGTCCAAGAAGAAATTTCAACATGATCTAAAAATTGAATTGAAATTCAATATTTCTTAGAACCCCTAAATCGATGGAAAATATGAGTGGACTATCTAGAAACTCGAATACATGTTAAGATATTGATTGATGGAGTTCAAAGGAGTATGGTATCAGTATCTCCCTATTGTCAAGGTCTCATACAATAATAGTTTCTACTAAACCATCTAAATGGATCCATATGAATCCCTTTATGGGAAGAGAGGTAGAACAATTGTGTATTTAGATGAAGTTTCAAAATGTAAGCTTCTAGGACCTGAAAGGGTATAAGAAATTGTAGAAAAGTTCAAGACCATACAATAAAAAATTTGGGATCCACAATGTTGATAAAAGAGAAATTCTGAAGATCATCGATAGCACTAGGAGTTTAAGGTTGGAGATAAGGAGCTCCTCCATATATGTCCCTAGAAGAGGGTCATGAGAATTGTGAAGAAGGGAAAGTTAATTCCCTGGCACATCATCCCCTTTGAGAATATTGACTGCATCATAGATTCGGTCTATTGACTATCACTCCCGCTAACAATTTCTCAAGTACATAATATATTCCATGTATCCCACTTGATGAAGAATATACCATATCCCTTAGATGTACTGAATTTTTAGGTGGTGTAGTTGTAAAATAATCTCTCTTATAAGGAGAATCCGGTGAAGATCATGGACCATAGAGATCTAGTTATACACAACAGGACAATTCACCTAGTCAAAGTACTATAGAAAAACCATAGGTACAAGTAGGTGACATAGGAACTGGAGGAATCCGTGAATAATAAGTGCCCTGACATATTTTCACCTTAATATATAAAATGAAATTTTGGGGGT
Organism: Viscum album; assembly: GCA_963277665.1. Lineage (NCBI taxonomy): Eukaryota > Viridiplantae > Streptophyta > Magnoliopsida > Santalales > Viscaceae > Viscum > Viscum album. Next base: position 1,804,876,640 of record OY728127.1, read on the forward strand.
AAAATTTCCTAATGGTGGAAGAATATAATGACCCATAATTTTATCAATGGAATTTGTCTTCAAATAATGGTGTCACCTTTAGTAATATAATATTAAATAATGAACACACACCATAAGATAAAACCGAAAACATTTTATTATAATAACTTAAACACTACATCTATAGAATAAATATGGGCTAAGAATTTAAATTATTACAATTGGGTAAAAATTGAAAATAAGAGAGTAATAATAGGAAAATTTGGATCTGCTCGATCCACCAGAATAATCTCACTCATGAACATCACTTTAGAAATGAAGAAGAATGTTAATAATGAATTATGAATTTTGTAAATAAAAATATATAGAACCTCGATGGAAAATAGATGTGAGTAAGGAATGAATGAATTTTGAGGTATTAATAGCAAGTATGAAACCCATATGACCATTACAAATATGACTATTGGTATAGTAATTTTGTCACTAGAATAGTAATTTGATCATTAGGAATATTAAACTTGATTTTAGTAATAGTATCCTCACTTATGGAAGTGTAAAATAATATTTAGTAATCCTATAAAATTAAAATATGGAATATTTATATCCTGATGCAAGTAAATAATTATTTCAAAAATGATAAAATAATTGTTCATATTTTTATAAAATATAATTAATTTTTATTAATTTTTATAACAAAAATAATGATTTAAAAGAATTTTGATTTCAATAATATAAATTTATAAATTAATATTGTGTTTCATAGTAATTATAATATAATATTATGATACCCTAAGTTATTTTTTAAAGGTCAAAAGTTGATCATGATAAAAAAATTGGTATTTTCAAATAAATGAGGTTTTCATTTAAAATTTAAATTTATAATTTATATAAAATTACTTACATGAAATGGATTAAATTTTTTTATTCTAAAATTTTAAATATGATTCGGTTTAATTTTTTTTATTTCCCTAAAATAGTTGAATATTTACAGAATAGTGAAATACGAAAACATGTAATATTTAACATTATAAGTTAAATAAAATAATTTTTGAGTTGTGTATGATGTAATAACCCATTAGTTTGAACTAAAATGAACCATTTACTACATATATTCCCAATAATAAAAACTATTGGTAGTTTTGATCCAAAATAATAAACTAATGAATTTAATATTTAAAAACACTCTTCTCATCCTCCTATAAATACCACCCTCACAAACCCTTCGCTTCACATATTATAATTCTTTTAGATTTTAAAATATCCACCCAATACTCTTTAAAATCCAATCCCCCATGTACTAATGCTTTTCCCCCACCAAATTTCCAATTCCAAATGCCTTAATTATTTTTTCAAGGTGATGAAATTCAAGAGGTAATACTCCCAAACTAATTCATTTGAATTTTTTCGTCTTCTACCTTATCCTCAACTATCTCATCCAACATATAATAAGATATATAGTATTATATATATATATATATTAATTTTATAGTTCTCATGGAATATCTACCATCCACCCCTTATCATCTCCTCGTATTCTAAAAAAACCATTATCCATATTATGTTGGTTCACTTCCATCTGGGATGATGAGTTTTTGTTTTCCACTACCATATTTAAGGTGGGTCATAAAAAATATTATTACGGTTAGATAATATTATAATAAGTATATTATAACTAATTTCATCTTCTAAAAAACAAAACTGGTCGGGATGGTTGGTAAAACCGCCTAAATGAACTAACCACATAACAATGGTGTTTTTACTAAATAAATCATCCATATGTCATAACACAGACGAATATTTTTGAAAATTTCAATTTATGGGAGTATATGGATACCATTTCATTTCATTTTTGTATTTTTAGTCTGATTTTATAAGAACATTGATAATTATCCACAAGTGATCTGACCTTGAAACCATAAAACGAACACTCTCGAAAAGGAGAAATTAAACATTATATCTCATTAAAATGGTCATAAATTAACATAATAAAATAATAATAAGTAAAATATAGATGTAAATTTTCGGAATTAATTTAATTTTATTATTTAGGTTATTAATTGAAAGTGTAGGGCAATTACAGAACATGTGATAAGGGATCTCTACAAACCACCCTTTTTCATTGGGTTATTAGGCATCTCTATAAAACACACATTAAATATAAATTTGATAATATGGAATTATTATAAATTCTATATATATTTATATTAAATATAGACTTATCTTATTATACCATCATTCAATGGTATAATACATGCCTTATATTCATTAATTGAACACCTTCTTTAAAACCAAACATGATTAAGGATAAATTTTCTATCCCATAATCCTTTTATGTAATTCTCATTTAAGATCATTATTCTCATTAATTATTTCATTAAATAAATTAATAATTTAGTTGTAACCATTATATTTTAGCTCTATATATCATAGAAAATTCTATACCATTTCTTTCTCTAAAAAAATAATTGGTTCTTTAAAACACCATTTTGAAAGTTCATTTATATACCCAAGTATCTACCCTTTCTCCTAAAATGTTTCCAAATGAACACCAAATTTTGAGACCTATACTTATTTGAAAAGACAAAAACATCCAAAATACATAATTACCTCTTCATTTTTGAATCTTTATGAAATATATTTTGATTGTGATATGAGGTAAGATTATGCAACCAATTTGTTTCTAGGGTTAATTATTATGTTTATTCCTTATAATTTATTTCATTTTTTTAAGGAATAATCAAGTTCATGTTATTATTGGTGCACCTAGATAGTTCGGAAAATAATTGGATACTTTTTTTATCTCATGACATGGTATGTATCGGATTCTGAAGTGAATGTAATATATGATGGGATTATGTCAACCATGTGATGTTGTCTTGGAAGTTAGCGTTGACTTATATTTATTTCAGGTTTTATGTTTCTTCCACATTCCAATATTATCAAGATCTTATATTACCTTGTTTTTTTTGTTATGATCCCACAAGATTATTCATGATACTTCTCTTCAATGATATCATGTTATTCCATTTGAATCGCATGTCATTCTTTGTTATCATGTTTATTCCCTTACTGGTATTTATAGATCACTCGTTTATTTTATGTATTCCCTAGGTCATCTTATGTAGTTTTAAGAGCTCAGAGGGATTTTTGAATCTCATTAATGGGGGAAATCAATATTTCTTTTATAATATTTTTTTTATGTATAATGAGCCTAGTCTTCCAAAGACACTAGTCCTCATGGTCTTTGGGTTATGTTTATTGGATTATTATGTTAAAAATTATATAATAATATGTGTAAAAGTCTAGGGTAACTATATAATATTATATATTTTTTATGAAATCTATGACACAATTAGCTATAAGGTTTATAATCTTTTTACCAGATATATATTTATCCAACCTATGATGGGACTCACTTTGAGATGCTTGGCAAGTGGGGCGATGAGGTTTTCCTAATGACCACTTGGATGTTTTTTTATTTTGACTTTGTTGTTGCATTTGGTTTTTTCCAGATTGTGTTCTACTTGTAATGGTTTTCCTCTTTCTAATTATAAAAGAGGTTTTTTCTTTATTTATAAAAAGGGGATTTCCCCCTCACCCATCTCAAAAAAAATACAACCTATGATAAATGTAATAAAATTAAACACTTTAGATGTATAAGTGATCACCATTATTCATGTCATCCTATTACAGTCATCGATAAAGTGATCGAACATTATTCTATCAATATTATAGTGTGTGACTGTCCTATAAACATCCACATGAACTAATTTAAGAAACCTTGGTTTTTTAATGTCCTTCAGTATATCTGAATTTCAAATTATCTTTCCTTTTTGGAAAACATCACAAGTATGAGTCTATTTATGTGTAATCTTAGGAATATCCCATGCACCTTCATGTTTCAATGAATCTTCCCATTATTTTTGGATAAATACTTATTTTAATCATTTTTAATATGGAAGAATGAGTCTTCTTATCAACTAATAAGATATTTCCAATCATATTCTTTCTTGAAAAATAATTTCTCTATATTTAAACTTTATATTACATATCATCATATTAAATTGACTGTTAAGTATCAATTCATAAAAGTTTCTCAAATATTAAGGCATGTGATTAATTTTTTTATAACTATGATATTATTCATTTTTATATCATTTCATTAAATTTTGGATTTCCTAGATCAATCTAACATTAAGACTTGATTATTTCCAAATCCTACAACTCCTTTCATGTCAGTTTTTATAACCTTTAATAGATTTCTATTCACTATCATGTGGTAAGTCAATGGTTTGGAGGAATTAAAAATTTTCCTAAGGTAGTGAAAAAATAAACAAAACCCCATTTCTTCTAAGATTAATCCATTAATTATGGATTAAATAAAAAAAATATGAATAACTTACCTTTTATTTAATGAAACTGGATCCTTCTTTATAACAACCCCAACATTTATATATATAATTTTCCTTTTGAATATGCATGTTCTTTATATTGACTAATATATTATAATAAAAAATAAATTCAACACAAATTAAATACCCAAAATAAATTATTTCATTACTTTAGAACATTATATTTAAATAAAAATTATACTCTATAAAACAAAAAATTGTGAAATGGGACAATGAACAATAAAAATTAACATAGTTATAATATAAAAATTTTATATCATTTTGGTATCCTTGAATTATCCCACCCATAAACAGCATTGTATAATAGAAAAAAAAATTAATGTAATCTAAATTTTTAAAATTACAAACATATAACCTTCATAGGAATTTAATTAAATGATGAATGAAGAAAATATAAGGTGTCTATAAGAATTATAATACCAATATTCCCATTATAATAATAAAACCTACCATTAAGAATAGTACCATAACTGATGAAATAGTAAAATGGAATGAAAATAATATTTATCTTGAATAAATTATGTAAATGTAAATATCATAATTCTATAAAATAAATATTCAAATTCAAAACTTGGATAAATTATAAGTGTATTTTTTATAGTGTGTTTTAAAGTATTTTGTAAAAAATAATATTTTTAGTTAATAATTAAAATTACCTATGTTATAAAATTATTTTTATAAAATTGTTTCCATTTTTGGAATCTGAACATTGAAATTTTCTAAAGGTAAATTTTTTTAATTTCCTAAAAATATTTAGTTTTCAGGTGAATTGTAAAAAAACATAGTTTTTAGAAGAAAAAAATTATCTTTTAATTAAATAAATTATTATTTAATAATTAAATAATCAATTTTAGAATGGTTGGATTGACCAAAAAAAATTTAATAAGATAAATAATCCATTTAAAAAAATAAATTCAAATTGAAAACCTAAAAATTAATTTCAAAAGTCTCAAAATATATATTATATAATACCAAATATTTTTTCTTCTTTTCATTAGTATAAACTAAAAACTTTTCTACATAAATGGTTCAAAAGTCATCAATACATTAATTTTAAATAAAATATATTTTATAATGTTAAAAATACCACTATTTAATGTTTTACATTATAAATAATAACTTATTGTGTATTTTAACCCAAGAATACCCCTCCCCTCAAGTAAAAATACCCCATCTCCCTTCCCTTGTAAAATTAATTTTAATACACTTTTTAAAGCCCAAACTCTACCCAATTTCATCCTCCTAAGTCTCCTAAGAACCTTAGGGGAATTATGATTTCATCCATCCCCAATCAATTAAGGAATTAGTCAAATATAATTGGAGTGAAGTGTTATTGAGGTGGTAACCCCAAATCCTCTTCTTTTCATTCTTTTTCTTTATACTATCATAATATCTTTTCTTTATATCTCTTCATAAACTATTTAACTCATAATTATATAACATAATAATTTTATTATGATATGGTAGAACTATTTTAATCTATTTATAATGTATATAATCTCTCCTGCCCCACTTTTTGATATGTCCCATTAATGTTTTCTTTTATCTACCTATAAGGAAATTTACAATTATTTACTTATCACTATCATCATGGATTGTTAATATAGTTATTTAAAATGTATAAAAATAAAATTTCATGTATTTTTAACCTATGGAGGTAATTTTACTAATGTATAAACAATAATTAACCAAAACTGTGAAATAAAAAAATAAAATAATTTAAAGAATTTTTTCAATCAAACCAATTCATATTTAATAAAAATATTAAAAAATAATTTCTAATGATTATAATTGATCATTAATAACATAAATAAATTATGTAATATTTTTTATTAGTATTTTAGTAAACATATTTTTCTTATATAATAGGTGTAAATGTGATGAAACAAAATAGGACATATGGTAAGGGAACTCTCAAACCCAACTCTTCATTTGGGTTTATCTTAACTTCCTATATTTTTTCACTGTGATTATTCTAAAAAATATCCTAAATTTATTTCACTTATCTATTAATTTTTTCTTATGGATAAATTTTTGTTTCTACTTCATTGAATTTCATTCTTATCAACCTTTATGATTTTTTATAAACACTAGTTTTCTCAAAAAATCCCATTGATTCTTCTTATGTTTATTCTTATTCTCTCTAAGAAATATGATCTATTATTTAATAATGATATTTTTTCCTGACAAAAATAATATTTTACCTTCATCTTTTTATAACCATCAGCTATCTTATTTTACATATTATTTGTGTCATAACAATATAACCCATTCTTTTCTCGTGGTTTTATATTATGTTTATGATCGATGTACATTTTATATCCCATGTGGCATACATGATTATGAGAATATAATGATGTGATTGGTGGGACCATAATTATTTATCCCTCTAATGAATTAATTAATTTCATATATATCATTATATTAAGATTATTCATTAACATAATGGTATCTTTATTCGTATTTTATAAAGTAATGATTTGTATTTATATGTTATGCATGAACATGATCCTAGATTTGTTCACAATGTTATTATGTTTCACTATTATGCATGAGAAATATTTATTGCCTCCTTAAAATGATTCAAATAGTATTATTATTATGATCTTATGATTATGAAATGATTATTATTATTATACTCTCCCATGTTGTCACATTTAGTCATGTGTCGTGTTATTTCCTATTATTCATCCCTATACTAGGCTTTTAACTAACACTTCCCTTCATGTATGTCCTCAGGTGATTAGATGTACTGAGGATAATATGAAATCATTAGGATGACTATAAATAATGATTAAAATAATGCATAAAATGTAATTCCCGGACCCCAATTACCCAGAGTCAGTGAATTATTTTAATACATTGGCATGATATGGGGAAATCATGTCCCGAAAGATCGATCAGTTTAGAAGTCTTGAAAATAGATTACAAACATTAATGTTACATTACATTATAAAATAAAAAAAACAAAAATATTGTATCCATTGATCACATTCATATCCCTTATACTATCCCTGCAGATCAGTCATAATACACTTCTTGGAAATCATTAGAAAATAAAACATAAGAAAGGGGTGAGATCAGATTCTCAGTAAGGGTAAATAATTTAGCGGAAGATAACATAAACAATAGGCATGGTGAATAATTTAAAACACATGCATTTACAAATAATAAACATGAAAACTTTATGGAAGAAATATTATTTGAGTAAATAATGCCATAATAAAACATAGTCATGGGTATTATACATGTCGAATAACCACATGAATAATCAATATTATTTTCATATTGAGGGAATTTATAATGCCAGACATTCTGAAAAAAAATTTCAAGGCATCGGCCAAAACCATATATCAAATTGGTAAAGGCCTTATCCAATTCCACTTCTAATTGTCTCAAGATACCAACCGATGCATCGAGGATCTATAGTGGGATCCACCCATCACTTACTATGTCCAATACATTCCACATATGAAAAGGTTGAAACATAACATAAGCATTCGTATTAAATCTAGCATATGAAATGTAAATACTTTATCCATAAACCATGACTGGTATAAAAATAACACATCCACAGTCAAACATATCACAAAACCTTCAATTCAATATGGAAGATTTTTATCATAATAAATCAACTTCAAACAAGTCTAAAATCCATCAAAGGATTTTGACATGGATGAAAATGATTTGTAGAACTCTTTGAGATAAATATACCTTTTTCATGAAAAATTTAAAAGTCACACAATTTAGAAGGAAGACATTTAAAGACATTTCTGAGTCAAAGTTTCTAATAACACTTTGAAACTTTTTAATGGAATTAACATTTTAAAAACATTTATGTCCATATAAATAAATCCTTAAAAACCATTTTGAAAACATGGACATTAATGAGAATTATTTAGAAGAATAAATATTTAAAAATTTTAAAATGATGTTTTAATAAAATAGTAACTTAAAAAGAATCCCTTTTAAAACTCTTTTATGAAACATGGATATGGATAATAAATATGTCCTAGTAAAAACTTACCTATAAACAATCTCGAATAATAAAGAGATTGAGGAATTAACCCTTACCTTTCACTTTCCTTTGGTCGAGGGTACGTTTAACCTCTTTTATAATGACCATAGTATGTTATTAAATTATAACAGAGCTATATTCAAATTTATTATATCATACAAGATTCATTTATGACTTTATACTACCCATTTAATAATGATTTCCATGTTAAATTAACATTTGGGGTAATAATCGCTTTCATTATCATATGTGTTTTAACTTGTTATTCTTGATTGTATCATTTAGATCATGATTTAAATACTTTCAGAATATAAACCTTTATTTATATATCAAATATATTTAGAATATAAATATTTATAATAGATGTATATATGAAATGTGAGGCACCATTTATGGAGACGGTAGGTCGTACGTACGCATAAACGTTGTTTCCGTTTTCATATCGTATTGAACGGAAGTAAATGAATAAGATATATATAAGTACATACATATATAAATATATATATCTCTCAAATTGAATTATTATGTAATATATTACATACTTATTAATAATATATATTTTTATAATCATCATTGAATGGTGAACATGGGAATGAATCTCATCGCGTCGTGGAGATGATAATCCGTACGTACGCACGAGCGACAATATCATTATATTGATGGTGAAATCGAATGAAATTGGATGGTATATTATATATAAAGAATCATTAAAATTTTATATTTATTATTTACATTATTTATACTCATTATTATACCCATCCAAATAATGAAGTGTTTGAATAATAAACTACACCATGTCGTGGAGACGGTAAGTCGTGCGTACGCACGTATGGTGACTTTGTCATTTATAGGATGGATAGAATAACGAATATGGTTTTACCATATTTATAGTAACATCATAGTATGTAGGAGGTAATGGATTTTTTATTTTAGAATGTAAACAATAAAGAAAGAGGAATTGGAAGAAGAAAAGAACTTGAAAGAGGTGATGAAATATTTACCTCTTCTTCGGGTTCTTCCTTTCGAGTTGATCAAAAGGGCTCCTAAGGTTAGATTTATGATCAAAGTAATGACTCTAGGTTTATTTGAGGGAAGTTGGGAGGATATTTGGGTAGGGTTTGGCCGAGCCAAATGGCCTTGGAGGTGTGATTTTGAGAGAACGGTAAGTGCCCTTTTATAAGAGGGGTGAGGGTCACTTTAGGAAAAGATTAAAATGTTAAGTTATTATACAATCATTTTCGGTTTATAATGGCTCAAAATGAATTTATTTCGAGCCTTAAGTTGTTATGGGTCGAAATACTCTCAACCAATAGGTTTTAGACAAGTTTAGGTTTCAATTTTAACCTTATCTTTTATATTTAACACTTAGTGAAATAGTTTAACTTTTTACAGTGTCTTCTTGTATTTTTACACTATATGGTTAATAAACTTACTTTAAACATCCAAGAAAACCTCAAGTGGTTAATTAATGACATATATAATATTATTTAATCCCTTTGGACCAACCTTAGATTTTTTGGAATATTATATCAACCAATAATTTAGTATTTGTTTTAAAAATTAATTTTTGTCAATTTTGACACTATTTGGTATTTTGTTTTTGTGAAAGTCATAAAAACCTTATCACTTTGAAACAAAATACCTAATAAACCCTCACATGTCATATTTACCAATAAAATTAGTTTAATTCATCAAAAGTCTAAATTTACATTTATTTGGATATTTATAATATCAATTATTTTAATATTTCATTAATAAGGTAATTACTACATCATCATAGTGTCATAAATAAATTAACTTATTTAATGTAAAAAAATTATAAATAAAATAAAATTATGTAGGAAATATTTCTATCTTTCTAATGAATATTTATAGTCTAATTTATCTTATTTATAACCCTATAATAAAAATGGTTTAGTTATTAAACATTGAATTCAACTCTTTTAACTCTTCCTTAAATAGTATAATAATAAATGCCCTAATATAATCCAAGTGGACCAAATAGGATCATATTTTATTAATAAGGTTGTTTTTTGTCGAATTATACTTATATAATAGAATTAAAACATGTTTTAGGGTAATTATGATATCATTTTTACCCTTAATTATCGTATTTACTTTTAACCGTGGTAAATAAAAGTCAAAAGTTAGTATTCATGAAAAATTATTTTCATATTATTGAAACACATTTTACTTACTGATATTAATTGTGTCTCTTGGATTTTTTAAATTCAACTCACAGAAGAAGTAAAATTAAGTTTTATGCAAATTTTCAAATGCTCCAAGGAGGTGGGTAAAAGACGGTAAAAGGTTCAATAAAATTTTAATATATCTAAACTTTTTATAAAATGACTCCATTTAATTACATTGAACTTCTATAGGTATTATTTATCTATTTTCTCCAAAAATAAATTTAATTAAAAAGTCGGTTTTAACCAATAACGCAGTGTTTTTCACTATTCATCAAAAATTGAAAGTTTTCAGAAAAATACCAAAAATTCACCCAAAGAAAATTTTGATATCCTGAATTTAAAAATGAATTCTATTTTACCAAATTAAAAACATAAAATTTTCATTTAATAATTTAAAATTAATTTCCGTTGTCAAAACCAAAAAGCAGGTTTTTAAAAAGTAAAAACTATAAAAAGATTGACACATGTTTATGTTAAATTTAAATGTGAAATTACTTATAACGACCTAAATTGAATTAAATGATAAAAATATAATCTAATTATACTTAAAACCCTTTCAAATTCCTAATTTAACACTATAAATTATTTCGGTTAAAAAAGTTGTTTTCAATTAAAACATAAAATTTTCCACTATTCATCAAAATATGAAAGTTATTAGAAAAGTACAAAAAATTTATCCAAACTAAATTTTTATGCCCCGATTCTAAAGAAGAACTTATTTTCATTAAATTGAATATATAAAATTGTCAAATATTGGTTTTAAAAAGGGTTCTCCATTAAAAGGCGGTAAAATTTCATTTTAAGAAAAATAGTCCTTTTATCTGAAAAATGAATTTGTTCTTATATTATGAATAAGAAACACATAATATGGATTTTAAAATTATATAGAGTACATAAAATTCAAAATTAATTTAATAATATTCATAACCGTTTTTGGAATGGCTAGTTTGGTAAGTTGTGGTGCACTCAGACTCAGTGTTGCATGTAGCGCAAGCTATTGAATTACATTAATGAGATAACATACTATGAAATATTGTGGTGTTACATTCTCTCCTCCTTTAATAAATTGTTTCCTCGCAATTTGAAATTTTTCTTTGAAAATAAAAGGTTAAAAAGAGAAAAACACCTTTGTGGAAAACCCATATCGGAAATTGGGTAAATAAAATTTAGTCTTAATAAGAGGGAAAGGGAATGAAAAAGTTAACACCAAAATATGACCTAAATTAGGAGAACATTGGTGGAAATTAGAGAAACATAATTAGAGGGAAAACATAAATATTTATAGGGAGTGATTGAGGTCATCAATCACAAACAAGTGTGAAATTGAAGGCCTCAAAGCCATTAATCTATGATGATTTAAAATATTGTTAGTTAAACATAAGGTATTAGGATAACACATTTTTGGTTTTAAGATCCCTTCCCTAAGGTTTAAGTATTAATTTATTCATAGAATAAGAGGAAAAAATATATACTTGACAAGTATAGTTTTATCCTTCAACTAATTCCAACTACAAACTCATCTTTCACAACAAAAGATAACAAAATTCAAAAATATTCTATTTATTCTGATCGTATAGGGTTCAAAAAATAATGAATTTATAATTCATTTGTCAGAATATTTTTTTAAAAACTACATTATAAAAACCAGGACATCATGTATGTTAGTGGTAGGTGATCCACCCTTATCGCCCTTCGGTTGTGGGTTCAAGTCTCGCGGCCTTGCAAGACGCGACGGATTGTCGCCTGACCTTCGGGTTGTCTTTTTTATAAAAATCCAAAAAAATAATATTAAGAAGTTTTTTTAACCTTAAATAATAGTATCCAATGTTTAACTTAATTCATTCCAACCTTTAGACTTATCCAAAATACTTCTGTCCAAACTCACATTCAAACATTTATAAGGATGGTAAACATAGTGAAGATCCTTTTTGCCACATAATAACATGTGAATACCTTCATCATGTATTCTTTTAAAACATGGTAACACCTTGAATTACTATAAAACCTTATTGATTACATTAATGCTCCATTATTCCTTATAGAATACTATATATACTCCTTATATCCAAAAATGTTGTAAACTCCAACAATGATGGAATATACAAATCATCAATCAGTTTCATGGTAGTCAAGAATATCCAATATAATTTACCCAAATTAATCATATCTTATTCCAAAATCACTACCTCAGTATCATGACCATATTATGGATTACATTTCCTTTACCCATGCATTTTACAAAAGGTTTAACCTGAAACGGTGTCACTTAACTTGGTACTATACAATATCAAATCCTTAATCAAATAGTACTACAGTACAATCCTTATTTGTTTCCATAATTCATATAACCAGTATATCTTTGATACAACACTCAAATTAAATAATTCTTTAATAACAACATAATATCACTAGACATTCCTCTTCATATATAGTAGTATCATAACTTGATTATTATCTAATAGCATCATTTTGGTCATACTCTGATGATTTGTACATTAATTCGCGTAGTGTCCTAACTCTTTGTAGATGAAGCATTGTACATTTGAAACCTTTTTCTTACCCTTGAAATAACGTACTTGGTGTCCTTTTTATCTACACTTATAACAAACTCTCATTCCCTTCAAGCATTTTTACCAAGGTGATTCTTTACACAGTTCTTGGGAGTGTCGTAACCAAGAGTACAGAAAGGCCCATTGTCGTGCACCATTTCCTGTTCAAGTCTAGCTCAAAGTGGTATTTTCGGGTTTTACCCCTAGGTACATTTGTACTAGAGCCGCCTTTAACTACTAATATCTAGGTAGGGATTTATTTATTGGAAACTCATAAAATCTATACAGTACCAAAATTTAAGGATGCTCTTCTATACTAATCCTCAAAGTCTATCATAGGGTAATGTTTCCTAATCAAAGTTTATCTAACTCTAGTTTCCAAGGTTATTGTTAAACTTCCTCTGATACTAATTATAACACCCCGACCCCAATAACCCAGATTCAGTGCATTATTTTAATACATTGGAATGATATAGGGAAATCATGTCCCAAAAGACCAATAAGTTTAGTAGTCTTGGCAATAGATTACATACATGAACGTTACATTACATTATAAAATGAAAAACAACAACAACATTTTCTCCATTGACCACATTCATATCCCTTAGACTATCCCTCCAGGTATGTTATAATACACTTATTGGAAATCCTGGGAAAATAAAATATAAGAAAGAGTTGATCTCAAATGCTCAGTAAGGGTAAACAATTTAGTGGAAAATAGCATAAACAATAGGCATGGTGAATAATTCAAAACACATACCTTTAAAAATAATAAACACGAACACCTTATGGCAGAAATATGAGCTGAGTAAATAATGTCATAATAAAAAACAGTCATGGGTATTCTACAAGTTGAATAATCACATGAACCATCAATATTGTTATCATAATGAGGTAATGTATAATTCCAGACATTCTAAAAAAAATTCATTGCCTCGGCCAAGGCGTCTAAAAATGATTAAGGCCTCATCCAAAACCATATATCAAATTGGGAAAGGCCTCGTCCAATTCCACATCTAATTGTCTCATGAGACCTACCGATGCATCGAGGAGTTATAGTGGGATCCACCCATCACTTAATATGTCCAATACATTCCTCATATAAAAAGGTTGAAACATAACATAAACATTTTTATTAAAAATAGCATAAAAATTTCAATACCGTATCCATAAACCATGAATGGTATAAAAATTACAGATCCATGGTCAAACATATCACAAAACCTTTTATACAATATGGAAAATTTGTGTCATAATAAATCAACTTCAAACAAGTTTAAAATCCATCAAAGGATGTTGACATAGATGAAAATGATTTGTAAAACTCTTTGAGAGAAATATCCATTTTTCATGAAAACATTTAAAAATCACACAATTTAGAAAATAAGGCATTTAAATACATTTTTGAATCAAAGTGTCCCATAACACATTGAAACTTTTGAAAGGAATTAACATTTTAAAACATTCATGTCCTTATAAATAAATCCTTAAAACCATTTTGAACACATGAACATTAATGAGAAAGGTTTATAAGAATAAATCATTAAAACATTTAAAATGATGTTTTAAAAAAAGATTCCCTTAAAAATAATCCCATTGAAAACTCTTTTATGAAATATGGACTAGGATAATAAATATGTCCCAATAAAAACTTCCCCATAAACAATCTAGAATAATAATGAGATTGAGGAATTAACACTTACCTAGTACTTTTCCTTATTCGATGGTATGCTAACCTCCTGTATAATAGTTAAAACATTTTTATTAAATTTTACAATAACTATATGCATAAATATGATATCATATATGAACTTATAATATTTATTTGATAATAATATTTTAGTAGTATCATCATTTTGGGTGTTAATAGACTCGTTTTCCTTTATATGATTGGTTATGTAATCCATGTTTTTTTTGGATATTATGTATTTAATTCATATACAGAATGATATTAAGTTCTTAAACATTATTTTTAATCATCAAATGAAAATTATACTGGAATGGTTATTATGGGGAAATGAATCTCATAGCATTCGTGGAGACGGTAATCTGTATGTATGCACGATTGAAAATATCATTGATGGTGAAATAATATGTAATTGGATGGTATATCATATATACATAATCATTAACTTTTTATATTTATTATTTACATCATTTATACTCATTATTATACCCATCCAAATAATGAAGTGTTTGAATAACAAACGACACCACGACATGGAGATGGTAAGTCGTACGTATGCACGTATGGTGAATTTTTCATTAATAGGATAGATAGAATAATGAATATAGTTGTAAAATTTTTATAATAACATCACTATATATATAAGATAATAGAGTTATTATTTTAGAATGGAAACAAAAAAGAAAGAGAAAGTGGAAGAAGAAAATAACTTGAAAGAGGTGGTGAAATATTTACCTCTTCTTCGGGTTCTTTCTTTTGATTTGATCAAAAGGGCTCCTTAGGTTGGATTTCTAAATAAAGTAAGGCCTCTAGGATTATGGGAGGAAAGTTTGGAGGATATTTGGGCAGGGGTTGGCCGACCCAAATGGCTTTGGAGGTGTGAAATTAAGATAAGGGGAAGTACCCTTTTATAAGAGAGGTGAGGGTCACATTAGGAAAAGCTTTAAATGTTATTTTATAATAAAATAATTTTCGGTATATAATGGCTCCAAAATGATTTATTTAGAGGATAAGGTGCGGATGGCTCTAAAACCTTTCAACCAATAGGTTTTGAATAGGTTTAGGTCACCATATTAACCTTATCATTTAGATTTAACTCTTAGTTAAATAGTTTGACATTTACCATCTCTCTTTGTATTTTTATATTATAGGATTAATAAACTTACTATAACAAGCCAATCAAACCCATGTGATTCATTATTAAAATATATAACCTTAAGTCCTTTAGTGGAACCTTATATTTTTAGGAAAATTATATCAGTTAATAATATAGTATTCCTTTTAAAAACTCAATTATGTTAGTTTTGACACTATTTAGTATTTGATTTTTTTGAAAGCCATAAAAATTTTATCACTACAAATAAAATTTATTTAACCAACCCTAAAATTTCATGTTAAACTAGAAAATTAGTTTAATTTATCCTACGTCTCAATTTATATTTATTTGGATATTTATAATATCATTATTTTAATATTTTGTTATTTAGGTAATTACTGCATCATCATTATGTCATAAATAAATTAAATTATTTAATACCTAAAAATTATAAATAAACTACCATTATGTAGGAAATATTTCTAAATTTCTAATGAATATTTATAGTCTAATTTATAATATTTTTAACCCTGTATTAAAAATGGTTTAGTTATTAAACTTTGAATTTCACACTTTTATCTTTTCTTTAAATAAAATAATAATAAGTGTCCTAATCTAATCCAAGCGGACCAAAGATGATCATATTTTATTCCTAAGGTTTTTTTTGGTCGAATTACACTTATCCAATATAATTAGGACATGTGTTAGGGTAATTATAATATCATGTTTACCCTTAATTACCCTATTTACTTTCAATCGTGGTAAATAAAAATCAAAAGTTACTATTCACAAAAAATTATTTTCATCTTATTGAACCACATTTTACTTATTGATATTAACCCTATCTCTTGGATTTTTGAAATTCAACTCACAGAAGCGGTAAAATTGTGTTTTATGCGAATTTCTAAATGCTCCTGGGAGGTGGGTAAAAGAGTGTAAAAAGTTCAATAAAATTTAATACGTCTAATTTTATTATAAAATGACTCCAATGAATTACATTGAACTTATATAGGTATTATATGTCTATTTTGAATTAAAATAAATTTAAATAAAATAAATAATTATTTAAATAAAAAGTCGGTTTTAAATAATAACGTAGTGTTTTTCACTATTCATCAAAAATTGAAAGTTTTCAGAAAAATACCAAAAATTCACCCAAATATAATTTTGATATTACAAATTCAAAAATTACATCTATTTTACCAAATTTAAAACATAGAATTTGCATTTTTTAATTTAAAATTAATTCTCATTGTCAAAACCAAAAAGCAGGTTTTAAAAGGTAAAAACTATCAAAAGATTGACATGTGTTTATGTCAAATTTAAATGTGAAATTACTTATAATGAAATAAATTATATTAACTGATAAAAATATTATCTAATTATAATTCAAAACCTTTCAAATTCATAATTTAACACTATAAATTATTTCGATTAAAGAGTTGTTTTGAATTAAAACATAGTATTTTTCATTATTCATCAAAATATTAAAGTTTTCTGAAAAGTACCAAAAATTTATCCAAACTAAATTTTTATGTCCTTATTATAAATAAGAATTTAATTTTATTAAATTTAACGTATAAAAGTGTCAAATATTGGTTTTAAGAAGGGTTTTCCATTAAAAGGTGGTAAAGTTTCATTTTTTGAAAAATACTTCTTTTATCTAAAAAAATAAATTTGTTCTTATATTATGTATAAGAAATGTATAATATGGATGTTAAAATTATATAGAGTTTATAAGATTCAAAATTCATTTAATACTATTCATAACCGCTTTTTAAATGTTTAGTTTGGTAAGTTATGGTGCACTCGAACTTGGTGTTTCCTGTAGCGCTAGTTATTGAATTAATTTAATGAGATAACGTACTATAAAATCTTGGGGTGTTAAATTCTCCCCTCCTTCAATAAATTTCATCCTCAAAATTTGAAATTTTTCTTCGAAAATAAAAGGTTAAAAATAGAAAAATACATTTGTGGAAAACCCACATCAGAAATTGGTTAAATAAAATTTAGTCTTAATAAGAGGTAAAGGGAATGAAAAAGTCACCACCAAATTATGAACTCGACTATGAGAAAATTGGTGGAAATTAGAGACACATAATTGGAGAAAAAACTAAATATTTATTGGGATTTATTTAGGTCATCAATCAGAAACAAGTGTAAAATTGAGGGCCACAAAGTAATCAATCTAAGATAATGTAAAATATCATTGGTTCAACAAAACTCAACGTATTAGGATAACACAATTTTGGTTTTAAGATCCCTTTCCTAAAGTTTTAGAATTAATTTATTCATATAATAAGAGTAATATATATACATATATATATACTTGACAAGTGTAGTTTCATATTTCAACTAATTCCTACCACAAACTCATCTTTCACACCAAAGGATAATAGAATTCAAAAATATTCTATTTATCCTAATTGTATAGGGTTCTAAAAAAATGAATTTATAATTAATCTGTCACACCATTTAAAAAACTACATTATATAAATCAGGACATCACGTAAGCTAGTGGTAGGTGATTCACCCCAATCGTTCTTTGGTTACGGGTTCAAGTCTCGCAGCCTTGTCGGACGCGATGGGTTGTCGCCCGACCTCCAGATTGTCCTTTTTATGACAATCTAAAAATAATCTCAAGAATTTATTTAACCTTAACAATAGTATCAAATGTCAAACTTAATTGATTCCAACCTTTAGACATATCCAAAATACTTCTCTCCAAACTCACAGTCCAAAATTTATAAGGAAGGTAAACACAATGAAGATCCTTTTTTCCACATAATAACATACGAATACCTTCAACATGTATTCTTTTAAAACACTATAACACCCTGAATTACTGTAAAACCTTATTGATTACATTTGTGATCCCTTATTCCTTATAGAATACTAGATATACTCCTTATATCCAAAAATTTTGTAAACTCCAACTATTATGGAATATAAAAACCATTAATCAATTCCATGGTAGTCAAGAATATCCAATATAATTTATCCAAATCAACCATATCTTCTTCCAAAATCACTACCTCAGTATCAGGACCATATTAAGGTTTATCTTTCCTTAAACCATGTATTTTCCAAACAGTTTAACTTGCTATTGAGTCACTTTTCTTAGTACCATATAATCTCAAATCCTCAATCAAATAGTATTGCAGTACAATCCTTATTTATTTCCATAATTAATATAACCAGTATATCATTGATACAACACTCAAATGAAATATTATTTAATAATAATGTAATAACACTAGTCATTCCCCTTCATATGTGGTAGTATCATAACTTGATTATTATCCAATAACATCATTTGGGGCATACTATAATGATTTGGACATTAATTCGCGTAGTGTCCCAACTCCTTGAAGATGAAGCATTGTACCTTTAAAACCTTTTTATTACCCTTGAAATCATGTACTTGGTGTCATTTTTCTCCACACTTTAAAAAAATCTTATTCCCTTCAAGCATTTACCAAGGTGATTACTTCCACACTTATCACAAATGGGAAAATCCTTCTTTCCCCTCTTCCCTTTATCCATCTTTCTCTCTACCTTCATTTTCTTCTCTGTCTTCCCTTCAAAGCCATAGGACTTAGATAATTATTTACTTATCTTATTAACACATAATACTATTTATTCATATGATGATAATACATGGGAGGCTATTTCCTTTCAAAATGTTGGCTTAACACCATGAAATATATGATCCATCTTACTATTTGGATCATTCATATTGCTAGAGTTCTCATTCCATCTACTGGCTTCCATTTCTAAACAATAGCATACACTAGGTAAGTTTTATGAATCACAATGCATAATACCAAACCTATAAAATAACTAATGTAAAATGAAAATATTATGAATATAATCTATAATCATAAAATGTTTTCCTTGAGTAAGTATTTACTCCTAAATCCTTCATAATGGCTTGTAATGAAAATGTGAATTATCCTAAGCATATCCCCTGGGAGTGCCGTAACAAAGAGTGCAGCAAGGCTCGTTGTCATGTACCAGGACACCCCGAGTCAAGCCTAAAACACCTTGTCAGAGTTTTCACTCCTAGGTACATCTATGCCGGAGTCACCTCTACCAGCTCATATCTAGACAGGGATGTATTTCTAGTAAAATACAAAAACTCTCCACATTACCAAAATTCTAGGAAGTTCTTCTATACTAATCCTCAAAGTTTGTCTTAGGGTAATTTTCTTTAATCATAGTTTATCTAAATCTATTTCCAAGGTTATTGATAAACTTCCTCTGATACCAACTGTAATGCCCCAACCCCAGTTACCTAGATTTAGTGCTTTATTACATAACATTGGCATGATACAAGGAAATAAAGTACCAAAAGACCATCACTTTAGCAATCTTGGAAAATAGATTACATACATGAATGTTACGTTAACCATTATAAAAATAAAACACAACATAAATTATACTTTAATAATTCCATTAATCCCCTAGCTTAACCCAACTTACCAATCATAATACACTTCTTGGAATCTTGGGAAAATAAAACATAAGAAAGGGGTGAGCACAGATGCTCAGTAAGGGTAATCAATTTAACATAAGATAACATAAACAATAGGCATGGTGAATAATGGAAAACACATTCCTTTATAAATAATAAACATGAAAACTTTATGGTAGAAATATGATCTGAGTAAATAATTCCATAATAAAACATAGTCATGGGTATTCTACTAGTCAAATAACCACATGAACCATCAATATTATTTTCATAATAAGGTAATGTATAATGGAAGACATTATGAAACAATTTTTCATGGCCTCGACCAAGACGTCTAAAAATGATTAAGGCCTCAGCCAAAACTATATATGAAATTGGGAAAGGCTTTGGTCAATTCCACATCTAATTGTCTCATGTGACTTACCGATGCATCGAGGAGCTATAGCGGGCTCCACCCATCACTTACAATGTCCAATACATTCCTCATATGAAAAGGTTGAAACATAACATAAACATTTATATTAAAAATAGCATACAAAATGTAAATACTTTATCCATAAACCATAAATGGTATAAAAATAACACATCCATAGTCAAACATATTACAAAACCTTCAAAACAGTATGGAAGATTTGTATCATAATAAATCAACTTCAAACAAGTTTAAAATCCATCAAATGATGTTGACATAGATGAAAATGATTTGTAAAACTCTTTGAGTGAAATATCACTTTTTCATGAAAACATTTAAAAGTCACACAATTTAGAAAGGAATACAATTAAAGACATTTTTTAATAAAATTGTCTCATACCTCTTTTAAACTTTTGAAATGAATTAACATTTTAAAACATTCATGTCCATATAAATAAATCATTAAAACCATTTTGAACACATGGACATTAATGAGAAAGGTTTAGAAGAATAAATCTTTAAAACATTTAAAATAATGTTTTAATAAAAGAGTCCCTTAAAAATAATCCCTTTTAAATCTCTTTTATGAAATGTGGACATGGATAATAAATATTTCCCAGTAAAAACTTTCCCATAAACAATCTCGAATAACAATGAGATTGAGGAATTAACCCTTACCTTATACTTTTCCTTAGTTGATGGTATGTTAACCTCCTGTATAATAGTTAAAACATTTTTATTAAATTATACAATAACTATATACATAAATATTATATCATATATGATCTTCTAATATTGCTTTGTGAATAATATTTTAGTAGTATCGTCGTTTTGGGTGTTAACTGACTCGTTTTCCTTTATATGCTTGGTTATATAAGCCATTTTATTTGTGGATATGATGTATTTGATTCATATCTAGAATGATATTAAGTTCTAAAACATTATTTTTAACCATGAAATAAAAATTATTCTTGAATGGTTACGATGGGAAAATGAATCTCGTCGCGTTCGTGGAGATGGTAATCTGTACGTACGCATGACCGACAATATCCTTGATGGAGAAATTATATGTAATTGGATGGTATATCCTATATAAAGAATCATTAAAATGTTATATTTATTATTTACATGAGTTATACCCATTATTATACCCATCCAAATAATGAAGTGTTTGAATAACAATCTACACCATGACGTGGAGACGGTAAGTCGTACGTACGCACCTATGGTGAATTTTTCATTAATAGGATGGATATAATAATGAATATAGTTGTACCATTTTTATAATAAAATCACAGTATATAGAATATACTGGAGTTATGATTTTATAATGGAAACAATAAAGAAAGAGTAAGTGGAAGAAGAAAATAACTTGAAAGAGGTGGTGAAATATTTACCTCTTCTTCGGGTTCTTCCTTTTGATTTGATCAAAAGGGATCCTTACGTTGGATTTCTGACCAAAGGAAGGCCTCTAGGATGAAAGGAGAAAATTTTGGAGCATATTTGGTCAGGGTTTGTCCAATCCAAATGTATTTGGAGGTGTGAAATTAAGAGAAGGGGGAGTACCCTTTTATAATAGAGGTGAGGGACACTTTAGGGAAAGCTTGAAATATTACTTTATAATAAAATCATTTTCGGTTTCTAATGACTCCAAAATGATTTATTTATAGGATAATGTGGTTATGGGTCGAAAAAATCTCAACCAATAGGTTTCGGACAGGTTAAGGTCACCATATTAACATTATCTTTTATATTTAACTCTTAGTTAAACAGTTTGACATTTACCATGTCTCTTTGTATTTTTATATTATATGGTAAATAAACTTACTATAACAAGCCAAGAGAAACTCATGTGGTTAATTATTAAAATATATAACCTTATCTAAGTCCTTTGGCCTAATCTTAGATTTTTATAAATATTATATCAATTAATAATATAGTATTTCTTTTAAAAACTCAATTATGACAATTTTGACACTATTTGGTATTTGATTTTTTTGAAAGCCATAAAAACTTTATCACTTAGAATAAAATTTATTTAAACAACCCTAAAATGTCATATTAACCTATAAAATTAGTTTAATTTATCATAAGTCGAAATTTTTATATATTTGGATATTTATAATATCAATTTTTTTAATATTTCATTATTAAGATAATTACTGCATCATCATTGTGTCATAAATAAATTATATTATCTAATTCCTGAAAATTATAAATAAAATACCATTATTTAGGAAATCATTTTATATTTATAATTAATATTTATAGTCGAATTTATATTTTGTGTAACCCTATATTAAAAATGGTTTAATTATTAAACTTTGAATTTAACACTTTTAACACTTCTTTAAATAAAATAATAATAAATATCCTAATCTAATCCAAGTGGACCAAAGAGGATCATATTTTATTCCTAAGTTTGTTTTTGGTCGAATTACACTTATCCAAAAAAAATTAGGACATGTGTTAAGGTAATTATAAAATCATTTTTACCCTTAATTACCCTATTTACCTTTAACTGTGGAAAATAAAAGTCAAAAGTTACTATTCACCAAAAATTATTTTCATCTTATTGAACCACATTTTACTTAATAATATTAACTTTTTATCTCATATTTTTGAAACTCAACTCACAAAAGCGGTAAAATTAAGTTTTATGCAAATTTGCAAATGCTCATAGGAGGTGGGTAAAAAGTGTAAAAAGTTCAATAAAATTTAATACATCTAATTTTATTAATAATTGACTCCAATAAATTACATTGAACTTATATAGGTATTATATATCTATTTTGACTTAAAATAAATATAAATAAAATAAATAATTATTTAAATAAAAAGTTGGTTTTAAATAATAATGCAGTGTTTTTCACTATTCATCAAAAATTGAAAGTTCTCAGAAAAATACCAAAAATTAACCCAAAGCTAATTTTGATATTATAAATTCAAAAATTAATTCAATTTTACCAAATTCAAGACATATAAGTTTCATTTGTTAATTTAAAATTAATTCCTGTTGTCAAAACTTAAAAGCGGGTTTTTAAAAAGTAAAAACTATGAAAATATTGACATGTGTTTTTGTCAAATTTATATATGAAATTACTTATAATGAAATAAATTGTATTAAATGATAAAAATATAATCTAATTATACTTCAAAACCTTTAAAATTCATAATTTAACATTATAATTTATTTCGATTAAAAAAGTTGTTTTTAATTCAAATATAGTATTTTTCACTATTCGTCAAAATATGAAAGTTATCCGAAAAGTACCAAAAATTTATCCAAACTAAATTTTTATGTCCCAATTATAAAGAAGAATTTAATTTTATTAAATTTAATATATAAAAGTGTTAAATATTGGTTTTAAAAGGGTTCTCTATTAAAAGGTGGTAAAGTTGCATTTTTGAAAAAATACTTCTTTTATCTAAAAAAATGAATATGTTCTTATATTTATCTAAGAAACACATAATATGGATGTTAAATTTATCTAGATTATATAAGATTGAAAATCCAGTTAATACTATTCATAACTGCCTTTTTAACAGTTAGTTTGGTAAGTTGTGGTGCGCTCGAACTCAGTGTTGCGTGTAGCGCAAGCTATTGAATTACTTTAATGAGATAACGTACTATGAAATCTTGGGGTGTTACATGAAGGGTGAGAGAAAAAAATCCTAATAGTATCTCACCAAGAAGTTTATATAATTTATTATAAGAAACAATTCATAAGTTCAAGTTTGAAATATAGTAGAAAATAAGGTTTTTTATTTTCATAAATCCTAAGGGAAAAAAGCACATGCCTATAATTATAAGGAAAGAAATACTTGTCTCTTTTATAAAAAAAATTTAATTATTTATTTATAAATAAAAACAATTTTATTCTTCTAATGGGAGGACCTTTTAAAAGATTAAAATCAATTTATACTTCATTGTACTAATTTCAAACCCTTTCACAAAATATCATTCAAGAAAATAAAAATTTATCTTCTATTTGAAACACTTTTCCAAAATCACTTTTCAAATCCACTTAATAATCCAGCCTAACCCTATATAAATAATGAATAATATGAGTTAGGTCCATTATTCCAAGATAATGCAACTGAAGATAAATAAATGGAGCCACAAGAAAAACAAAACAATGAGATACAAAATAAAGAAGGAAATCCTCCACATAGACCACCAATAAACAAATATGTGTCACGGGATATATAATAGGTTATATGGTGGTATGATCCTACAAAATCTATAACAACCTGAACCTAAATTCATCATACATTGGGTCCAACCATAACAAAATCCATCCAATTATCCTATACTGGCCTCATCAAAAATGACAACTCCTCTTTAACCATGGACTATAGAAAAACTAGGGGGACCCTAGTAGTGTGTGTTCCAAGTAGGGTAGCGTGAATCAATACCACCCACCAAGATACTCAAGTTCCCATGACCAATATAATATATAGGTGAGAAATAAATTCAGATAATTACATAAACAAAGAATAATAAATGTCTCACATCTCACCTCCAACACCCTCACACAAAATTGTTCATTTTCCATCATACATACAACACAACATAATCAATATACCATAAGGGAAATATCCAATTAAATGTATAAAACAATGGGAACCAAATAAGTTTTTAATCATAAATCTTTTTTTGGAAAGTTCCAAATATGACTTAACATGAAAACTGACACAACATACCATGAACTTTGTGCTTCTAAAAAATCACACTTTTAAAATCCTTTTTGGAACAATTAAAAATCACATCCCTTATTTAAAAAAATATTTAAAATAGTCTTTATTTTAGTTAAAACCCCAAAAAGGATCACCAAGCCCTGCAATTCCTACTCAAACCATTTTAAAAATCCTCTTAGGAATTTCTATAAACACTTTGTATACAAAACCATTTAATTTTGTAATTCCATAACTAAAATTACCTAGTCTGGGATGGAAAAGTACATGACCTCGTGTGTTCCTCCCTATATACAAGAGGTCACTGACTAGTAGAGAGGATCTAAATGGGGTAGTAGGGAGACTATACCCTCTGTATCAAAATCCATACATCGGAATCATTTTATTAATAGAATAATAACATAAAATGGTAAAAAAAATAATTGTTTAGTAACAATTTTGTAACATTGGATATGGAACGTAATACTGAGTCACATATGTAATAACCAAGGACCCCAAATTTGGTAGGTCAAACCATATTATAAGTAGAGCGAAAAAAGAATCAATAAATATATCATGACATCACTCTAGAGTCTATCTTGGTGCCACCACTGAACACCAAGCTCTACCACCTCATACCCCTATCATTGGGCCCTTTCCCTTTCCAAAATCCATGATTATAAAGTTTTTTATATGCATTGATATTCCTAAAAAGAGCATCAGTACAAACCTAGTAGGATACCACCAATGCTTCCTTAACACAGGTGCATATATATATATATGGTGTGTACCACAACATGAAATTCATATATAATTAAATAATCAACCACACAAGTATCGGGTCATCCTGAAACTATCCAAGTTTCCATGAACCATGGCCCCACTTTCTTCAGAACTATACTAATAAGTATTTCAGTGTTAGTCATTATATATCTTAGAACACTCCACAATGTTTAGGAATTAGTTCATTCACTTATGTCCATCAATTGTATCTCAAAATTCCACTTTCAAGGAATACCTCACACCCCACCATAAGGTGTTCATATGTCCTTACATGATGGTACATTAACCTGACATACACGATAAGTTAGATCACAATCACCCCTACATAGTTTATATCCCTTTTCATCATTATGATATGTCAGATACACATCACCCCTTCATGGTCTCCCACGAATTAATTGAACATGTATGCAATATATGACTAGTAATATCATGAAATCCAAGACCATAGACTTTGTCACAACAACCACACCCCCACTCAAAGGTTCTGTCTAAACAAATCTGAGAAACCCAACCATCTTCATACCTGTATCAAAGTTTTAGATGCTATACAACACCCACAAGCAAGTAATATCATAGAAATAAATATCGATCATATCAAGCATGGTTCTCATAAGGACACACACACAGAGAAAACAAACAAACATCAATCACGGGTCTAAATGCACTTAATAAAAACCATCATATCATGAAAAAAACTATATAAAGTGATTTTATGTGCTATGGAGATTCCTACCTCAAACTTGTTGATTTCAAATACCATGTTTCACCAAGGGGTTTTTTCCATGTATCACATCCATACACCAACCAGAACATGCACACACACTAAATATTCCATATATCTAATTCATACCCATTATGATAAAGGTTATGGAATGATATTAAAGAAGTATATTGTTCCATAGGCTTAAAACTAAATCAAATTATGCAACAACAACCACCATTAATGGTAGATCTAGATTTGGTACAAGGAAAATGGTTACCAATTCTCTAGATTCGAAGTCAATGTCCTAGAATATAATAAATCAATCAAGAATTTGAGCACTGAAGAAAGTAGAATAATAGTTCCATATCCCAATGAGTATATATTGATAAGAAATGGATCGATAAGGAAATAATCTCCCTAGTTCATTTCTCAAGAGGGAATAATGTCTAAAACCCTTACCTAGAATCATCTGGATAAGAGAAACTAAAAAGAGGAGGAGGATGAATATATAAATAGTGGGATGAAAGGGTTAATAATGCACTAAACATCTCCTATTAAGAATTTCATGCATCTTTATTAAGATTTGTTACTTCCCTAGAAATATCAGTGGTCGAATCCTCCATTTCAATTTTTTAAACAACCATCACCATGATATATTGATTCCCACCACGGCAATGGTGTCCTCAAACATACAAAGCCCCAAAAACCTGACACGGTTACCCTCCATGGAGTATATTCAAAACCATTGCCATTTTAGACTCACCATAACATACAACATGGTGTAATGAGGTCTCATTGGTCATGGATCATAGAAGGACTCATATCAAAACACACCCAAGACCACACCCTACTACAAATGTGTTGGTATTATCCATTTAATACATGTAGTTTCAAGGAATAAAATGGTTACACCATGGTGTGGTCTAGATTGTGGTGCACTTAAAAATTCCATACACTGAGATTGAACCAACAAGAATCCACCACCACTTAACAAACCCAAATTTAACCAAAAAAGGACTCGAAAAAAAACCATTTAAGGTATGATGAAACTCAAATTAACTTACTGTGTAAATATAGGGGTGTTACAAATCTCCCCATCTAATGAATTCCCATCCCCAATAAGTTACTCTAATGGTCCTACTTGAACAACTAAATCCATTAATCCCAAAGGTCATAATCTTGCACCCAAGTATCCTATTATATCAGACCATGATAACAAAGAATTCAAACATGTAGTTCCTTATTCCCCCATATCACTTTGTCTCTCAAGTCTATAATTTGCACCAGACACTCCAAAAATGGTGCATTTGGTTCCAAATGAATATCCTCATATTCAGTAACATGTGTGAGGATATGATCACACTTTTAATGCTGAGACACACAAAACAAATTATGCATGCCTTGATATCATGGAGGAAGGTACAGTTGTTATGAAATTATTCTAATATTTCGGGTGATCAGAAATAGTCCAAAAAACAATGACGATAGATTCCCTTACACAAATAGAAAATTGATTTATTGTGACAGTTATTTGCGATGAAATTAGTGTTATGTCACAAAAAGTTACTACTTGAGATGGATGAAAGTAGTTCATCATAAATAGTTTTGGTGGGATTTCCCACCATCTAGGTCCAAAATCATTAGCGACAGATTGTTTAAAACAAAATACTTAATCCATCACAAATAGTCTGTCACAAAAAAATCACTAATTTAAACTATGTGACCCTTCAGTTCTCCTCCTATCCTCTTCTTCCTCCTCTCCCTCTCCCAAAAACTGCAGCTAGTCCTCCTCTGCATCGCACCACCGGACCTCCCCTCCTCCACATTGCACCACCACACTACTTCAATGCTCCACCACAGTGCAGCATCGCACAGTCGTGATGCATCCAAACTGCCCAACCTCAATTATGCTTCATCAAATTTTATTTTCACTATTTTTTAACATATTAGGGTTCGACTCTCGATGGTACGGATTCCACTTGTCTTCATTTTTATTATTTTTAAGTTTTATACATTTTATTTCATTTTTTCATTTTGGAAAACCCTATGTTTAAAAATTTATCTGTTTATGATTCCTAATCCAGTATTTAGGATTGATACAATTTTTTATTCAATATTTTCATATTAAAAAAACATATAATTCCTGATTTGGTAATATATCTATTTTTCTGTTTATTGTGTCTAATATATTTATATGTTTATCATGCTTGATCTGTTTATCGTGTTTTATTTGGTTTAATAATTTATCTATTTATCATGTCTGATCTGTTTATTTTAATTGATTTGTAGTTATTTCTATAATTTTTTAATTTTTTATTTGTATGTGTGGTTATATATATATATATATATATATATATATATATATATATATTAACGTCTGAATATTTATATATATATATATTTAAAAAACATGTGTGATTATATATAAACATGTAAGGTTTTTAATATATATATATATATATATATATCAGGATTAAAAAAACGTGTAATGTTTATATATATATATATATATGATTATATAGATTTAATATGTATATTTGTTTAAAAGTGTCAGAATATATTGGATGTATTTATATTAATTAGGAAATCATGACATAGATATATATATATACAAATATACACACATAGACATATATAAACGTTTTAAAAATGAGTAGGTTTTTCATATATATATATATATATATATCTGTGTATATGTTGTAAAAAATGTGAATTATATATATACACAAATAATATATATATATAATTATATATATATACTTATATATATATATGTAAGTTGATATATATGTGTGTGTGTGTGTGTGCTTATATATATGCTTCTATGTACTTATATATAAGTTATAAGCATATATATATATGCTTATATATATATAGAAGTTGATATATATGCTTATATATTTATATATTTGTGTGTGTATGTGTACGTGCTTATAAGTTGAATATATTCTTATATATATACAAATAATGTGAATTTTTTTGATATATATATATATAAGTTGTAAAAAAATGAGTGAGGTTTATATATA
Organism: Viscum album; assembly: GCA_963277665.1. Taxonomy (NCBI): domain Eukaryota; kingdom Viridiplantae; phylum Streptophyta; class Magnoliopsida; order Santalales; family Viscaceae; genus Viscum; species Viscum album. The sequence continues at coordinate 1,804,906,657 of OY728127.1, forward strand.
TATATATATATATTCTTATATACATATATATATATATTAACACCTGAATATGTATATATATATATATAATATATATGTGTATATTTATTTATCTATATATATATTTGATATGTATATTTGTTTAAAAAAGATTCAGTATACATTTTATGTATTTATATTAATTATGAAATCATGATATACATATTTATAATAATTATTAAAAATTTAATAATAATTTAAATAATTAAAAACAATATTTGCATAATTTAAAATAATTACTAATTAATTAGTCAATATTATTAATAAATAGTAAATATTTATGTATGTTTATATCATGTATATAGATTTGATATGTAAATTTGTCTGAAAAAAATGTGTAAAAAATAATATAATGTAAATAGATTTGATTAATTATGTGTTAGAAATATATATATATATATATATATATATATATAATGTATGAAATAAATAGAATTGATTGTTTTTAAGAATGATGAGAAATATAATTTAAAGAAAACATTTAAATTAAACGTTATTTATTTAATTTTTTTATATTAAAAACGTTAAAAATTGGTTTCCTGAAAAAACAGTAAAAATTTAAAATATGTAATATTTATTAAAAACTTAATAAATAATAGTTAGGATAATTTTTTGTAATACTATAAAAAAATAACAATTATAAGACTTTTTAAAAATTTGTAAAAAGTTTTAACTATTAAAAATATGGTATTAATTTAAATAATTTATAATATTTAATAATTACTGAGTTGTTATTATTAATAAATTTTTAATATTAATGATAATTATAAAATAATAATAATAATTTTTAAAAAAATATAAAATATATATAAGTAAAAAACATTAATAAATTAATAAAAAATTACATTAATAACAATCATTACATAATTTATAATAATTAATAATTAATTTATCAATATTATTATTATATAGTAAATATAATTGTTAATTACAACATATTATTAATTATTTTAAAATATGAGGAAATTATGAAAATTTTCAAGATTTATAAAAGAAAAAGTATGAGTAGTAGTTAACTATTAGTAATATTTATTATAAATTCAAATGTTATGTCATTTCTAGGATAAACAACACATTCCAAACCCAAGGGTGATCTCTAATTCATCATATGATACATAGTTTAAAAGATATATTAAATTTTTATAATAAATTATAATAAAAATATTAAATGAATTACCCTTATGTGCAATGTCACTAAACACGTGACGTTCGCAAATGTTATATTGTGCCTAGGGTAAACCCCATATCCTAGACCCAATGCTAATCTCTGATTTATCATATGATAAATAGTTTGAAAGATGCATTAAATTATAATAAAAATTTATAATAAAAATAATAAATGAATTACCCTCTCTAGCAATGCAACAAAACACCTAACACTCACAAATCTAATGTTGCATCTTGGGTAAACCCCACATCCCAGAACTAGTAGTGATCTTCGATTTATCATATGAGACACTATTCAAGATATATACTATTATTTTCAAAAAAAATCATGTGTCTTATATAATATTTTTAATATTTTAATTTTATCTGAGTTGAGTATATTTGGGCCCCATAATCAAGTGTTAACCCAGTTCCTCACTCTACTCATATTCCATAGAATATTACAATATGGTAAAACATAATAATAATTTGCAACTAGTCAAAATAAACAGAAAAATTTATTCTTTTTCTTTTTCTTTTTTAGATAAATATGGACTCAGAAAGTAGACACCAGTATCTATTATGTGATTGTGACTGGATAAATAATCAAAATATCCAAATATATTTGGTGTAATTCATGTCTACATTGAAGGTGTTGAAACCTTTATATCATTTTCATTGTCAAATTTAGATTTTGTTTCTGAAGTAACAATTAAATGTCTATGTCAGAAATGTGATATTAATATATTTGAAACATTTAACAATGTTGGACTTCATATATTTTATTTTAGTTTTTAGAAAGAATATATATTTTGGTATCAACATGGTGAAAGGACTTCAGCATAAAATAAGAAAATGGTTCCAGATCCATCATTTCATAATTTTATACTTGAGGCAGCTGGTCCATCTATTGCTAAAACAACAAATCAAAATGATATTCCAAATCCTAAATCAAAACCTTATCAGTTTTACAATTTTTTCAAATCCTCTGAGGAGGCCTTATATCCAGGAATCCAAATTAGAAAACATAACCCTGTTACAAAATTTATGGTTATTAAATCAGATTTTAGAATGCCTAATATTTTTTTCGATCAGATTTGATATTTGGTTAAGTAGTTGTTTCCCGACGAAAATACATTACCTGAAATTTTCTATGAAATTAAAAGGTTGGTTCATAATTCGGGTCTAAGTTATCAGAAGATCCATGCATGTTCAAATGACTACATCTTATATTAGGGTGATTATGAATCTTTAGTTAATTTTCTGGCATATGGAGAATCAAGGTATAAAGAGGAACTACAAGGAAAGTCTAGAGTTCCCATGAAACTGTTGAGATATTTTCCAATTAACCCTCATTTACAGCGTTAATTTATGTCTCACAACACATCTAGATTGATTACACGGCATAAATAAAATATTTCCATCAAAAAAGATTAAATCATACATGTGGTGGTGATTCATGGAAACATTTTGATTAGACGCATCCTTATTTTTCTTTAGAACCTCGTAACATACGGCTAGGTCATTATACAGATCATTTTTTCCCATTTGGTGCTTACAGAAATCAATATTCTTGTTATCCTATTTTCATTACTCCTTACAACTTACCTCCTTGAATGTTGATGAAGGAACCATATATATATTTGATGTTATTAATTATAGGGAATCCAAAGAAGAATATTTATGTTTATTTGAATTAACTAATTGATTAGTTAATTTCATTATGGAATAATGGTGTGACTACATTTGATATAACATCATATCAGAATTTTAAATTAAAGGTTGCATTAATATGTAAAATCAATGACTTTATGGCATATGGTATGTTATCTGGATGGAGTACATGTGGTCTAAAATCATGTACATATTACATGGCTAAGAACAAATAATTTATTCTTAGTAATGGGATAAGGGTTAGTTATTTTTACTATCATCGAATATTTCTTCATGTGGATCACCCTTTTCGATGGAATAGAATTAATTTTACAAAAGGTCGATCTGAAACAGACACACCTCCAATAGTGCTCTCTGGTAATCAGGTAAAAAATATTGTATTTTCATTACCTCGGGTTACTTTTGGACCAACCATAAATGAAGAAAAGATAAATGGTTTTGGGAGAGATCATAATCAGATAAAGAGGATTATTTTTTGGGACCTTCCATATTGGTCTGATTTGTTGGTTCATCGCATGTTGGATGTAATTCATATTGAGAATAATATTATTGATAACATGTTTTATACCATGTTAGACACACCCAGTAATAAAATCTATTATTATACAACCAATGAATTAGATATTTGAGGTTACCATATGGTTATGCCTCTAATTTGTCTCATTTCATCATAAATGGGTATATTATCGGGTTAAAAAGTGAGGACTTTCATGTCATAATTGAAATATTACTACCAGTTGGTCTTAGAGGTCTGCTGAATTCCACAATCTAGGATGTTTTGACTGAAATAAAAAAAATTCCAAGATATTTCTATAGAAACATTGGATTATGATGCATTGAGTTTGCTATAAAAAAGTGTTGTTTTAATTTTATGTAAATTGGAAAAAAAATATTCTCATTGGTCTTCTTTGATTCCATGGAATATATAATATTGCATTTTCCATATGAAGCTAAACATGGAGGGCTGGTATAATTCTAGTGGATGTATCCATCTGAGAGATGTATGCAAAAATTAAATAAAAAAATACATAACAAAGAAACAGTTGAAGGGTCGATTGTATATGTGTACTTGTATGAGGAAATTTCAAATTTTTACTCTTATTATTTTCAGTCGGAATATCCTTCAAAACATGATCACTTAGGTTGCAATGATATAAATGTTGATGATGTCACCTAACATTAGTTATTAGTTTTTAATCAGCCCGATCTTGGTTTCAATGGTCATCGTGAGCGATGGCTTACAGATGAGTAACTACACAGAGATCATACTTATGTTCTGTTTAATTTTGAATAAATCACATGATTTGTGCAGTAAGTACTACTTTTTTATTATTTTTTCAAATATTTATAAAAGATATTTTTATTTAAATTATCTTTTTTGTAGACTATATAATGACCATATCAAAAAAACTATTTATACAAAATACATCTACTTCTCTTAAAGAATGTCAGAAACAAAATTTTTCATATTGGTTTCAAAGACTGGTAAGATAAGTTTATTTCGATGGAATATTAAATCAATTTTTCAATGATATCTATTATTAATAATTTTTAAATTTTACATATAACACAACCTGAAAATAAAATTGACAGTCGATTATGTGTGCTAAAAACCCTCCATCAAAATTGGTAAAATATTATATTGGGTATGTGGTTAATGGATTTTGATTCCATGCACACATATATGGTGGCTCAAAGAAATCAATGAATAGTGTTGTTCGCTTGAAAGGATACCATAATAGGGAAAGTGAAGTTTAATTTTATAGTATACTAGATGAAATAATTGAGTTATGATATCTGGGACCAAATTATGCTACAATGTTTAAATTTTATTAGTTTGATACTGATTGGGGGTTGCAAGTTTATCCACAACATGGAGTCCTTGACATTAAATATAACAGCCTTTTTTCATCAAATGAACCATTTATGTGGGCACATCAAGAAAATTATGTTTTCTATGAAAATTACTATGATTTTTTGAGATATTTGAAGGGCTAGTGGAGTGTGATAAAAATGAAATCACATGAAAATTAGTTTATTGAAAATAAAAATGGTTCTTCGGTAGTGAAACATATTTAAATTTTTCAATAAACATCACAAAAATATATCTCTTACCTGAAAGGATATAAATATCGATGATGACCCCCCCCCCCAGTTAATGGTTATTGATATCGATATTGATGATGATGTAATAAGTGATTATGAAACTGACAGTCATATGGAAGTTGATAATGTTGAATATAGGGATAAAGAAATTTATTTCAATGAAAATGGTGATGAAGATGGCGATTGATGTGTTATATTCAGGTATTTAGTTACATGTAATTATTATATTCTGATATTTATTAGTTTTTTAAATTTCATATTTGTATTAAAAATCTATTACAGGTAACATTATTTTATACTAACATTTATTAGCTTTTTATATTTTATATCTTTATTGACAATCTCTTACTGGTGATAATATTTATTTCATATGGTTGAAGATGATCCTGAAGATTTACTACATTCTCTCACTGATGTTGAACTTCCTGCTAATTAGCCCAATTCAGATCCTCCTCCCCAGGCTGGGGTTCCTATTAAGAGGGGGTGTGGTCTTGCTCGATTAATGATACGAGATCCTAATTCAGAGAGATGGCCATATTTTGATTTTGATCCCTGTTCACAGATGTATGTTTAATTGTTTAAGATATTTATTTTATATTAACTAAGTGTATTAATTTTGAAACTAATTTATGATTATATATCTGTTTTAATTTGTACCAATACTATAAATCCTACCTATCACTACTGGAAATCCAGCATTTCCCAACGGTTTAGAACCGTTGGTATATGTTATACCAACGGTTCTGCAAACCGTGGGGAAGTAAGCCGTTGGGAAAGGCTTTTCCCAATGGTTTACACAGAACCGTTGGGATAGGTCAGAAAAAATCAACCTATCCCAACGGTTCTGCCAAACCGTAGGGAATGGCATTTCCCAACGGTTTGTCCCGTTGGGAAATCAACAGATAATTTTCTTTCCCAACGGTTTACAAACCGTTGGTAAAAACAACCATGCAACAGGGTATCCCAACGGTTTCAAACCGTTGGGATAGGGTGTTTTTACCAACGGTTATTTGAATCGTTGGTAAAAACAGCTACATAGAGCCTATGCCAACGGTTTGAAAACTGTTGGCATAGGCTTTGCTATGCAAATTGCACAGCAGCCTGTAATTTGCACAGCAGGTCTGGTTTTTGGGCATTCACCCTCGGTTTCAATTCAATTTTCAATCCAATTATGCCCTCGTTTTCAATTCATTTTTCAATCCAATTATTGTACCTGTAACACATATAATGCATACATATAGAGAACAAACCAACACATACAAATAATGAAAACCAACCAACCAACACATATAATGCATCATGAAAATATACACATCCATAATTAAAGTAGAATTCATAACACAATTATAAACATACATAATTCATTTAGAATTCATTTTAAAATTTAGATGACAATTATATGTGGAATCCGAAATTCAATTCATAATTTGACCGGTTTTTTCTATACCATATATTTTTACCTCAAATGATGTCCATTTTAAACAAAATACATACACCTGAAGTGATACCGGCCACACCGCACCTCAGATTGAGGCGGGGTTGACTCGTACACGTCACATTTGACCCATGGATCGTTGTGCTAAAGTATCGACACAATCCGAATACGTTTGGTCGGTTTTCCGTATGCCAGTTGATGTTTTTCACTTAAAATGACGTCCTTTTGAAACAAAAGACAGACACTATGAGTGGTGTCGACCACACCACGTCTCCAATTGAGGCGTGGTTTATTCTTACACATCACATATGACCCATGGATCGTTCTCCTAAAGTTTAAATGGAAACCGAATGCGTTTGGTCGGTTTTCCGTATGTACTTAAAATGTTGTCCATTTTAAACAAAAGAGTGACACTTAGACTAATACTGACCACACCGCGACTCAGATTCATCCCGGGTTGGCTCGTACATGTCACATATGACCCATGGATCGTTGTGATAAATTATCAAAAGATTACGAATGCGTTTGGTCGGTTTTGCGTATGCTAGTTGTTCTTTTCATTTATAATCATGTCCATTTTAAACAAAAGAGACAGAGTTAGAGCGGTGTCGGCCACACCGCGTCTCGGATTAAGACGGGGTTGACTTGTACACGTCACATATGACTCATGGATTGTTTTTCTAAAGTATCTATAGAATCCGAATGCGTTTGGTCGTTCTTCTGTATGTCAGTTGATGCATTTCACTTAAAATGACGTCCTTTTGAAACAAAAGACGGACACTTTGAGTGGTGTCAGCCGCACCGCATGTCGGATTGAAGTGGGGATGATTCGTACACGTCACATATGACCCATGGATCGTTCTCCTAAAGTTTCAACAGAAACCGAATCCGTTTGGTCGTTTTTTCGTATGTACTTAAAATGTTGTCCATTTTAAACAAAAGAGAGTCACTTAGACTTATCTTGGCCACACCGTGACTCAGATTTATCCCGGGTTGGCTCGTACACGTCATATATGACCCATGGATTGTTGGGATAAAATATCAATAGATTCGGAATGCGTTTGGTCGGTTTTTCGTATGTCAGTTGATGCTTTTCACTTAAAATGACGTCCTTTTGAAACAAAAGACGGACACTTTGAGTGGTGTCGGCCACACCACGTCTCCGGATTGAGCTGAAACCACTGTGCAACATTCTAATTATTATTCGTGACGTGTACGCGCAGACGGCACGTCAATCGGACGTGCGGTTTGCGCGGTACGACTCAATATTCGTGTTTTAAGTGATGTGTGCGCTTTGTAAACACGCGTGAGGGGGGTCCAAATGGGCCGAACAAAGTCATAATGGCCGGAAATCAGACGACAAATATGATAAAGTGATTTATGAAGTGGTCGAGCAGACGGCACGTCAATCGGATGTGCCGTGTGCCCGCAGTGACCGACAACGCAGTTCTGGTGTCAAAAACGGCCAAAACGGGCGACCAATGGTCAAATTCATAGCGGACGACCTCATATTGAGCTGAAACCACCGTGAAACATTCTAATTATTATTCGTGACGTGTACGCGCAGATGGCACGTCAATCGGACGTGCGGTTTGCGAGGTATGACTCAATATTCGTATTTTAAGTGATGCGCGAGCTTCTTAAATGCGCGTGAGGGGGGTCCAAACGGTCCAAACGAAGTCGGAATGGCCTGAAATCAGACGACAAATACGGGTGAGTGATTTCTGAATTGGTCGAGTAGAAGGAACGTCAATTGGACGTTCCATGTGCCCGCGGTGACCGACAACGCAGTTCTGGTGTCATAAACGGCCAAAACGGGCGTCAAACGGTCAAATTCATAGCGGACGACCTCGGATTGAGCTAAAACCACCGTGAAACATTCTCATTATTATTCTTTACATGTACGCGCAGACATCACGTCAATCAGACGTTCGGTTTGTGCGGTACGGATCAATATTCGTGTTTTAAGTGATGCGCGCGCTTCGTAAACGCGCGTGAGGGTGGTCCAAACGGGCCGAACGATTTCAGAATGGCCTGAAATCAGACGAAAAATACGGGTGAGTGATTTATGAAGTGGTCGACCAGACGGCATGTCAATCGGACGTGCCGTGTGCCCGCGGTGACCGATAACGCAGTTCTGGTGTCATAAACGGCCAAAACGGGCGTCAAACGGTCAAATTCAAAGCGGACGACCTCGGATTGACCTGAAAACACCGTTCAACATTATAATTATTATTCATGACGTATACGCGCAAACAGCACGATAATCGGACGTGTGTTTTGCGCGGTACGGCTCAATATCCGTGTTTTAAGTGATGTGTGCGCTTCGTAAACGCGCGTGAGGGGGGTCCAAACGGGCCGAACGAAGTCGGAATGGCCTGAAATCAGACGAAAAATACGGGGGAGTGATTTCTGAACTGGTCGAGCAGACGGCACGTCAATCGGACGTGCCGTGTGCCCGCGGTGACCGACAACGCAGTTCTGGTGTCATAAACGGCCAAAACGGGCGTCCAACGGTCAAATTCATAGAGGACGAACTCAGATTGAGCTGAAACCACCGTGCAACATTCTAATTATTATTCGTGACATGTACGCGCAGACGGTACGTCAATCGGACGTGCGGTTTGCGCGGTACGGCTCAATATTCGTGTTTTAAGTGATGCGCGCGCTTCGTAAACGCGCGTGAGGGGGGTCCAAACGGGACGAACGAAGTTGGAATGGCCTGAAATCAGACGAAAAATATGGGACAGTGATTTCTGAAGTGGTAGAGCAGACGGCACGTCAATCGGATGTGCCGTGTGCCCGCGGTGACCGACAACGCAGTTCTGGTGTCAAAAACGGCCAAAACGGGCGTCCAACGGTCAAATTCATAGCGAACGACCTCAGATTGAGCTGAAACCACCGTGAAACATTCTAATTATTATTCGTGACGTGTACGCGGAGACGGAACGTCAATAAGACGTGCGGTTTGCGCGGTACGGCTCAATATTCGTGTTTTAAGTGATGCGTGAGCTTCGTAAACGCGCGTGAGGGTGGTCCAAACGGGCCGAACGATTTCGTAATGGCCTGAAATAAGACGAAAAATATGGGTGAGTGATTTATGAAGTGGTCGAGCAGACGGCACGTCAATTGGACGTACCGTGTGCCCGCGGTGACTGACAACGCAGTTCTGGTGTCATAAACGGCCAAAACGGGCGTCAAACGGTCAAATTCATAGAGGACGACCCCGGATTGACCTGAAACCACCGTGCAACATTCTAATTATTATTCGTGACGTGTACGCGCAGACGTCACGTCAATCGGACGTGCGGTTTGCGCGGTACGGCTCAATATTCGTGTTTTAAGTGATGCGCGCGCTTCGTAAACGTGCGTGAGGGGGGTCCAAACGGGCCTAACGAAGTCGGAATGGACTGAAATTAGATGAAAAATACGGGACAGTGATTTCTGAATTGTTCGAGCAGACGGCACCTCAATCGGACGTGCCGTGTGCCCGCGGTGACCGACAACGCAGTTCTGGTGTCATAAACGGCCAAAACGGGCGTCAAACGGTAAAATTCATAGCGGACGACCTCAGATTGAGCTGAAACCACCGTGAAACATTCTAATTATTATTCAGGATGTGTACGCGCAGACTTCACATCAATCGGACATGTGGTTTGTGCGGTACGGCTCAATATTCGTGTTTTAAGTGATGTGCGAGCTTCGTAAACGCGCGTGAGGGGGGTCCAAACGGGCCGAATGATTTCGGAATGGCCTGAAATCAGATGAAAAATACGGGTGAGTGATTTATGAAGTGGTCGAGTGGACGGAACATCAATTGGATGTGTCGTGTGCCCGCGGTGACTGACAATGCAGTTCTGGTGTCATAAACGGCCAAAACGGGCGTCCAACGGTCAAATTCATAGCGGACGACCTCAGATTGAGCTGAAACCACCGTGAAACATTCTAATTATTATTCGTGACGTGTACGCGCAGACGGAACGTCAATCGGACGTGCGGTTTGCGCGGTATGGCTCAATATTCGTATTTTATGTGATGCGCGCGCTTCGTAAACGCGCATGAGGGGGGTCCAAATGGGCCAAACGAAGTCGGAATGGCCTGAAATCAGACGACAAATACGGGTGAGTGATTTCTAAAGTGGTCGAGTAGATGGCACGTCAATTGGACGTTCCATGTGCCCGCTGTGACCGACAACGCAGTTCTGGTGTCATAAACAGCCAAAACGGGCGTCAAACGGTAAAATTCATAGCGGACGACCTTGGATTGAGCTGAAACCACCGTGAAATATTCTCATTATTATTCGTGATGTGTACGCGCAGACGGAACGCCAATCGGACGTGCGGTTTGCGCGGTACGGCTCAATATTTGTGTTTTAAGTGATGCGCGCGCTTCGTAAACGCCCGTGAGGGGGGTCCAAACGGGCCGAACGAAGTCGGAATGGCCTGAAATCAGACGAAAAATACGGGTGAGTGATTTATGAAGTGGTCGAGCAGACGGAACGTCAATCGGACGTGTCGTGTGCCCGCGGTGACCGACAACGCAGTTCTGGTGTCATAAACGGCCAAAACGGGCGTCCAACGGTCAAATTCTTAGCGGACGAACTCAGATTGAGCTGAAACCACCGTGCAACATTCTAATTATTATTCGTGACATGTACGCGCAGACGACACATCAATTGGGCGTGCGGTTTGCGCGGTACGGCTCAATATTCATATTTTAAGTGATGCACGCGCTTCGTAAACGCGCGTGAGGGGGGTCCAAACGGGCCGAATGAAGTCGGAATGACCTGAAATCAGACGACAAATACGGGTGAGTGATTTATGAAGTGGTCGAGTAGACGGCACGTCAATTGGACATGCCATGTGCCTGCGGTGACTGACAACGCAGTTCTGGAGTCATAAACGGCCAAAACGGGCGTCCAACGGTCAAATTCATAGCGGACGAACTCAGATTGAGCTGAAACCACCGTGCAACATTCTAATTATTATTCTTGACGTGTACGCGCAGACGACACATCAATCGGACGAGCGGTTTGCACGGTACGGCTCAATATTCATATTTTAAGTGATGCGTGCGCTTTGTAAACGCGTGTGAGGGGGGTCCAAACGGGCCGAACGAAGTCGGAATGGCCTGAAATCAGACGAAAAATACGGGTGAGTGATTTCTGAAGTGGTCGAGCAGACGGCACATCAATTAGACATGTCATGTGCCCGCGGTGACCGACAACGCAGTTCTGGTGTCATAAACGGCCAAAACGGGCATCAAACGGTCAAATTCATAGCGGACGACCTCGGATTGACCTGAAAACACCTTGCAACATTCTAATTATTATTCGTGATGTGTACGCGGAGACGGAACACCAATCGGATGTGCGGTTTACGCGGTACAGCTCAATATTCGTGTTTTAAGTGATGCGCGCGCTTCGTAAATGCGCATGAGGGGGGTCCACACCGTGCCTCAGATTGAGGTGGCGTTGACTCGTACACATCACATATGACCCATGGATCGTTCTCCAAAAGTTTCAATAGAAACCGAATGTGTTTGGTCGGTTTTCAGTATTTCATTTTTTGTTTTCACTAAAAATGAAGTCCATTTTAAACAAAATAGAGACACTTTGAGTGGTGTCGGCCACACCGCGCCTCAGATTGAGGTGGCGTTGACTCGTACACGTCACATATGACCCATGGATCGTTCTCCTAAAGTTTCAACAGAAACCGAATGCGTTTGGTCGGTTTTCCGTATGTCATTTTTTGTTTTCACTAAAAATGAAGTCCATTTTAAACAAAATAGAGACACTTTGAGTGGTGTCAGCCACACTGCGCCTCTGATTGAGGTGGAGTTGACTCGTACACATCACATATGACCCATGGATCGTTCTCCTAAAGTTTCAACAGAAACCGAATGCGTTTGGTCAGTTTTCCGTATGTACTTAAAATATTGTCCATTTTAAACAAAAGAAAGTCACTTAGAGTGGTCCTGACCACACCGCATCTCGGATTTAGGCGGGGTTGACTCGTACACTTCTCAAATGACCCATGGATCGTTGTCTTAAAGTTTCAACACAATCCTAATGCATTTGGCCGGTTTTCCATATGCCGGTTGATGTTTTTCACTTAAAATGATGTCCTTTTGAAACAAAAGACATACACTTTGAGTTGTTCCGACCGCACCGCGCCTCGGATTGAGGCAGGGTTGATTCGTACACGTCACATATGACCCATGGATCATTGTCCTAAAGCATCAACACATTTCGAATGCGTTTGGTCAGTTTTTCGTATTTCACTTTTTGTTTTCACTTAAAATCTTATGGAAATTCATATAGAATATTTTTATATCATATTTAGTATGGATTAGATTTTAGTTGATCGTGCTATTAAACATTTCAGAGCTAATGAAATTAAGGAAGGTGGAGGGGCTGTCCGGGGGGCTGTCCGGGGGGCTGTCCGGTGGGTGTCCGGGGGGCTGTCCGGGGACCAAGGAGGAGGGTGGGGGGGCTGTGCGGGTTCTGTCCGGGGGTGTTTAGGGGTTGTTTAGGGGGTTGTTCGTGGTTGTTCAGGGGGCTGTACGGGGGTTGTTCAGGGGGTTGTTCAGGGATTGTTCAGGGGTTGTTCAGGGGTTGTTCAGGGGTTGTTCAGGGGTTGTTCAGGGGGTTGTCCGGGGTTGTTCATGGGGCTGTCCGGGGGGGTGTTTGGGGGGTTGTCCGGGGTCCAAGGGGGAGGGTGGGGGGGTTGTCCGGGGGGCTGTCCGGGGGGCTGTCCGGGGGGCTATCCAGGGTCCAGAGTGGAGGGTTGGGGGCTGTACGGGGGGCTGTCCAGGGGGCTGTCCGCGGGGGCTGTCCGGGGGGGCTGTCCGGTGGGTGTCCGGGGGGCTGTCCGGGGACCAAGGAGGAGGGTGGGGGGGCTGTGCGGGTCTGTCCGGGGGGTGTTTGGGGGTTCTTCAGGGGGTTGTCCGGGGTTGTTCAGGGGGCTATTCGGGGGTTGTTCAGGGGGTTGTTCAGGGGTTTTTCAGGGGGTTGTCTGGGGTTGTTCAGGGGGCTGTCTGGGGGGTGTTTGGGGGGTTGTCCGGGGTCCAAGGGGGAGGGTGGGGGGTTGTCCGAGGGGCTGTCTGGGGGGCTATCCGGGGTCCAGGGTGGAGGGTTGGGGGCTGTCCGCGGGGCTGTCCGCGGGGCTGTCCGCGGGGCTGTCCGGGGGGTGTTTGGGGGGTGTTCGGGGTCCAAGGCGGATGGGGGGTTGTCCAGGGTCCAAGAATGAGGGGGGTTGTACAGGGAGTTCACAAACACACAACCACTAAAAGACAACCACATCCATAAAAACAGACAATATATAAAAATAACTCAACTCCAATACTATACTACGAGTCTAGATAAAACCAACAACTAGAATAGATTAAACATCAAATCTCAGTAATATAAGTAAAAAATGTAACGGATCAAAATGTCCCACATCACCATCACCATCATCATCATCATCATCACCTTCATCATCATCCTCCTCATCGTCCTCACCCTCCACAGCGCCTTCCTCCTCGCCTTCACCCTCCTCCTCGCCCTCCTCATCTCCCTCCTCTTCCACATCAGACTCCTCGCCATCATCATCTCCAAGCTGGACATCGGCCTGACCACCACTGGAACTGCCACCTGGTGCACCATATATAGAATGTATCAACGACATGTATTCATCAATCGCTGGGCTGGCCTCTGCTGGAAGTGTTGGACGTAGAACTTCAATAAATTTCATAAATGCACTGTTTGCCCTAGGAGACTGTTCTGTCGTCTCTGTGGCCCTTTTCTCAGCCTGTTCTGCCTGTGCCCTAACTTACTATAGCTCGATGGCACTACAACTCGTACCTGAGGCAGGCCAATACCTCGTCGGGGCTATCCTAGGTCGGTAGCGTACTCTGCCAGAATGATCCTCTCCCAACACCTGATGTAAGTGATCAGATGGACCAAAATTGTCTACTTCTTGGGCATCGAGGGCCTCTAAAGCATCCTGTTACAAATATAAATATATTATTAAGTTACGAAATAGATATTAAAATATAAAATCAACAGATTAAAACTTACAATCTGATGCTGAGTCGCTTCGTTGACAGCACTTCCATCCTTTTTTCATCTACTCGAGCAAAACAGTTTTGCTCGAGGCACACGTCCTTCAATATTTTGTACTTGCCTCTACAATGACATTGAAAACAAAAGTTATATAAAAACTTTAGCAAATGATTAAATAATTGAGGAAACAAAAGAAAATGTAAGTCGTAAAGAAAACTTATAAACAATTGTCATACCTGCTGCCTCTCATGATCCGGCATCGTCGTGCGTCCTGGTGTATGGAGGTATTTTTTTGCATCAATGTTTTTTTTATTTTTTCCAGATGATTCCTAAATAAAATTCAATAATGCAAAGGATAATATTAATGCAAAAATTGAAAGTTATTATTTAAATACCTCAAATTTAATTCATACCTTAAACTGGGTACTCGTCCAATGAGTAATCATCTGACGATACTGCTCTATAGGACAATAATCCACGACTGGTACCGCCTCAAACTCAGTTCCAACTCTAGAATGCCAGCCAATATACAGCTCATGCTTGTAGGATCTCCAAAGCTCGCCTAAATCCTTTAGACGTTCCAGTCGTGCACCCTCACCATCAGGAAAATTAAATCGAAGCTGAAATCAAAATATTAATTCATATAAATACAAAAATAATTCATGGCATTAAATACAACAGATTTTTTTACCCATATCTCTGCCCAAGATCTATCTTTGACCTCATGTGGCAAATGTCTCCACGACATCGGGCTGAAGGGATTGATGTCGGAGTATTTGGCAAGCGTTTCCAGAAAACTCTGACATTGCTGCCCTGTTTTCTCAACCATCTGATTGTCTTCATTATATTCCACCATAACCTGTGTGCGACGGTTCCACACCGAATGCATGCGTGTACGGCCCCGCTCCCGCCTCCTGTCAGTAGATGTATATGTCATGAAAGAAAAACAAATATTTTATCAAAACATGTTATAATGAAAATAAATATTTCTATAAAAATTTGTTAGGGTTTTATAAATATACCTGCGCTAGTCTGATCAATGTGTGGCGCCGGATCCACAGAACCTTATGGAACACCCTCTGGTGGAACTGGAGTCAAAGACGATGGAATATAAAAGCTCGGAGAGACAGAAGTAGAAGGAAAAGAAGATGGAACAGCTGTATGACCTGATGCTGACTAGGGAGTGGGAATCATCATGGGATGTGAAAATGATGGGGCAGAAGATGCAGAAGGTAGTGAAAACATGGGAGGCCTAAATACCCCATGTGTCCCTAACGACACACCGGGATCAGAATATGGGAAGGCTGAAATGTCAGTGGGAGGGGCAGGGTCTAGTCGGGCACGCGCAGCTCTACGTCCACCTCTGGTATGAACCCTCCTCGTACCACCGGCCTGAGTACTAGGACCAGTACTAGGCTCCTCGTCGAATAACTGTCGACGTAATGGTGGATCCTACAAAAAAGTTAACAAAAAAAATTAATCACATGACATTATATATTCTGTAAATATATATATATATATATATATATATTTGAAATAAAGTACTCACTGTAGGCACTAATGGTGGAATGCCCATCTCCTCCATCCGACGATTGTTCTCCGCCATTTTTTTTCTTCGTCTCTCTTCAATTAGCTGCATTTCCTACATTTGAAAACAAATATGTAATTAATTAGAAAAAGAAAATTAATGTGTAAACCAAAAAACTAAATATATGAGGGAATGAGGGGATTCATTGGTAATTTAGCTATCAATTGTTTTTGAAGAGCTTGAATGAATTTAATAAAACATACAAGTTATAATGTTCACCAAGTTAGAAATATTTTTTGATTTGGTTTGAATACAGTCCAATTCCAAATTAGAAAATGCAATTCAAATAAAACAGCAACCAATAAACATTGAAAATTCACATAACGGTCAAGTCAGCTAAAACATATTTGTGATCAATACTAAATAAATATGAATATTACCAACCTTAACAACCCAACTCGAGGTAAACCAAAATAATTGAGAACATGGATGAATGATTCTATATATTTCCAACCACAACTTCAGGTTCACAATCAACTCTGACAATTGAGCTATTGGAGTCATCAAAAGAAATAAATGGATTGGTTCCAATGGAAATAGGGAAAGTGTCAATTCCATCATCAGCATCATCAAAAATATGTCTTGGAATTACTTCAACTATGACACCAAATTCATGTTGAAGTTGATCTTTGACATAAAAAACTTGTTTAGCCATTGATGCCAACACATATGGTTCTTCGGTTTCAAGAGTGCGGGTCATATTAATTGCTCAAAATCCACAATCATCAATAAATGTGCCATGTCTCATCATCTAATCAAACCAATGGCATTTCATCATTGTGACTCGTCCATGAGAGTAATAATCCAATATTATTATTTTCTCAACGACTCCATAATAACCCACATTTTCAAGTCGCGGTCTACTATTTGATGCACTGGCATAACAATCTGTTGTGGCAGTAACCATAATACCATCATGTTGTGTTCTAATGTTTTTGGCTCGTTCAGTGACAATAAATCTGTACCCATTGATAAAAATTGATTTACAGTCACGAACCATGGTATTAGGACCAAAAGCCAAAGCTCTTATTTCCTCAGAGACAGAGTCAGTAGACAAACTCAATACCTGAAATATAAATGATAGTTAAACTTAAGTAAATATTAAAATAATTAATTTAAATAGTAATATTTTTACCTTCAATTTTAACAAAGCAGAAAACTCTTTGCTATGAAAAGTATCTCTCCTTCTCAAAGATAAAGAACGATGCTTCCTATTTATCATTGTTTTATGTTCCCTGTAGATAAAAAAATATGAATAGTTTAACAGATATATATGTAAGATATTCATATTCAATTTTGTTACCTGATATAGTCCTCGAACAAATCACAGTTGAACAAAACTGTGCGATGTGCCATCTCCCGCTCTTTAAGGCTTAATGTCTTCAATGTATATGATCCAGGAATTCCTCCTATTTGAGGAAGTGATGGAAAACTGGGTTCAATTTTCTCATATTGTTCTTCTTCATTTCTCATTGGTCTGTTCATTCTTGTAGTAAGATCAGACAAATACATTGAACATAAATCCATACATTCTTGAGCTAAGTAACTGTTCACGATAGAACCTTCGGGATGATTCTTGTTTAGAACATAAGACTTTAATGTGAACATATTTCTTTCAGTTGGATACATCCAACGAAAAGAAACAGGTCCTCCGAGAAGTATTTCAGTTGAAATATGGACAGTCAGATGCAGCATGCATGTGAAAAATGATGGGGGAAATATTTTCTCCAACTCACACAAAATTAATGGGGAATCTGTCAACATTTTTTGCAAGAAAGACTTGGACAACTTCTTAGCACAAAGTTCTCTAAACAAATGGCACAACCGAATAACACCCACCCTTACATTATTGGACAAAAGATGACGGATTTCTATTGGAAGCAACTCATGTAGTAGAACATGATAACCATGAGTCTTCAAAGATTTTAGCTTCAACTCTCTTCTGTTGACCCGTTTAGATATGTTGCTTGAATAGCCATCAGGAACTCTAATAGTCTCTAATACTTCCAAAAATTGTTTTTTTTCAGTAGGTGTCATCACATAAGAAGCACATGGAAGTTGCCATTTATTTTCACTGATATGCACAGGATGCAATTCTGGTCTGATTCCCCAATCCACCAAGTCACGTCGAGATCGTAAATCATCTTTTGTCTTCCCCTTGACATTGAGAAGAACTGAAAGCAACATTTCACATATATTCTTTTCAATATGAATTACGTCTAAGAAATGACATAGCAAATTGGTTGACCAATAAGGCAAATCAAAAAAGATACTCCTCTTCCTCCAATTGTAACAGGTTTCTGTGGAAACATTCTTTCTCTTTCTAGATTTCATTTGACCCTTCCCGAACGAAAAACTGAAATCTTTCAATTCATTAAGCACATCAGTTCCATACATACGCTGAGGTGGATCATCGTTCTCTATAGTATTATCAAATCTTCAACGATTCATTCTATATGGATGATCCTTTGGCAAAAATCGTCGATGTCCCATAAAACTGAAACTACAACGATGTTTCAGTTTTCTGGATCGTGTATTCTTCATACAAACTGGACATGACATTTTTCCCTTCGTGCTCCATCCAGACATCATTGCCTAAGCCAGAAAATCATTGATCGTCCACATAAGCGCAACACGCATCTGAAATATGTCTTTCAAACATGCATCGTATGTGCGCACACCCACATCCCAAAGAAGTTTCAACTCTTTTATTAAAGGTTGCATGTATACATCAATATCAATGCTGAGATCAGAAGGACCAGATATGAGTATACTCATGAAAGTGAAAGATTTTTTCATACACAACCATGGGGGAAGATTATAAATGTGTATAAAAACTGGCCATGTGCTGTGCGAAGTAAGAATCTGCCCAAACGGATTAAAATCGTCACATGAAAGACCCAGCCTCACATTACGCATGTCAGCTGCAAAATCAGGATGTCGAGCATCAAATCTCTGCCATGAAAATCCATCTGCAGGATGAACCAACTCATCATTACTCTTCTTTCTCTCGGTATCATGCCATCTCATTTTTATTGATATTTCATCAGACATAAAAATATTCTGGAGTCTGGGGATCAATGGAAAGTACCACATTAATTTCTGTGGAACGCGGGATGGTGTTCCATCAGATTTTGACTTCCAGCGGGATGTTCCACATTTTATACATTCATTTCGTTCAGCAGTTTCTTCCCAGAATAAACTGCAATCTTTTGGGCAAGCATGAATTTTGTTTTTGGAAAATCCAAGTTCTTCAACTAACTTCCATGCCATATAGTGGTTTGAGGGAATATCTGCATCATCTGGAAGTAAATCCTTCAAGAGGGTAAGAATGTAATCGATTTTTGTATTAGAAATCTCATACATAGTTTTTCCATGAAACAACCGGATTAAAAATTCCAGCTTTTTCATTTTATCGCATTGTCGATATACTGGAGTCGTGGCAGCATCATTCAATTTTTTCACCCTATCAATATTATCATTTTCACTAGATGCATCAGTTTTCCTCATATCGACGTCTTCTTGAGTCGAAATCCTTTCTTTTTCATGATGACGAATAAACGGAAACAAATCATCTAACAAATTCTCCATTCCAGTCCTTTCATTTCGATCATCACCAATTTGAGATTTCATTTTCTCCCCATTGTGATACCACACAAAGTAGTTTGCTTGAAAACCATTTTTGGTTATGTGGTAGCTGACTTCTTCACGACTCAACCAAGGTCTACCAACACAATTGGAACATGGGAATTGTATGCGACCACTATCTGAAGCATTGTGAAATGCAAAATCTATAAAGCTCTCCAAATTGTTTTGAAAATCGCTTGAGATACGATCGGTTTCATACATCCAACTTCTGTCCATTCTGTAAAAAAATTCATATAAGTCATTTTGTCATAAACAATTCAATAGGATTGAACTTTAATAGAAAATACATTTAAGTAAACGATAAAGGAAGAAAATAATCATGGTATCAACTACACATGTGAAAAAAACATACTAATGTGTTATTGAAAAAATGTAAAACCAACAAGAACTTAATGTGTTATCACATCATAGCATGCCTCATCCCATAACCATATTAGTAGGGTACCCTCGTGGATAGCCCCGCCCACCCCTGTGGACAACCCACCCACCCCCATGGACACCCCCTACCCCCTAGACAGCCCAACCACCCCCGTGGACAGCCCACCCACCCCCCTCGACACCCCTTCTCCCTATGGACATCCCCCCACCCCCTTGGATAGCCCGCCCACCCCCCTGGACACCCCTACCCCCTGTGGCCAGCCCACCCACTCCCCCTGGACAGCCCGCCCACCCCTCCTTGACAGCCCGGCCACCCCCGTGGACAGCCCGTCCACCCTTGTGGGCAGCCCGCCCACCCCCGTACCCCCCTGGACACCCCGTACCCCCCCCCCCCCGGATAGCCCCGCCCACCCTCCCAAACAGCCCACACCCCCCTCCCCTGCAACCCCACCACCACCACCTATACATACCAACCCCCCTGGACACCACACACACCCCTCCCCCACCAGGACACCCCACCCAGACCCCCAGGACAGCCCACACCCCCTGGACAGCCCCGCCCACCCCCGTGGACAGCCTTTCCCACCCCCGTGGACAGCCCCGCCCACCCCCGTGGACAACCCACCCACCCCTGTGGACGCCCCCTACCCCCTAGATAGCCCAACCACCCCTGTGGACAGCCCACCCACCCCCCTCGACACCCCTTCTCCCTATGGACAGCCCCCCACCCCCTTGGATAGCCCGCCCACCCCCCTGGACACCCCTACCCCCTGTGGCCAGCCCACCCCCCCCCCCCTGGACAGCCCGCCCACCCCTCCTTGACAGCCCGACCACCCCCGTGGACAGCCCGTCCACCCTTGTGGACAACCCGCCCACCCCCGTACCCCCCTGGACACCCCATACCCCCCTGGATAGCCCCGCCCACCCTCCCAAACAGCCCACACCCCCCTTCCCTGCAACCCCACCACAACCACCTAGACATACCCCCCCACCTGGACACCCCACACACCCCTCCCCCACCAGGACACCCCAACCAGACCCCTAGGACAGCCCACACCCCCTGGACAGCCCCGCCCACCCCCGTGGACACCCCCTACCCCCTAGACAGCCCAATCACCCCCCGTGGACAGCCCATCCACCCCCCTCAACACCCCTTCTCCCTATGGACAGCCCCCCACCCCCTTGGATAGCCTGCCCACCCCCCTGGACACCCCTACCCCCCGTGGCCAGCCCACCCACCCCCCCTGGACAGCCCGCCCACCCCTCCTTGACAGCCCGGCCACCCCCGTGGACAGCCCGTCCACCCTTGTGGACAGCCCACCCACCCCCGTACCCCCTTGGACACCCCGTACCCCCCTGGATAGCCCCGCCCACCCTCCCAAACAGCCCACACCCCCCTCCCCGGCAACCCCACCACCACCACCTAGACATACCACCCCCCTGGAATGTGTAGAAATAACATAAAAATACATGATATATAGATAGCACAAAATACTCAACCTATGGGTTCACATTAACTACATAATCACACACTTCACTAATACCATAAAACACATAAACCACACCACCACCACACAAGACGCATAGCATTTCTCACATTTATTTATAATCCACTTCATTCACACTTACATTGTCCATTCATTTAATGTTAAATTAATTAAATCCATTTACCACACATCCATTTCTATTCCATCTCATTTATTTAATATCTTGTTTTTTTGTTTTAACAGTATAATTTATTCCATAGATAACCAGGAAACTAATAAAACCACCACACAAAAACTCACCATCTCACAATAACCATCGACACCATGTTACATTGACCAACCATCTCACCAAAACAACCACATATCACAATAAAAATATTGCACATCACAAACCACCGCACAACCAAAACCACCTCACCACATTATACACCACAACTTCATCACACAACACCTCCACACAACACAACACCACTACACATCATCACTATCATACAACTTCACATGACACATCCATGCCCACTAACCATCACACTACAACCCCACATATCACAAAGCCCAACTGGTCACCTCAATCCCCATAAAACAGCCTACAACATACAATGAAACACAACAAAAAACCTCTCATAGAGGCAACATACCCCAACTTCCACAATTTATTTATTCAAGGTCTTTTATTACATAACCCCTTTATTTAGCATGGACATTATAACACAACTGATATTCTAGGGGAAACTAATTAATTAACAAAATATTTATTCATTTCCCTATTTTACACGGTGAAATCACATCAAAATCCAAACTTAAAACTAAAATATTAGATCAATAACAATAAAAACAAGGTACCATATGTGTATAAAGAAAAAAATACTTTATTTGAGATGATTCAAATGGGTTTTCACCTATTCGGATGGGGGATTTGGAGAGCAGCAGAGAGCTGGAGGTGGATTGATAACTTAAAACTAAAATACTAAAGAAATAACAATAAAAATAAGGAAGTATATGTGTATAAATGAAAAGATACCTGATTTCAGATGGTTTTCACCTCTTCGGATAGGGGATTTCGCGAGAGGAGAGCGGTGGAGCGGATGAAATTAGGTTCTGTGCGAATGGGGGAGAGCAACCCCGTGGCTGGATTTGGGGGAAATAATTCCCAACGGTTTTAAAGAACCGTTGGGAAAGAGATGCTAAGGACCCCTTTCCCAACGGTTCAAAAGAACCGTTGGAAAAGGGTGATTAACACACCCCTTTACCAACAGTTTCTTCAAACCGTTGGCAAAGGGGTGGCTTTTCCCAACGGTTTCAATGAACCATTGGGAAAGGCTTTCTTAATCCTTCAAGCCCAACGGTTTTAGCAAACCGTTGGTAAACACCCGTTGGGAAAAACAGCATTTCCAGTAGTGTATATCAATGCATATATACCAACGGTTTATAAAAATAAATGGTATAGGTCCTCTTTCCCAACAGTTTTTCTAAAACCATTGGGAAAGGGTACTTTGACACCACTTTTCCCAATGGTTTGCCCAAACTGTTGGGAAAGGGTCCACTTTTCCCAACATTTTTTCCAAAACTATTAGGAAAGGGTACATTGGGGAAACTTTTCACAATGGTTTTCCTAAACCATTGAAAAATGGTACTTTGAGACCACATTTCCCAATAGTTTGGGAAAACCAATGGGAAAGGGTACTTTGACACCTCTTTTCCAAAAAATTTCCCAAAACTTTGGTAAAGAGTCTACTTTTCCCAACGGTTTTGGAAAACCATTGGGAAAGGGTAATTTGAGACCACTTTTCCCAAGGGTTTGGGAAAACGATTAGAAAAGGGTTGGGAAAGGCCTATCCCAACGGTTTTGAGAACCATTGGTATAGGTACCCTTATTTTATATGAAAAAATTTATCGAATATCATCAAATAAATAAATATATAAATTAAATATATATATATATATATATATCCAAATACATTCACAAAGGTAACTATGGGATAGTGGTAAAGTCTTTGATATATAACGTGGAGGTTGTGGGTTCAAAACTCCAATGGAACTTTTTTTTTAGATTTACCTATCCCAACAGTTTGGGAAAACTATTGGGAAAGACCTATTTCAATGGTTTTCTCCAAAAAGTTGGGATAGCTCTTTCCCAATGCCAAATCACCCAAAGGCTTCCAAAAATGTTGTAATAGGTTATACCAACGGTTTTGGGACCTATACCAACGGTTCCAAACAGTTGTTATATCAATTTTTCCATTAGTGTAAAATTTTTCACATTTATCCATTAGGAAGGTTGGTGCGATCCTGAGAAATTATTTTTCTAAGCCATGTGTGTCATGAGACCTAGTACCTATCATCGTGCATGACCAGATGTTTGACCACTACATTGTACATTATTGAATAATATGTACTTTTTAAAATTTTAATTAAGTACTAATATATATTTTTTAATTTTTCTTACAAAATTTATTTTCTCTAATTTCTAAAAGTCATAGAGGTCATATCCAAGAGGCATGAGATAGTTGTATACATGATCAGTTTCATCAGTTTCTACACAACATCATAAAGTGAGCTATGGATAAATCTTGTGCTAACTTTTTCGATCATTCTTGCATCTCCCATCATCCAAACTATAAAAAAGCTTAAGTATGGGATGGGTTGTGCTCCTTTTGGCTAGGAGAGAGTTTTAGAAGGAGAGAATCAGCTGGACATCAGATTCAGGGGAGGCAAGAGTTCACCCATTGGGCCATGATTTGTACATTTGGCATAACTCATACACATATGGTAAGTGATATTATTTATTAGTGTATATATATATATATTAACTATAACATGTTTTTTATATTATACAGGTTGATGTTAACCCATATATTATAGAGTTTGAAGTTTATAATAAGATGTATATTGATCCACATACAAGAGAAGTTGTAGGTGAATAACAGCGCCATATTGTGGTTAGTGATTTTGTTTAAAAATGTCACGAATATTAATGTCATTATTATTATAATTTGTAATTAAATTTAAATGAAATATATGAGGCTACAAATTATCATTCACGGGAGATTCAAGATGAGACCAAACAAAATTTCACCACTGATTTGGGTTTCGATGAGGGGTATTGGATATGGGTGACTGCGCAGGGTGTCAAGAAAGTTTGAGTGATAGGTATTGGCTCTCGACTAACACCTATAAGTTATTATGGTACTTCTTTGATGGAATTAGTGAGTGTGATGGGAGCTTATGGAGATTCTTCATCAATGACATCGTCTGATGCATAGTATGAGGAGAGGTTCAGAGTTTAGGATGAGATGATACAGCATATACAAAAGGAGAGGGAGGAGGAGAATGAGCAGCAGGGTCTGAGAGATGAAGAGATGATGGAGTATATGTGGTGACTTGTGTGTGGCATTAGTATGGAGTTTCCTCCCCCTAATCCTTTAAGTGATCCTCCCCCTAGTCCTTCGAGTGATCCTCCACCACCATAATATAGTTGATGATTTATGAAGTTTTTATGACATTTTTTCTAATTTGGTGTGACAGACATGTTAAATTTCAACAGATGTATTACTTTTAGGTCTATTTGAATTTGTTTAATTTTTTGTAATGCTTTTTAAATATTTTTAAACTTATTAATTTTTTTAATGTTTTTAACATATTTTAATTAATTTTAGGGTTTGTAATTATTCTTAAATATATATAAATATTCTTATTTTTCTATATGTTTAATATGTTAATTAATTTCAATAATTTAAATTATTATAATTATTTTTTAGTATATTTATTTTGTAAATAAATTCTATTTTATTTAATATTTACATTTTACAAAATATATATATTTTATAAAAAAATATTTCTTTTATTTATATTTTTTAAAATAATTTTAATCATTTACTTATTATTTCTAATTTTATTTTTTTTAAATATTATTTGCGAAGTATGAAGGCATCTGTTGCAAATAACATTATGAACCTTTTATGACAGATCATCGCAAAAGGTTATTTAAAAACCCTTACGGAATCCTTTTGCGATGGAGTCTTTTTCCTTCATAAATAAATATTATTTGAGATGAATAGGCATAAATAAACACATTTAAAATGCCACTATCCGTGATGGTGTATTTATGACGAACTCCCGTCACAAATGGATTTTTGCGACGGGATTCTTTCATAAATACCCCTTATAATTACCTTAAATTCCTGTTGTTTTACCTCGGAAAATGGTGTTTCCCCAACTGAGGTGTCACCCATAAGAAGACATGGTGGCCCACAACAAACTTCAAAGGTTATCTCATCTAGTCTGTATATGATCACTGTTTTCTCTAAGTGGTAACTAACCAATTCCTAATCAATTGAACCCTCTCAAAGGTATCATACATCAAATTCGTCCCAAAAATATAAAAAATGGATATAAATAACCTCAAAAGTATCCATCTAAATCTTTTCTTGGAAATTGTTATTATACAGAAACTCCAAAAAAAATAGATGATCATCATATACTCCATAGAAATCTAAGATGCATGCTTGAAATATATCCTACAAGTTCGGAATCTTTCACTCTAATTACCCATCAGTCTACATATGATATGTTGTACTCAGCTTCAATTGATCCCTAAAATCCTTTTATAAGACCTTTCAAAACCATGATGTGAAACATGCATCCATATCAAACACAATTATCATAGTCACTCCATGCATCTATATAATATATTATACATAAATATTTCCCAACTCATCTATAGAAATATTCTCTAAAATCTGTATGAAATAGACCACTTTTATCAGTTGATCAACTATCACCCATAAAACATCTTGACCTCTCAGGGTTCGGAGTAAACCAGTCATGGAGTCCATTATCACATCATCCCACTTCTACACAGGCACTAGAAGTGGTTGAAGCAACTTTACAATATATTGATGTTAGGCCTTAACACTCTGACAGGTAATGAATCATGAGACAATACTTGTGATGACTTTCTCCATACCTATCTATAAAAATTATCATATGATATCATGATACATATTCATCAACCCTTGATGCACCACCCATTATGAGGAATGGGAGTCCCTCATCATCTCTTTCCTCAATGAAGTATGAACTAAAACTCTCCCATGGAAATATATCATGTCATAACTATCTAAGGACCACCAAAGAACTAGGTTACTTCCCAACAACAATTTCCACATCACTAAGAATCCGGGGTAGAACTCATGGTTTGATTTTACCTGGTTCACCAATATCGACATGATAGCCAGGGGAGTATAAGTAATTAACCCTCGATTATTAGATAAATTCATGAACTAGTCATCCAATAGTCTCATCTACTTCCATTACTCCTCTAAGTTCTCTCTATAACATCCAATGTTTTTCTATTGAGATCATTTGAAACAACATTAGGTTTCCTCAAAGTATAATCCATATCAAAACCAATGGTCTATAGATACTCCACCCAATGCCTCTATCATATATTTATGTCTCACTAAGAGATGATGTAACATAATATCATATAGTTAGTAAATATGGTAAATCTCTCACTAGATATATAATGGCATAAAAACTTCAGATCATGGAACAAAACTATTAAATACAAGTCATTTTTAGGGTAGTTTCACTATTAGGATTATAACTAACATGACCTTTAAGCTCCTACTTCAACCCTTTGCATTAGCACAGGCCCTAAACCAACACCTGAGGTGTCCTAGTAGAATGTATATCCAATCCCAATCTTTGTAAAATCAAAAATAAGAGCTAATGTAAATATCATCTTCATCTATAGGAAGGCCTCATCATACTAATCTATCCATTTAAACTTAACCCCCTTCTTAGTAATCCCATTCATAGGCATTGACTAATCATAGAACTTCTAAATTAATCATTTGTAGTGTCACACCAACCTAAGGATACTTCTAATATCAAACACATTCCTAGTGCATTTCTAAAACAATGTTACATATACTTTCTCCAAATCAACTACTAGAAATAACATTTCCAAAGAAGCACACCTATTGAATCTAAAAGTCACACTATGAGAGATTTTTATAAATACTATGTGATTAAATTATGATCAATATAGTCTCAATGTGTCTAGGATGCATCTTCAAGGTATGTGAGTATATAAGGATACCATCAACAAACAACACAATAAAAGAGTTAAGATATAGATTGAATGTCTTATTCATGAGATTTATAAATTCCATTGGTGCATTTTTTAAACCTAAAGGCATGAAAATATTCTCATATAATATATATCTACTCCTAAACATTATCTTAGGAACATCCTCTACTATGACCTGAATCTGATTGTATCTTAATCATATAACTCTTGTAGAACCATTGGACTCTTATCAATTGATCAAACAAGTCATTAATCATCAAAAATGAGTATTTATTCTTTATAGGCACCTATTTTATCTTTATGTAGTCCAAACATAACCAAATACTTCCTCACACCTACTTTATGAAATACAATAGATCACCCCAAGGAGATTTACTCAACCTAATAAAACCCTTTTCCTACAAATTATTGAGTTGTTCCTTAAGTTCCTTCAACTTTTCTGGTGAAATATGATTTTAAGGAATTGATATAGGTTGTGATCTGGGCATGATTTTGATCTCAAATTCAACTCCTCTATCAAGATGAAGTCCATAGAAATGATCTGGGAAGACATCCTAATAATGGTCCACTATATGAGGAAAGTAAGAGGCAGCTACTATTAGATCTACCGCAAGTGTCAAGCATGTTAACTTGTCTTAATAGATCCAATATGGGTTAGGTCTAGTCCCATTATTCCTTCCAAAACATCTCACTCATCAGTCCACACAATCTTCTTCCCATTTGGAATGGTAAAGGATAATCATCTCTAATATCAATAGATGTGTTCCTGATAACTAGTCAGAAATTCCATAACGAATATCACATCAAAGATAATAATTTATAAGAAAATGAAGTCCCATGAATGTTTTCTATTATCAAATACTATGGGATATTGTTGACATCACTATATATGATCCAATTTCTTCCCCAAGGGTGTGTCAAGAGATAGAAATTCAACAGATAGATTAACAGGTAAATCAAGTCTAGTAATAAGTTGAGATGATATAAATGAATTGGAAGATCCTATATCAAATAGTAAAGTAGAAAGCATAGATGAAATTAAGACCCTACCTTAAACAGTATATGTTCCCTCTCCACAATCTATAGGAGTTTAGTAAAATGTGTAAATCTAGAAAATAATAGGTATAAGGCCTTTCCCCTGATGCCCCTATCTCCATAAATTCATTGAAGTATGAGGTGTGTGTATCATATGCTAAGTTCCTCTACCCCCATTCCAACCTAAACTCCCAGAACTCATCCATGAAGTCATTAAATAATAATTTTGGATATGATCTGACTTTCCACATCAGTGAAACTCCAAAAGATATTTCCCACAAGTATTACTGAGGTGGCCTCTCTTCCCACAGCTAAAGTACTTGATGGAACCACCTCCCATAGAGGGAGATGAATAAATTAAACTTTTCTACTTCTACCTACTGCCACCCTAGAATGAATTCTCTACCTTCCTCTTCCTCATACTGGAAAAGTATTCCATAGAATCACGTCTACTAAAATATGAAATAAGACCCATAGTGTTGTCATCCTTAAAAACCTTCTCAATGTTTGGGGCCTTATGCTGCACTTCTGATTGCATCATTAGAATAAAACCCACAACCTAGAACCTCAATTATGTTTGAAGGTAAACATCAAACTTATGGGTCTTCTACACCTAATTCCTATCCAAGATAGAAGAAAACCAAAGCAACTCCCCAAAATGAGTAGAGTAAGAGTACAAAAACATCTGTCCTTGTTGAAGCTATATAAACTCTTGAGTATTGAACAACTTCAGTATATACGGAAATAACTTATCAAATAATAGATTCATGAATGTCACCCACACAAGACCCTCACAATTCTTATCCGGTTCATAACACCCTATCAACTCTTAGTGGGTCCTTGAATCATGAAAGATTCAATCTTTTCCCTTCAATCCTATAGGGTATCCACTAGATCAAAGATCACCTTGATGAATTTAATCTATTCATGAGTATCATGTGGGACTTTGGTTCCTTGTAATGTTGGGGGTGTTGAAGCCAAATTTCCTAGTAATAATCCACCACTGTCCTAGTAACTCATCCACATTAAACAGGAATTATGTGTAAGAACCTAGTCTTAAGCGGTTCCTCCACCTAAACCATTGAGCATATACAAAAGCATTATCAGCTCTATCCTCCTATCCACATGGTGTTGAAACATGAGTATCCACCCAAGTGCAATAATTAGGACCTTATTCTTTTAGTGGTCCTCTCAGACGTCTTCTAAGAGGCATTTTTTAAAATTATAAATGAACACTTATAAAGACTATAATAGTTCACACATGATTACAACCTAATAATCATACAGAGTCACACAAGGAATTTCTATAACAGAACAACCCTAGGAGGATACCCATAATGATAATACATAACACTCAAAAAACCACCTAAGGATCAAACCAAATTCCCCATACTTGTACATTAGTCACATATTCAACATACCAAAAATCTAAAGTTGGAACCTTTTATTCAATTGCGTGTATGAAACGTGACACCAAGTGCATAAGGGGATATAATATCCCCAGTATTTATAACATATTTAATATTTTAAATAAATTAAATATAATATATAGCTTAAAATGAAGTCATCATCAATTTAGCTTTCATTATACAAAAGAACAATCTTATTCGATAGCTTGAGTTACATGCAAGATCGAGTTTTACCAAAAAACAATATATTATTGAATATTAATATTTAATATAATAAGATATAATCTAGTCATTAAATTAGTAGTTATGAATATTAATAACTAAATTATAAAATTATGGTTTAAAAAATATAAAATGAATTTATTTGTTACAAATTAATGAATATAAGAACCAATTGAATATAAAGTCAGTCTTTTTATAGAAAACTATTTTTATTCACAAAATGATATTTTACCCTAATAAATTAAATTAATTAAAATTAATGAGTGAGATTATTATAATATATAAATTATATATTAAATAAAAAACTTTTGATAACCATGTAAGAGATTCAACAAACATAATATAATAATAAACTCAAGATTGCACATAAAAACCTATATTTTTATTAAGGCACTTTTACCGCCTTTTAATGGAGAACCTATTTTAAATAAAAATTTTGAAACTTTTATAAATTTAATATGTCAAAATAAACTTCATTATAAATATTAAAACATAGAAATTAGTTTAAGGTGATTTTTTGGTATTTTTCTGGGAAGATTCATTTTTTAACAAATAACGAAAAATACTAAATTTTAGTTCAAAACTACTTATTCATCTGATTTAGTTATAAGGTTAAATTATTTATTTAATATCTTTTAAAGTTTAATTAGAAAATAAATTTATCAATTAATCAAATTTTGGTCATTGGAATTAATTTTACATTGAAATTGGGTATATAAACTTAGCAAACTTCTGGACGTTTTTACTTTAAAAACCCTCATTGTCGTCCCGTCTACAAGATTAAATTTATTAATTTATGCCACTTATATAATTATATTTTTTGGAAAAATGTATTCCATATTTGGAATAAAAATAATTTACAATGTATAATAAGGTAAAATTAGTTTTTTACCAAAAATATTATTGAAATTAATTAAAATTCATTACAATTATTAAGGTAAAATTAAGCATAATAAGGGACTAAACCCTAATCTTAGTGGTCCAAATGACCAATAAAATTGTAAAAAATACATTTTATGGTCATATTTATACAATATCATCCATTTTATATAATTTTTTCCATTATTGGATCCAATTTCGTTGTGAAAAATGTGTATGGAATTCCTTTTTGAAAATATTAAAATAGTATCAATCCTCCTCCACTATAAAAGGCCACCACTCCTCCAACTTCATCACACCTCAAAATTCACTTTTTATCAACCCATATCTACCAAAATAGATCCTAAAAATACAAACCATAATTATATAATAGTCAACTTGGTATTTAATAAATCTATGGAAGCCTTTTGGTGCAAACTAAAAGGAGTTACCTAATTAAGAGGTAATATCTTTCCTTAAGCATGCTAGTTTTATTTCCTTTATCCACTCTTCCAATTATAATTATTTCATTTTTATATAAAAAAAATTGTCCTCAATATTCTAGTATTTTGTTATTCTAATGGTTCAACCTAAACTCACACACACTTCCATCTAATGGATTACAAACATATTGTTTATGTGTACGATGAACTATCGCCTCACGAAACATTGATCTTTCATTTTTCCTTTAACAACTTTCATGGTTGGTCATTATGATGGAAAAAATGTTTATATATTTTATATATGGTATTAATTATATATTTATACTTTTTTATTCCTTTTATAAAACATATATTTAATACTTTCCATTTTGTGTTAATACGATAACATTGTTTGAGGGAGTGTGGACTATCACCCTCTAAAAGCGATGTGATTCATTCACACAAAACATGGAAATTATTTAGGACAATTTTAATAAAAATATATTAAATATATTTCATAAATACGGTACTGAAATTATAATATAAATTTATAAACATATCATTTTCTTTTCTTTCCTTTAAAATATGATAAATAAATGGAAGTAGAATTCATGCGAATGTACGGCTTACCATCTCCACGAACGGTGCATTTCATTTGTTATCTCCAAACATTATAGATTATTATAGGTATGTATATACTGGATATATATGATGTCAACATAATGGTTTAAATTATGTAGATGATGAATCCATGATATATTTAATAAGAACAATAAATAACAAGTTAAAGCATACTTGAAAAACTAGGAAATCAACGCCTAAAATAGTTAAATAATGAAAGAGTGTTAACAAATGGGTAATAAAATTTTATAATAGGATAATATATGATATAAAAGATATTAATATGGTTCCTTTATAAGTTATTAACATGTTTAAACCACTTATACATGAGGTTAAAGTATGTTAACCCAACAGTAAATGCAAGTTAAGGGATTTTATCTCAATTTACATTCCATTGAGACTTATTTTTTGTTATGCACCATGTTTTCTATAATGTGTATATACTACCCTTTTACATGATATATCACGAATATCCTTGCTCTCGTGATATTATAAATTTCATTTAATTTTATTCTTTAATGTGGTTTATGATTTAAAATGTTTCAAAGTGGTATAGGACACTATGGAATGTTTAAAGATTATTTTCTTCAAAAATATTACTAATAATATTTCAATGGTATTTCCATTTGTGTGAATTAAATTACCATTTTTCAATAAATCAATTTTATTCTACTCTAGTTATTCATGACCATTTTCATGTATTCTTTCCATTTTCTCACACTTTGGTAGCCATAATGTTTTAAAAAAGTTTTTAAGAAAACCCGGCATTATTTCTCTCTTTAGTCGGAGAACCTATTTTCTTCTAAAAATAATGTTTTATTAAAAAAATTAAAAAAAAATAAAATGATTTTTTAAAAAAAAAAATTACCCTTTTTTCTTTTAAAAATGGTTTCAAAGAAATCTTCTTGTCACTTTCCAAACAAGGAATTTTTCTAACCCTTTTACACTACAAAATGAAAGTTTCTTTTTACCTCATATAACATGTATGAATTTATATACTATCAG
Source organism: Viscum album (assembly GCA_963277665.1). Classification (NCBI taxonomy): domain Eukaryota; kingdom Viridiplantae; phylum Streptophyta; class Magnoliopsida; order Santalales; family Viscaceae; genus Viscum; species Viscum album. The sequence continues at coordinate 1,804,939,853 of OY728127.1, forward strand.
TTCTATGAAGATTATCATGAATGTTTAAAAGGTTTATTTTTAATTAAAATGTTTTTAAAATGTATTTTTAAAATAAAATTACTTTTAAATGGTTTTTCAAAACAAAAGTATATTTTTATCAAGAATATTTTTTAAGCTCTTATTTTATTTCATCAATGACAAAAACCCTATATTTTTACTCAACTTCGTATATGTTTTATTGATATTATACTTATACTTTCTCTGGATGGGTTTTGCTTGATTTAACCAAGGATAGTATTCACTTCCTTGATTTATCTATTAGTCACCTTGAAATATTTAATTTCCTATAATCATTTAACATTGAATTTATCCAAATTATCTATATCATTTATCATAGATATGTTCATTTCCTAAAACATATACTAATTTTCAAATTTTATTTATTTTGAAATTTATTTGATTATTTGGGGAAATATTGATAAATCACTATATTCTACTCCAAACAGATATTTGATAAGGCACATTGTTAAATTAATTATTCGATATTTGAGGAATATTTTGGACCGATAAGACACTGGCGGGGCCTTGTTATAGATAGCCACTTGATTTATTGGTAGTCTCATGGTATGAGTCATTAGGATGGCCTCTATAGATGGGTTTTTATAGGATATGTTGTAAATCGTCTTATGAATGGTCTTGATGGTATAGGTACCAAGTACCTAAGAAACATGGCATCCAATAATCAAGAATTTCCCTCATTTATTTTTAGTTATTATTCATCATTGAGATTTTTCATTGACATGTCTATGGATACATTTCATTTTAAGTTATTTAGATGTCATGTGTTTCAGTTTATTGCCTTTCCATATTTATTTTCCCTTATCTAGTTATTTTAATGTCATGTGTTATTAGTTATTACCTTTCCATATTATTTATGCACTTCCATTCAATTTAATTATTACATGGAATGTGTGTTCAATTATTTACCTTTCCATATTGACTATTCTAATTGATTCTTTATTTCTTCTTCTATATTTTTACCTTAATGAGCATTTGAGATCACCCTTATTATATTTCCTTTCCCTGAGAATCCAAGAAGCATACTATGAAAGATATTCAAGGATTTACTAGATGGATTATATTTATCCTTGAAGTTATTTATTTAGAAGGAAAAAATTATGTTATAATTAGTGTATTATTTTATAATAAAAGTATCATGTATGTATCTGGTTTACCAAGACTACTAAACTCTTAGGTCCTTTGGTATCTGATTCCTTTTAATCATGTCAATGTAATAGTATCAGACAACGGCTTCGGGCTATCTGGGGTCGGGTCACTACAATTGGTATCAGAGTAAGTTTATTAAAAAACTTGGGAGCTATATTTAAGAAAATATAGGTTAGAGAACATAACCCTAAGTTACAATTTGTGGATAATAATAGAAGAAAATCCTAGAATTTTTGTAAGGTATATATTATGTGGGTCTTCCTAGAAATACAACCCTATCGAGATACTATAAGTGGACGTAGCTCTGGAATAGATGTACCTAGGACTAATAACTCTAACAAGCTCTTTTGATCTTGAATCGAGGTAACCGGGTACACAAAAATGGGCCTTAATAGGCACTTGGTTTGACACTCCTGGTGGATATGCTAAGGATAATTCACATTTTCATTACATACTATTATGAAGGATTTTGACAATGAATACCCTTGGTTAAACCTAAGGTGTTTTAGATTGAAGATTAAGTATCATGGTTTAGAAATCCTAGAAATAATATGATGGATAAACATTAGACCAAGGAAGGACCTATGATAAAATAAAATGGATGAAGTATTTATGTATTAAGGTTGTATTGAAAACCGTAGTTAAAAAGTTATTTAGTGATTAACTTAATACCAAGGATGTCCATTATAGTTATTTAGGAAATTATATTAATATGGTTTTAGAAAAGGAAAACACGTAATCTGGGTGAAAACTAATCAAATATAGCAAGGTCGTAGGTATTGAACCCATAACTGAAGGATGATAATCCTTTTACGCCAACCACTGACCTACGAAATGTACAGGTTAATTTTTAATTGTTTTTAGTTAAAAAATTTGACAAATAAATGTTAATTATTAAACAATAATATAAATTTTGAGAATTATAAATTAATTTATTAACCAAATTGGTTGTAGAAGATAGTTAGAGACAAATAGTTAGACTTTTCAATATTTTAAAGGCCTTACGATCCTTCAAAAGTTTCTTTTTCTGCTTTAGGCATAAAAAATTCATTATTGGTAATTAATTTCTATGAGTAAAGGGGTGAATTATAATTTTGTTTAAGCACAACCAAAATTTAGGATTCTTCATATGAAATTTAAACCTATCAAGTAATAATATTTCCTTATATTCTTGGATAGTATAAGAATTACGCAACAATAGGAAAATAACTTTAAAATAAAATATCATCTAAATACCTTAATTTTTGTTGAACCGATGGTCTCTTATATCATCAAATAATTTTGGATTTAAGTCCCTGAAATTTATATTAATCATTCACTTTTTTGTGATTGATTACCTCATTTATTCCCTATAAATATTTATGCTTTTCCTCCAAGTACGTATTCTCACTCACCACTAATGTTCTCCTACTTAGAAACCTGGTTATGTGGTAGTCCATGTGACCTTTTTACTTCCCATTCTCTATTTTCTAGAGGATTTTTATGAACCCTTCTCATGATTTCAGATTTAAATGTAGAAAATATCAAACAATATATTACCAAGATCGAGTTTGAATTGTGAGGACACAATTTAATTATGGTGGGGAGAATGTAACACCCCGAAAATATAAAGTAGGAACCTTATATTCGATAGCATGTTTGACACGTGACACCAAGAACATAAGGTAATATGATATCCCAAGTATTTATAACATGTTTAATATTTTAAATATATTCAATATAATTTATAACTTGCAATGAACGCAACATCAATCTAGCTTGTGTTATAAGTGACAACGACCTTGTTTGAAAACTTATGGTGTACGAAAGTCCAAGTTTTACCAAAAAACAATATATTATTAAATATTATTATTTATTATAATAATATATAAATTATTTTTTAAATCATTATTTATAAATAGTAATAACTAGCTAATAAAATTGTGGTTTACACAAATATAAAATGAAATAATTGGTTACAAATTAACGAATATAAACCCTGTGAAAGAAATATCATAAATGGATATGTAAATACCCATAAATTTAAGTATAATAATCATATAATACATACATGGGAATTATAAACACTACAAAAATGTAATGGGTGGTGATTAAATAATTTATCTCATAGAAATAAAAAGTGAGATAAAATCACCTTACCTTGTGTCTTGACTCTCTTTGTACTCATACAAGCTACCTGTATAATAACTCTAAGTTTATCATACATATTTTACAGAGAAATTTTCTTATATATAATACCATATATTGTTTAATTATGAACTTATATTATGTTATTGTTAACAATCCTATGTTAGGTTTTCACTTTGGATATTATTCACTCTGTTCTTCGCATGTGTCTTAATTTGTTATATTTTTTCTCCTTATAATTATATCATGATTTACATAATGTAAAAAATGATATAAATATAATTTACATTAATTATATGTGTATTATAATACTCTATATAATATATAATTATGAAATTGAATACACCACTGATGGAGATGGTAAGTCGAACGTACGCATGAACGCTATTTCCATTTTAATTATCATATTGAAAGAAAGACAGAAAATGAAATATATATATATATATATATATATATTAATTATAGTAGAATTATTATTTTATACATATCATATAATTTCAATAAACACTTCCTTAATGCATTCCATGTAGTGTGTGAATGATTTACATCGCTTTGAAGGGGCGGTAGTCCACACTTCCTCAAAATAAATTATCATATTCAGACCAAATGGAAAGTGTAAATATATGTGTTGTAAAATGAATAAATTAGATTAAATACATAATAAATATAATATATAACATATATAAATAGATTATCCACCATAATTTCCACCATGAGATTCCCTAAAAGAAAAATGAACAGTCATCCTTTCGTGAGGTAGTAGTTTTTCATACACATAAACAGTATGTCTGTTACCCATTAGATGGAAGTGTGTGTAAGTGTTGGTAAAAATCTTATAATAAAAACATACTAGCATATTTAGGATATTTGTTTTGTTATAAAATCATGGAATAATATTTTTTTTATGGGGTATAATTGAAATAAAATAAAATAACCTGAGGAAAAATGTTACATCTTATTAGGGTAACTCCTTTTGGTTAATACCAAATGGATTCCTTGGAAGCCTTTATATGAAAATGGAGGATTAAAAGTGTAAGGTAGGGATTTTTAATAGTGTATTAGATATATCTTTGAGTAACCTAAGTGGTTTTAGAGTTTTAATGAAGTGGGATGGAGGAGACCTTTTTATAGTGGAGGAGGAGTTGCACTCTTGAAAATATTTGAAGAGAGAATTCCAAGCATGTTTTTCATGTTGAAAGTGGATAGAATAATGTGTAAAATTAGATCCAAGGTAGTATAGAGTATAAATATGTTCACTAAATGGATCTTTGAAAAGTTTTTAGGTCATTTTTTGTCTTAAATTTTAGGTTTAGTCCTTAGTTAAGCTTAATTTTACCCTAATCGATGTAATTAATTTTAATTACATTCATTAATAGTTTTTGTCAAAAACTAAGTTTAACTTATTATAAATTATAAATTATTCTGATTCCAAATATTCAATCCATTTTTTCAAATTATAATCACATAATTGGTACAAATTAATTTAAAAATAATCATATCGATGGGATGACACTGTGGGTTTTTAAAGTAAAAAAGTCCAAAAGTTTGCTAAGTTTTATACCCAATTTAAAAGTAAAATTGGTTAAAATGACCTAAATTGGATTAATTGATAAAAATATGATCATATTAAAGTTTTAAACTAATTTATAATATTATTTAACCTTATAAATAAATAAGATAAAAAATAGGTTTTGAATTAAAATTCATTTTTTCATTATTCATCCAAAAATGAAGTTTCTCATAAAAATACCAAAAAATATCTCTAATAAAATTTAGAAATTATAAATTAAAAAATAAAGTTTATTTTATCAAAAAAAATTCTAAATGTGTTTATAATTCACTTTATTATTTTCACATAAGGACATTAAAAGCAGTTTGTTTGAGAAAATAGTATTTTTAAATATATAAAGACTTTGCCAAAAATTATATCATTCATTATCAATATGTTTTTTTTATATAAAACAATTATAAAAAATATTTAAAAATTAGTTATTACAATTCATATTACAATTATTAATGACTAGGTTATAATTATCTCATAAAATTAGGTTTCATAGAAACCTCGATGTTTTGTTAAATGTATGAAAAGTATGTGTTTAATTTAACATATGCCAAGTCGTTGTTCTATGTAAAGTATTCCAAGTCTATATTTCCTGCAATGTATTCTATTTCGATTTCATCTAAAAGTAATTTTTTATTTAGTTCATTACAATACATAAACGAAAATTTAATTTATTTGAGAAAAAAAGGTCCATAAAAACTTGGGGTGTTACATTCTACCCCATATAAAATTAATTTCACCCTAAAAATTAATCAATCAGGTAAAAAAATTAGGATACATCTGATTAATCATATCCTAAAGTTCCCACATTGATTTTTATAATTAGTTATTTCTCCATAAAACTTTGACCAGGTGAGTGGTCTTGTTTTTTAGAACTTTCTCTGATTGGTCTAGAATTTCAACTGGTTCTTCTTCGTAAAAAATATCTTGATCTAGTGGTATGATCTCAAAGTTCAATACATGTTAAGGGTCAAATATTTACTTCCTTATGAGAGATACATAGAACACATCATGGACTTGAGAGATATTTGGATTAAGTGCCAAGTGATAGGCTATCATCCCCATACGATCAAGAATCTCAAAAGGACTAATATACCTAAGGCTTAGTTTCCATTTATTTATGAACCTCATAACTTTATTCCTTGGTGAGATTCATAGAAACACATTTTCACAAACTTTAAATTATTATCATGCTGCCAGTAATCAACTTAAATTGTTTTCGGCTTTGAGCTGCCTTGATATACTACTGAATAGTTCTAACATTATCTACCATTTCTTCAATGATCTCAAGTCCCAATGGATTATTTTATCCAACCTCATCCCAGCAAGTTGGAGTTCTACATTTCTTCCCATATTGGAATTCATAATGTGCAATTTGAATGATTAATTGAAAGGTATTGTTGTAAGAAAACTCAACTAGAGGAAGTTTTTAATCCCAACCACCTTTGAAATCCAGAGAAAAAGATATAAACATATCCTCTAGGGTTTGAATTGTACTTTTAGACTAAAAATCCATCTGAGGATGATAAGTAGTGATGAAACAAAATTCCCTATCAAGTTCTTACTGAATACTTCTTCATAACTTTGAGTTGAATCTCGAATCCTGATCTGATACAATAGAATTTGGTACTCCATGAAACCTTACCAATTCCTTAGTGTATATCCTGGAAATCTGATCCAAAGAGAAACATTATCTAATAGTGATAAAGTGTGCTAACTTAGCAAGGCAATCTACTACCACCCATATAACATTATACCCTTTAGAGTTTTTGGGTAGTACAATGAAAAAATTTATTGTGATGTTCTATAATTTCCATTACGGTATGGGTAATGGATGCAACTTCCCCTTTGACTTTTTCTTTTTACCTAAACTTGTTGGCATATCAGGAACCAAGATACGAACTCTATGATATCTCTCTTCATTACAAACCACTAGAAATATTCTTTCAATTCCATATACATCTTTGTACTTCCATGATGAATAGAGAATGAATAATTATGAGATTCCTCTAACAACTCCTTCATATCTAGTATGAAAGGAACACAGACAAATTTCCTGAATCATGTCATTCCATCCTAATCAAGGTTAAACTCAGAAATATTTCTAACTTTCCTTTTCAGCTCTACATCTTCCTTTTTCACCTCCTTAATCTTCACTTGGACAGAGGACTGAACATTCATTTGATAAAGATAATTTATTTCCCCTTCAATTAGAATTTCTATATCCATCCATTGGAAATATAGAAATATTGGATCTTTTGTGATCCTTATCATGGATAATCTATCATGACCCTTCCAACTCAAATCATCATCCACCTTGCTTGCTTTCGAAGGGTGGTAATGTATTGAGCAGTCATAATAATTTATCAACTCTAACCATCTTATCGGACACATGTTCAAATACTTCTGTGTGAATATATATTTCATACTTTTATTATTGGTATATATATCCCACATTTCTTCATAAATATAATTCATCCATATCTTTAATGAAAAAATTACCCTTGCTAACTCCAATTCATGAGTTGGGTAATTTTTCTCGTTAATCTTCAAATATCGTGAGGCATAAGTGATAAATAGTTATTCTTCATAAGAACACATCCCAATCCACTCTTGTATCTATCACTATAGATTACAAAAACTTCTCCACTATAGGGTAATGTAAGAACAGGTGCACTGACTAATATTCCATTTAGTTCCTTGAAATTGTCCTTGCATTCATCTTTCCAGTGGAACTTGAAACCCTTCCAAGTTAACTTGGTCATAGGATTAGGTACTCATGAGAAATTCTCCACAAATCATTAATAATATCCAGATAAATCAAGAAAACTATATATCTAAGTCAATGTGGTTGATCTAGGCCAACAATAAATAGCCTCCGTGTTTGATGGATCCAATGTTATACCATCTCTTGAGATTATGTGACCCAAAAATAAAACCTTTTACATCCAAAACAAACGATTTTTAAATTTTCCATATAGTTTATCATTAATTAGGGTAGTTATTACAATTCTCAAGTGATCTTCATGATTTTCCTTTATCTTTGAAAATATAAGAATATCATCTATAAAGACTACCAAAAATTGATCTAGGTAATCTCTAAAGGCTATATTCATCAAATCCATGAAGATAGAAGGGGCGTTAGTAAGACCAAGAGGCATAACTACATATTCATAGTGATTGTACCTTTTTGGAATTCTTTCTTGTGTATTTCCTCACTCTTGACTCTCAATTTATGATATCCATAGTGAAGGTAAATCTTGGAAAATATTTATCTTGGCGTAGTTGATCAAAAAATTCATCAATATGGGGAACATGTTACTTTTTCTTGATTATGGTCTTGTTCAACTCATGATAATCATTGCAGAGGTTCATTGAACCATATTTATTTTTCAAAAAATGAACTAATTCACCCCAAGGTGACACACTTGGACAAATAAATCCATTATCAAGGTTTTCTTAGAGTTTCTTCTTTAATTCATGCAGCTCAATTAGGGTCATTCAATAAGGAGACTTTGATATTGGTGTGGAACCAAGTATAAGTTCTATTGAGAACTCAACTTCACCTTTTGGTGGAATACTAGGAAACTCTTCCATAAAGACATCCAAAAATTCATGAATAATAGGCATATCAATGATGTCGATTTTTTCCCAAACCATTTGAGATAAACAACCCTTTTGAATTTGAATTAAAACCCATACACTGGATGTAATATCCATAGAAAGTTCATTATTGTCATCATATTGATATATGATCATATGAGGCATTTAAATATCAAATGTAACTTCCCTTCCTTGACAATTGATGTGGTATTTATGAAAATAAATATAATCCAAGCCTAATATGATATCAAATTCAACCAAAGGAAGAATGAAAATATTTTTAGGAACCACATTCCCACAAACTTCAACCAGAGAGGAATCAAAGACTTGGGATGCAATAATTGTGCCATTAGGGTTTTTCACAACTAATTCCACATCAAATTATTTTGGTAGAATCTTAATACCCTTAGAAAATTCTTTAGATATGAAAGAGTGGTTAGATCCGGAATCAAATATGTAAATAGAAGTTCTAGAGTGGATGGTAAGTGTGTCTATAATCACATCATTATCACATCCCTCATTATAAAAAGAGATTACATGATATTTCCTCTTTTCCCTAATCATAAGATGTTTCTTATGTCGATCATCATCACCAACCCTTAGGTTTTGGCAGTGGTTAGCATAATGGCCATTCTCTTTACACTTGTAGCACTGAATCTTGTGAGGTTCATTTTGTGCATCTTCTTCTCTATTAGAATTTTATGCCGACTTCTTCCCATCATTTCAATAATCTATTTCCCAGTGACCTTCCTTTCTAAACATAAAACATTTACTATACCCCTTAAGAAAAATTCATCCATGCTTCTTCCCATATTTAGAGCATAAATTAAAACTCATATTATTTTCTTCATGGTTTTTAGAGTTTCCTTTGAACTCCATATTCCTTTTATTCTCAAAACCATGAGAATTATATGTGACTCCAAACTCCATTTAAACATTGATTTCACAACTCACAATCTCTTAATAGCTAATAAATTCTCTTATGGATAACTTAATTCTGATACTTGGATTTAATCTACTAAAGAACCTATCAACTTTACTTTCGGTTTGGATGATAATTCGTGAGGCGTACCTCACAAGTCTTTTGAAATTAGCCTCGTAGGTACCGATAGATTCATCATACCTTTTCTTCCACTCAAAGAAAACTTTATCCATATTGGTACGAAGAATCTGAATAAAGAAATTATTGAAAAATAAGTTGTTGAACTTTTACCAATCCATGGATTCAATCTCATCTTGCAACCTAATATTCTTAATTAGAGTCCACCACTAGTTCGAGTCACCTTTTAAATGATAAACATCCATAATGGTTGTGTCTTTCTTTGAACATTGGAGAATAGAGAATATCTTTTTAGTAGTACTAATCCATTTTTTAGCAATAAGTGGATTATAATACCCTCTGAAAAAAGGTGGGTGTTTCCATGTGAAGGACTCAACAGAATGTTGTTCCCTTTTTTTTCTCTTTTGGAAGTCCACCTTGATTCATAGCATGAGAAAGCTATCTGAGCATAGAAATGAGGTTTTTTATTCCATTTCCCATTGTATCTGGCTGCTCAGGAGGAAAATTGTTTCACTATCCATCGTAATCACCATTAACGTAGTTCCTTCTAGTTCTAGCTGTTGACTAAAAAGAAAACAATAGAGTAAGAAGTAGTTATCATATCAAGGAACGACATAATCATGAAAAATCACTTATAGGATGTCTAAATTTTGAAACCTTCCTTAATCTATATCACCTTAGGTTTATCCTAGGTTTTTCACAGACAACTTATATTTAAATACTTTATGATGGTTCGTGAAGAGTTTCTGAATTTTCAAATAATATCCCTCATGAGTATCAAACCAGGTGTGTAGCAAGGCCCATTTTCATGTACCATATTACCCCAAGTCAGGCCCAAAACATCTTATCAGAGTTGTTACCCTTAGGTACATCTATTCCTAATTCACATCCACTTGTAGTATCCAGACAGGGATGTATTTCTAGGAAACCACTCACTCTATCCTTTACCAAAATTCCAATACATTTTCTTATGCTTTTCCTTATACTTAAACTTATCCCTAGACATGACTTTAGGGTTCTCACTAATGTTTTATCATACAAGCTTCTAAAGTTTAACTAAACCTTTTCTCTAATTTCAAATATAGAGACCCTCACTTTTCATATATTATCATTACATAAATTTTGTAGAATACTTAATACATTATACAAACAGATACTAAAATACTATACTATTCTAGTGCCTTTGGAAATATAGAAACATAAAAACTGGTATATAAATGAGCTACGTCATCTCCCACTAGGTTCTTCTTGGTTAACAACATTTTGAGACCCATCAAATATAATATATATCTTCACAAAATAGGTGAGAGAATCATAAAAAGGGGTGATATGGAATGATTAGTAAGGTTAAACAAGGTAGATATACAAGTATGATCATGATTATAAGGGTATGATAACATGATAATGAAAATAAAATATCACACCTTTCATATTAAAGATAAAAAACATGAATCCTTTCATAAAGATTGGAATTTCATAATATATGAATCGCAAGTAAATAAAGAAAATAAGACATGAAATCATAAAATACGCATAAATTTTGTAAATTTAAAAGACAAATAAGCATATATATTTATTTTTATAGTATTCAAGGCATTGATTCCAAGTCTATTTTAGTGGACAAAATCCTTTACTGAACTAGGTTCACACCCCATTCCAGCCCTGTATTACTGAACCGAGTTCACTCCTCATTCAATCCCTATATTATTGAATCGAGTTCACTCCTCCTTCCAACCCAATATTACTGAACTAAGTTTATTTCTCATTCCATCCATATATATCTCATTAGATATAAATCTCTACCCATTTCATTGGATGGAGATATTGGTCCCACCCATATCATAATTAAATCATATATACATGTGTCACAAATTCATAAACAATCATATCATAACCCATTAAATGAAATTGGTATTATAAACATGAAATAATATCATAACATATGTAAAAATATAGTCTTCATAATCATTTAATCATAAATAGTCCCGGTGGAAAGAAGTGGGTTTCAGAATCATATAACCTGTGAAAGATAAATGGGTTTCATAAACATAATTATATCAAAACATAATTCATTAAGAGAAATAATAAGAATGGAAACATTGAATAATTTCCCCATAAAGGCATGAGTAACACCAATGTATGTTATCTTATATGTAAAATAATCTTGGTATATCTTTTAAAAACATTTCTTGAGTAAAATATCCTTTCTTCTTTGAAAAAATATTTTTAAAATAAACACCCTTTAGAAAACACTTTTCTTTGAAAATAGATTTTAAATATTATAAAGGAATATTTTAAAACCATAAAACATTTTGAAAATAATTGTTTTCTTGAAAATTATCTTCAAGGATCATATGAAAACATTTTTTTTAATAAAACAGGTTTCCGACCGAAGAGAGAAATGCGGTCAGATTTTTATTAAAAAAATTATTAATTATCTTAATTAAAAAAGATTGTAAAATAGAAATAATACATGGATATACCTTGAATAAACATATTATAAGGAAAATCATGAGTTTTCTTAATATATATATCATAATATTTCATCAAAATAAGCAAGATCATTAATAATCTTGAAAAGCGATGAGATTATTTCAATAAACTCTTACCACTCGGTTACTTGGGATCGTACTCACCATGTAAGAAAAATAAATTACATGAAGCTTAAAATATCATGAAAAAAAATTATATTCATTATATAATATGTAAAATTTAAGTTTTTACACCTTGAAAAATAATTTAGGTGCATAATAAAACATGAGTCTCAAAGAAGACAAATTGAGACAAAAATTATTTAACTAATTTGGTAGCTATTGAAAAATAAACCCCATGAAATAAAAATAATAAATGGATATTTAAATACCCATAAATTTAATTATAATAATCATATTATATATCCATGGGTATTATGGACACCACAAAAAATGAATGGGTGGTGAATAAGTCATGTATCACACGAAAATAAAAAGTGAGACAAAATCCCCTTACCGTGTGTCGTGAATCTCTTCATAATTGTACAAGATTACTATATAATAAATATAATTTTATTATAAATATTTTATAAAATAATTTTCTTATATCAAATACCATATATAATTTTATTATGACCTTATATTACTCGCCTGTTAACAATTCTATGTTAAGGTTTCACTTCGAGTAATATTTACTTTGTTTTTAGCATGTATCCTAATTTGTTATATATTTGGTCCATATAATTATATCAGGATTTAAATAATGTATAACATGATATAAGTATAATTTATATTATTTATATTTTTATTGAAATAATATATAGAATATATAATTATGAAATAGAATACACCGTTCATGGAGACGGCAAGTCGTACGTACGCATGAACATTGTTTTCATTTTTATTATCATATTGAAAGAAAGAAAGAAAATGAAATATACATATATATATATATATATTAATTCAAATAGAATTATTATTTCATATATATCATATAATTTCATCCATAATACATTCCATGTATTGTGAGAACGAATCACATCGCTTTGAGGGGGCGGTAGTCCACACTTCCTCAAATGGAATTTTCATATTCACACCAAATAGAAAGTATGGAGATATGTGTTGTAAAAGGATTAAATTAAATTAAATAAATAATAAATATAATATATAAAAAATATAAAAACATTTTCCATCATAATTTCCACCATGAGATTTGGTAAAGTAAAAATGAACAATCATCGTTTCGTGATGCGATAGTTTGTCGTAAACATAAACAGTATATTTGTTACCCATTAGATGGAAGTGTGTGTAAGTGTAGATAGAAACACTAGAATAAAAACATAACATTATATTTATTATACTTTTTTTGTTATAAAATATTGTAATAATAAGTTTTTATGTGGTGGATAACTAAAATAAAATAAAATAACTCAAGCAAGAATGTTACCGCATATTCGGGTAACTTCTTTTGGTTTGCACCAAATATGTTCCTTGGGAGACTTTCTTCCCAAATATAGGATTAAAGGAGGAATTAAGGTAATTTTAGGATTTTATTAGGTAGATATGTTTCGAACATAAGTGGTTTTAGAGGTGTGAGAAAGTGGGAGGGGAGGAGGCCTTTTATAGTGAAGGAGGAGTGGCACTCTTGTAAGTATTTGAAGATAGAATTCCACCCACATTTTTCAAGTTGAAATTGGATCCAATAATGGATAAAAGTGGATAAAATCGAGTATAGGGACAACATATGTCTATAAAGTGTCTCTTGGAAAAGTTTATAGGACTTTTTGGGTCTTAAATGTAAGTTTTAATCCTTAGTTATGCTTAATTTTACCTTAAATGATGTAATTAATTTTAATTACACACACTAATATTTTTGTTCCAAAACAAATATTGACTAATTATAATTTATAAATTATTATGATTCCAAATATAGAATCCATTTTTCTAAATTTTAATCACATAAGTGGTAGAAATTAATTTAAAATAATCCCACTGACGGGACGACACTACGGGTTTTTAAAGTAAAAACATCCAAAAGTTTACTAAGTTTTTATACCCAATTTCAAAGTAGAATTGGTTCCAATGAACTATATTGGATTAATATATAAAAAAATGATCTAATTAAATTTTGAAACCAATTTAAATTATAATTTAACTATATAAATAAATTATATTAAAAATAAATTTTGAATTAAAATTCATTATTTTTCAATATTCAACCAAAAATGAAGCTTCTCAGAAAAATACCAAATATTTACCCTAAGATAACTTCAACAATAGAAATTAAAAAAGGAATTTTATTTAATGAAATTAAATTTCTAAATATGTATAAAATTATTTTTATAATTTTTTATAGAAGGACATTAAAAGTAGTTCGCTGGAGAAAATAGTATTTTTAAACATATGAGGACTTTACCAAAAATTATATCTTTAATTATCAATATGTTTTTTATATGAAAAAATTATACAAGTTATTTAAAAATTATTTATTAATATTCATATTACTAATTTTAATTGATAGGAAATAATTATCTCATTTAAATAATTATAACAATAAAATGATGTTTCTTAGAAATGTAGGTGTTGTGTGTAACATACATTAAGTCGCTGTTGCATGTAAAATATTCCAAGTCGATGTTCTATGTAATGTATGACAATTTGATGTTCCATGTAACATATGTTGAGTCAGTTTCATTTGAAATTTATGTTTTACATAGTTAATTACAAGACATAAATTAAAATTTAATTTATTTGAAAGAAAAAACTCCATAAAAACTTGGAGTGTTACAGTTGAAACATGGGGTTGCACTATCTAGGAATGAACTTGGTCTACCTCCCAAGTCCTGATAATATATCTCTAGTAATAAATAACATTTACCCATGCCAAACACATTTTAATACTAATTTTTAATTCCCTAACCCAGATTGCTCAAACAGAACCAGTGTGTGGGTCGCTACATGACCTTAGGCATACCTCCTCATATTCCATAGGTTACAAACTAGTAAAGGGGGATGAGAATAGTCATGGGTATACAATTACCTATAAAAAATCCTAATGGTTATGCTTGAATCCACCAAAAATTCATCATTCTCCATCCTTATAATGAACATACCAAAAACCTATAGACATGATACATATAGATAAATAATCCCCCGCAATCCTAAATAGAAATCAGAAACCAATACATATGATGCATCCTTATAAAATAGAGAAAAATGAACAAATAAATAAATAAATTAGGAATCAAATATATATATATATATATGGAACACTATAAAATAAATGTAAAACTAAATGGCCTTTGTCCTAACCCATTTAATCATCTAATTAAATCCTCAGCCTCCATGACCTACCAAACTTATACTGCTAGTTCATTTATAAGTGATAAATGTATCCTAAGATAAAATAGGGAGATCTACCAATGTACATCAAAACCCATCCCATGTATGCAGGTAGGGGTGATTCCAAATACCCAATAGGAATTCCTAATGATTCACCCATAATGAGTGTTATAGTGATCAAGTGGATATGCATGAAATATATATACTGAGAGTTTTTTCATGCTTATTCAACACACCCACCTGGAAACAAAACATGAAATTCACATAAAATCACAAAATTCAGGTCATAATGTGATAACAGGTCCACCAAGACACCTAATACTACTTGATTCAACACCATACCAAAAGGAAAAAAGTCAACCCGCATCACAACCAAACCCATAGTGAAATACGTAGGTCAGGGTGTCTACCTAAATCCTTAACTCATACCTAAATCCACAGGGTAGGGTTTAATTCCAAATCTGATCATATACCAAGTGTCTACTCAAAACTTATCCCTTAGGGGAATATATATCAACAAACAGACACTATATCTTCACTTGAGTTATATAAATCCATCCATAACCCACAAAACATCACAACTCAAGCCCCATTTCACTTATGGTATCTCTGTTGTGTGATATCACACCCCAATATATTAATTTCACTCATGAATAACCCAATATAGATCTCTCAATCCACATCCTCTCACTCAAGGAATGTTTGATCATACCATCTCACTAATGGAAAGTCCCCTTCTACGACCACTACCCTATCATTGAGGTTATGTTCCAACATCATGTACATAAGGAAATTATATCTCTTATGGAGATCCTTCCAACATAATATCACTCATGGTGTGTCTATGACTCAATATCCTCTCCCACACTGAAATATATCATATACCATAAACACACCATTGGAACATAAAGACAATAGAAAATAGGGAATGTAACCCATATCAGAAATCATTATCTTATCACTAGGGCATTAGTCCCTCAAGACCTAGTCCAATCTCTCAAACACATCCCAAAACCCATCTTATCCCTCTAATGGTTCTATTCCATACATCCAAAACAACCTACCACTTTTTTACTAAAATAAATTCTCTCATAGGGATACACACACAACATGCATCATCATGCAATATATATTCCATAAAAATTAAAAATATAAATAACAATAAACCCGTAGAATTTTGAAAACAATACATCACCCTCACGAGGTCAAATAGACCATGGAAATTCAAGCTAATCCATTTCATCATTTTTTTAATAACCAAGTAAAATCTCCCTTTTACAATCCATTTTCAAAAGGAATCACATACCACTTTAGTCATACTGGGCCCCTGTCGAAAATCCCAAAAAATTATTCCAAAACCCATTTCAAAATTCCACTCCAAAACCATCCTCAAGCCACAAATTTTTCCTTGAAATTTCTATTTAAGACAAACTCGTTTTTAAAATAAATTTTAAAATGTAAATCTATTTTTTGTTAATTATAATTCACACCACCAAATAGAACATAGAGAGGGAAATCAACAATAATTCGGTCAATTCCCCACCATCGAACCATTTAGAAAGTTATATGGTCCATGTTGACTATTAGGCTAACGTGAGCTTGTCCCAACCTTATAGAAAAACCGCATACCATGTAACATGTAGAAAGTTAATACTATATATGGAACACAAAAATAAAATCCCTACTGAAAAAATAGAATAAAATAAATATGATCGCACTTACCTCAAAGGGCATTCTTGTAATCCATCATAAGCTCATACTAACCTCATATGAGTTCACAAGTACATATATATTCTATAAATTCTATAAAACTAATTAATTAAAATTTTATGAATAAATTTCCATTTTTTATAATGATTCCAAACTCACTAAACAACCTAACAATATAAAATCCTCAAGAAATAGTGTTTTTTCTACTCTCATTTCACCTTTAGGACTAATCCATGAAAAATCCCAAAATTAACTTATTTATTCAATGACTAATTTAACCCTAAATTGTCAAAAGGCCTAAATAAATACACTAGAATACATACCTTATAGAAAAAAATCAAATAAGGTGAGAATATGTTCACCCAAATCCTCCTATAAAATCCACACATAAAATCTACATCAAGTGTGATGATTTTTCCATGATTTGTTGAAATATTCCCTCAAGATCCCAAGTTAATAAACATAAATTAGAGGACAGACATAAGAATAGAAAAAGGTAGAAGAGTGGAGGAACCTACCAAAAATATATGTGATAGATCTCCATTAATTCACCCAAATTAAAGAGAGGGTAAAGATAGGTAGGAGGGGAACTAAAAGGGGTCTCCCTCTACCTTTTGTTAATATAGGTGATAGGAACTCCAAGGGGTTCCTAAAATGAAATCCTAGTAAAATTACATGACATAAAATATAAAAAGGGGTTTCTCGGAATTGGTTTATAGTGTTTCCTTATGGTTCACGGCATGAACCTCCTCATGGAAGAGGGATATCCCCTCTTCATAATACACATACGGTGTGGACAATATAAGCATGACGTGAAAGGCCTGCTGCTACTATTTATAGTATCTTGACCACTCCAAATCTTCCCTAACATACATTAGAACCCTCTAGATACACACTGGACCTCAAACCATGTCCAAAAACAACTTCTAAGGATATCCAAACACTCATAATCCTAATCTGAATCTCAATTTTTATAACAAACCCCTCACCAAGTGAAAAAATAAAAAACTGTAGTGATGTAGGTCTTGCAATCTACTAATATCATCTTCTCAACCTTTTACCTTTTGATCTAAATGTGTTACTTTGCATTAGTTTGTGATTAATAATCACAATATTCCTCTTGATATGGTGGATCCTCTTCATCATTCAGTGTTGTAAACATGTTTTAAATTTTTAGTTTACTCGATAAATCCTGTATTTTATGTTTTCCACCTCCTTCATTATCCCTTAATATATTCTTTTACTTAATGAGAAATAATTATATTTTTATTTATAGAAATCACAATAAAAACAATATTCATGGAAAACATTACAATAATTTTCAATGACAATCATCTAATTCTATTGTTGTTACACCTTAAAATATTACTTCTCTATGGAATAAATGTTTTTTGAGTTCCTCATATTTTCATAAAAATAATACCTGATTTGAGTAGTATTCTTATGTGTACTCATTAGAGATTCAAATTCTGATATCTATCACCCAAATAAATATTATTTTTTGTAATGGTACTGTATCCTTGATTAAAATTTGATGAAATTTTTTTTAGTGTCAGGTTTCAATCCTAAATTACATTTATGATAAAATAAATTTTTTTTTAATAGAATCCCAAATCTATATTAAGGTATATTCATGCCTCTTTTTCACCTTCTCATTTTCCTGAGTGATATGATAACCTGAAGTCATCTTCGGAGTCAAATCCCTCTGTTGGTCAACAATTTTGTACATAATATAAATAATTTTACATTCTAGTTTCTCAATTTATTCAAACTTAAATAATATATAGAATAAAATATTCATTATGGTATTTTTAGTCCTTAATATTCTTTGATTTTAATACCTATAATCCACAACCTTCCATCGAAAGAAATTTCATTTTTTAATAAATTTTTTACAGATATATTCTTACCTTTCAAATACTGGTAAGATTTATTTACTAGGGGATCATCCCTATTTCATCTCAAAATTCCTTGTAAAATTTTCAATGAGGTTTCAAAACATTCTATATTTAAATTATCTAAATATAATAATTGTTTCAAACATTAATTTTCCACTTTTCATATTTAAGGAAAGTAATGACATAAACTCATAAAATTCCTTTTATTTTAGATCATATTCCATGTTCAGATTATTTATTTTCTTTAATGATACTTCCTTTGACTTATCTTTATCTTCAAGATCATCCTTATTCATCCTCATCTCATATACAATGAGGATACTTTGAAATTCAATTGATGATACTATCCTAGGATCTCATTATTTAATCATTGAAACCTTTTAATTAAAGTAAGTTGGTGGCCTTCATAGTTCTCACTTCACAATATTGAGATCATAAATCATCTTACCAAGTCAGTTCATGTCCACTATAATAACATTAACATGATCAAATAATACATCAATAGGTTTGGTTAGGTGCATCCTTAAATCATCATATTTTTTTCAAATAACTTATAGTTTGGGTTTATTCACCATTGTTTCACCTTTATATATATTAATAAATTGTTCCAAAATATAATTTTAGGAGTTATATAGAATCACTTTCATGTAAATTTTGTTAGAAGAAGCTCCCCATAGAGCATTGAGTTATATGGTATCGACATCTAAATATTTTTTATACCTTTTCATGATTCTATTATTTCCATGTATACTGTGTTTATTTAAATAAAAATTATGTAAGAATCAATTATAATTGAATAAAAATATTTTTCAATCCTATTTTTCCATAATTTAAAGTTATACTCATCGATGATCAAAATTTTCTTATGATTTATGATTATAACTCTATCCAAATAAGAGAAAAAACACCTTGGAAAAATATATATTTTCTCTAATATTTCTTGTTGGGAAAAAAAGAAAATATAATATAAGGGGGAGTGAATTTGGGTGTGCTAATTAAAATAATCACTTTCAATTTGTTAGTTTTATATTTAATGAAATCTTTTATCTCGTAGTCTTCATATATAAAAATAAATAAAAACATAGGATATAAGTAGTTATACGTTGTTCTCTAGCATTGGTCTCTCTACATGAAACATACAATGGTCATGTTTCAATGTAACAAATCCACTTGAATACTCTTCTTGTTACATATATATATATAATATTCATTATTCTAATTATTTTCTAAACTACACTTCTTATTTCTCTTTTTCATGTGTTTACACACACTTTTAAAAAAAGTGAATGAATTGATCCTCAAAAATAAAAAACAAATATATATTACACCTTTATTAGTGTAGAAATGATATTTATATTAAACAATTTTATGAATATATTGACATCATGTCGATGAACTTCTTTACACCCCTCTTCTTATTTAGTGAATGTGTCATTTTGTTTCAATTCATCCTCTATTTTTCATAATGTATATAATAACCTAGGTTTTTCTTTGAATGACTTAACTCGTTCTTGAGTTTCAGAGTCTTGGAACCATTAATGTTTAAAATCATAAATTCACCCAATAATACAACAATTAATTTTTTATATGGTCCTGATGACTTCAGGATATGGTTGTTACACTTGGTTTATAATTTGGAAAGATTATGAGCCAGCTGATTTTTTAGTGATGTTTAAAATTTAATAAATTAATTAATATTTATCCCATATGATTCTATTTATATCTCCTAAAAATATCCCCATTTAAAAAATACATCACCACATATTGAATTAGGATGTAGGAATTTAGGTAGGCTCGTAACAATTATTATTCAGGTTTTGGGATCTGTATTAGGCCTATTTCAGGACCTTTAGTAAAAAAATTGGTTACCTAAAATCCAAGATCTATAAATAACATATTTAATCTCTCATATTGGGGATGTACTATATAGAAGGAAAAAACACATGATTTTTAGATAGAATTGAGGTTTGAGATCATGTTTTTCAAGGAGGATATGATGAATATATTAAATAAGGAAGGGTATTTAAATATTTGATAATTCTGGCCATCAAGGTAGGACTTTATTTTTGGGGATTATTCCTTATTCTCCAATATATTAAATTATTTTCATATTTTTTTAATAAATTGATTCCCTGAAAAATTTATCATTCGAATTCTTATTTTATAATTCTTGTTCTATATGTTCATTGAAAAAATATCCACAAAGAAGAAGAAGAGGGACATCAGGCAATAATTTTCTATCAAAACCTTTTTGTACCCAACTTGTTCTATATAGAATCATAATACAAATCCACTATCTCAAGTTAGTGGTAGCACTTAAGGTGTCTAATCAACCGGTTTCTATATAATCTCTCCCCCTCTACTTCATTTTTTGAATAGTGACGTGGTACCAAGCCATCAATTTAATCTAGTGGTTGATCATGAGGTTTCAGATAACTTCATCACTTGGGAATCTCTTACCATGTCCTTTCCTTTTCTATCATGGTGTAGTAGATGAAAAGCCTTATCGTACCCTCATTGTGTTCAATAATGGTTGTTATGAAAAAAAATAAATTAATAAGGGAAGATTGGATGGTGATGAGATCCAAACAGTGGGGTGAGGTATCTTAGTGGTAGTGGATCAGTGATAACAAAGGAAATCGAGTGGAAGGATCAAATCATTGTGATGTTGAAGTGGTTAAGGGTGTAAGTTCAAATACATTTTTAATCATAGGGTGTCATGGTAGTGTGAAAGGTCCCTAATGGTGAAACAAGATAAAAGATATAATGTTGGGGTGTGGTAGGAATGGGTGGAATGTACAATAGTGTGGATTGTAATAGAATGGAAAAACTAATAAAGACACTAGTATTATGGTTTCTAGAAATATGTTTAGTCATCACATGTCCCATCAAGAGTTATGATAAGGGTTTCTATAGTTGATTTAAATATCCAATGGTGTTCATTTTCAAAACACATGTCATTATTGAATAAAAAAAACATGATCAAGGGTTTGGAAAAGTACATGCCCAGCCACCACATATAGAATACAAGTAATATAGTTATAAACACACACCATGATTGATTACATGAAATAAATCGAGTCTCGTTAAACTAGTTGAATGACCCTTGAGCTTCACACACAATATCTAGAAGGGGACACATCATGTTTATCAGATAACATCACTCGATCTCCAATGGTAAATTTTTATATAACCTCAAGACTCTACATGACATGAAACATATAGTACACATAATATAGGATGGAAAAACATGCCTAGAAATAACTGATACATTCACATTCAACCATGTGTATTGAACACACCATGTTAGGTAGTTAAACATGGAAATTAGTATTCTATTTATATCATTTATTATATCTCCTTTCCCAACTGTAATAATTGGAGAAGTGAATAATTCATTTTGAAAATTTTTATACATATTTCATAATGGTAGGGTCCTTTTTTCTATCAGAGACCAATTATGAGGAATTTTTTTTAGATTAAGTATCATAGATTTGTAATGATAGTGATTGGTTTTGGATTAAGCACTAAGAGAAAGAATAGGGTTCGGTATCTATATAGATATATATTGATAACATGGAATGGGTCTCCCATATGAATTATAAAGATTAATATTTCTATTGGGATTAGGGATTGGTACACTCTAGGAGTTCATTGACTGATGAGATTTCAATAATGGTTAGAAAAGGATTTATGTACAAAAAAAATGAGGAAAATTTATTTGGTGTTTCATCATAGTAGAAAGGAAGTTAAGGGAACTTCAATAATGAAATAGGTCTTATGTGGATTCATTTATACCTATATACCCCTTGATTGAATTTTATGCAAGAAATCCTTGAGAAGTACATTCAAGAGTATTATTCATTGACTCTTATCATGTTTCATTCTTAGATACTAGCTTAGGTATTTAAAAGCTAAAAAGTTACTCAGATTCATCATGCACATAGTATTTTCTCATAACTTATAGTGTGAGCCTCTTTATAGGAGTATTTTCAAGGTTTTTTACACAAAATCCTTATATTTGGTTCCCATGAGATATATATTGATGAGATATTGTAATTAGCTAATCCCTTATTCAAGGAATACCTAAGAAGATATATATTTTCTCCATATGATAAATGGAGTTAGAATCCCCCTATAAAATAGTGAATGTATCATCCATATATAGGAGTTAGTTCCCCCCTCAACCGCCATTCTTAATTCAATGAGGTGATATTACCTTGATATTTTTAGAGATAATTGATCTGGAAGTTAGGAACCTTGGAATCTTAGGTATTTTGGTTCTCCCATAAAAGGTTTTAATATCCCCTCTTCCAAGTTATGTGTCCTAAAGAGGTGTTGGTTCTCGACTATATTCATGAATTCGATCCGAAAATTTTAAGGTGAGTTTCCTAATGGATTCACTTTTCATAAGAAATATTTTTGGGAACAATTATGCATAGGTGTGTTTGGTTCATTGTATTTTTATACAAGATGTCGTCCTATTGTGGATGTCATGTCTCATAGATTAGTGATCTTATGTGGATTGATTTTACTCTAGCGGTTACCCTAGGATAGATGTAGAGTTTTGAGTTTATAATAGAGGCACATGGACGAAATTTTTTATTTCTATTCATTATTTTTTAAATAGATAAGTTGTGTTATTTACTTAAGGTATGGAGTCTAGTTCTGGGGTGCATAATAGGTTTTAGTGGGTGGTTGTAAGCTTTCTATCTACATTTTGAGAGTCAACATTTGTGAAATTTGAGATTAAAGTTTTAACTTCACATAATTTATTTTCATATCATCCTTATCCCATACCTAGTTTGATCTAGGTGGTTTGTTAATCCATTATTTGGTTTTTGGTTATCCTATTATATATTTTTATACTCACCCTTGCATGGCATTTACATCCCACATGTGGTGTGTCTGTGCATATGTCTTATAGTTGGTATTGACATTAGAGGATGTGTAATTGGTGAAGTAGGTTCTTAGTGATGCTCAAAATATGTGGTTGGTAGTGATTTTTTTTTTAGGATTTTTGGTAGCGATGACATTTATTTTTTGTTTTTGGTAGTGGTTGTTTCATCCTTTTTTCCCTATGTTTTATATTTTTCCTATTCTTGTGGTTGTTTCTATATCATCCATTAATGATTGTTTGTATTTATAAACATGAATTATTCAATTTTGGTTATTTAATCTTATAACATGTTTGAATCTATTGTTATATTTCATTGTTAAAGATTTATGCATGTTGTAAGTTTTCCTTAGGATGAGGCTTCCCAGGTTTTTATACCTTCTTTGTGCTACTTACTACCCCATGGACAATTATAGGTAGGCTTGGAGTGTCACACCTACTCTATCCACCATCTTGAGATGGTCCCTGATGAGTCTTATTGATTTAATGTTACTCTATAAAATTTAAACTAAATTGTTTCACACTCATTGATCTTCAATCTTATTTCCTTAATTAAATATATATTCAAATAATATAAAAAACAAATCTCTCCTTTTTTATTAATTTTTATTCTAAACCATATATAACATCCTTTGACAACTAACTTAAATCACCCAATTTAATTCCAAATATATCCATAAATAAAATAGGTATGAATATGTAATTTTTAACTAGGATAAGAAAACCCAGAATGTGATTCCATAAATCGTTTCTTGATTTAATTAAGTTAGTGATTAACTTAGAAAACCTTGGTAACCAAATCCTCTATCTCCTAATTTTCTAGTTTTTTCGTTCATTTACATTTCCTATCATCCATAATACACATCATGTTTTTCATAAAATGATGATGTGTTTTGATCATAATAATTCTATTAAGTTCTCTAGTAAACATTCTGTACTCCATACTAGATAACATAAGTTTCCCTTCATTTGATAAGACCAAGGTATAAACCATAATATATTTTTCTCCTAATTATTATTTAATCCTACAAATTTATCAAGCTTCCTTATTTTAATACCTTATGACCATAATGTAATATACAAGTTATTTCCATTTTTATTTAAGTTTCATAACCACTATTATAGCTACTACCATTTTTATCCTTTAGTTCCTCATTTTTCAGCATTACATAAGAACCATAGGCTAAATTCCAATATGTTTTTTATTCATGATAGATAAACAATTATTCTAATAATTTACTAATAACCACCACTAAAAAATGGAAAATTTTCCAAAACCATGGGATTAACCATGATGTGGTATGTCTAACCATGGAATTTTTCTAATTTGTAAACTAAAATCCTTTAAACTTCCTCCAAAATTCATGAAACTTCACATTATTGGTTCTTTGATAAAAATATATTCCATTTTGAATATTACCAAATTCTTTTTACAAAAAAAAATAGTCCAAAGCTATTCTCATGGTTTTTTTCTAACAGTATGATATATAGTCCCTTGATTAAATTTATCCAGGAAAATTCATGTTCATTTTTAGTTAAGAAACATGTAATGTGATCATCTACTTAGATAAATGGCTAGTGATTTACTCATCTATATTGATAATTATATTTCAAGAGAATTGAGGATGTATGATTACCATATATGATATAGGCATGTTACATGTCTCATGGTTATACTAGATATCATGTATAAATGGATTATATGAATATAAAAGTGATATGTGGATATATATTGATTATACCTATTTAAATAGAGATCTATATGTTTTATATATATCACACTAGATTCATTTATATCTTGATAAGTATTAAAACTTTTTTAGTGTTCAATCTTTTATTTTGGTTATGAATTAGTAATTCATAATCATATTTAATTCCAAAAAGGCCAATATGGCTACACAAAAGGCTATGGAATGAGGATTGATTTTATACAAAAATATTTTTTTTCAAAATAATAGATCTTGTGATAGTTTATCCAAAAGATTTTGGCTATGATTTTAAATGATTTTATACTATATGTATAAATCCTACAAGACTTTAGTGAAATGCATAGATTAGAAATGTTATGCACTAAAATCCCCATATCGTAGGCAGTGATATGGGTTTTATCATTGTCCATGATATATATTGAAGATAATTATATAACTATGATATAATATATCATATTATTGTGTTTATTTAACTCAAATATCAGTTTATTTTTCATGTACATTGTGTGGTATTGTATTTATTAACATGAAATCATCAAAGAGACCACTAATCACTTGGGATATATAAATCATATGTCATATTGTATGACATAAATAGTTAAGAGGTTGGATGACCATTTTTGAAACACTGAAACTCAAAGATTCTCCTTAATTAATGAAGGATATGTCTAAAAGGGAGTTCAAGGATTCATTTTTATATACATGTACACTTGTATGATATACATTTTTTTTAAAACTCCCTTATTATTTCTTCCTTCATTAACCAAAAGGTAATACTAGTATATATAAATAATTTCATTCCAAATCTATTTGTATATTCCATAATCATTGGATTGCCTTTAGCACAAAGAAATAGTTGGTTTTTATTGGGTGATAATCGTCAACTGTTTGGGTTGATACTAGTGAATAAAAATGTGTTCTTGTTTAATTTCTTCATCGTTTATTCTTTTAAATATGATAAATGACTTTGTATATTGGTTTTTAAATTTTATACCATATTTTAATATATTTTCTATGATTTAAACCATTCAAACACATGAAATAAATTTATTAAAGTCATGTTTAAAGATAAAAACTCAAGAAGATATAATTTGAGAAGATTGTAAAAGGGGAAACCAATAAGATAATCCATTAAACAAATTCTCAAGAAAGGCCTTAATATCATAGGGAACAAGACTTTCAGAAATCAATAATGTGAATGTTTGTATATGGAAAGAGGAAGGGGTCATCTATTTAAAGGACATTGGTTAGTGTTTTAAAGGTATGGGTCATTAGAAAGATAGTGTTGGGGGAGATAACATTGAGAGGTTAAAATGAGGGTTTTTTAGGATGATGGAGGTGATAATTTTAGAAAAAATAAAAAGAGGGTTTGATTGAAGAAAAAAATTGAGATAAATTAATAAAAATTAGAATAACATATAAAAGGATTTAAAAATATATATATTATAATATATGAAATTATTTTATATAACTGTTATATAGGATTTTAATGTAATTGTTAGCTCAGTCCAGTGGTTATTATTTTAATGACTCCAAATCATGATTATTATAATTCTAATAAGTTTTTTTTATGAAATAAATCTAAATTTTTGATAAAATATTATATGTTTGGTTCTTATGTACTACCAATCAGTCATATGTGTGAAGAAACACTTTCTTCTATAAGACAAATTCATCTAGCATGTGTGTATTATATCTTTCATGAAGAAAATATTTATGTGACCATAAGTAGATATCCTTTTTGAAGGATAAACCATAAGAATAATAAATAATCAATTCATAAAAGCATTTGTATAGAGTTACTTCCAAGAAGACCATAAAAAATTTATCTAAGTGTTGGATGTTTTATAAAAAGTAATTTTATCGAACATGTGTTATGCAAATAAACCATGAATTCAAGCCAAGATACCTATGTAAGTGTCTATCAACCATGCATGGTGGAATCTAATTTTTTTAATATATGAATCAACTACAAGGTGAAGCTATGATACCATACATACTAAGAAATCTTCTGTAAGAAGTATTTATTTTTCTTTAAGAAAAATCATCAATATTCTATGCCTATTGATCAGTGTAAAGACTCAAATTTGGATAATTACTATAGACCTTTATAAAGAAAAATATTACTGGAATAGTAAGGATATTATGTGTGATTTCTCGTTCTTTTATGCCCTACATAAATGATCTTTCATTCCACTACTTCTATATGATTTTTTTTTATAACTTTTGTGAGATAATTCCTATCATGCCTAAATATGGACCTACTCCTTTCATGTATATACAATAATAAAATATTATTTAATATAATATCTAGCATATTAACATTAAATGTAAGTTGAAGCATTTAATACTTTTATAAATGATGATTCGTACAATGTATTAATTATGATTATTCCTTAAAGGATAATTACAGAGTATTTGAGTTTGATTTTAAGGAAGCCTCATCTGTATGAGATATAGTGAGATCTTCTATGAAAACAATATGGGAATACTCTAAAAAATACTACTCATAGTACTATATTTTTCTGAAATGTACTTCTTCATATGAGTGTAATCTTTGAAGATCATTCCATCCACCTTTGAGAACATATTTAAAGCTAATTGATCAATTGAAGTTGATCAAAGATCGAGTTGCACCAAAACTCTCTTTTCACTATTTATTCTCTCCGTATTTATTTTATATTTGAGTTATTACTATACTAATTTTTTAATTTTTATATCATATCATATATTGTAAATAGTAGTAATATGATACTTCTTATTCTTTCAATACTTTTTATACCATGAATAATTATGGAAGATGTCGGTTGTGGCATTCATTGCCTTGTGTGTAGTTATTGTTTGTACAACCTGCTCTAGGTTGTGTGTTAGTTTATTGATATAAAATATATTCATCGAAGTGGTTTATTGTTAAGTTGATAAGTCTAAGTTTTATCTTGGAAATGAACACCTTGTTATTTCAAAAAATCTATTGTGTATTAATTTATTGTGCTTACACTGTCTAAAATCAATTTCCTTTCAAAACTATTTTATCAAGTTTTATTTTTAATTGGTGTGTCTAAATTGTGTTTGAAAAATCACTTTGATGGTTAAATTTTATAAATGATATATATATATTTTTGTGTGTGTGTGTGTTGTGTTTGGTGTCAGTAAAATTGTTTAAAAAGTTAAAGTGATTTTAAATTTTTTTTAAATGGGTTCTGATCATTCCCTTGAGAACCATTTTAAAAATATGAAATTATACATACCTATCAAATTATTTAACTTTGATGTTTTAAATTGGGGGATTTTTATTTAAATTTTTTTATAAATAGAAATTTTTATTGGTTTTTAATCCCCTTGCCTCTTGAGCAATCCACCGCAATTAGTATTTGGTATTAGAAGAATGTTTATCTTTGTTTATCATTTGTTTGAACTTGATCAAGTATAGATAATTAGATTTCTATATTTATTAAATTCCTCTATTATTATGGATACCACTAAAATTTAATGAACTTTAACTAATAGACCACCTTACTTAAATTTCTAGAACTATGATCAATGAAAAATAAAAATGAAAATACATCTTAATTTATGGGTTTTAACATTTCTATTGTTATTGAAGATAAATATAAAAAACCAAAATATCCTAGACATGATTGGAGGGATATAACTAAGTATGTATATGATTGTAACTATAAATCCATTAATGAATTGAATTATTCCTTAGGAGAAGCTGAATTTTATAGAATTTTTTATTATGATACACCATTTCATATTTGGGATACACATTTTGTGTCTCATGAAGGCACAACCAATTATAAAGAAATGTACATAAATAAAAATAATATAAAATGTGACATATTCATGATCAATCCTAATAAATATATTTTTGAAAATATCTCAGGTTCAATGAAATCATAAATACTACACATTCACTTGGAAAGACTATGAATAATAGAGAAAAAGTACTGAGGATCTTGATATCTCTACCTAACTGGTGGGGATGCACTACTATCTTAATTAAATAATCATGTGATGTTAGTAAGCTTCTAGAGAAGGAACTAATTTTAATATTTATGACTTATGAGGATAAACTCAAATTTAATAATGAGGATGATGAACCTAAGAAGTATATTTCTTTTAAAGCATCTCAGTCAAAGTCTAAATAGGTTATTAAGAATGAGAGAACTAGTAGAAATAATGGGGACACTAATAGTGATGAGGAAATGGATCAACTAGCCTGATGATTCAAGAAGTTTTATATGAAAATAAGTTTTCCAGAAAGTCAAACTATAAAGGAAAATATGATAGAAATGGAAATTAGAAGATATATGATTCATTTGATGAGGTTAAATTTTATGAGTGCAACAAAAAAGGATACATCAAAATAGACTTTATAAAGTTTCAATATAAGAATTATTGTGATGATAAAGGGATAAAATTCAATAAATCCATAAAATTAACCTAGATTACTCTAGAAGAAATACCCAAAGACTATGAATCAAGAAATGAAGATTTTAGTAAGAAGGCTAATCTATTTTTTATGGATATTATTTCTGAGGTAAAAACTTCCCTTACTACTTTTTCTCATATTGAATTTCATGATGATTCTGATATGACTAATAAAGAACTATTTGAGTATTTCTCAATGTTTGAGGATACTATGAATGATTTGAAAGATAAATATACAAATATGAATAAATAACGTATTTTTTTTAACATTAAAATTTGATCTTTTTGTACAAAAAAAATGAATGTTGTGATTTAAATGGAAAATAATTATTTGAAATTATTTAATAAGAAAATTAGAAAAGATATAGAAAGTTTTACTAGTGTTACTTGAAATATAAATAAATTTTTAAGAGATAAAATAACATCTAAATACAAAATTGGTTTAGTATATCAATATGGATAATAAAGAAATTTTTATAAAAAAGATTTTTCCTCAGCTCTAAGAATTCAAATAAAATATCCGGTAATAGTAAAAATCATTTTGGACACCAAAAAGGCCTAATTATCTAAATATTTGAAAACTATTATGAAAAAAATATATATTTTTTTTAAATAAATTTAGATTCCAAAAGATTTATTTCTAACTTGTTTAGACCCAAGAAGATCTGGGTACCAAAATCATTTCTTGTCTAATTAAATTCAGGTTATATACTTAAAGAGATATGATAAAGGCTTATGGTATTTGGGTATTGGATGTTACAGACACATGTTAAGATATTTCTCAAGCTTCAAAAATCTAATTATGGTTGATGGTGTGCATATTAATTTGGATGACAATGCTGATGGAAAAATAATTAACCTTAGTCAAATTAGTAACTCTGGATCTATTCTTATTTCCAAAGTTTTATTTATTGATTGTTTAAAGTATAATATTCTTATAATTTCTCAATCATGTGATGATTTGTTTCATTCTAAATTATAAAATAATTCCTATATAATTTATGATTATAAATATAATTTAGTTTTTACTTCTTTAAGAAATGATATTGTTTACGCAATTGATTTAAATTCTTCATTTTTACAAAAAAAAATGTTTCTTTTTTAGATTCCTTTCATTAAGAATCTTGGATACATCATAGGATACTTGTCCACAATAATGTATACTCACTTAAGAATATATTTAAAGCAAATTTATTCAAGGTTCTACCCAAACTATAATTTCCACAATTTAAAGTGTGAAATCCTTTTCAAAAAGGGAAGAAGAAAAAACAAAATCAAATCAAAGAAGTAGGTTTCAATCTTTAAACCCCTAGAGTTGGTTCAGATAAATTTATTTGAACCATTTAAAGTTTCTAGTTTAGTAAAAAATTATAATGATTTTATTATTTTTTAAGGTTATTAAATATTCACATGAGTATATTTTCTAGCACACAAAAGTGAATCTTATAAATTGTTTATAAAATATGAAAATTATTTTGAGAACCTTAGTGGACTTACCATTAAAAATGTGAGAAGTGATTGTGGATATGAGTTTTAAAATAAATATTTTGATACCTTATTCTCACAAAATGGATATAATTATAAATTCTCTTCTCCTATAAATCCCCGACAAAATAGAGTTCTTGAAATAAGAAATAGGACCCTTCAAGAAATTTCATGAACCATGCATAGTGAATATGACTTACCTATCTATTTTTGGGATGAATCTATAAATACAACTTACTATGTAATTAAAAGAGTCTTAATAAGACCTCTTTTGAAGAAAAACCCATATGATTTATGGAATGGAAGAAATCATAATGTGAGTTAATTCAACCTTTTTTCTTATATATTATTTATTCTTAATGAAAAAGAGAATCTGGAAAAAAAATTACTCAATAGTGATGAATTAGTTTTCCTTAGTTATTCAACATCTATTAAAGTATATAGAGTGTTCAATAAATGAACAAAAGTCATGGAAGATTCTATTCCTGTCACTTTTGATGAAATAGAACCACATGAACCCAAATTTTCTATATAAAATTTGGAGAATGATATGTCTAATTTGAATATCAATAATACATCTAGAACTAGGGACTGCACTATTGATTTACCAGGAAAATCACCAAGTGCAGACCAATTTGAAAAACCTGACCTTAAACAAGACTTGGTCGAACTAAGTACTTCAATTCCTATAACCATTAAAATACATAAATATCACCATATATATGTTTTCATTGATGACCAAGAAAAGGGGAATCAATCCTAAGATTCACTAAGAAATGAGGTTGAACATAAATCCTTCTTGTCTCATCATAAACCTAAGAACATAAATGAATCAATAAAAAATAAAAATTGGGTAATGGATATGAAAAAGGATCTAAATCCATTTTAAAGGAATAAGGTGTGGGGACTAGTTAAAATAACCAAAGACTTCATGACTATTGGAACTGAAAGGGAATAACAAAATAGGTTTTATGAATCAACCCTAATAATTAAAAAATGATATATAAGTTAAATAAGGTTATAGTCAAGATGAAAGTATTGATTATAAATAGAACTTTTCACCATTAGCTAGACATTAATCCATCAGAATAATTCTTTCTTATCTGGATCATCTAAATTTTAAACTTTATCAAATGGATGTTAAGAGTGATTTCTTAAATAGTTACATTATTAAGGATTTTTTCTGAAAACCCCCATATATATACAAACCTTATTTTCCAAATCAAGTTTTCAAATTGTAAAAATCAATTCATGCTTTAAAATAATCTCAAGAGTTTGGTATGATATGGTTTTCTCTTTTTAAATTAAAAATTGACTTTATAAAGGAGTAGTTGATCTTACATTGTTTATTAAAATAATTTCAAAATACATTTTGGTTTCTTAAACATATATTTATGAAATAATTTTTGGTTTATAAAAACATTCATTATGTATTGAATTTTCAAAACTTATACAAAATGAATTTGAATTGAGGTTAATGGGAGAATAAAAATTCTTTTATTGGTTTTAAAAATTTTCAAAAATAAAGATGGATTTATTTTAATTAAAATTATGTATAAAAAATATATTTAAAAATGGTTTGGAAAGGATAGCACAAAAATCAATGATACTCCATTGAGAACCACATGTAAACTATATTTGGATGAAACAGGAAAAATAGTTGTATAAACTATTTATAGAGGTATGATTTAGAGTTTATTATATTTAACTACTAGTAATCCTTAAATTATGTTAAATGTATGTATGTGTTCTCATTTTAAATAAAAATCCAAGGAATCACATATTAATATTGTTAAAAGTCTTTTCAAATACCTCAAAGGAAATACCAATTTTAGATTATTTTACACAAGAGGAAATGATTTTGAATTAGTTAGTTATTAATATACTAATTTTTGTGGTTGTCAGTTAGATTGAAAAAGTACCTTTGGTGTGTGTCATATTTTGGGAAAATCACTAGCATATTGGTTTAGTAAAAATGTATAATTTTATTTCTCTCTCTATAACTAAAGATGAATACATAGTTGTAGGAAGTTGGTGTGTACAAATTATATGGGTGAAACAAACTCTACTAGATTATGGACATCAATTCAGACATGTCCCTATAAAATGTGGAAATACATGCATAATTAATATCAGTAAAAATCCTTATCACATTCTAAGAAAAAGAATATTGAAACAATACATCACTTTTTGAGAGATCATTTTCAAAAATGTGATGTTACTATTTATTTCATTGGTACAGAATATCATCTTACTGATCTATTCGCAAATAAATTAAATATAAAGAGATTATTTTACATCACATATTAATTAAGAATGATCAATTATCCTTTATTTTTATTATTATTGAAACTATTTTTATATTATGTCATGATTTAATTTACTATTTTCATTTATTCTATAAGTCCTTAATTATATTTTTAAATTACAAAAAATATTATTTAAACCATTGTAGTTAACTCATCAGAATTATGAACCTTATTGAGCTTTAAAAATATTTAAATTCTTGGTTCCAAGGACCCTTATCTTCCCTAAATCCACTAGATTCTGTGAAGGACTTTCTTCTATGGAAATTTCTTCGGTAGAACTTGCTTTTTTGGAACTTTATTCCATAGAACATGCCTCTTTGGACTTAATCATGTGAACTTAGAAGTGTTTGTGAGCTCAAGTAATTCCTTGACTATTTTTATTATTTTATTTATTTTAATAATTTTATTCATTTTATTTATTTATTAATCCTAAATAATTTTAAAACCTTCTAATCTTTAATTTGAATAAGACATGTTAAAAATCCTAAATCCTATTATGACTCTTTATATATCTCTTTCCTCTATTTTGATCAAATCATTTTCCTCTATCCTCCTATATATTTGTTGAAATGATGTGAAATAAGTATCCATTGGGGTATTATCCTATAAATACATTGTTTCCTCATAAGTAATAAAAATCTACTCCCTACATTGCTATCAAGTATCAAAACCTAAATTTTTCAAATCACAATGTAGTACTAGAGAAGGAAACATATTTCTAATGGTCATTTACCATTAGGTATTTGGTGATGAAATTTATTAAACAATAGGGATGGATCAAGTGGTTCATTATAAATTATTGACCCTTTAATCTAGGATTAGTTATGGAATTTTAAGTGAATAAGTTAGATTGGGTTAAAAGAAGGATTTTATGCTGACGATTGTCAATAGAGAAGAATTATCATTTTCATAGAAATAGTGCATCAAATATTTAATTATTTTAAGTAAAGGATAATTTGAGGATGTCATAAGTTACTATCTTATCATTCATTGTAGTTTGGAGATCAAAAAAATCATTAGGAGCTTACTGGCAATGGAGACCCGGGAAGGAAAAATGAAAAGAAGATGGATAAAGAATGTAGGTTTCCTCTTAAGTTAATAAAAACCCCAATCTATCCGTGTAAAGGGGAATTTTTAATACTAAGGCATCAAGATTTATTTTTTTATTTATCTATTAAAAAATGGTGTAAGAATTATATTGTTATGATATATCATGAGATGTATGAGGGAATAATGTGTATTTACTTTAAATTTTAATTATTTACCTTATATTAAGCTCATATATGCATTTCTAGAGTTCAAAAAGGTTTTCTATAATGGAGAGAAGGTATCAAACCCATATGGAAGTGATTTTTTAAGAAAATTCACCTACATAAGAATGAAAGTGAACTAAAACCCCTAGAGGAAATTCTGATTTATAGACAGTGAGAAGTTTTATGACAAATTTAATCCTATTAAGAATACTCTATGGTTGAAAGATAAAATTAACCCTAGTTTGGAACCAAATTAATTTGTTGATTATTCTTCTAAGGAAGAATCAATAGTTAGTAGTGAATATGTTTTGGTTGGTCAAGATGAAATAGTCATAATATCCTAAAAAGTGAATAAAATGAACTTGTTAAAGAATCCTTAAGATCATGTGAAGATGAAAGGATTAATTCTGTTGAGGGTATATATTTTAGACCAAAAAACTCTCCTAAACCTCTTCCATATTATGATGTAATTTAAAGTTCTGATGATTTTTCTAACACTAAACATTATCTTACTGATTTTTATGAGTAATTAGATTCTATGACTAATGATAATGATTTTAGGGTGAAAGAAGAACCTTCCTAGAGGGAGTAGCCTCATGGATTTGAATTATTGGGAATAACATATTCCAATTCTAAAAGTGATGGTTTTGTTGAATATTCTAACAGAATAAGTCCACCTAGGCATGGTTTCCACTCAAGATATTCCAAGTCTTCCTAACAGATCCTTGGTTGAGAAAATAGATCTTGAACAAATAATTGAATTATATAATTCTAGACCAATTATAGTTATTGAGAATTTTGTTAGTAATGATGATCCAAAAACTATTGAAAATGTAAAGTCTGAAAGATAGTCTCCACCTAGACTATCTTTATCAGCACCTCCTCATTATTCTTCTTTCATTATGATGGAAAACTTCATTGGATTTAAAAATTATATTCTATCTATTTTTTTGGAAGTTTTTTTGGCCTTAGTAGATTATGGTGAGCATGTTTGAGATTAATAAATGGCTCTGATTATAGATGATGTCATTACTTAGTAATCAACCATCTTGGGTCAACCTGACCCATCACTTGAGTTGGCCTTCCATAAGGCCAAGAGTGTGTTCCCCATAACCCTTGGATGGAAACAAGCACTAGGTAATCTCAAATAACCATTTATTAATTGTTTCTCCCATGGAAAAAATTGCATGACCCATCCATAATTTGATGTCCACACCAACCAAATAATATATATCAATAGATGTGAATATATGACATAGTAACTATAAAAAAAACTAAAAATGGATCTCATAAAATCATCACACCATAAGTCATGAACAAGACATATAAACATGATATCCATAGTCAAGATCAAAATAGGGAATAAAGACTAAAATTCCATTTTATAACATCCTAATTATACAATATCCCAAAACTTCTC
Organism: Viscum album; assembly: GCA_963277665.1. Lineage (NCBI taxonomy): Eukaryota > Viridiplantae > Streptophyta > Magnoliopsida > Santalales > Viscaceae > Viscum > Viscum album. The sequence goes on from OY728127.1 coordinate 1,804,976,320, forward strand.
TATGAGAGATAATCTTTATGAGAGCTAATCTCTATGAGATCACGTCTCCACCATCCCAAAACCACCATGGACATCGGTAATAAATATGGTCCACCAAATTTCATGGTGACCTTTCTCTTAATTGTATCCTACAAAACAACGTTTACATATAATCAAATTCATATATAGTTTTTGAGGCATAAATTCTGATAAGATACCACATTGAATTTAGGTAAATCCTTTATCCATGAAAACAAATAAGTCTAGTTTGACGACTCACTTTTCAAAACCAAGATGAATTTTTAAAATAGGTTCACATGAAAATAATTCTTTATAGATTCCATTAGTTTTTCTAAAAAACAAACTATATTTTCAAAATCATGGAAACAAGGCTTAAGTAAAGGGGATAAATCCACCCAACATAAGCATGCTCAACTAACCCACGCCTGGAATCAATATGATTATAATCACAAACCCCATCATATAACCAAAAAATGGAACATGTGAATAAGAATAAAATAATTCAATTTTCTAAGGCATTATCATCATGAAAACAAAATATAAAACCAACCAGGCATAATTAATATGCACTATGGTCTCTGACCATAAGGGTCTAGTTTGACCTGGTCTAAAATAACATTTTTTTAACTAACTATATAAGTAAAACAAGTTTGGAATATCTATCAATATTCCTTGGTCACAAAAATAATCACATGATATCCCTCACTCTACATGGCCACATTTTGAATATCCCTTATTCTTTCTCCCAAAAGATCCTTCGGTCCTTTAGACAACACTCTCTTTGTATAAGTCATGCACAGACCAATGCACACAATTTTTTCCATTTTCTATGAAATTTAAAACACATAAACCACCAAAAATACAAATCCCATAATCCATTTAAAATATATTTTCATATGTCTTTTCATTCCCATAACAAGTCAATCATTTAACACCTTTAAAACCCCCTTTAAAAACTCTTTCAAAAACCCATTTCAAAACATAAACCCTCATTGATCCATCTTAAAAACACATAGAGTTTATAAGATCCTAGTCCATCCACTTTAAATCAACAAATTACCAACCAAATACATTAATTATAAAATACATGGACAAACCATCAGTAATAACAAAAACTGGGGAAATTAAATAAACAAAAACCAAGGGAAATCAAGAATTAAATAAATCCAAGGGAAAGAGCCATTAAATAGAGAAACATATTGGAAACAGAAATAAAACTTGTTGCCTTCAATGAAAACAAATTAAATCAAGAAATACAGACCCACATACACAAAAACCATATATAAACAATACATAACCCACATTACCAACCCTATATTCGGCCAAATCGCAAGCTAGGGTTTCCACCATCCATGAAAATGGAAGAAAAATGTGATATAAGGGGGAAGGAAATCGAAATAATAAATAAAGTGATATTACCACAAGCTAAGACACCAAGAATAAAAGAAGAATCCATCAATAAGAAGGGGGGAGAACCTCTAATGAATATGGAGAGGGTTGCGTTTGAGTGAGGAGAGAAATGATAAGAAAACCCTTAATACTAAAAGGGGGAAATTTACAAAAGTTGCCTTTTTAATGATCAAAACACACCACATGGTTATAAAAAATTTGTGCCAAAAATGTGGGAATAATTGTCTCCTCAAATACAAGTTTCCTGGTTTCTAAAGAATTACACATGGTTATAAAAATCATCTCCATCCCATGAAAAATACCATTTTCCGCCAAACATCACCATCACATGATTAGTCGCACAGTTAGACAAACCATGTGCAGACTATAAACCATGTCCTATTTCCTTAGAAAATGAATTTTTCACCCATCAATCTCCAAAAACTCCAAAAACAAATAAATAATTAATTAAATCTCAAAATAAACCATACCAGTGACCTGGATGGTGTAACAATTCTCCACACCATGCAACTTTCTATCCCCAAAAAGTCCTCAGGGACCCTCATAAGAAAATAGGTGATGTAACTCCTCCTTCACTAAAAATTCTCACTCGCAAGTCTTATGTCTATCTCCACTATGGTTTTAAAGCACATAGACTAATGGCTCTAACTTACCATGGATCACCTTGTTCTGATAGTCCAAGATATGAACAGGCTGCTCCATGACAGTGTTCTCAGACTCTAACTTCTAATCCTCTCACTCTAGCACATGAGATGTATATGGAAAGTACTTATTCAACTTGGATACATTGAAAATTTTAAAAATTGAGTTCATCCATGGTGGTATATCCAACTAATAATACACCTTCCTAATATACTAAACAACCTAAAATAGCTTCATATAACATATATCTAATTTCCCCTTCTTTCCCAAGTGATGAAGTCCTTGTTAGACAGATACTCAGTGAAACACCTAATCGCTAACCTCAAACTCCAATGGGTGATGATGATGATCGACATATGATTTTTGGAAACTCAAATTTTTAACAAATCACTTTTAGATTAACTTTTATTTCTCTATAATCTCTTATATGAGGATAATTCCAAATAAGGAATGCTCACCCAGCTCATCCCAACACAATGGGGACTGACACGACCACTCATACAAAACCTAAATAAGATTCATAAAAATAAATTCTCGGTAACTATTTTTGTATAAAAACTATACCTTTGATAGATACCTTTCCCAAAAAAACCCTGAATTCAAGAACACATTCACAAAGAATATCCTCAAGAATCTAGATGGCCCACTCAGTTTGACCCTCCATCTATGGGTGGAACATTGTGATCAACTTCAACTGAGTTCCCATATCCTCCTGGTGACTCTTATAGAACCAATAAATAAAATGGGTATCCCAATTAGAAACTATCATTGAATTCACCCCTTGAATATTAAAGATCTATCGGACATAAAAGTGCTCAATATCATATACCTTTGTAAAATACCTAATGGGAATAAAATGGGAATTATTTTTCAACCAATCTATAATCACCCAAATAGTATCCTTCCCACTTATAGTATTTATTAGACTGGTCACAAAGTCTGTAGAGATCTCAACCCACTTCCACACCATAATGGGAAGAGTATGAAGTAACCAGGTTCGTCTCTAATTCTATATTTTGATCTAAAGGAAGGTAAAACAATAGGAAACAAAATATACAACTGATTGTATCTTCTTGAGCCACTATAACAGACACCTTAGAGTATAAAATATATCAGTATCCCCAAAATTAATGGAATAATTAGAATAATTCTCCTCATGCATCACCTCTTGCCTCAAGGTCAAGGTAAAATCAGTCACTTACTAAAAAAGAGGGTACTATTGAAATACTGAGACCAATCACCTAAGGTCCCTCAACTATTTAAAACTCATAAAATCTACTAGTAGTTAGGTTTGGATTCCTAATTATACTAAACCTGGTCAAAAATAGAGGGAATGACCTAAGAACTGGTCAATAACACCTAATCTCCATCCTCCCACACCTCTAAAATCAAATCATAAAATAAACTCATCAAACACCACTCCTCTACTGATTCTTTAACTTCCTGGATTAGTAACTTTATTCTCAAGGAAAAAATGACCAAATTCCCTTTATCGATTGTAAAATAAATTTAGAAATAAAATTTTTTAAGATACTCTACCCAGTATATATACCTTAGGGTCAAAGTCCCTTTGGGTGAAAATATACTTCAGTATTTTATGATTTGAACAAACTATAAACTAGTCCCTGATGAGGAAATGGTTCCAATTTTTCAATTCATGCACCACAGCTGAAAAATCTCAGTTATAGGTGGGGTAATTCCTCTCAAGTGATCATAGATGATGAGAGCCATAATCAACCACATGATCCTCCTAGCACAAACCTCAACCCCACACCTGAGGCATCATAATACACTACATATGCTTTCTTAGGCTCATGAAGAATCAATAATGGTGATGTTATAAAATGAACCTAAATTTTTTTTAAAGAACTTTGACACTTCTCACTACATTCAAACTTCACCACTTTCTGAGTCAACACTTCCATGAGAAAAGATATCCTAGAGAAGTCCTAAAAACACATTTAATACCCATCCAAAAATAAAAATATCATAATATCAAACATGTTCTTGGGACACTCCCAATACATAATCACTTGTATCTTCATAGGGCCCATAAAACACTTTATCAAATATCACATTACCCTAACAAATCAACCTCTTTGATCCATAATAGGCACTTTAAAAACTTGGAATTTATATGATACTCTCTTAAGTTTCCCAAAACAACCCTTAGATGTTCTCCATGGTCTTTCTCCATATTAGAATACACTAAGATTTCATCAACAAACATGACTACAAAGGAGTCCCAAAAGTGATGGGATATCTTTTTCATCAATTCAATAAAGATAATTGGAGAATTGGTAAAACCAAATAGAATAATCAAATACTTAAAGTTCCAATACCAGATTATGGAGGTTGTTTTAAAAATATCTTATTCCTAGAACCTCAATTTATGGAACCCTAACCTCTTTTAGATCTTTGAAAACCATCGAGATCCACTGAGTTGATAAATAAGGTCATCAATTCTAAGCAATGGTTTTTTTATTATTAACAATCAACTAGTTTAAATTATGATAGTATATAGAAATTTGAAGACTACCATATTCCTTATTTGTAAATAGAACTAGAAATATCCATGTTGACACTATTGGATGAATAAATACCTTTATTTCAAGGTCCTATAACCAAAAAATTAACTCATTTAACACAATAGTATCTATCTGGTATTATCACAAGGAAATGGGGCTCACACCTAAGATTATACTTATAGGTAATTCAGCCTATAGTTGGGGAGGAAACTCATAAAAATAATCCATAAACACATTGAAATACCAATCCACAACCATTGGAATATGACCATCTAAACCCTACTTCATAGCCTCAAAGAACAACCTGGAAAATAAACATGATGTCAACCCCACATTTGGAGAAGCGGGCCTTGCCCTCCCATACCTTGGATCCCACTCACCCTAGGATACAGGTGTGGTCTCATCAGGAGACATGAAATATACCCTAAAATGATAATAGTCAACCTGAGATTTGAAATGGATCATCCAATCCATGATCAAAAATTTCCAGATCTAAAACAATTATGTTCCACAAAACCTCTATGTCAACAAACAAAACATGAAACTCTAGTCACATAAAACCTTTTTCCTTCTTCCTTCCCAATGGGGTAATAATATTTATTACAAATTAATTAATATTAATGAATGGGAATAACCCATATCAAACAAGGATAAATCTGTAGAAGAATAAATAAACATTATACATCTCACAGTGGTCGGTTCAGGTTCAGAGTGCTTAGGTGCAACATCTTCTATATGAAGACATATCAACTTAGACCCACCCTGGGCCTTCTTAGCAGAACAAGATTCCCCATTTGACTGCGTGAGATATATAACACCTTTAGAAACATCTTAATGCACCTATAACACCTTAGAAAACAAAGAACTAGCACCACTCCCCTGAAGGGAGTCCCTATAAAAGTACTGACGATGACCCAGATGCCCACACAAGTAGAATATCCTCATAGCCTCTGGGAAATGAAATCTAGTATGGATAGACTTACCACACTAATATAAAGTCATCAATGTATGACTAGAAGAATCCATGGGAATATAACCTGATGAATTTTGAGCACACTTTTCACTTCACCAATGATGTTCATCTTGATTCCTTTTCTGGGTAGAGGGAGAACTCCAGCTACCAACCACTGCTAAAGAAACCCCACTGAGGCCTATCTTTCCTACTAAATCAACCACATCCATAGACTCTTTTTCCACCACCTTAGAATAAGTTATTATGAAAATTATAATAAGCATTGATCTAATCTCATCCTTCAGGCCTATTTTAAAATGTATCACCGTGAGACAGTCTTTCATGAGGATATTTGGACACAAATGAAATAGATTAGAAAAATGAGTATCATATTCCATCATTTAACGATCTCTATGATCCAATGTGATGAAGTCAAGGACCTTCTATACCTTCAATTTCTCAGGATAAAACATCTTATTAAAATATTTTTTGAACGTATCCCAAGTGATATACACATACCTCCCTGTTTTCCCCAAGGAGTCCCACCACTTCCAACCTGGTCCTTCTAAAATGTAATTATTGAAGCCTACTTGCGAGTTCTATAGGTTATTTATAAATTTGAATATATGATTAAACATTTAGGTCCATTCCTAAAGCTCATGGTTATCTATATCACCATAGAACACCAGTGGATTCAACTCAGAAAACTCCTGAGCATGGTACACTTTCTATGTATGACCCCTATAATCCACTTGTCTTGTATATTATATGGTACAAATCATTGAATCTACTAAATCATGGTAAAATAGAGGTGTATCCCACAAAACATGCACTACAGCACCCACCCTTCATCTAGAAGATGACATTTTTACTGGAAATGTCTACAAAACACAAGATAACAACTCAATAAAAACATAATTTAATCTCAATCAACATCAATTAAAACATAATAAGCCCTTATAATATGTCTCAAAACAAATTACATCAATATAAGTAATTCATTACAAAAAATAAGGTGTGAAAATAAACAATTTAAATATTTTTCTATAATGCACGGTTTGGTCATATGGTAAGATAAATTGTGTTCCAACCATGTGAAATAGTACTGTAGGGTCACATAGTTGGTTTCATAGACTTCACAAAGTTACTAATAACCATGTTCCTAAACCATATGCCTTTAATATCACCACCATTTCTCCCCAAAACTCAATGTTTCTCAAAATCATTTATGGATTCTTTCTAAAACCCCTAAATAATGATGAAAAATTTGAAATCTCATCAAAAAAACCCAAAACCTAGTCTAAATTATAAATATAATTTTTGAACACCCATGGAAACTTAAGGTTCGGTATGAGGAAGAGCTAGTAAAGAACTCATTTTCACCTACCAATTGAGCACCAATTTTCATATCTCCTTTCTACCACTAACCCCCAAATAACAACATCATCTAATACTATTTTGTAAGAAACCAACCTCGGTCCACCCGATCCATCACCAATGATGACACACCACAAGGCCTGAAGTTCGTTCCTGATCACCATGGGCTGGTGAAAAGAATGAGGTAAACACAAATAATCATTTGGGAATTATTTTTCCCTTTGAAAAATCATTACGACCCATCCATTAATTGTATGGACACACCAACCAAATAAGATGCATCTATAGATTTGAATATATGATAGATTAAATGTAGTAATGACTAAAAATAGATATTATCACATCATCACATCACAAGTCATGAACATGAAATATAAAAAATATATTTTTAGTCAAGCTCAAATTAGTGAATAAATACCAAAAGTAAATTTCATAACTTCCCAACAATACAAAATCACAAAGCTGCTCCATAATATCTAATCTTCCTGAGACAAAATATCCATTATCCTAAAACCACTATAGAAATTGGTGGTCAAGAAGGTCCAATGAATTACACAGTTCCCTTTACCTTACCTGTGCCACGCAAAATAGGGTATTCAAGTACCCAAATTCATATTTAGGGTGTGAGGAATAAATCCTTGTAGGACACCACCATGAATCTATGTAAGACCTTTATCCATGTAAACTAATGAGTCTTGTTTGAAAACTCACTTTTCAATACTAAGTTCCAATTGTAAAACATGTTCACTTGAAAACAACTCTTTAGAAATCCCATTGGTTTTTCTCAAAAACAAACCTTTTTTAAAACATTGTGAGAAAAAAGGATTAGTTAAACGGGATAAATCCACCTAGTATAAGAATCATCAACTAACCCACACATGGAATCAATATGATCATAATCATGAACACCATAAAATAAACAAATAATGGAACATTAGTATAATCATAAAATATGTCAATAAACCGAGGCACTAAAATCATGCACAAATCATATAAAAACCAAACATGCATAAGTAATGCACACTATGGGACCTAAACATAAGGTTCTAGTGTGACTTAGCCTAAAATTAGGATTTTATATCCATCTAGAAAAGTATAAGAAGTTTGTAAGCTCTCTAGGTATTCCTTGGCCAAAAAATAATCCCATGGGATCCCTTGGTCCACATGGACACATTTGGAAGATCCCTCAGACCCTAGGATAACACTCCTTTTTCTAAGACATATTCACACCCACACCCATGGTTTATGATGTTTTACTCAATATCAAACACATAAACATCAACAAGTTCCAATCACATAATCCATTTAAAATATATTTTCATAAATATTTATATTCCCATAACAAGTTAACAATTAACACTATGTAATAATCCTTTAAAAACTCCTTCAAAACCTCATTTGAAATCATAAAACCTTTTTGATCCATTTTAAAAAATGTATCGAGTGTATAAAAGCCAACTCTATTTAAAAAGTCACTTTAAAATGTAAAATTTCCAAAAAAACCATGAATCATAAAACTCATGTATAAATCATTATTAATAATAAAACTTAGGTGAGATTTAATAAAAAAACAAGTTAAATCAATAATTAAAGGAAATTTTTGGAAAAACACCATTATATATAAACACCTACCAGAATCTAAAATGAAACTTGTCTTCTTCAATGAAAACCACTTGAATCAAGAAAGAGAGGTCCTAAAACACTTAAATCACAATTAAATGATCCAAACCTCCAATTAAAAACCCTATATTCATCCAAATATCAAGCTAGGATTTCTTCCTTACCTGAAAATCAAAGAATAAGGTGAGATAAGCAGGAATAAAAGAGAAATCATAAATAAAGCAAACTTACCTCAAGATAAATAACTAAGGATGAAAGAAGAGTCTTCCAAAAATGAGAAGGTATAGTATCCAAGGAATGGGGAGAGGGTATCATGTGAGTGGGGAGAAAAATGAGGTAAACCCCCTTAAAATTTACAGGGTAACAATGGTCAAAACCCTCTTTTTCAATGATCTGGACACACTATACGGTTTGGCCACATGGTTAGAAAAGTTGTACACTAAATATGTGGGATCCATTTTCTCCCCTAAGATAATACATAGAGTTTTTGAATAATTTTTCACACTTAAAAAAATGTGCTCAAATCATGAAAAATCACATTGTCCCCTAACCATCACCCTTGAACAGTGAGCTATATGGTTAGAAAAACCATGTGTTGACCATGATCCAGGTCTTATTTCCTCAAAAACCAATTTTTTACCCACTAATATCTAAAAACTCCAATAATGTATAAATAAATAAATAAATATCAAAAAAATAGAGACCAAGTGGGTGTTACATACTCACCTTCAACCCAAACTCTTCCAAAAATTTGATCTTATGAGCATATAAATTGAGGTTTTAAGAGAACATATTAGATTTATTCATAGCAATTTGGAGAACATGTCATTTCACTTATAATAAATGGATCTTAGCCTATTTCCCTAGTAATCATCTCTTGATTCCTCTTCCATAGATCTTGGAGTTGTTCTTATTCTAACTCATACTACTCCTATTATCTCTCCTTAGTTTAATGATGTTTTTGTTAAATAGATTTCATATTATAAGATTATTTTTTTTTTGAATGAATATTATAAAACTTGATATATGGTGCTAGATGTTTTTCAAACCCATTATTCTAAGATACTTAAGCTATCCAGAAGGTATTTCAAGCATGAATTATAAGATGGAGTGGTTATCAAAATGTCTATTGATTATTATTTGATATAAATTTTCAAAAAATATAACTTGAAGACTATGTTTTGATATTTATCCATTGACCTTTAAATTCCTCCTCTCACTCAAGATTTTAAATCTCAAGTATAGAGGTTTAGGGTGTTAAAACCTCTCTGGGATATCTTTTTGAAGCATAAAGTTGAATTCTTGTAGATTATGTTGTATAGATCGAGAGAAGTAAATGATTTATCTCATATACAGATCCATATCATTACATTTCCAATTATATTGTTCTAGCCCCTCAAAATTTACATGTGACATATCTCCCTACCTTTACCTCTCCTTTTCCAACTACTCCTTTTGGACTTACCCCAACATAGGTTTTTCAACATCAGAAACAAGTTACAGTAAATATTTTTTTCACCCACCTACTACTATACCTCATCCATTATCTACATTGTCTACCTAAAATGATAAGTATCATTTTTATCCAAATTCCCCTCATAAAGATGTATCCAGTTAAAATTTAGATTAATATATCTGATAGGGCCATATTTATTTCTCAATTATAATCCTTTGATTATTTTTTGATATATTTGAATACCTTTATTTAATTATGGTTTATTATTTTTTGCAATTCTAGTGGTTTATATTTCTCTTATCCCACTTTTTACTAATCACAAAGGGGGATAAATTTTTTGAAAATATTATAATTTACTTAATATTCCTATTTGTATTTTTTCATTTTTTTAGTTCTGACAGATCATGTTTAATCTGAGAAATAAAATGGAATAATATATTTCAAATTAGTTCAAGTATTATAATTTTTTATGCCATGGTTTATTTTATCAAAAAGGGGTATATTATTGGATTATTACATACAATCCTTATTTTAATGATCCAAAATCCTGATTATTTTTATTTTAATAAGTTTTTTATTTTATGAAATAATTATGCATTTTTTATAAAATATGATAAGTATGGATCTTTAAAAATATCAATGGTTATTATGTGTGAAGAAACTCATTATTCTATAAGACAAACGAATCTACCCTATGAGTGTTTTATCTTCTATGAAGTAAAGTTCCAAGTGACTATGAGTAGAGATCTTTAATGAAGGATTGACCATAAGATTAAGTAAGCATCTATATAGAAAAGAATCTATGTAGACCATATTCCATGAAGAAAATATCAAATTTCAATAAGTGTTACATCTTCCATAAAAATGAATTCCCTTGAATGTGTTTTATGTTGATTGAAATTGTATTCAATCCATGAAACCACAAGAAGTTTCGATTGAACATGCATAGAAAACTCTAAATTTTTCAAATATGAATTGACCATAAGTTGAAGTCAAGATATCGTGTGTATTAATGGGAATTCCATGAGATGGATTTCTTCTTATGTAAGAAGAATGCTAAATCTTTTTTTCCGATTAATTTTCGCAAGGACTCGGATTTGGATATGTATTATGAAACCATAAAAAAGGAAAAAATAGTCCATAAAAAGGAAAGATCTTTTGTGTAAAGTTTAATTATTTTGTGACTTGTCTAATTTATCTTTCATTCCACTTCATCCATTATTCCATGCGAACATACTTTTGAGATTATGTGAGATCATTCCCATCATTACTAAGTATGGACCTGTGCCTCCAATGTCTATCCAAGAATAAAATATCATTTATTCTAACAGCTAGCATCTGAACATTAAATGAAAGTCATATCACTTAAAACTTTCAAAAAAGGTGGTCAGTGTGAGAAATTAATTATGATTATTCCTAAATAAATAATTAGAGAGTAGTTGAATTTAATTTCAAGGAAGCCTCATATGTATGAGATGTAGTGAGATATTCTATAAAAATAATATAATAATACTATGTCACATACTACTAATGGAACTTTTTTTTTCTTCACTTTAATGTCACATCTAAGAATAAGATTCTAAGGATCATTTTATATTCTTTCAAATAAATATTTAATGAAAAGTGTTCAAATGAAGTTTATCAAACATTGAGTTGTATCAAAAATCCCTTTTCACTCTTTATGCTCTCTCTAATTTTCTTTACATTCGAGTTGTGCTGGTATTTATTTTTTAACTTTGAGAACTTATCCTATATTGTAAATAGGATTACTCTGATACTTATAATTATTCTTTCTATACTTTTTATCCTATTAATAATTGTGGGAGAGGCTGGTTGTATCATGAACTTCCTTGTGTGTAATGGCTTTATGTCAAACCCAATCATGGTTGTGGATTAGTTTATTTTTATAATAAATATAGTTTCCATTGGGTTACTATTAAGTGGAGTGGACTAAGTTCCATCTTGGAACTGGACCTATTGTGTTTTCAAAATTACTTTGATAGTTAAATTTTATCAGTGATATATATACAGTGTCGGGTGTGAGTAAAATTGTTTAAAAATTTAAAGTGATTTTAAATTTTTTTTAACTATGTTATAATTGTACCCTTGAGAAGCCATTAAAAATATCAAATTATATATAGCTACAATATTAGTTAACTAGTAAGTTTTAAATTTGATTATTGCGGTTTAAATTTGTTTTCGAATAAAATTCTTCATTAATTTATCAATTAAACACCTTCTTAAGTACTTCACTCCTACCAATAGTAATTAACGATTATAAATTCCCCATAAATGATAAATTTATTAAGATGAAATCATATACGATGAATTTTTAAGAAAAATATAATATATTTTTTTATTATATCAAAAAATATGCATGCCTAATATTTGATGGTTTTTTAAAAAAAATAGTCATACATTAACTATAATGATAATTTTTTTAATCATTTATCTTGCTTCTATTAAAACATTGAATTCTAAAATTTGACATTTGGGGGGATCCCATGATATATAGGTCAACATATATACAAAATTATATATTAGTAAAAAAACATTGAAAATTTTAATAAAATAATGAAAAATATATTTAAAAAATAATAAAAATACTTTTATAATTTGATATAATGATACAATACATTGTTAATTAAAAAATCAACTAAAATAAAAAACACATTTTCTGGTAATTTTATATGAAATTTTGAGAGAAAATTTATAGAATATTTTTTATAGAATATTAAACAAAAAAATCGAATAGTTAGAGTTGAAATCATATGAAATTTTTAACAAAAAATATAGAAAAATAGATTTTCTAAATTTAACGAAAATTAAGCATAAAACGTATGTTATATCATTAAAAATATACCAAAATATTGAAAATTGTACAAAAAAGAGCATACGGAAAACTATAAAATATAATAAAAAATATAAAAACCAATTTTTTGCCTAATTTTATTTGAAATATGAACTATAATTATTTTATAAAGAATGATTTATTTAAAAAATAACTAAAAATAACATCAAAGAATTCATTTTTTCATTAAAAAATTAAAAATTAAAAATATAAATAAACTGAAAAAGGGTTTCTTTAAGAAATTAATAACAAACATAAGGCTTGTATTTTTATCATTTTTCTAATGATAAAATGAATTATTAGTTAAAACCCTAAATAAACATATAGTAAAAATATTTTGTCCCTAATTTTATATGAAATTTGTAAAAAAATGTTTAAAAAATTGTTTGGTTGTGTAAATTTAAATAAAAATGATCAGAGAATACGTGTTCTATCATTGAAAATGAATAAAATATTGAAATATTAAATAAAATAACACATATATTCTTTAGATGAAAAAAATAAATAATACAAAACATATATTTTTTCATTTGATTTTGTGATAAAATATATTATTAATTGATAAATTCAATAAAAATATGGAAAAATGTTTCATCCATAATTTTATTATAAATAATATTAAAATATATATCTGATTATAGAAAATTAATTTGAGAATCATAATAAATGAGTTCTTTCATTAAAAATGAACAAATATTAAAATATTTAATATATAAGAACACATGATTAATTTAAAATTTTAATAAAAAATATGGAACAAGTGTTATGGATTTAATTTTATACAAAAACTATAATAAGAAGATAAGAATAAGTATTTTATTTTAATAAATAAATAACACAAAACAAGTGTTTTTGATATTTTATTTAATTATATATATATAAAGGAAACCACAACACCCCACATTACATTTATTATGCACCAATAGTGTATCCCACCCCAGGTAGACCGGATCAAGATCTTTAATACCTCCCATAACCTTTCAGTTTATGTTATGTAAATCCTTCCACCCCACTTGCCCCCTGAGATGGCATGGACTTAAGATATATTGCAGAATTAATATCCAAAAACAACCAATATGAATTTAACCCTCAACCTCTATGAAGTTGGGGAGATTTCCTACCACTAGGACACCCTAGTGGGGGTGTATATATATAATAACAATAAAGTTAAGAGGGTGGGTAATACTCCATAAATGTTAAACCATAATCACCTTAGGTCATGAAAAAAATCCAAACCCTCCTCTAGATTGTGAGAAATTGAACATGTTTTCATATGCTTTATAACTAAATCATGGTCATATTTCAGGACCAAATTTTTCTTCTTCTTAGATTCAAACTTCTAAAAATCCTATTCTGGCTATTTCATTCCTTCCTTACCTCACCAAGAAGATCAAGAAGGTCATTGATAGTGACTGGAGAGGTACAGTTTTCAAGATACCCTTTAGTATTTGTATATGGGTTGAAATTTACTTATAGGACCTCATTTATATTTGAAAAATATTACACACTATGAAGGAACACCAATGTGGATAATAAAATTGATGATATAATAACTAAAGTGAGGCCTTGTGTCAATACCTTTTCATATACTAATATAACTTCCCTCTAAATATTATTTTGAATAATAGTATAAAAGGATATTGTTATTATGGTAGTTAAAAAATCACACCTATAAAGGAGATAAGGAAGCGGCATTTTAATTGAGTATACTAGGATTCATCACTTTCTTCCCCAAATAAGGTCCTTTATTGAATTTTTATAAGATATAACTACCTTGGTCAGTGTTTCAGCTATAGGAGACACAACCTCCTTTGTTTCATGAACTCTATACTAATAACCCTTACCAATTTTATTCTTCTTACTCTTGAAACTAGCCTCAAACCCCTTTCCAAGTATAACTTTTTTAGTGGAAAACCCAAAATCCTTACCACCTAGATCATCTTCACCACCCAAAGGACAGAAAACTTGAGTCAAGAAGGTAGAAACCACTTCCTTTTTTATTGATATATATCATTTAGTTTTATTTTTAATACCCACTTGTGAATCCCTTTTATTCCCCTATTGCATCTCTAAAGTATCAGTCATAATATCTTCGATCTTGTAATTTTCCTTACATTCCATAAATTCACTATATTTTTCCAAAGCATTAATCGATGAGTTTATCAATGCAACAATAAGTCAATCAATGTACTTATTTTTTCTACCTTTATTTCTTATACATAAACACCATAATGTAAATAATACAAGATGTTTGACCCTTTAACAGATAGCTTATAATGATAATAGTAAGTCTAGTGGACATGACTCTTATATAGGGAGTAATATATAATTCATGAATCATGGATAATATTTTGTTTAAATTGGAAACCAATAGTGATATTTTTCATAACAAATCAATAGGAGGATTTGAAATATATAATTTGACACATATTCAATCCATAATAAAGTGTTTCATAATTGATTAAAAACATCATAACAAAGAAAATGATCAAAAGATTTACAAAAGATCTTTAAAATTAAAGTATTATAGAATGGAATAGGAATACTGTAAAAGAAGAACCAAATATATGAAATTGGGGAGCCTTTATGCATTTATAAATAAAATGACCATATAAATAGAATGAATTAGAACATTTTTAAGAAACATTAATTCTTGGACTAGGACCAAACAAAATCATCTTCACCAGATAGATGAATAAGAAGATTATGCGAGTAAAGAAGGTTGGTGACTACACAATTATGAAAACCTTATTCCCCATTAATATTATTTTAAAAATCACTGACCAAAGATCTAAAATTCTCAAAATAGAAAATCAAATAACAATCAAGAGGAGTTAAATATTTAAAAAAAATAAGTGGTGATTTCTCGATAGTTTAATTTCCATCAACAAACTTTGTAACCTTTGGATTCACTTGGATCACTAGGAAACTAGAGAGAATCATCAAATATATGTAAAGGACTTCAAGAATAGTCTAAAGATAGGGAGAAATTTAAACACAAGGTATCTTCCCTTCTGTTAATGAAGGAGGGGCAAAAGGAATTAGAATAACCTAGGTTAGTTCAATGACATCAACGGTGACTAAAGACAAAAATGATTGAATCATATTATATTAAAATATAATATTAATTAAAAACCCAATTAAAACATATAATAAATGGTTTATTCATAATTTTAAATTATTTTTTTAATAAAAATATAGAACATGTTCTTCGTTGTAAAAATATTAAGTAAAAATGATCATATAACAAGTGTTATACCATTAAAAATGACCAAAATTATAATAAAATGAACACATTAATAATATAAAAAAAATATAAATCATGTGTTTTATTATTAATTTTTACAAAAAATATAATAAAATGAGACTAAAATATTCTTTGTTAGAAAATAAAAATTATACATAAAAAACAAGATATATGTTATATGTTTTTATTGAAAAATAAAATAAAACATATAAAATAATGGAATCAATAAACTCAAAAATATAAATAAATAGTGTACTAATATAAAAATATTTTTAAATATATATATAATTATTAAAATATATAAAACACACAAATATAATCAATATCTAGAAAAAGGAAGATATAAAATATATTTTTTGATTTTCAAATATATAATAATTAACTCAATTTATTAAAAAATAACAACAAAGATTCACCCAAGTTTTGGGATTTTAATTAATGTAGTATTTTTATTTATAAAAAAAAATTAAAACTATTTTTCCCTTTTTTTACTAATTATGTTAATAAAAAATTATATATGGTAAATTGGTCAAATAAAAATATATAAAATTTAGAAAAATTATGTGAAACTTCATTTTTAGCTTTAAAATTAAAAACACATCTCATAAACTACAAAATATATAATACTTTCAAAATTTATTTTTCCAAATTTTTTCTTAAGGAAAATTTATTTTAAATAAGTTTCATAAAGACTTTTCAAAAATGATTGTCAAATACGTAATTTTCACCCATAACTCCCATAAACATAAGTTAAAGAGGAATTTATTTCTCTACTAATCATTCATAAATAACTCAATGTTACTACCCCATTTGGAGTTAGTTTGGATAGTGTCTTTGTATGTGACACATAGGTTAAAATCCCTACACTTTAAATATTGTTATAATTTATTCGTTGTTATTAAAAAAAATATTTTTAATGACTGCTCGATCATGAAAAAAATAAAATTGAATTCCTGGAATAAAATATCATTTTTGGTTATAAAAAAAATTATTTTTATTTCTTAAAGAAATTTAAAAAAATTAAAATCTAGTAAATCAAAAAAAAGTAGAAAAAAAATAAAAATAAGAACCTTACAGAAAACATATTTTATATTTTTTGAAAAATAAAAATCTATTAAAAGAAATAACGCATACTTTATCATGCTTTTTAATATTTTTGTTGGTATAAACCTATCAATTCTATGTTTTAATAATAAAAATTGTGTTTATTATGAGTTTAATGTGTTTTCCTAAAATAAAGGACAAAATTAGATTAAAGGTATTTTTAGTTTCCCAAAAATAAAGAAGAAATATACTCAATAAATCAAAAGTCTCTTTTACACTAGGTGAATAAAGTAATAAAATTTTGGATAAGTGATATAGTAGATAAAAATGAATATGGTCATAACTAACCATGAAGAAGGCAATGAATATTGGATAATTTTTGGAATTAGTAATCTTAAAAAAAAGGTCATGGGCTACTCTATTGATGACCAAGGTCGACCATTCATTGTACTCCAGGTGACAGTGAAAATTCTTTAAAACAATTACTTACCATAGACTCATGAATTCGATATCATGTTGTTGTGAGTGGTTTTCTAAACTTTTTTTATTTTCTAAAACACTCAATTGATAACTCATGTTAAGGCAAGTGATCATGACCATTAAAAACAATAGAGAAAGTGACTATTAGTTTTAGTCAAACTATCTTGTTATTGACTTCAGGTGACCATGAAAATTATTCAATTTATTGTGTATATAATCTCAAAAGAGAATAATTTATTAGATCTAATAGAAAATAAAAAACTTATTAATTGCATTTAATAATTTGATATAGTTATATGATCATGCTACCTATAATATTAACTCGGGGAATTATATCACAACCCAACTCCACTGACACCCCTCCCTAAGTGACTAACAAAACTGAGTGAAACTCCTCAAGCCCATATACAGTAGTACAAGGGATAGTGTTATAAATTTATAGTATAAATAGACACATGTGGGAGACATTTCCCATAATAATCTAGAACTGGGATACAAATTAAGAAATGGGTGAGTTAAATCTCTAATATAATGCATAATATAAAAAATAAATGTCATGTATATCATTAATGCATGAAATATCATAAAAACATATCAAATGTATAAATTATCTACAAAAAAATATAATCGCAAAACTAAAAAAATATAATCCCAAAAAAATACCAAGTATACCTCAGTTATGGTATATGACTACTTGTGCTCCAAATATCTTGATAACCACTAATCTCTAATGGAAATATACATAGATCTTTCACTAAAACACTCCTAAATATCTAAAAAATATATATGAGAAGTGGGGGAGGTGATAAACATACTTATTAGCTTCATACTCAATCCTATAATAGTATTTTTTTTATTATTAAAACATATTATACATTTGTGAGTGTAAAAGATAAACTATAAAACCTACTCCCTCCTAGTTAAAGTCTATAACCTCTAAATATTCCCCATAAATCACCATATTTACAATTATTAAAATTACAATGGTATGTATAGAGTATATAACTCACACCATTGGATTCCATAAAAACAAGGGGCCCTATAAATAATTTCCCCTATAGTAATAATTTTCTCCAACTATCACATGTCCTACCACTATCCACAATCCTCATTCCCATTGCATATTCATGACCATGGTAAATATCAACATGTGGGGTGAGATGAAATACCTACACACCTGACCATATAAGAGGATATTTCCTCCCTATATGTTGTGACATTATAGTAATTCCATTTATTGGGTGGTGATTCTAGTATTTAATGAAACTACATCATCGTTCAAATAACATAACATAAAATACGTATAAACACAAACATATAATCCCAAAGTACATTATTTCACTTGTGGGGCCAAATTCTGTTAAACCATGGTACACAATCCATTATATCTTCATTATAGGTATATATTAATGAATCACATCTTCCCTATACCCATATGGGAGAATATAATAACCTAGCCACACAAACTATCTTCAAGATCTAACAACACACCTAGTTATAATGGAATAATATAGTCACCTAGCTACTCTAACTGTAACTCTATCCTACAACTAGGAATATCCAAGTGAGAAAAATGGGTAAACACATTTCCTCAGAAAAAATATCATAGTGATCAAGTTAAAGGAAACCATACCATCTGGACTATAAATTTCATATCACGCCTTCCAAGAAAAGCCTTCTAAAACACACATTTTAGAACAAACCATAACTATTATGTTGTACCCCATCCTTCAAAACCAATACCCTAGTCATAAACCTATCTCTCTAGAGTAATTATTCATGTAATACCAATATTATCTAGAACCAATAGTCAAATCACCAAAATCACCCTTTGTAACAAACAATTTAGATCATAATTCATCACTCCTAAAACTAGCTACTATGTTTCCACTATCTAGAACTAACTATTAGGGAACAATACTCATTCCATCAAAATCATACCCTTTGAATCACCTATTTTTCCATCATACGATTTGAAATAATAATAAGGGAAGAGAAGGAATCAGCCTTCTAATCTTACCATAACTTGAACCTCTGAACCTATCCTTACTAACCTTTTATAATATTCACTTTAGGATACCCAAAAAAATATAAAAAAGAACACTATCATTCCTCTATATCTATCTTCTTGAATTTACCTCAATAACTTCTCTTCCAACTTTACTATCAAATATCCTCAATCCAACCTACATTATCCAACAAATAATGTATCAACAAACACTAAAATGAAAATAAACTTAAAAAACCTTAAAAAATCAAATCATTACATTAAATCATATAGACTTAAAAGAACTATATCGAATTAAAATTAGTTAAAAATAATCTCCCTATAACTCTATAAACTCTAGCATTCATGACATAATCCAATCCCTATGAACCTCAAAACTATCCAGTGTCCGACCAACTAATGGCCCCTCTTTCATTCAAACAAAGGGAACTTTTTGAAGGACTCCTCCATTATAAATGAGACACAAACCTAAAAGGTCTTTTTTATCAAAAAAAACATTATCTCTTCATCCATCCCAACTATATATAAATTACAAAGCAGCTATTAATTTATTTTAATTATACCACATTCATCTGCTAATTCAAATAATTCATCTGAAGTCCATCATTTATAATATAACCATAATCCATACAATCAAACAAAAATAATAACCATAAAAACAAAAAAAAACACTAAATAACTGAACTTATTTCAATATAAATGGATTCATATTGACATTGATGCTTACAGAGCATATAAAAGAAGAAATTTTTAATCATCTACCTCAAATTGATCACCAACCCTAAAGAACCTCATGAAAGACTCCCTCTAGATCTATTCCTACCACTAAGAAATAGTTAATCACTCCTCTAAGCTCTAAAATGAAAGGACCTCCATTGGTTCAACAAAACAAGCCTTTAAAAAATCATTAACTTCATCTAAATTCATTAAAAAAACTTCCACAATATTTCCTATAAATTTAAATATATAAAATCAAAGAGAGGAAATTTTCCTTCAAATAATCCCTCAAGGATCTATTTATAATCAAGGGTTTATGCACTATCTAGAAAATGTATCTAGTCACTACCATAAATAGGAAAATAAAACTCCTCTGGTTATAATAAAACTCACACTCAAAGATAAACACCACCAACTCAATGCTACCTTAATAATTAAATTCAAAATTTTAGATCATATTCTAGGATAAAAATTTCCAAATTTCCTCTAAGGTGAAAAATGATAAAAATTTCATCAAAATTTTTACAAACTCTAATAATATCAAACCGAGGCCTTTATATTTTCTCCACCTTCGAAATTTTTCATCCAAGAAAAGTAAAAATAAAAGTGTAAAAGTATAAATAATTTTATCATCTATTTTATCATCGTCATCATCGTATAACCACAAAAAATCATTAAGATCATAGAAAATAGAACACAAAAATAGTTATGGAAAACTAAAACCTCATCTAATAATCCCACTCCCAAATACTCTCCAGAATTCCAAAATGCCTACAAATTATGAGCACCAACATAATCAAACAACCATGAGATAATTTTTATTTATGTTGATGAATATCAATGAGATACTATAAAAATTATGTAACCTCATTTAGCTACAACCCATGCCAGTATTTCACATGAAATGGATCATACACATACTTCCACAACTATAAAACTAGATAAACATCATAGACTCTCTCTAACTAAGGAGGAAGTGTTAATCTATAAGTCACTTTTCCTACATTCTACTACACAATGAAACATAAAATAAAATATAGAGGTATATTACTACTTCATCCAAATCTGTGATACCCATTGTATAGAGAAACTCAGAGGAATATATAATATCAATCCTCCAAATATAAAAACCAATTCCTTTGATTTATATAAGGTTTTTTCTAATCTATTTTATCCTAGTCCTTACCCGGATTAAATACATGTGATTATATTTCCCTTGTGTTAAAAGAGGACCAATAACTGATGTCTTTATAAAATCCACCCAACACAAAGGTGACTGAAATGGGTGACCATACAATACCATATATAGTGTAATTCCAATACAATAATGATGTTTATTATTGTAAGAGAACTCTAAAAAAGTTATATGTTCATCCCTTGAGCCACTACAAACCAAGATTCATGCCTCCAACATGTCCTCCAAATTCGGGATCATTATATTTATCTATTCCTCTATCTATGGATGAAATATGATGTTTAGATGTAACTGAGTGCCAAAAAAATGTTGCAACTCCCTCCAAAACTAAGATAAAAATCAAGTATCATGACTATACACAATTTCATGAGGAATTAAATATAATCTCATTACATATAAAAAATATAAATATTCTATAGAATCCATCAAAGATTTCTCTCTAAAGGGTATAAAATGAGTCGACTTCATCAATCAGTTCACAATAAACCATATAGCATTGTCACATATAAGTGAACGAGTCAACCCACTCATTAAATCCATGAAGATATCCTCCCACTTACATTGTGGAATTGATAAAGTTCATATAAAACCAATTGGAACCTCATGCTCATCATTCGCCTACTGATTGGTAAGATATCTTGTAACAAACTTAGTCACCATTCTATTAATCCCATACCACCAAAACTATTTCATTACATGATTAATGATTTTTTATGATGGGTCGTTGGTGATTTATTTTTCACACAGAAAGTTATTTACACCAAGAATCCATCAAAAATATTTTTTAGCTGAAAACCATGTCATAATTAAAATTATTTGTGGTGGACCATTGTTATTAATCTTAGGGGACTTATAATTTGTGACTGAATTTTGAACACATCACAGATAGAATATTTTATGGATTAGTAAGAATTTCACAAATAATTTCCTCCATATTATTTCCAATGGATTTATTATTTCATTATAAATAATATGGAGGAAATTACTTTCCATGTATTAACAAGTTTGCTGAAAATATCTATATAAAAATTAAAATAATTAAACAAATTAAAATGCATTAAAAAATAAGAAAAACTTGTAAAAAACATATAATAAAAAAATAAATTCGAAAAAAGAATATAATAATAATCATTCACTTTTAATACATTAAATGAACTTTTTATAAATTTTATATTAAAATTTTCAATTTTTCTAATTTTATATAATTAATTTTTATAAATTTTTATATTTTTTAATAATTTATACCAATTTATAATAAATAATGTGTTATATTTTGAATTTTTTTATTAAATTATATTTATTTTCATTATTTTTCCCAAATATTAAATAATATTTATTATTTTATATTTATATTTATTAAAAATATATAATAATTTATTTAGTATTTATAAATATATAACATATATTTATTAATTTCATATAATTTTATTTTTAAAATTTATTTTTTATGTAATAAAAAAACTATTTATAAAAAAATTATCCATATACATTAATTTTTAGTAATTTATAATAATATTTATATTTATTAACTAAACTAGTATCTTAATAGTAATTATTGATTATATTTTTTAGTTGTTTTACTTCATTAATTAGTATTACATTACAATAATTAATTTTTTTCATTACTAGTTAGTTGTTTATTGTTAATTTATTATGAATAATTATCTATTTATAAAAAAAATAATTAATAATGTGAAAAAATTATAATTCAGACTTATTAAATTAAATTTCTGACAATTAAATAAATAAAACATGCATAAATTGAATAATAACTTCAACAAATAAAAAAAGTTAAAAATATGGATTCAAAAAAACAAGGCTTAAAGGGATTCCGTTAAACTAAACAACTAAAAAAATTTGGATCACAATTGATGGGTCTAAATCTTAAAAAAAACTCAGTTAAAATAAGAGCTTTGAGAGAGAATGGATTTTGAATTATGAAGGGTAGGAGGTTGGGTGTTGTATTTATATTCATCTTTTTTTAGAGAAAATTGTGTTGTATTTATCCGTCATAAATAATTTATTTCCATATTATTTGTGACAAAATGCGGTATTTATGATTGGATTTTTGTGATAGATGACAGATTCTTCATAAATAGTAGTCATTGTTAATATTTTTTGTGGTTTTCTAAAAAGTATTTTTAATGGATAGAGTCTATCACAAATAATATATTGTCACGAATTGTATGACAAGATTAATATTTGGTTGCAAATAATTAATCTCTAAGCTAGACTTTTGTGATGAAAAAAACTCATTGTTTGGAAAAAATTATCGTCCAACTTTTTTCTATGGAATTTACCATTTTGTTGAAAAAGTTATTTGGCATTATAATTTTTTGTGATGGAAATAAATAATGCATTGTAAAAAAATTCATGCAAGGTTTTTGTGAAAAAAATATGTATTCTGTTGGAAAAATATTCCAACAAGACTTTTTGCGATGAAAATTTACATTTTTTTAGAAAACAATTTGTGGTGCTATAAATTTTTTGAGAAAAATAAACTTTTTATTACAAATAGTGGTTTCCTGTTACAATGTGCACATTGTTTCCATTCAGATCTGGTCCATGGGCTTCTTAATCACTGATTTCTAGAGACTAATAGTTTTCACTTATCTCGTAGAGAAGTACGCATTAGTCTC
Source organism: Viscum album (assembly GCA_963277665.1). NCBI lineage: Eukaryota > Viridiplantae > Streptophyta > Magnoliopsida > Santalales > Viscaceae > Viscum > Viscum album. The sequence goes on from OY728127.1 coordinate 1,805,000,486, forward strand.
TAGTACATCGACAAGAAAGGAAACATTCTCATAATATAAGAAATTTATGATGAGTTTTTTCTATTAAACAATATCTATGAGGACAGGGAGAAAACACATATCTATGTTAAGGTTTTGTTTGAGGCTATAGAGGATTAGTTTGGAAATGACATCCAACTATGCCTAAATATTCCCTTTACTGCTTGGACTAAAATATTTCTGGTGAGAGAAGGGATGAAAGTGAAGAGGCCCTAGTGATACCCAAACCATGCCACCCATAAGAGAGAAGGTGCATATTAATCTTTTATATAGGTGTGTTGGTACACCGAATGGGGTTACCACCTAAAGGAGGGTCCAATATGGGACTTGACACTCTAAGGCTTCTTAGAAATGTTTTTTTAGTTGTTGATTGTTTTATGTTAGGGACTCCCACATGGGTTCACACTCTAGTAATTTTTTAATGGAAGCATGGTTCACACATGATCATTGGATTAATATGAATATTTAATACCTAACTAGGATTTATCATGCACATGGACATATTTATCGTGGAGACAATCCCCATTGATTCTGTTCCCCATTCTAATTTTTTATTGTTGGGTTGCTTCATGTTTTTGGGGTTATAAATTTTAGAACACTTTTATTGTTCACCACTCTAAGTTTAAGCTATTTTTGTTGAATATCATTGGATTCTAATTAACTTCACTAACTATTGATTCATTAAAAATTATAATGGGACATCATGATTGGTTTTCATTCACCCATTATGGTGTGCCCAGGGGGTAGATAAGTAAAAATGGCCAGATGATCTTGGAGAATCACTCATATCTTATTTCATTTCATAATGAAGTGTTGTTGACACACATTAATGGGATGATCACTTGTGAATGACATGCACCCAATTGATATTCTCATAACATAATATTCATGTAGGGGATTACTCTATGGTCGTATTATGGAACCCTTGTAGAGAAACGCCACATTATTTCATTAAAATTTTAGAATATATCATCACGTGAAGATATACAGGTCAAAATTTCCTTACCTACTATCAGTGGTGCTACAAGTTTGTTTTGATAGTATACTAAAATATAGAGTAAATTATCAACAAGATAATAGTAGCATATCTTCATAGATGGATATCCGAAGAACAACATGGGTTTATTAAAGGTCGAACGATCCAAGGTGCCATTATCCTAGCCCAATGGGTGATCAGTGATATTAATCAAAATAATTTTACATATAATATAGTAATTAAGCTGTATATCAATAAATCTTAAGACAATCTCAAGTGGAACTTCATTTTAAAGGTCCCCTCCTATATGGGATTCTCTTAGTGGGTAATTTACTTATTGTTTCAATGATTTATCTCCTCATGTCTATCAACATCCTTCATGGGAAAATAATATGATTTCTTCAAGGTGGTCTGGGGTATAAGATAAAGGGACCCACTTTCCCCTAATTTTTTTATACTTTCCCAGGGCATGCTCAGCCTCTACTTTAACCAATTCATAGGTTTGGGTACCATTCTCTCATAACAGAATAGGAAACCGGTTGGTGCCATTTCTCACCTAATGTTCACATATGATAAAAAAAATTGTTAATGGTAGTAAAATACCAGTCTAGGGGATCAATAGGGTCCTGGAGGAATATTTTAGATGGAGTAGGCAACTAGTGAATCGGGATAAGAGAAACATCTACAGAGTAAAAAATTGTTCGGATAGTCGGGTCAAGGCATTGGAAGGTAGTCTTCGAATGCACCAAGGGACATTTACTATATACTATTTAGGTGCGTAGGTTTCCCTAAAAATATTCATATTCACCACTTTGATAAGGTTATGGATATGATCACATGGTGTATTTTGAACTAGAAGAATAGGCTCATATCTTTTGGAGATATAATTAACTTTGTTAATAGTGTTCTCTCATAGATCCCCGTGCACATCCTTTCAACCCTCAATGTGACAAAAATTTTCATCAATAACATTGATCAAATGATTGTGTACTTCTTATGGGATTCTTAGTTGGATGGAAAACACCATTGGGCATCCTGGACTAGGATGATGACACCCCTATCTGAGGGGGAATCAAACTAAGGAGTGTCTCTAGGACAATTCAAGGCTTTCACGCTAAGTTTTCTTGGGAGGTCATTGATGGGAAAACACCAAAATAAGTATAGGACTGAAATGGATTGGAAAAGATAAAAATCATCTTCTATATAGATCATGATACAACCATATATTCCTTACTTATAGCAACATACCCTGTGGATTTTGGGAAAGTGTGACATCAACTTTTGGTGGAAAAACTGGGTAGTGCTAAACTGGGTTTTCCTAGGTGCCTCACCTAGGAAATCACTTTCAAAGATGAAACTTAACACCCATCCTCCATCTAATATATTTTAATGAGAACCAACAGGCCATATTTGATAACATTTCACTGAACACTAGCCTGGATAAGTGTTTATTCATGGTCTTTCTCCAAGATACTTTTTAATGAAACATTAGAGCAAAAAGCCTTATTAATGATAGGTTTTTTTTATTTTTTATGTATATTTTTATCCACTATTATTAATGGTGACGTTATAAATATTGTCTTTAAAAATGGTCAAAAAAACCAATGTTGTAATCAATAATGGAAAAGATTTTTTATGTCGATTATTTAATAACTGAGGTTAAAAACCATCATCTGAAGCATTTTTCACATCCATTATTAAATAACAGATGTAAAATATTATATATTATGTAATTTTTTTATGTAGTTTATTAAATAAATGATGTAAAAACTATTTTTTTAAATAATTAATGTTAAAATTCCTCTCCACTTCTGACCAAACCAGAAAAAAGCAGAACTAGTAGTATAGCAGCAACAAAATTAAGGAAGAAGAAATAAGAAGAACCGGTAGTAGAACCAGTAGGAAAATTACTCATTAAAAATTCACAGTTACATCATTCAAAAATTAAAATATTAACTAAAAAACCTAAATCCAACCAAAAAAACTTCCAAATACACATTTACAATTACAACATTAAAAATTACAATATTTACTAGAAGAAAACTAAAATCCAATCAAACCTATAAAATAATTTTACCAATCCACTTTTAAGTGTGAGACATATTGTGAACTATAAGATTGAAGGTCATAAAATAGATACAAATTAAAAGTAAATAATTTAACATGTATATTGAATAAAATAAATGAAATATTAAGGAATAGTTTATAAGGAAATATGACCTCATCGAACTTCCTAACTGTTCCAGTTGTAATTATTTCATACATAAATATTAACAGATAATATCTTCATTCAATGACACCATGTTGTGTATGAAAATTCTACTTAAATTAGTTTTTCAATTCAAAATATCATTTTTATGTAATACATCAAAATTTTACTAATTATAAATGGATATTCACCTTTAATTTTATATATTTAATCTTGCCGGTATTTTTCTTTCTGGATTTTCAAAAGAAAGACCATCCCCTATTAGAAAATAATATGAATGAAATAAATTTAAAATTCATTATAATATAAACTATTAATAAATTAAAAATTATTTTTCCAATATGTTCTTAAAATTTCCTCGTACATCACCATGGATAGAGCATATCCAGTGAAGTGTCTTCTCCCTTGGACAAAAACACCTAACATCCAATAGTCATTGATATAAAAGAAAATTTAATGTTAGTGTTTATTATGTTAAAAAATAAATATCACTTTCTGAGGTATAATTTTTATACCTCTCAACATAAGAAAATATCCAACACTACATAATTACATTATGTTCAAATATTTTAATAATATAAACTGTTCTTTGTTCCTCAGTCAATGCATGAGCATTAGGTGAAATCAACTGTGGGTCCATCAATCCATATACATATTTATTTTCCTTCTCGTCACATATTTTATAAAGATTCCTATTAAAAAAATACATGAGTATAACTATTCAATAAATTTAATGCGGGGAAAGATTTATATTAAAAATTACATGGAAAAAACTTGAATCACATTGATACCCAACTTATCTCCAGTAACAAGATCCATGATATCATTTTTCAGAATCCCCACATCTATTGAACGCCCAAAAACATGAGCTTCCATTGGGAAAATATAATGACCCGCCAACAAATTTGGATATCTAGACAATCTGTCAATACTACTATAATATGTATTAGATATCATAGCCCTTTGTCTTTTTTGTTTCCTATACATTATTTCTTTACCATTAAATAATTCCTGTAAATAAATAGATTAGTATATTAACTTTTAAATGTCAAAACAAATTTTTAAAAAAAATAAAAGATAAAATATACACATACCTATATGGTAATGTGTCACAGAAGTCTAAATGGACAAACTAAAAAGTGGACAATACTTTTTCCAACTATCCTCACCACATCTATAGATAACATTACTCCAGCTGATATATCTATAATATCTTGTACAATGAACCTATGTTGCTCTAACTCTAACTATTAATGACTAATAATATATCCTATATAATATATCATCCCATATGCAACTATATGATAGTGAGAATCATCAACATACAACTCACAATAATTAGGAAGTTGTGGATGAGGGGTGTTGGAATAGGATAAAAAATGGGGTCTGTAGGTAGAGATAGGGGAGTGGGAGTTACTTCAGGAGGTGGAGGAGTGGGAGTTATAGTCTGAAATTGTCTTTTCATGTCTGCAAACATAGACTGTACATACGCTCGGATCTTTTCCTCAATCATCACATTAATATTTTGAACTTCAACCTCCAAAGATTCTATTTTTTTATAAAAAACCTCCATGGAAGAAGTTGAAGAATGTGGTAACTCTTTTCTCACTGATACACCCACCAAGTATCCTCATACACGGCCTGGGTTTTTGGGATTAACCAATGCTATAGATAAAATATTTTTCCTCCCATCACCTTTAAATACCCCCTATGTACTCTTCTCCTCAAGAGAATCCTGTATGAATTATTAGAAAAATTATGTGATATTATGATTCAAATTATATAAAGAATTGAATTAACTTTAATAAATAAAATAAACCTCTTACAATCCTCTCAGATATGACCCTTGATTCTTCCATAAGATATTGTCCCCATTTTCTCATTTGTGCCCTCTTCCATTTTTCATTTTAGACAAAGGGGATAGATGGGAAACCTCTCAAAACCTTGAAGAGTCAACTCTAAGTTTTTGTAATTTTCTATCCATCATATTTTCTTCTAATAAAGTATTCCCTCCATGAGATAAACTATGAGGTTATATGTTTATATATTGGATATCCTAATGAGATCTCCTAGATTCCTATAAATAAATAATAATAAATCATTAATAAGTCATTAATAAGATCATTAATATAAGAAAACTTCTAAAAGTTTACATTTTACTTATCAAAAATTCTTCTTGTCTTCTACTTTTAATAAATTTTTTCCATGTCTCTTCATATATAAAAGGATATATATGACATGGATTTTCATGTTTATTATTCCCAAAAATGAAATCATATGTAAGGGTTGATTTGAAATCCCTCCATCTCCTAGCATCCATCGATAAACATTTCCACATAACTTCTATAGTGTCAGGTATATCAAATGGTATCTGATAAAGAAGAGGGAAAACATATTATACTATAAACATTTCAAGGTTAGTCAAAAAATAGCAATAGAACTTAACAAAATGGTCTCCCATAACTAAGCTAGTAATGTTTTTTCAACACTTCTCCAATTATTAAACAAAATGTTGAATTTTCTTTTACCCTGAGTTGATGAAAAACCCTTGAATTTTTTTTCATTAGGACCTCTTGGAATATCATTCTCATAAAAATCTACCACTATTCTCTGCTCTTGGCTATGATCAAGTGATAATTTTGGTAAATGTGTGTAGCCACATTTACCAACCCTCGAACTCTTATTTGTCATTGTGGGAGTACATAAATAAGATTGGGGAATATCAAGAATAGAATGTGGATGTTCCTTCTTAGAGGTATAATCATGAAGTTCATCTCTAGAAGTATGTGGTTGATAAACTAACAGATCTATCATTATCCATCAAATAAAAGAAACACACATTTGGTACACAAATATACAAATTCACATATTACAATTCTAATGTAAAAAAATGAAAAATTATGAAACAAAAAAGTAAACTAAAACTTAACACATTATTATTCATATTTGTTATAATTAACTAAAATGATAACAACGGTAATGATATATGAAATTTCATGTAAATGAATGAAAACAAATCCAAAATTGGTGTATCAATATTAAAAATTGTCTAATCTAATAAACAGTTTTCTACGCAAAAAAGAATATTTTTTAACATATTAGAATTAAAATAATTTCCAGTCAACAAAATAAATAAATATATAAGTTACCTAATGGTAAACATGATAAAGTAGAAAACTAAACTAAAATAAACAAACATTTCTATTTATTAGTTTTAATATGTGTTTTAATAAAGAAAAAAATTACAATATCTAACAATTTATGAAATTAATAAAATTAAACGAGAAATAAACATATGTTAGCTGTAGTATTAGGAATGTATTAATGGATTGTTTTCCCAAATTCCTTCTTCATGATCATTCCTTATAGAAAAAAAAAACATGTTTACAACATTCTAGTAATTATTATTTGTTAATATTTCCATAGAAATAGGGATCTCACATAAATCAGCATCTTCATCAAGTTAATCATCACCGACATATTGTTTTTTCCTTGTAAAAAAATAAAACACTATATATCATATTGATCAATAATATAGAAAATTTGTTTTTCATGTGTTTCCATTATAAAAAAATCATTTGTGTATTCCAATCTATTTAGATTAACAAGTGCCATTCTAAATTCATCATGTATGACATTATTGTTACAGATATACCATTTTCTGTTAAACACAGAAACTTTAATTTTAATGAAATCAACCACTCATGTTTCTTTAAGGACACCATGTTATTCATTTTATGCAAAAATTGGGTTTTTATCTTTAGAAATAAAAAAATTCATTGCTTCTGTAAACACTAATAGACCACTATTCTGAACTGCACTTTTGTTGTCCTGAGCTTTAATATAAAATGTATAGCCATTTATGTCATACCCAGACCATGTTATTGCATTTAAACTTAGACCACCCACTAACCATATTAATGTCTCTGATGCATCTGATCTACCAAGAATAGTCTTTTTAAACCATGGAAAAAAAATTATTATGCTCATTCAAAATCCACATTTCTTTCTTCTTTGGATGAAATTGTTTCAACTCATTAATATTCAATGTTATATATGGTTGATCGTCATCTATGTTATTCAAGATGTATAAATGTACCGTCTTCATCTATTCACCTAACAACGATTTTAATTTCAAACCATAAATCCCCTTTTCCTCATTATTAACTCATTTATGGCAAGATGGAGGCAAACCAATGTGATCCTATATAGAAAATTATCTCGTACAAAACTTTGCAACCTCCTCAGAAATATACTTTTCAACAATGTGGTATTTAGGTCGATATAGATTCTTAACATACCCCTTAAATATCTTTATATACCTATCAAAAGGATATATCCAACATAGATATATAGGTCTAAAAATATTTATTTCTGGAACCAATTGAATCATTAAATGCACCATTATATCAAAAAAATATGGATAAAAATACATTTCCAGTTGAAAAAATATAGAAACTACTTTGTTTACCAAAATATCCAAAGTGTCCAGATTAATCACCATATTACAAATTGAATTGAAAAAGTAATACATCTTCATAATAGTATTTTTACATAGATGGGCAATATTCCACACAATGAAACTAGTATAATTTTTTGCATCACGATGTCGAAATCATGAGATTTTATACCTGTCTACTTCAAATCCTTTAAATAGAAAAAAAATACATTGAAAGAATAACCTTGTGGCGCTTTGATATCATGAAGACACCGAAAAAAGATAATTTTCTCCCTCTTGGATAATGTATGACAAGCTAGGGGAAGAAATGTTCAACTTCCATCATGAGTGGGAGCTAACTCCAAACATATTCCCATTGATATTAAGTATAATATTTCATTCAACCCATATTTAGTATTTTCTTTAATATCTAACAATGTTCTGATCAAACTATCACAGATATTCTTCCTCACGTGCATGACATCAATGTTATGTTTCACTTCATGATATCTCCATTATGGTAGCTCAAAAAATATTGATTGTTTCTTCTACATATGTCTATCATTACCATATTTTTGTTTCTTCCCCAATGTCACGTCAAGGTTTTTCACCCTCTCAAAATACTCATCAGTGGATAAATTTTTTTGAGCAATATCTAATTATTTTGATCCACTGAATACTTTTTTTAATATTCTATAAGAGTGATCCATAAGCAAAAACTTTCAATGATACATGTATAATATTTTCCTCCCATGATGAAATTGGCAATATGATGTTTGTTGTTCACAAATTGGACATGCTTTAAGCCCCTTAACACTGTATCCAGAAAAAATTCCATACACTGGGAAGTCATTTATAGTAAACATAATCATTGTATACAGTTGAAAATGTTCTATTTTGTAAGAATCATACACCCTAATACCATTCTCCCATAAGAGTTTCAAATAATTAATTGATGGTGACAAGAAAATATCAATATCATTTCTGAGTTGCTTTGGTCCAGGTATCATTAAACTCAACATGACATATTTGTACTTCATACAAAATTTGGGAGATAGGTTATAAATTACCAATAAAACGGACCATGAACTATGTGTGCTACTGAGGCTTCGATATGGATTCATTCCATCAGTGCACAACCTAAGTATGATATTTCTTACTTTATTTCTGAATGTAGGATACTACTCATCAATTTTATTCCATTGTAGAAAATCAGCTGGATGATGTATTTTTCTATCACATATCTGCTCATATGCATGACATATTAACCTTTTTGCATCATGTGAATTAGAAAATAAATGTTTCAAACAATGAATTATAGGAATATAATAAAAGACCTTGGTAGGTATCTCTATAATCTCTACATCAGCCTATGATTTTTCTTCAACTTATACCATGATGTCCCACATTTAGGACACTCTGACAGAAATTCATATTCCTTTATATATATCACACAGTCATTCGAACAAGAATTTATTTTCTTATATCCCAATCCCATCAGGCATAATATTTTCTCGGCCTTATAATGTGAAACTAGAATATCGTTGTCTTCATAAAGAATGTCTTTCAATAATTTTAGCAGCTCTGTAAAACTCTTGTCACTCCATCCATGTTTCTACTTCAGGTTAATCAACCCTACTACCGATGATAAAACTATAAAATCCATACAACCAGGATACAATGATTTTTCATCATCACCATATAAACGATCAATTTTTGGCTCTTTATCAATTTTTTCTTCTTCAATATCATGAATCATTTCTTCAATTTCATCAGAGTTACCATCTTGCAAAGAATCATCATCAGTAGATCTGAAATTCTTCCTAGTTTCACCATGCCAAATCCAAGGGTTATAACTCAAATTAAAATCATGAAATATTAAATGATCTTTGATCTATCTAATTTTCAACTTTTTCATATTTAAACATTTCATGCATAGACAGAAAAACATTTTGTTGTTTGGAACATTTTGTTTAGAAAATTCGAAAAAAGCATCAACACCTTCCTCATATTAATCACTCATTCTATGTGTTGTAATCCAACATCAAATCATTCTTACCAATAAAAATATTAAAATTATACATCTTGTTAATATAATCTTATTTTATATTTATATGAAATATGCCATAATTTTAAATTAGCACATTTTTGAAATATAGAACAAATATGTGCATATTTGAAAAATATATGCATGTTAATAATTATAAAAGGAAAATATAGCTAGATAAGATAGTTTTATATTTATATGAAATATTAAAAAAATTGAAACTAACACAATTTTGAAATATAATAAAACAAATATATGCGTATTTTAAAATTATAATGACATTGTTTTTGAACAATAAGATAGAAAACTATTATGTAAAAATAAAGCACCATTCACTAGTGTGATGTATTATTAACCCATCACAGCAGGAGTTTTTTTACTTAATTTATTATCCTAATTATCTAAAATATTAACCTAATAGGTCTTAGGATTGTAATGAATTGAAATATTTTCTTTATTTCATTTAATTTTGATGGTCACATTTATGGGTTTTAAAATTCTTATTGAGTTTGATTTGGAAAATAGTATTGTGTATGGTCGAAATTGATTTGAGTGGTAAGTTGATATTGTTAGGTTTTGAGCCACTTTTTGAAATGGATTTATATTAGACTCAAAAGCACAGGCCTTGAGAGGAACCTAGATTTTCTTGGAAATGGGATGTAAATATCCTATTCAAGGTATGTTGAGAGGTTATTTTGGGGGCTACTTAGCTAATAATAAATATTCAACCAATCCAGTGCTAAATAAATAAGAAACCATTCATCAACATACTATGTTATAATACTAGCATTTAGTATAAAATATGTACTATATACAACCTGACCTTATAATAAAATAATTAAATAAACCAATGTCCTAACTCCTATAGGAAGACTGATTACATATTCATCACCAAACATGTGTACAATTATAACTTCTTTTTTCTAAGCTGAAATAACCAAAAATTTAATGTGTTATATAAATTTTCAAGGATCTATGGTATATAACTAATGTCTCCATGACCAGGGATATCCATATGGGGATTTCATATTTAAATAATACAGCATCTTACCAAAGTAACATGGAGCTTCATGCCAAATGATTTCTAATCAAGCATAATAAAAACCATGTCCAATAGAGATAACATTAGGAAATTAAACAAGATATTGAAATATTTTTAAAAAAATCACAAAACGTAAATGTAGGGAAACTGAAAAAAAATAACAACCAAAATCATGGCGTGTGAGGATTATTAGAGTGTTTTGAGTCAATAAAATAGATGTGGTGATAAAAAAATGATGAAATATTTTAAATGATTTATCACATCGGTTATTTAGTAACCAATGTGATAAAAAAAAATTATTACATTCATAACATCAGTTATAAAATAACAGACGTGATAAACCCATTTTTTTTACATCGGTTATAAAATAACAGATGTGATAAAGCCATTTTTTACATCAATTATATAATAAATTACGTGATAAGGAAATGAACTGTGCTTTATCATATCAGTTATATAATAATTTATGTAAAAAATTGGATTTATCACATCAGTGATTTTATAACCAATGTGATGAAATGAGATAGTTGATTTATCACGTCGGTTATAATATAACCGATGTGATAAATCAACATAATGCATTTTTTACGTCAGTTAGAATATAACCAATGTGATAAATCAATTTTTACAGATTTTCACTTTGGTTATTTATAACTGACGTAAAAAATGATGATGTGGTAAATAATTTTTGTACTAGTGAAATAGTTCCTATAGATTGCAGGTGGATTCCAATGATCATGATGATTGGGGTGAGGTGCTCTGGTGTAAATATATCTCTACCAAATTTAACTTATTGATTTAGAATATTATGAAAAATGAGATTCCCACTGAGGATAATATCAAATGACTTTGAGTCAGCCTCGCTTTAAGATACCAGTGCTGCAAGGAACCACGGGTTAAAACAACTACCTACCTGCTTTTTGAAAGTGAATGGGAAAATATGGTGTGGCGATCATTTGGTGGATTCACAAACCTATCTTCACAAGATATATTGATCCATTCCTTTCTCAAAATATGGTTCCAGGGCATGGTAACTCTAGGATCAGAGAAAAATGTAAGGTCCATCATACTCGCTATGGGTTGTTGGTGTATCTAGAAAATGAGGAACAAATCATAGCCTAAATAATTCACTGGTATGTGCATGGGCATTATTTTCAAAAGTAAAATCACATTAACTGATCTTATAATGATCATAAAAGATTAGGATACTACCCCCTCCCTTAGGACTCCTCATTCCACCTCTCCTAACCCCCACCAGGTTACCATCCCTGGGTGGGGGCACTATGTTCGATGGCACCCCAATCATTTGTGTCTGAAACTGAACACCCATGGCTCTTGCCATATGGGGATCATGCGGAGGAAGGGGTGATCAGGGGATAGTAGGGATTGGTCATATTGTATTTTTCTACATACCTAGGGAGATGTCACTCACTTCAAGCTAAATCTCAGGTGTTACTAATAAGTATTTGTTTATTCACTCAAAGGAATATTCACCTTGCAGTAGTAGAGACTAACTCTCTAACTATTTACAATTCCCTGCATGTCACTATATTCACTCCCTAGTCTATTTCTTATTCAATTTAAATGTGTAAAGGGGTGACAAGCAACCATGTGGATATCCTGCATACATGGCATGAAGGGAATGCAGTAGCTGATTTCTTGTCTTCCAAGGTGACTCTGAGTGATCGGATATCTTATTTCTTAGGTCTTGGGTCCTTTCCTTCCACGGGGGTCAATCTTGTTATAGTTGATGCATTAGGGATTCACTAATTCAGACCTCCTTAATTCTAGGTTGAACCTTTTCATTTCTTTTTCATGTATTGCCCATGTGCCTCTTATGTTAATAAAATAAATATTTTTTCACAGTGGATGAAATTATTTGTAGGAGATTGGAAAGTCTAACGCAAATAAATAAATAAAACACTAATTAAAATACACTAAAAAATAAAAAACATGTAAAAAAAATTCATAATAAAATTAAACCACATATAATACAATAGAAATTCATAAAAAATTATAGGATAATAACCATTTCATTTTTAATACACTACATGATATTTTTATTAATTTTATATTGAAATTTCTATTTTTAATAAATTACTATAATTATCCATAATTAATTTTTATATTTTTTAGTAATTTTTTATAACTTTTTATAAATTATTCAAATTTATAATAAATAGTACGTTTTATTTAGAATTTTTTTATTAAATTTTATGTATTTTCGTTATTTTTTCATTTCTTTAATTAATATTTATTATTTTACATTATTGTTTATTAAAATTATATAATAATTTGTTTAGAATTTTAAATAAAAAATATATTTATTAATTTCAAAAAAAAAATATTTTTTAAAATATTTTTTATATAATAAAAATAAATATTTATAGTAATTTAAATCAATATAGAAAAATACTAATTTATAATAATATTTCTATTTATTAACTAAACTAATACCTTAATAATAATTATTAATTATATTTTTTAGTTTTTTTTTTCTACACTAATTAGTATTATATTATTGTAATTACTTTTTCTATGTTGATTAACTATTTTCTATTAATTAGTTATGAATAATTATCTATTAAAATATAATCATTTTCTTATTATATTTTTTGTGATAAAAATATTTAAATTTTTTATTTATTTTATCAGTTTAAATTAATGAAAAAAATTAATAATATTACTATTAATTAACTAAAAAATTAATAATTATTACTACTTATAATTTTGAATTATGCTAATTTTTTATTTTTAATATTAATAACTCTAATAAATTAAAAAAATAAAAAAATAATATTTTTAAAAACATAAAATTAAGTCCTATTAAATTAAACTAATAATAATTAATTAAATAAAAACATGAATAAATTATATAATAACTTAAAAAAATTAAAAAAAATGAAAATCATGGATTATAAAAAAATTGTGGTTAAAGGAAGAAGTGGAAATTTTTGGATCATAATTAATTGATATGAATCATAAAAGGTTTTTTTCGTTGTTAAAATATAAGTTTTGTGAGATAATGAATTTAGAATTGTGAAATAGAGTGGGTGGGTGCTATATTTATATTTGGTTATTTTATGATGGAAAACCAGAACAGATTAATCCATTGTAAAAGATTCATCAATTTATTATTTACAACGATCATTTACGATTGATTGCATTATTCACGATGAATATTTATGACAGATGATAGATTTTCTGAAAATAATAGCTATTATAAATATTTTTTTTATGTTTTTTGAAAAGTATTTATGAAAAATAGATCCCTTCATAAATAATATTCTGCTATAATGTTTCCAATGAACTGCATATTATGTTTCAAATAATTACCTTTTAGATAGACTTTTTATGGTAGAAAAAACATTTCAACGAAAAAAAATCCGACAGATTTTTTGTGAAAAAATTATGCATTCCATCACAAAAAAGACATTTTCTAGTGAGACCTTTTGTGATGGGATTTCACATTTCAAAAAAATCCATCATGTATTTTTGTGATGTAATTTTATATTATATCAGAAAAAGTGTGTGATGCCAGACTTTTTATAACAAAAGTATACATTTTGTCACAAATAATTGTTTCATGATACAAACGTACATTTCCACCAAAAATTTTTATGATGGACTTTAATGTCATTTCAAATAATCATCATAGAAAATATTATTTTCTATAGATTTTATTTTACATTGAAATAACCTATATTTTGAACAACTTTTTACAATGGGCTTATGATTCATCACAAGTGTTTTGTCACAAAAAGTGGAAATTTTTATAGTGTTATCTCAAAGCATGATACATATTCACCACAACTAGATACACTTCAAAAGGTGAACCATAAAACTCCCACAATACCGCCTCACACATACCCTAATGAATAAAGAGTTTCCCTCAAAACATAATATGGTTCTCCCCACCTTTGGACCAACTATAAAATGCATCACCATGAACAATCTTATCATGTTAAACCTTAGTTTCATGATCTTCCAAAAGATAGTCAAGCACATACTATACCAAATAATAATCAAATAATATTTGATATAAACAAACTTGACCATCCACTTTATCCATGTTCAGACACAAAGCTATCAATTACTTCATAATCCTCTATTCATCTATTGATTCCCGAACCGCACCACTATAAGGTATTCAACTCAAAGAATCTAAAACCATACTACCCTTCCAAAAGGAATATTTACTATCAAAATAATAATTTTGGACGAACTCAATCCATCTCCTCTACCTCAAATATCCCTATAAGAAAAGATACAATGCAATATTTCATGATCTTTAAAGACTATAAAACAATCACTAAGAAAATAATCCATTCACAACCTCAATGAAAACACCACAACTTCCAACTTCAAATTAGGGGTAGCATGGTTATTCTCATGAGGGAAGGGAATAACTTTATAGACCCACAATCAATAATTTCTCTCTCCTACATAAAAACACAACCCAAAACATGATATAAAGCATCACAATACACTTCAAAAGCAACACCTTCCTCCGGTAACCTAAAAACAGGTGAACCAGTTTGCCTCTCCTTTAGAAAATTAATATTTTTCTATTAATTCTTTATCCAAACAAAGTAATAAGAATTCATGGTCAAATCAAATAAAGGACTAATAATCTTGGAAAAATATTGAATGAATCTCCTATAATAGGTCTTTAAATCAAGAAAACTACATACCTATGAAGTATTCCCAGGAGACTGACAAGCCACTACTACCATAACCTTCATTGAGTAAACATTATTACCACTCTCTAAAATAACATGACCTAGGATATGCACCGTACTCTACAAAAAATAGAACTTTTATAAAATTCTAAACAATCTATTCTCTCTCAAAAAATATAAGACAATCCTCAAATGTCTTGTATACTCATCCTATGACCTAAAATATTCTAGGATTTTATCAATAAATTACACTAAAAACTAATCAAGGAATGGTTGAAAATTTTATTTCATCAATCCCAAAACCACTGCAAACCCATTTTACAAACTAAATCGAATCAACACATACTCATTATGTCCATCCCTATAACAAAAAAACTATATTTTGGATATACTCTTCCTGAAACCTCAATTAATGGTATATTTAAAACAAATCAATCTTCAAAAACCCACACACATCATGAATTTAATCAAAAATAACATAAATCCTCGATAAAGGATAATCGTTCTTTATAATCACCAGATTAGATTGATGATAATATATATAATTCCACATGTTACCATATTCATTCCTATTAAAAGATAACTAGTGTACCCCATGGCGACACACATATATAGATGAAAAAATTCATCAATAAATAAATAATTTGATTCCTTTAATTACAAAATATTAGTTGACACCATCCTGTACAAAGGGAAAAAGAATATATCAATACCAGGATATAACTTAATACTAAACTCAAACACATTCCATAGAGGCAACTCACAATCTCCTTATGGAAAAATCTAAGAACCCTAAAAAATGAGATTATTCCAATTTTTCATCTATTACATCCAAATTGAAAAATGAAAATTGAAAATAAAAATAATGAATTGGATACACATAGATATAGAAAAATGATCTCTCTCTCTAATAAAAATTGAAATATCTCTATTTAGAGCTTAGAAAATAACTCTATTTCAATAGTAATCAATACAAGACCACTTTTATAATATTAAATATGTACCAAGGATCATATCTTAAGACTATATATTAAGAAAAAAACATCCAAACATGAACAATTATTACCCAAAGAAATATCACATCCTCTACAAAGCTCAAACAACCTTGAATGATCTCTAATAAATATTGAAAACTCCAAAAATTAACCCAAACATTCAATAGTTTAACCCAACTCACAAAAAAGAGATAGAAAAAAATAATGAGAAGAAATAGTTTCTATAAACATTTAAGTAAGTGTAAAAAAGATATAAATCATACCTCTCACAACCATTAAACCATCAACCTTGGAAACCTAAATGACATCAAACTAACCTCTCCCAACCACTCTTTCATGATGGCCTTGTTGTCTACTATGACCACCTCTATAGTATGGATGTTGAACCTAAGTATGTGGTGTACTGTATTGTTGTTTTACTCTACTAGATCCTCTAATTATTGATGAACCAATTGAATAATGATCCTGATATTGCTGAAACTAATATTGTGAAGGTCTCTAATATAATTGAAGAGGGACATCTATAGTTACACTTTTTCTATACCTAAACTAATCTTATAAAAAGGATAATCGTGATAATAATTTATAACACTAATGTAAGTAAATAATATTGTATTTAACTACCTCCAGGGTCATGAACTACTATCTCCTAAATAAGTATTACAAGGTTTTATGTGATCACTTTCGGAACAAGGTTGTCTTAAAAATGATACCTATGACTCCCAAATCCACTCTAGCCACTTCCTAGTTTGATCATATAAGAATCCATATCTAGTAACCTCTAATATATCTCTCCATGCTCAAAAACCTCATCATGGGTATGAATCCATAGAGTAACTATCACCATTTGGATATCAAGATGGAGTAACACTATAAATTTCCTTACACTAAACTTATAATTTTCTATGATATCTAGAGAATAAAAAATAAAATCTATTAATCTCATGTTGAACTTACAAACACTATAGATACCCTATAAAATTGATAAAATTTACTATTGGGGATCCACTTGCATGATCATTGATAGAAACTCCTTTAAGAAATACTCTTAAAACTGAGTCCATTAGACCAAATTCTTAGGAAAATATCCCAAATATAACATCCACCACTATAGAGATTATCCATTCACAAGATCACCACCAAAGGTTCACAATACTCTTTAGGTGTCCAAATAATCTGGAATTATATATCAACTTCCATCATCCAATGCTCAATATCTTAATCTATAATGGATCCCTTATAACTTGGAAAATCCTACTAATAAAAATGAACCAACGGCCCATCCTAAGCCTCACCAACCACAAGATCAATAGTATCAACCCTTCATCGAACTAGATGAGGTTGTTATAGCTCATCATATCACACACACCTCTAAGGATAATAACATGTCTTAGTATGAAGTCAATAATTCCTTGTCAAAATTATACTAAGGATATGAATACCACATATAAAAACTCAATTCCCTAGTATACCCTGTGTGAATTATCATTTTATAAGAACTTGAAATCATCATGACCTATGTATTACAAGATTCATGTCTCGTGCCTATAAAATTACCCTACAAATAGTGCATTATCACTTGGTAATGAACATTTAACAATCAGAATCCTTGGACATGATCATAGGGGGCCTCCATGTTTATAGGTCAGTTTCCCTAGCTTACTTGACATACTATGTTCAAATACACTACTTCCATACCACCCAATAAAACCTCACTAGTGCTTACTCCAAACACTATCCTAAAACACTCACCAAATTCCACTATGTCTATTATGTTTAAGATTCCATGGATTCCTCAATTTTTCTATAACCATTAAATTGGTCACACATGTCCATTTGGCTTAAGATTCGATGATTATTTCTCTAATAAAATGATCCATCTTGTAATAATACATGATTAAAATTATATATATTTTTTAATGTGATTCATTATTAGAATAAAAAACTTGATTCTTTACAATTTTTATTATACACAGACTACCAAAAAAACAACACAATTTCTCCTTGATCCTTGTTGAACTCCTTCAATAAATTATTTAACCATGTCATATCCTTAATAAATTATATCACATAAACATATTTAGTATTCATTGTATAAAATTTCATTATCCTATAAAATTTCACACCAAACTCATAGTTTTACCATCACAAGTGTAAACATAATATATTATAGTTCTTTTAATATTAATATTAATGCCTAAATATGAATAAGAATATCCTCATTAGGTAATTACTTCATTAAAATACATAGAGATGTCCTTATTTCCCTTTAATCATCTCAAAATCCACTTCACTACCCCCTGATACTGCGTTTAAGGGTTTCTATGTATTTTTTTACAGATTTAACTTCATTTGATATGTCTTTTTGGGTGCAAACCATGATATACATTAAAATCCATACTACTAATGTATAATAAATTTTTTCCAGGTATTTTTATTCATCATGGAATTTTGGTAACTACACCTTTGATAATTTGAAATAACTCGAAAGATGAATGGAAACTGGATTTACTTACAATATATTAAACCTACTTAAAACCTTTTCTATATAAGTTTTAAATGATAGTTTTAATATTCCAATATCATGATATTAAATAATTCTCATCCCATGCTTATTTTTTCGCTCTAATATCCTTCGTATTAAATTTTTTTTATAATTGAGTATTCAAATCATTGATCATTTTCTCATTCGACTGTGTAATTAGAATATAATCCATATATAATAATAATATTATAAAAATGATTTAGATTTGAAACATTAATCTATATCACATAACATATACTTATTCATTCCCATGAATTCATAAAATTATTGATTCCACTATCATGGTGTTTACTTCAATCCATATAAATTCTTTTTATTTTTAAAAACTAGGTCATCATTCACAAAATCAACAAACCCTTTTAGTTTCATCATACAAATATCCTCCAATAAATAAAAATATAAGAAATAATTCTTTATATTCATTTGTTATAATTGTAATCACTATGAAACTACAATGCTCAAAAAACCGTAATATTAGTTAAGAACGTGATAAAAATTTCAATATAATTTTCACCCTATTTTTACAATAATACATTCACATATAGTCTCACTTTATACCTTTTACTACAATAAAGTTCTTTATTGACGGAATATACCCATTTTATCAGCAATTCATTCTTCCTATGTGGTAAGGGGTTATTTCCAAAGTTTTATTTGTAAGAAATGATAAAATTTCATCCTTCACTGACATATCATTTTTTTTATAATAATTTACCAACATTTCCTCTTCAAAACACTTGGTTTCTCCGCTATTAGTCAATAAAAACAATGAAAAGTAGATAAATATATTCACATTGTAAAGTGATCCTATTTATACTCCTAAGATATGTGGTTGAACTAGGATTATCTAGCTAATTCTCTAGATGCACAAAATCATTTTCTAATATTCTTTCATGATCACCCTTCTCCTGAGGTATGGTTTACTTTTTCCTAATATAAGATTGAATAGAATTTCTATACTTATAATTAAAAAAAATTAAGGGTGAACAAATACCCATATCCTATAGGTCAATTACATTTAACGATTAAAAACATGATATGTGGATTTGTTGCTTAAGAAATCATATAACACTAGAGAACCAATCATTTCTAGGGAAACATGTGATATCAGGGATCCCTATGAGTAATTATGGTTACAATGATCAATATTGAGTGATGGAGATTGATCTTGTAGTGTTTCATTCCATCTATGATGGATTTAACTGCTTGTAACATGGAGTGTTGTACTACCAGTGATGGATCAAGACACTAAGAGTGCCATACTACTTGTAATGGATCATGCCTCATTCATTCCTCTTATTATGGATCACATCGCTTGGAGTTTCATGATGCGTAATTCTTATAATATTACCACATATAATAGATATTTAGGTTGTATTTGGGGTGTTATACCACCTATGATAGAGATGGAACATGGAGAGTTGAACCGGCTATGATAGAGATAATGATGCATGGATTTTAACCTGATATAGAGGTCATGCATGTGCGTGAGTACCACATGTGATGGAGATCACAATTGTTCCACCTAAAACCCATATTTATGAGAGAAATTTATAAGTAAAACTTTCATACTATCCCATCACCTATGTACAGCACTGAATTGAGATTCACATCTATGCATTGTCTCTAGAAACATGTTTCTATACCTACATTAAATTGAATGAAATCTCCATATCCTATTGGATTGACCACGTATCATAAATATTCTTGGTTGGAGGTTCAAACTTCATCTCTTACAAAAAAAATTATTAATTAACATCTAGTTTATCCTTGAATAATTATTTAATAAAAACATAATAAAGATAACAAAAAAATTAATTGTTTTATACTTAACTCTTTTCTAGTTTATGCAACCCTGAATGTTTTCTCTCTAAGGGGTATATATGGATTTTGATTTATTTGGTATTACTCCATGCTTTTTTTTAGCTAAAAAATATTTTGTTATTTGACATGTTACTATCATGGAGTGTGGAAAAAACAATTATTTACTAAGTTAAAATATATTAGAGTGGTTAACCTGGGTTTTCTCTGAGCACAACAATCATGTTTTTCACTTTAAATATGAGAAATAAGTGGGGCTGTTTTTTTTCTGAATTAGTGTGGTTTTGAAAACAAAATGTTGAAACAAAAGAAAGAAATAAATAAAAATAATTAAGATAAATTGATAAATAATGTTATTAAAACTAGTGATAATAATTGGGTGATCAGGTTGGGATTGGTTTTTAAATTTCAATGTTATCATAGTTCCAATTTTATTCAATCCTCTTCTACTAAGTCGATTAAAGTGATATTTCACAGTCACTTCCTATCACTCCCTTGGTAAATGGAGATGGTGAGAGTAAACCTTACCAATATCTTATATCAGTCTACTATCCTTCCATTGTGCAAAATAGATGTAGCGAATACCCTCAATTGAGTTAGGCAATTCTTGATCGGGTCTTGTTAATCCCAAAAAAGTCTAGAATAACCACTACACCTCCTACATGTAATGATGATCGCCGAGTACTTCACCACTAAGATATGATCTATTCCATAATAGATAAACCAAAACCTGGTGGATTGATATAATTTTTCCTTAATAAAATAAAAATAACAACAGAAACTAAAACTAAATAAAATCATATAAGATAATAAAAATTGTTTAAGATTTTTAAACCAACATCGCAGAAAATATAGAGTTTTTATTCAATAAAATACAAGTACAAAAACATTATAAAAGATAAAACCTAACCTTACCCAACCACTCATAAGATTTACCCCACAATGTTAAGGGTAATTAAGAATAAGGTGGAAGAATAAAACATTACAAAACTAAAAGAAATAAAATATGTAAAAAGAAGAACATAAAAAATATCCTCCAGAATCTGTCCTCCAGAAGATTAGCTTTGGTTCTCCTACCATCTGGTCGAATCATGCCAAGTTCCCTTCTTATAGGATGTTATTATTGGGTTTTTATATCTACCCTTGAAATTTCATATAAATTGGTGGAGTTTGAAATAAGTTATGGGTGAAATACTAGAGATGACTTATTTTGGCCGCCAAACACTATTCCACCAACCCAACATTGACCAGTTCAAGGGCAGACTTAATGAACTCATTTCTCCCTAAAATTTAATGTGAAACTACCTCATTGAGTTTTATTTCTAACACATCTATAATAACCCCATTTTGTGGGTGGTATCTTGATATGTGACTCTTTGAATGAGGTATGGTCCATTCTGCTGACCAGATTATGTGTTCACATTGACCGATTTTTTTGAGATTTTGGGAGTTCAAATTGGCTCTTGGTTGAGAATAATATTTTGTATCCCATGAACCATGAAATCCTAAAAAATTAATCTCATGAATTTTATAAAAATTGTAGGAGTTATTCTCGAAATACAAAGGCAATATAAAACTGTTAAATGTCCAAAATTAAACATTTTTCACATTTAAGCTCAAAACTCACCAAAAAACATAAAATGATCCAAAGAAGCTCAAATTGTTTAATGATAAGAGATTAAATAATTTAAAACCACATGAATAATGGTAAAAACATTATCTCTATCATTATCTATAATGAAATCTTATAGTCCTAGAATACTTAACATAATAATTTTTTCATGCATTCACCCACACTATTTTATTATAATTCCATAAAAATTTATT
Organism: Viscum album; assembly: GCA_963277665.1. Taxonomy (NCBI): domain Eukaryota; kingdom Viridiplantae; phylum Streptophyta; class Magnoliopsida; order Santalales; family Viscaceae; genus Viscum; species Viscum album. Next base: position 1,805,023,086 of record OY728127.1, read on the forward strand.
TACCCATATAATTTCATTAGCTATACATTTTTTTAAAATTATTAACAATAATATTGGCCATAATTATTATCTATCAAATACTTCACTTTCACATCAGTTTCATCTTTAACAAGGAACTTCCATTTCTAAAAATTAGATAAAATATCAAGCTTCTTTTTTTAAAATATATACTCATTCCTTTTGTGTTGAGTCATCGATGAATGTCACATGGTATAGTGATCCATAGAGATAATGTACCGGGGAGGGTCTATAAACTTCATAATAGATAAGGTCTATTTTTCCAACCTTTGGTGTTCTACCTATTATGATTCGTCGATCACTAAGAAAAGGAATGTGTAGAGAATTGAAATTTTATTTCATAGAGAAGGATTATAGTCACCACCAAGAACCACCCCCACCTACTCATCCATTTATTTATCCCACTTAAATCTCTCAAGGCTATCACTACACAAAGGATCTATTTGGATCTGAATCGGATGATTTGTGGAATCACTAAAAGGATTCCTTGTATATTCTTTTTTATGCATTTGATTTAATGAAAAATGTTCTATCTATATTCAATAAATTTATTCTTATTGAAATTTTTTTATTTTATAACATTAAATGAATAAATTATGAATAATGCATGGACCTGTATCTGAAAAAACCCTTCAATTATCCCCCTCCAACTATAATACACTAGATCATCTAAAAAATTCCAACTTCTATTGAGTAACAACCTTTACTTGCATGTTTTTATGGTTCTCCTTTGTGTGGATATTTATAAGTCTCAATAGTTTTTGGTCCATCTCCTCACCTATTCAATGATAGAAAATGTTGATGTGATTTATTCAGGAATGATACATGGATTTCTTTCTCATGTCCCAGTCACTTTGAATACTGCAATGAACCATGTACCCCTTATAGATGAATCCAATCTCCTGGAGAAAATTATTTAACCACAAAATCTCCCTATCGGCCTCTATAGTATAAATGTACTCTACTTTGATAATGGATAAAGCAATTCACTTTTACAACCTTTACTATGATGATATTTCTCCTCCTAAAAAATATAGATATATCCTTATGTATACTTCCAACTATCAATATATCTAGACATATCTTCATTTTCATAGCTCTCCAAGAGTGGAAAAAATCTCAGTGATGCTTCTTAATATTGGAGAGAAATCATCTCATACTTTCTACTGTATGGAAAATGTCTAGACTCATGCACACCATAGTATACATCAATTTTCCAATCACTGAGAAGGGTGGTATCATATCCATCACCATGATTTCTTCCTTGTATGATAGACATTAACTATTGTAGAACTTCATATGAATGGGTAGATACATTTTGATCAGTTTGAATCTATCAAAATTCAAATGTTTTAGAACACATTCAATATATTTATGATGAGATACCCATAAAAAATCCTCTTTCTATCATGAGTGACATGTATCCCTAAAATCCATTAAGCCGCTCTCAATTCATTCATATCAAAATATGTGGAAAACTCCTTCAAATAGATGATCTTCACTATATCCTTTCCAGTGATCAACATGTTATCAACATAAATAAAGAAGAGAAAAGTAGTTACCATCCATAATTATAGAGAAGTAAACACATTGGTCCTATTATGTGTAATTTTATCTATGACTCACTATGAATAGGTAAAACTTCTTATACCAATGTTTGTGGGATTTATTAATTATTTACAAGGTCTTCTTCAATTTACACATAAGGTTTCTTATCCAAAAACCATGAAACCTTTATGTTGCTTCATGTAGATCTCATAAGTGGGGTCATCATGAAGAAACATTGTCTTCATGTTCATATACTTAAGATCTAGGTCTAATATGGACACTAATACAATGAAGACTTAGATTGAATCCATCTTTACCATGGGTAAAAATATCTCATCAAATTCAACTTCTTTCTTCTAAAGGAATCCTTTTACCACTAACCAAGATTTTTACTTGACCTACTTTCTACTATCATCCTTATTCAGCATGAAAACCCATTTTTTAGTTAGTTCCTTCTTACCTTTTTATAGTTACACTAAATCATGCATCTAGTTCTTCATCAATGGATTAATCTCATATACTGTATCATTTAGATATTTGAGTTTTTCTTGAAGGGATATTGCTTCCTGATATCCTTTTAGAACCCCTTCATTAGTCAAAAATATTTTTCTCCAATTATGAATATTTTTTTGACATGATCCTTCTTCATAGATATCTTTGAACCTATGAAATTTTAGGTTCTAAAGGCACACCATGACCAAGCTCTTTTGATGGTTCTATAACTTCCTGTGGAGAGAATTGAGTCTCCCCTACTCAATATCCTCATTTTCTATCTCTTGGTCTATTATTGAGGAGCCTTATTTCACCTCATAAACTATGGTGGTAAATGGTACTTGTATAGATTTTGGATCGATAATTGGTTACTTGACACTTTCTTTATGATACATTCTAGGATTTTTAATTTCCTCGAGTGTCTGGTTCTTATAAAACATGACAACTCTTCTTATGATCACCTTCCTCTCCTTCGAGTCCCAAAGCATGTAACCAAACTCCAAATCCCCATAGTTGATGAAAATGGATTGAATATATCTCTCATATATATTCTTACATATCTCTTTGGATACATGTGAAAAATCCAAACATCCAAATACTCAAAAAAATTGTATAAGAGGGATGTTTACCGAACCATATATTATGTGAAATCTCAAAATTCAGGGGGACTGATGGTGATCCATTAATGAGGTGGCATGAAACTTGAATATTTATCCCCATTATGGATTAGTTTACTTACCCAAACTCATCATACTCCTGATTATCTCTATGATGGCTTAGTTTATCCTTTTTGTAACTTTGTTTTGTTGTAGGTTTCATGGGATTGTTCTCTCATATTGGATGACCAAACTCATATAATACCATAAAAATCCATAGAAATGTACTCTCATCTATTGTATGAATGATTAAAATTCAATTTCCTTATATTTTCATGCTCCACCATGGAGTGGAACATCTTGAATTATTCCAACAGTTGGTCCTTTTTTCGCAATAAGAACACCCACACATTTTGAGATGCATCATCAATAAAGTTGAGAAAATATTTGTTACCTTCCAATGAATCCTCCTCCATGGGAATATATACATTACATTACATTATATCCAGAAGCTCTGATATCCTTGATGAATCAATACTGAAAGATTTTTTTTGATACATCTCATAAAAGAAATAGTTGTAAGGATCTTGTGATCCATCCTTGTCATCACTGATGTACTTCTTCTTCATAAGGGTTGATAGCCCCCTTTCACTCATGTGGATGAGTCCCCTAGGCCATAGATTGGATGATTCGTCTAATTGCATCATTTTGAGGTTGTCTATACATATCTTCACAAGTTTTTGGTATAATGTACCACATATGTTTCTCAGGGCAATGACGATGAATCCTTTCATCATCTTCCATTCTCCATTGTTGAAGATGTTGGTATGGTCATGACTATAAAAGGTTATACTTGATAAAAAGTTGAGATAAAGTCTTGGAACATTTCAAATAACCTTTAGGGTGATTTTATATCAAATTTTCATCTTGAATTGGATATCATCTATGAAAACAATCTATGCCAAACTGGTATTCCCCATCTTGGCTACCCCAATGTTACTATCTTGATAAGTCATGAAATACTCACAATGTAGAGTGATGTGGTTTGATGTCTCAATATTGAACACCCATTTTTTTCTTGACCTAATTTGTGAAATAAATTATCTTCAACATCATTGGATCAAATTATAACTTCTCTAGTGAAAATCATGTGTGTGTGTGTGTACTCATTTCTTATTTATTGGTTACTGCCTTGGCCCTTCTCTTGTAATAACTTTTTGTGGTTCTTTTTTAAGATTACTTTAATACCAGAATGGTATAATTTTTATATTGAAATCCTACCACATGAATTCATTCCTTTCACTTACTTTTACCTCTAATTCCTGCCCCTCAGTCACCTCCTTATTGTCTCCCCTTCTTCTCTAGGATGAAATCTTGTATCTAGTTGTAACTTGCTTCCTTCCTTCGGGCCTCCTCATTAAACAATGCATACTTTACCATTTTCATGGTAATTTTTCCACTGGTAACTGAGTTTCTAAGGGAGACCACCAATATACCCCAAGTATCAAGAAATGTGTATAGAATGTTGTTCTCTTGATCTTTATCATTTAGAGTCTTACCTTCATCCACCATTTGAATCATCATACTATGTAACTTGATAGTGTAAGGTCCCATATTTTTTCAGGTATGTCCCTCTTTGAGTTTCTCATTTGAGCCTTGGTGACCATTTATTGTTCAAATATAGAGAGTCTTTGTTGGGGGAAATGAATTGAAGTTTCTTGATGGATTATTTTTTTGAATAAAAATAGACTTGGTATGTGAGGAAACTTGAAAAAACCAAAGAGGAACCACAAGAGGAGTAGTTCAGGATTTCTATTTGAATTAATAGAATATGTGTATAAATTGGTCAAGTGTTACCAAGGGTTTTTGGTATGTTGAGAATCCATAAGGGGTGTGGTTTTTTATATGGAAATAGGGCTGAAAATTTTTCTACAAAATATTTACACGATGTGTAACTATAATACATGTTGTGTAATTATTTCCAGACACATGTCATGAATAGTTATAGGTCGTGAACTGATTCATGACATAAATAAAATACATATCATGTAATTATATTACACTTCATGTAGTTATATTACACATCATGTAATATTTTATCAAAATAAATAATAATCCTAGGTGATTTTTTTTTGGCGTATCCCTCTAAAAATAATTTCACAACGTGTAACTATATTACATGTCGTGTAATTACCCAACCTATAGATTTAAAGTGTGTTGTGCAGATGATTTTTTTTATTTCATCTCATGTGTATATTTCTCCTCTTAACCTAGGGAAACCTTCCAGGTTATTTTGGAGAACCTCCCTTAATTCTAGAAATTTTGTTTGTGCTATAAATCCCCAGCATGTAAGTTTTGGTCTTAATTGGTTTTGATCTAGGATCATTCTTGTGATCATCCAAAACTTCTTCCTTATGGTTTTTTTCCATTGGAAGTGTTGTGTTCTTCATGTATTAAAGGTAGGGGGTCTAAACCTTAACCCGATGGTTTGATAATTGTTGAGTATATGAAATATTGAAACTGCTCCAACATATCATGTGCCTTAATTGATTAAGTGGTGAATTGTATTATTATTTTGAGTCCCTTTGGATCTGAATGATTATTGAATTGTCTTGTGGCTACCATTCGGGAGAGAAAACCTTTGATTAAATGAATTGATTAATTTATTAAATTGTGTTTATCATGACATGTATTTTGAGTGATTGCTTGATATAGATTCACCATGGCTTGGATTGTTTATTGAGATTACTAGCATGTTATTGGTTATAACATGGGATGGAGAATCCCTATCTCTGATCTGAACAACTCTTGTACTATTGGTTGTTGCAACATCATTTCTTTTGGAGGCTGCTAGGATTTCTGGCTTTGACTTTCTTGCTAGCCTGCAATTTTTCAGATAAAAGTGGTTCTTTAGATGCTGCTAGTTCTGCTTGCTCTTTCTGTTAAGCATACTGTTTGGGATGCATGTGACACCATGTTGGGCTTTCTTTCCATCTATTCACTCTGGTTTTTGGACTGTTCGAGTTATGTTCTGTTCTCTGGATTTGTTTGTTTCAAGAACGCAGGGTGTGCTGTATATGCTGGATCTTTTGGTCTATTCCAAGATGTTATACTATCAAACCTTTTCATTTTATCTGTTCTGCATTTTTCACTACTGGATTTCTGGATTAGATACTCTGGATTTTCATGTTCCAAGAAGATTTAAGTTTTGATGCATGTTCTTATCTGCTATGGAGTCATCTCTGTTTTACATAGGTTGTTCATACATCTTGGAGCTATCTGGATTTCATTTTCAGTTGGGAGGCCTGCTACATTTGGTGGGCTTTGGAATTGCTATACCAACCTATCTGACATGTCATCAATGGAGACTGGTTCCTGTTATTCCCATGGAATGTGGTCCCTGAGCTTATTCTAAGACATTCTGATTTGATGCTGCTTAGATTGCGGATATTTTTTCTAGGCTTTCCCTTTTCTATGGATATACTCTCAAGATTTTCTGTTATCGAGTTGAGAAGAGAAGTTCTGGATGTGAGTGTTTGCTGTTATGGTTTCTGGAGCTTCACATGAGCAGCAAGAGGAGCCATTGGGGTGATGGATGGCTTGCACAGACCTTCTGGCAGATTTGGTCAGGAATGTGAGTGTTTGCTATTATGGTTTCTGGAGCTTCACATGAGCAGCAAGATGACCCATTGGGGTGATGGATGGCATGCACAGACTTCCTGGAAGATTTGGGTTGGTAGTTTCTCTGCTATTTTCTTAATCTTTAAATCCCCACTGGTGTAAGCGATTTACACCTCGAGCATGTAATGACACTTTTCTTTTCAATAAATTCCATAGGTGGCATGGATTGGGAAACTAATCCATGTCATCAATATTTTATAAAAAAAATGAAATGTGTAATTGAAAGATAAATAGTAATTTTCATAATTAACTATTGATCCTTATGATGTGATATTATGATATCATGTTTGTGAGGACATGTGTTTTGTTTTCTGTGTTGTAATTCTTATATAATGGGCTTGGACTTAACACATGTTTAAATGTTGATATACTAAGCTTGGTCCTGATTGGATACTAAAATACTGATATACCAGTCTTGGCCCTAATTGGATGCTGAAATGCTGATATACCAGGCTCAACCCTGATTATTTTTTGAAATGATTATATAGTGGGTTTAACCCATATTTGTGTAATATTTACATACCTTGGTTATAAGTTTTTGGTTAGAATGGTTGTGATACTTGATCATAGAAATTTTGGCATGGAACTAAGGAAAGTTATGTTATTCTATCATTATATGGTTTTGGTTGGCATGGTTGTGTGACATTCTCAAAGGAATTCAAGTATGGAACTGAAGTAGAATGATATACAATTAATTTAATTGTTAATTAATTAATACATTTGTTTATTAAATTATTGAATACACTTTTTACCTGAATGGTTATGTTTAGATAGGGTGGTGTCAACCTACTAAGTTATACTCACACCCTATAAGGGTTGTCATTTAGTACCCAAGCAGATTATATGGATGCGGGATTGGAAAAGGGAAAAGGATCTTATTATTGATTGTTTTCTTGATGGATGGGATAGAATTTGGATATGAGACCGACATGGGGTTTGGGACCAGGGACTTTTGAGTCTTTATTTGAGTCTACTGGTATTTTATTTTCATTACACCTAGTATTAAATTCCCTTACATTCCATCACATAATTACATTATTTCCATATTATTCATTTGATTATTCAATTGGATTTATTATTGGTTTCTGATGTATCATATTATTTCTATTACTTATGCACTTTGATATTTATTCATTTGTTTATATTTCATTTCCACTATGTTGTAACTCTATAACCAGGGCGTATAGTCTCCCTGATGTACTTATCATAACCCCATTGTTAGTTGGAAGCCTCTGGAATATGGGGAGGTGTACTTCAGGTATCTTAAATAACTCTCTTCGGTCACATGAGAGAGTGAGAGATTAGGGTACATTGAAAATTTGTATCAAAGGATGTTTCTTTTATGTTTCTTTACTATTTTTGGAATGGTTTAAAGGAGACTATGATGTGTCAGGACTTGGTAATTATCTTATTTATAGGAGTATCTAACCCATATATGGGGGAAATCCGAGTTCCCAAGGGTGGATTTTTGTTTATATTGTGTCCTTGTTATAGTTGATTTTATTTCAACCTGAGTTATGATGTTATTGGTTTTTGAGATTTATACTTGTGGCCCAGTATGGCATGGGATGAGTATGCATGCATCATAATAGGCACATAGGAATATATATTAACATGCATTTTCCATGATAGGTATATATTTATTACATTTCATATATGCTTTCCAAATGAATTGTGATTTGAGATACCTATTTTGTCTGATAAATGAAATAAATAAACTATTATGTCATGCTAAAACACTTGTAATCTGTGTTTAGAGAGACCAAGAGTCAAAGCTTCTCTATTTTTGTCACTTGTTGAGGTTGAATTATTGTTTTATCCAATTTTATAAGGAGATTTTTTGTTTTGTATATAAAGTGACTCCTCGTTGTCTTTGAGTTGATCATCAGGAGAGTGGAAATGAGAACGCTCCCAACATAGTTGAATGAGATCTTCCTGTAGTTCCTGAGGATCATATGGATGTTCAGCTTCATGATATATTTTTGAGGGTCATGAGATCTATGGAAAGGGAGATTGATCACAATTTAACTTCAATGTATAAACTGGTGATAGAGTTTCAGCTATAGCATATGCCAATATTCACTAGGGAGGGAGGCCTCTAAGAAACCAAGTTATGGATCGAGTCAGTCCAGATGATCTTTAAGAATCTTAAGACACCTGTAGATATGAGGGTAAATCTTGATACATATATGCTTTTTGGACCATCCAATCATTTGTGGTATATTCTAGAGTAGATAGGGAAGAAAGAGGAGTTATCCTATAAGGGAATTGAGATGAAGTTCCAGAGTCACTTCAATCTTGAGATGTTAAGGGATGAGAAGGCTTGGGATTTCATGCACCTGGCGCAAGAGGGAATGTCAGTTTTGGACTATGCAAAATGTTTCACTGACATACAACACATTATGCCATCTTTGGAAGATGATGATATTTACAAGGTGAGATGCTTTCAAGATGCTATTCATTATGAGATCAAGTCGCAAGTGAACATGTTCTATCTGAGAATTTTTGTAGATGTGATAAATTAATAACTCATCATGGAGGGGAATATAAGTGAGGCCCCAAGAATAGGATAGGATATTTCAGTAGGGAAAACTGTGAACTCTTCTTCTAGTGCTAAGAATCTTCTTTACAATAGTTTTCACCAAGGAAATATTTGGAAAAGAAGTTAGGGAAGTGGGAACTAGTCTTAGGACTGTGTTCCATTTCAGTGTTATCATTGTGGCTAGATGGTCCAAAAACCACCCCAGTGTTCATACCCTTATTTGTAGTTTCATGATTATGGAATATTGGTCCACCTATAGAGATTTTTTAGGGGTATGCATAAGTAGAGTAGTGGTAGGGGAACAAAATAAGTACTAGAGTTAGGAAAGGACTCATCTACTCCTCAACAGATAGGTAGTTGGAGTTCCATAGGATGCTCTGGTCCAGGAAAGGAATGTGTTACCCTTATACAGGAATGGAAGTATCAAGAAGAGGGTATAGCTTAGGGGAGTCATGTTGGAGCCCATGGTAGAGGGTTCGTTAGCTGCACGTGATGCGGACTACTCCGGCTATTGTGGATATAGGACCATCTATTGTGTGGTTCTTGTATCATCTACCCTTTCTTTTATTTTTTTTGATACATCATCATCGCAATGCTTCTTATCCACCCTTTTTTAAATGGTTTGGGCATGGATGTGGAAATATTGGATGATGTTTTAACCATTGATACGCCATTGGGATTGTGTTTCGAGAATATATAATGTTGAAAGATGTGTTCTCTAGAGATTTATGGTTACTATTTATTTTGGGAAACATTCATGATATAAATGAGAGGCTTTTAATTGATTCTTGGTATGGATTGGTTAGTACTATACTAGGCTCATATCAACTATTACCAAAGGAGATTTACCTTTCTATCTCCAGAAGGAGGCAGTTATTCTCACTATGGTGGGTGGGATCTTCAGGTTGGTTGTGTAGGGCCAATTTAGTGAAGATTAGATTATCTCATGGCACAGACAGCTGGGCATTCTCTAGATGATGGTGGAATTAAATAGGATTATTTTCCTCTGATAATAGAAAATTTTTAGGATGTCTTTTTTGATGATTTATACGGATTACCGCTCGAGCGAGATTTCAAGTTTACGATCGATTTGAGGACAAGAGTATATTTAGTTTCTATTCTACCTTATAAAATGGAACCAACATTGCTTTAAGAGTTTAATGTTCAGTTGGAATATCTAGAAGTTAAAGGTTTCATATAGACTATAACATCTCCTTAGGTTTCTCCAGTTCTCTTCACTAAGAAGGCTGATGGGACATTTCGCCTGTGTGTGGATTATCAGAGATTGAACCGGATGACTATCAAGAACCGGTATCATCTTCCATGCATTGATGATATATTTGATCATTTGAGAGCTACTAAGATCTTCTCCAAGGTCAACCTTAGATCTGGATACAATCAATTGATTTTGATACCATCATACATACCTTGTACTACTTTTAAGAGCAGGTATGGCCTGTATGAGTTTTTAGTGATGTTGTTTCATTTAACCAATGCACCAATGGTATTCATGGACTTTATGAATTGAATCTTTAATCCTTTTTTATACTAGTTTGTGGTGGTTTTTGTCCAAAAAATATTAATATACTCCCAGTCAGTAGATGATCATGCCAAACATGTTGAAATCATTATGATTACAAAGAGAGAGCATTGACTTTATGCCAAACTGACCAAATGTAATTCTTGGTTTGATAAAGTGCACTTCTTGGTCCATGTTATCTTAGAGGAAGTAGTGTCAGTAGACTCATATAAATTTTAAGTTGTGTAATTTTGGAAGTAGCCTAAGAATGTATTTTAAATTATGAGATTTCTAGGTTTATTAGGTTATAATTGGCACTTTATCTAGGAATTCTCTCGTTTGGTGGCATCAATGTCAGGGATGACCAAGAAGGGGTTGAATTTTGTTTGGTCAAATACTTGTGAGAGATATTTTATGGATATGAAAGGAAGTATGACCTTATCACTTATCCTCGCATTACCTATTACAATTAAACATTATACCATGTACTTTGATGCTTTTGGAATTGAACTCAAAGTAGTTCTGATGCAGGAGGATCGAGTGGTTGCGTATGGCTCCAGACAGTTGAGTTCACATGAGAGGAATTAACCTACTCACAATATGGAGTTAGAAGTAGTGGTACATTACCTAAGATTATGTGATATGTTTTTGGTGTACACTAACTAAAATATCCTCATGTACATATTTTATCAGTGGGACCTGGTCCTCTGGAAGAGGAGGTGTGTCGAGTATCTTCAGTATTTCGACTTTGAGTAGGAGTATACACTAAGAAATTGCAATGTTGTTGTTGATGCTTTGGGTTGAAAGATGCAGGAATAGGTAGTACAGGTTTCTTATAATGAGTGGCGAGCAATGGTCCTCTTTGCAGACATGCATCAATATGTTCAAGAGTCTTAGGGTCGAGTAACACTAACATTGAAAATTGGTATACCTGTGCTTTTAGATTGGGTCAAGACTAAGAAGTTATCTAATCTTAATGGATTCATTCTTAGTGAAAACTTATATGGTGTGGAGACACCATTAGGATGGTCTCTTGGCAGTGGAAACTCCATTCTTTTTTGTGGCTGAGTATGCATTCCTACATCTTGCATAAGGAGTTGATAAAAGAGTTTCATGATTCTAGATGGGTGGTACATCTGGGTTTGACAAAGATGTATCATGATATCCATAGACAATACCTATGATCAGGAATGAAGAAGGAGGTATCAGTCTTTTTGCAAAGATATTTCACTTGTAAATGGGTGAAAGTTAGGCATCAGAGGCCAGAAGGTATTTTAAATCCTTTTCCCATTTCTAAGTGGAAATGGGATGATGTCACTATGGATTTTGTGATAGGATTACCTAGGAAAACCTAGAAGAATGATTCATTATGGGTGATTTTGGATTGACTGATGAAGATATCACACTTATTTCCTATGAGAAAAACCTTTAGAGTTGATGATCTGGGTGTTCTTTAAATGTGTGAGGTAGTTCGGTTGTACGGTGTTCTGAGGAGTATCATTTCAAACAGAGATCTTTGTTTCACATCGTGGTTCTTATAGGGTCTTCAAAAGGATCTAGGATCACAGGTTATTTTGATTACATCCTATCATCCTCAAACTGATGGAAAATCTAAGAAGACAATTCAGGTCCTTGAGGATATCTTACGAGTCTGTGTTTTGGATTTTTGTGGTCTATGAGAGAATCATATGGAACTTGTGGAGTTTTTATATAATAACAAATTCCAGGAATTGATCCAAATGTAACCTTTTAAGGCCTTGTATGGTAGGCTATTTTTTTGCCTCTTTTTTGGTTGGAGGAAGGAGATTCTGCACTTGATGGGCCTAGTCTCATGTAAGAGATGTCTGAGCAGGTTTAGTTGATCAGACAGTAGTTGGTGACCACACAGAACTGGTAGAAATCATAAGTTGATCATCAAAGATGATCTCTGGAGTTCAAGGTTGGTCATCGTGTTTTCCTTTAGGTGTCACCTAGGTTGGGGAAATTCCGTATCAAAAAATAAGGAACGATAACACCTAGGTTTTTTGGGCCGTTTGAGATAGTGGATAGGGTCAGTCCAGTGGCGTACCGATTAGCCCTTCCACAATGCTATAGTTCCATGCATGATGTGTTTCATGTTTCATAACTTCAAATATATTATTCTGACCCTTCTCATGTGATTGATGTAGTATCCATCTAGTTTAGTGTTGATGTTTCCTTTGAGGAGCATTCGATATAGATTGTGGACCGTAGTGAGAAGTACCTTCAGTGTAGGTCGATTCCTTTAGTTTGAGTGCAGTGGCAGCATGGGAGAGTTTAGGAGGAGACCTAGGTGAAGGAGTTTGATATGTGAGTATAGTGGCCAGACCTTTTCATCAAGACCCCACAATGATTCTTGAAGCATCTCAGGGATGAGCTGATATATCGTGGTAAGTTTATAAGAACTCAAATTTTTTCAAGTACATCCCTCTTTGAATTTTTTGTTTGAGCCTTGGTGGTAGTGTCTTATTTGGAGACAAAGATCCTTTTTTGGGAAAATGACTTAAATTTTCTGGATGTATGTTTGTTTGAATAAACTCAGACTTGTGATGTGAAAAATTTCGAGAAAACCAAAGAGGATCCACATGGGGAGCAGTTTGGGTTTTCTATTTGAATTTACACTACAAAAAAATCTAATTAATTGCTTTTTGTGTTAGCGATGTTTTAAAATGACGTGATTTCATTTATCAACATTTCTCAAAAACCTCGTTAAATGAGATATTTATAATTTAGAAACTTTTATAAACATATCTATTTATAGACACCTCATTTATCGACATTTTTTAGAAACATTGGTAAATAAACATTGCTAAATTAGTGACATTTATATACAGCACTCTTTAATGACACCTCATTTACCAACATTTTTTTGAAATTTCAATAAATGAATGCTGCCAAGTTAGCAAAATTTATAAACATCGATATTTAGTGTCACCTCATTTACCAACATTTTTTAGAAACTTCGGTAAATGATGCCTCATTTATCGATGTTTCTAAAAAACGTAAGAAATTTTTTAAAATTGATAATTTTTTTTACCCCTCATTTTTTTACAATAAAAAATGTTTTTTAAAATAATACTTCCCAATATCACACTCTCTGCGCACCCAGCCCCTTCATCCCCACAAACTCTCGCACTACCCCCCCCCCCCCTCAGTACCTCAGTGGAACCCACACACGCCATGGCCTCTCCATTTCCTCAATGGTGGATGCACACCCTGGATGTGCCCTCACAACTCAACCCACATATTTTTTTCCACTTCTCAAGTACCCTTAGTGATGCCCTCATAGCCCAACCCACACACCATGCTTAGAAATCGCAACCAAAAGGAATCAAATCCTCTACATTCAGCTTCCAAGATGAATAGTACACCAACTAACCTATTATAATTTTGATTATTTTACTGTATTATGTTATATGTATATAAATAGATTTCAGTATTTATAAATTTGGTATTATATATATATAAATATATTAATATACATGTATTAATATATGTGTGTGTGTGTGTTTATATTTTATATTTTACATTTTATGTTTTATGTTTTACGTTTATATATATAAATATATGTGTGTGTGTGTTTATATTATATATGTGTGTGTTTGTGTGTTTATATTATATATATTTTTTAAAAAAAAATTATATTATATATATATGTGTTTATATTTTATATTTATTTATATGTTTATATTATATATATTTATATATATATATTATATATTATATCTGTGTGTGTGTAAATATATATGTGTATTTATACATATATATATATATATATATATATATATATAATTAGTCATATTTTAAAACACTGGTAAAAATGTCACTAAAATGGCCACTTTTTCTTTAAAACGTGATTAAATTTTAAATATATATGTGTTTATATATATATATATATATATATATATATATTTGTGTGTGTGTGTTTATAGATATATAAATATATATATTTTCAAATATATGTGTTTGTGTTTATATATATTTGTCGGTATTTAAAAAATTAATATTATATTTATATATAATTTTATATATTAATATTCATATATTAATATATATGTTTATATTTTATATTTTATATTTTATATTTTATGTATATATATATATAAGTTTATATTATATATATATGTGTTTGTTTATATTTTATATTATATATATATGTGCTTATATTATATATATGTGTGTGTGTGTGTTTATATATCTATATGTTTATATTTAATATTTTATATATATATATGTTTATATTTTATGTTTATATATATGTTTATATTTTATGTGCGTATATATATATATGTTTATATTATATTTTATATATATATATATATATTCGTTTATATTATATATATATATATATTATGTTTATATTTTATATATATCATATGTTTATTTTAATATATATATATATGTGTGTGTGTGTGTTTATTTTATATACATATATCTGTTTATATACATTTATATATGTATATATATGTGTCTCTGTGTGAGCGTATAAATATATATATGTGTATGTATACATATATATAATTATAATTATAATTTGATATATATATATATATATAATTAGTCACATTTTAAAACACTGGTAAAAATGTTACCAAAATAGCTATATTTTCTTTAAAATGTGACTACATTAAAAATATGTGTGTTTTTATATATTAATATATGTGTGTATATATTTATGTGTGTGTGCGCGCATGTTTACATATATATAAAGATATATATTTTTATATATATGTATGTGTCCATGTTTATATATATTAATATATATATATAAAAATTTACATTGATGCGGAAAAATGAGCCATATAAATATATATATATAGTGAAGTTTTCCAGAAAAATGTTGCTAATTTAGTGACGTTTCGTGAAAAACATCACTAATTTAGCGTTGTTTCCTTAAAAATATCATTAAATTATAGTTTTTTGT
Source organism: Viscum album (assembly GCA_963277665.1). Taxonomy (NCBI): domain Eukaryota; kingdom Viridiplantae; phylum Streptophyta; class Magnoliopsida; order Santalales; family Viscaceae; genus Viscum; species Viscum album. Next base: position 1,805,038,424 of record OY728127.1, read on the forward strand.
AGTGTAATAGAGTCTAGGTATAAATTGGTCAAGTTTTACTAAGGGTTTTTGGTAAGTTGAGAATCCTTAAGGGGGTTCGGGTTTTTATTAGGAAACAGGGCTGAAAAACTGTCTATAGAACAGTTACAGAACGTGTAAATATAATACACATCGGGTAATTGTTTCCAGACACATGTCATGAACGGTTACAATTTGTGAACTGGTTCATGACATGAAGAGAGTGCATGTCCTGTAATATTTGATCGAAATAAATAATAATCTGAGATGACATGTTTTTCGGCGCATCTCTCTAAAAAGAATTTCACGATGTGTAATTATATTACACGGCGTGTAATTTCCCGATCTACAGTTTTAAAGTGTGTCGTGCAATTGATTTTTTTTTATTTTATCTCATGTGTAGCTTTCTCCTCTCAACCTAGGGTGACCTTCTAGATGATTTTAGATCACCTCCCTTGATTTTGGATGTCCCATTTTTGTGATCAATCCTCGATATGTTTTTTTATTTGGTTCCCCCTTCTCTTCCATTGTTCTTTGATCATTGTGATGTAATCTCTTGACCATGTGCATTGTTGGTTTTGATATTGATCAGTTTTGATCTATGATCCTTCTTTCGATCATCTACACCTTCTTCCTCGTGGTTTTTTTCCCTTAGAATCATTTTGTTCTTCATTTGTTATAGGTTGGGGTCTAAACCATAACTCTATGGTTTGATAATTTTTGAGTATATGCAATATTGCAATTGTGCCAATATATCATGCACCTTAATTTATTAAGTGATGAATTGGATTATTCTTTAGAGACCCTTTGGATCCAAATGGTTATTGATCTGGCTTGTGGCTACAGTTTGGGTGAGAGAACCTTTGATTAAATGAATTGATTAATATCTTAAAGTGTGTTTACCTTGACATGGATTTTGGGTGATTGCTTGATATAGATTCACCTTAGTTTGGATTGTTTATTGATATGGATGGAATATTATTGGTTATGACCAATTGATAAATGAAATGTGTAATTGAAAGATAAATGTTAATTTTTGTAACTAAAAATTGAGCCTTATAATGTGATATTCTGACATCCTAGTTTTGATGACATGTGTTGTGTTTTCTATGGTGTAATTATTATATATCGGTCTTGTCCCTGACATATGTTGAAATGTTGATATACCAGGCTTGGCCCTAATTGGATTCTGAAATGATGAAATACTGGGCTTGGCCCTGATTGGATGCTGAAATGATGATATACCGGGATCAGCCCTGATTATTTGCAGAAATTCTTATATAATAGGTTTCACCAAGAATTGTGTAATATTTACATACATTAGTTATAAGATTTTGGTTGACATGGTTGGGATATATGCTTAGAAACATTCTGGCATGGTTCCAAGGAAGGTTATGTTATTCCATGGTTATATGGTTTCAGTTTTCATGGTTGTGACATGCTTAGAGACATTCTAACATGGAGTTGAAGTAGGTTGGTGTGGTATTAATTAATTGTTAATTAATTAATACAATTGTTTATTGCATTATTGAATACACTTGTTATCTAACTGGTTGTGTTTATCCATGGTGGTGTTGAAATACTGAGTTATACTCACACCCTATTCAGGTCATCATTTGGTAGCCGAGCAGATTATATGGATGTAGAATTGGATAAAGGAAAAGGACATTACTACTTATTATTTTATTATTGTATGGGTTGGAGTTTGGATATGGGACCAAAATGGGGTTTGGGATCGAGGAATTTGGATTATTTATTTGAGATTTCTCGTCTTTTATTTATATTACACCTTAAATGAAATTTAGTTACATTTCATCATATCATTACATTATTTCCATATTATTTATTGGATTATTCAGTTGGATTTATTATTGGTTTTCACTGTATCATATTCTTTCTATTACTTTTGCACTCTGATATTTATTCATTTGTTTATATTTCTTTTCTGCTATGTTGTAACTCTATAAATATGGGGTATAGTCTACCCACTATACTTATCACACTCCCACTACTAGTCGGTAGTCTCTAGCGTATAGGGAGGCATGCTTGACATCTCATAACTAACCTGTTTCGGCTACATTAGAGAGTGCCAGAATGGGTAATGTTATAGCTATTGTGTTTGGTTATAAATCTTCCACTATGTAGTCAAGTATTCATCAACCTCTTTAATAGAAGAACATTTTTTGAGCGGTATTTGACTAGTACATATTCTCTAATTTCATCTAGAGTTCGTACACACTAGTCTCTTGAGTAACTTGGTGGTAGATGCTACGATCGATCCATTGGAAGATTTTTCCAATCATCTTCTGGTTCAACTTCTTACACTCGGTATCCTTCATGGCATCGGGGTTGACTCTATTATTCTCAATGGAGTCAAATGGATCCTTGACATTAAGAAGATATTCCATTTCAGGCTTCCAAATAGAGTAGTTCAAGGAAGTCAACATGATCATCCCTCATGTGGATGGTCCCTCCATTGAATTTCAATTATGTAAAAATTAGAATAGAATTTTGAAAATAGAGTCAACCATTGCATCCAAAACTATCGAAAAAAGGTGGAATCAAATCATGGATCATCGAAACCAGACTCTGATTTACCAAGATAGGAAAAATAAAGTTATTAATGGTCAATATTGACTGACAACATGGTGTAGAGGCCCTTTTTTTACCTTGTAAGACTTTGAAATGTTTCTACATATATTTTCATAGATAGTCGCTAAGATGGCATGTGATTCTGAGTCCCAATATTCTTGGAATTAATTTTATAAAAATATTAAATATATTTTATATTATGTATAAACAGTTTCTTAAAGAAAATGGGATAACTTTTAAATGGAATATTAGATCAAAAATCTTAGACCAAGGTTGAGTCTGGAACTTGATGTTTACCCAAGGCATGACCTAAAACAGTTCGGTGAGGGGCATTCAGATAAAAGCGGTCATGGGTGGGTGCATTGAGTTAAAAAAGTAATTAAATTTGTTTATTTAATTTAATAACATAATTCATAAATCATCTCTAAATACATTTTTATAATAATTCTCTAGGTTTAACCACTTAATCCCTAGGATAATTGAGAGGATTTCCTTCCACCTCTCGTTGTCGAATTAGAATCGGATAATGGTGGAACTCTGGATTGAGGCAGATCGAGATGCAGTGAACGTGAATAATTCTTTCATTCATTGGTGAGCACATTCTTCAATGAATAACAATCAAAAATCAGTTAGGACTCATCATTTTTGGATTCTTCCTTATTTTATTAAACTATTTGATCGGGATCATTCTATTTTTTATCTATGTCAATTGTAATATTTTACATGCACTCGTGTACCAGTTTTATTAGTGTATTCAATTGTTTATCACCCTGGATATCCATGCTTGTGTCTTTTGGATAATAACTCTTGTCCAAAAACCATTCACCTTTTTTTGATGCTTTTCACCCTTTTATTCTTTGCGTTATTTGTCATTGGGCTACGGGGCCATGGTTCGACATTGTCGGGTGGTATCAAGACCGATCAGACCCCCGGATTCACGGTGTAATCATGTGAAATGAATGGAAAATTAAATCAGAGATGGATATAGAGACTTTGTTGGTTACGGGTGATCTATTTGATGAAATGGAATCCAAATCAATGAAGGTGGGTGATGTCAACACATGCGAGGGAGTTCGAGTGTTGGATGAACTATCGGGATCCGATTTTCAGCCACTGGATGGCCGAAAATGATGGACGGAAGAGGATTCCACCATTTTCATGTAGTCAAAAGATATATATGAAGGTGAAGAAGCTGTGACTAGACACGCAGGCATATATTTAAGTATCTGTAAAAATATTGACTACACACCATGTAGTTTATAAGAACACATGATGTGTAACCCCTCGTTTGTGGCGGCAAGGGTTTCAAGAAAGAAAAGAATCACATGCTGTGTGGGACCACCACACACCCTGTGATGTGTGTGTTAGAAGCCCAAAATTTACTCCAAGAGTGCATGGTCATGGTCACCTCTAGGCACACATTGTGTTCTGAATTACATGTACATGGGTAGGATACACTAACACGGCCAGAGAGCATGGGTAGGACCCTGGGTGGTTGACGCATGCCATGTAGTGCCCCAATATGTCATGTAGGGATACATGGGAAGTGATCCATGTACCCTAAGGGACACTACTAGGTGATGGAGTGGGACCACATGTTGTGTGGGTCCCCTTACATTTTGTGTACCTCATCTTCACTTTTGAGAAAACTTTAACCTCTTATATCTCCTTCATTTAGAATCATATTTTGACCTATGAGTAGCCTATCTTGAGTGTTATTCCATGTAGAACATTATGGTGGCCTTTATAGGGGATTTTGAGATACTATGTGATAGTGTGAAAATCGATGATGATAGTGATCAGGCAGGATCACCAGGGGATTTAGAGTGGCACCCTCCAGTTGGGTTGGGCATGGGTCCTTTGCCTATCTATAGAGTGGAACCCTCCTGCAGGATAGGGAATGGGTCCTCTATCTACTTTTAGAGTGGAACCCTCCTAATAGTATAGGGCATGGGTCCTCTACCTATCCACTGATTTCCACTTTCCTACAAAGTCGGGGTATGGTTCCTCGACTACGAAAGTGGCACCCTTCTACTGGGTAGGGCATGCATCTTCTATCTGCTATATGAGTGGAACCCTCCTATTTAACAAGGCATGGTTCTTTGACTACTATAGTGGGACATTCCAGCTATGTGGGGCATGGTTCCTTTATTGACTAATAGAGTGACACCCTCCAACTGGATTGTGCATGGGTCCTCTACCGACTACTAGAGTGGCACCCTCTAGCTGGGCTGGGCATGGGTCCTCCACCAACCATTAGAGCGGTACCCTCTTTATAGGAAAGGCATGGGTACTCTATTGTTTACCTAAGTGGAGCCCTCCTTTTGTACTAGGGAACGAGTCCTCTACCTAGAGATTGTGGCCCCTAAACTGTGTGACACAATAGCGATGTGTGGCTTGACTTGTATGACACTTCGCATGAAATTTTTGGAATCGATGATAGACTCTTGAAACTAATGGAACTCTTTTCCCAGGTTGGGCTGTGAGATAGAGATCTCCTTTCTCTCTCACTTTATCTTATTTGGTTTGAGTATATATATACCATGTTATTGAATTTTTACTCTCTTACTTTGGGTTGAGCTATCTACTGTCTATCTATTCCTATTGTTTCTCTTACTTCTCCCCCTTCATCTTTTAGGGTGTCCTACTGGGTATGTATATAATCACCCTTCCATAGGATTTTCCCACACATGCCATGTCTTATGTAGATGATGGACAAGTCAGTGGTGACTACAGAGGAGATTAGGGATACTTAATGAATTGGACTACATATGATGGTCGGAGCTTGGAGATTAGGATCTAAGTTCTCTCATCACATTTACTTTCCCATTTTTTCATGTTGGGAGATCTTTCTGGTTGGGTGTATAATTTTCCCCTTTACTTTTAGTTTTCATTGTTGTTCTCTTGCACACCCTAGTTTTTTTCATATACATGGTTACATTCTAGATATTGTATCTTTTTATCATTATTCATTTACATTTATGTATTTAGAGGGTTGAGTGTGTGTGTGTGTGTGTACAGGTACATTAGGAAAAGTCCTTATATGTTAGTTATGCCTTTCAGGGCTTATCACTAGCTCCTGGCCTATAAAGGTGTGCTTGGGGTGGTTGAGGCTCGATCCACATTGGTTTGGGTCATGAAAAAATGGTATCAAAGGTGATTAGATCCTTGGTTTAGTGTTTTGAGTGGTCTTGTTGTGATTATTTGGTTGGGATTTAGGGAAATAGTGTTAAAGTGTCTCGAGTGAGGCTCTTGGGCTGGGGAACCCAATGTTGGTGTGGTGGTCGATGTATCTATTCACTAGGACTTTGACTACCTTCTTATCGACTTAGCATATCAAGACATTGGTTGTAAGGATCAATGGTATATACATCATATAGGATTTTATTTGGATTTACTTCTTGAGATAGTTTCCAATTGTATATATATGATTATATGACTGTGTTACATCTTGATTAAATTTTTAGGATTCCTCTATGACAATATCCAACCAGGTTTCCAGTTCTGGATCATGATGATGATCTGATGAGTGATGAGGCTTTGGTTTAGGGTCCATCCCATGAGATCCTTCCTCCGATTGGATAGGTAGAATAACCCCCACCTATTGAGCAGCAGATCATACCAACAAGGCAAGATGAGGATGCATGCGGACTTAGTGCACTCTATGAGTTCTAGAACCAGTGGATACTGAGGTTCCACAGAAAACCAGATCCCCAAGAATTGGAGGATTGGGTATACTATGTGGTCCATATTTTTTAGGCTTATCCACACACCGAAGTATGAGGTGGTTGTGATTAAAGCTATCCTTTTCCATAGAGTAGTTGAGTGCTGGTGGATTCTTTTTTCCCAGATACATGATGAGTTGACACTCTCATGGACCAAATTCTAGTAGTTGTTCCGTGAGGAGTACTGCCCCCCATTATTATGCTCAGTTCAAATTCTGGAGCTTTTATATTTGCAATAGGGAGGGATGATAGTGGATGAGTACACAGAAAGGTTCACATACCTTATATGGCACTCCCGTGATATGATCTGGGATGGCTACTTCTGAGCACGAAAGTTTGAGCAGGGACTCTGTAGAGATATTTTTTACAATGTGGTATTTTTGTGCATTATCACCTATGTTGGGGTGTTGGAGTGGGCACTGGTAATGGAGATATTCCTATTAGAGGGATCCCAAAAAGTTTGATTTGGCACTGGGAATTATAAAGATGAGTCTTCTACAGTATCTAGAAAATGCTAGTTGATGGGATCTCAACATAAGAGATCTTTTCTGGATCATACTCAGGCATGTGGTCAAGGGCATAATAGAGGACTAGGGAATCCTAGAGAGGGTTGGTTCTATGATTTTTATGGTCAAGGCCACATGGAGTATGGCTACCCGAACAGATGTGCTGAAGATAACAGGCATATCGCAAATATACCATTATGGAATAGGTAGTGTCGTGATCAGGGATCTCCCATGTGAGGGAGAGGTATCCCCTAGGGAGGTGAATATTGTAGAGAAGCAGGTGGAGCTCCATGAGGAGGAGTTTTTTGTGGTGGAATACACTATGAGATCCTTCCATCGCCACTACCAAGTGGTCCACATTAGGCTCATGGAGTTGGTGGTTGGGGTTGTAGACAGTTGCAGGATATGGAGCCATATAACATAGTGTCACACAAGATGATTAGAGGTAAGATCTATGTTTATTATACTCTTGATTTAGTATTATTATACATGGGTTTGAGTTATTTCTTTATCTCTTTACTCTTGATGTGAGAGGTGGAGATCCTAGTTTAGGTGCTAGCCTAGTAGCTTTGTCTTGAGGTTCCTATGATCTGATATCTTCTACAATATATCGGATGGTCCCTAATAAGCTTTGGGAGTTATGGTTGCAGTTTCAGGACCTTAGAGAGAAGGGATTCATCAGACCCAGTGTGTCCCCTTGGGAAGATCTATTGTTGTTCATGAAAAATTCATATGGGATCTTGTAGATTTTCATAGATTATCATCTCCGAAATCAGAGCATGATAAATAATAAGTACCACTTACTGAGGATTGATAACCCCTTTGACTAGTTGCAAGGCATGATATTGTTCTCTAAGATCTATCTATGGTCTATATATCACCATTTGAGATTTTAAAAGGTAGATATTCTAAAGCTATCATTCCAATGTCGCTATGGAAACTGAGTTTCTGGTGATGCCCTTTGGTGTGACGAATGCCCCTTCTATGTTTATGGATTTAATGAAATGGATTTTAGAGCCATTCTTGGACTAGTTTGTGGTTGTCTTCATCAATGACATACTCATATACTATACATCAGATGAAGATCATGCAGAGCACTTGAGGATGATCCTATATTTTCTTCAACGATATTGGCTTTATGGTGAGTTGTCGAGGTTCCAGTTCTAGATTAAGGAGGTTCACTTCCTTGGGAATTTCATTCTTGATCATGGTTTAGTTTTAGACCCATAAAATATCAATGTAATGATTACTTCGGATCCACCTAAGAATTTTTCATAGGTGTGGAGTTTTCTTGTCTTGGTGGGTACTGTTGGAGGTTTTTGGAAGACTTGTCCAGGATTATAGCCTATTTGACCACCCTGATGTGGAAAGGTAATCATTTTACTAGACTAAGTAGTTCCAGAGAACCTTAAAGGAGTTGAGGTTGAGGCTGATGAGTTCCCCTATAGTGAGACTACTAGAGGAGGGTGTGTAGTACGTAGTGTATTTCAATGTCTCAGGAGATGGGTTCGACTATGTGTTGATGTAGCAGAAGGTAGTTACCACATACGAGTCAATGCAGTTGAGACCCCATGAGTATAACTACATGACTCATGTACTAGATATGGTAGTGGTAGTATTCTCTCTAAGTATGTGGAGTCACTATCTTCTAGGAGAGTGCTTTTTGGTTTACTCATACCATGAGAATCTTAGGTACATCTTCACATAGAGATCATTGAACTTGAGACAGTGACGCTGGTTGGAGTTCCTGTAGGACTATGACTCTGAGATATTCTATACTTCAGGTAAGGGAAACATGGTAGCAAATTTCCTTAGCAAGAAGTCCTAGGCTTGTTTAGTGCAGGAGGCATCTCAGTAGTTGAATTCCTTATAGCTAACCCTAGTTGAGAAAGAGCGTGCAGCTTTACTTTAGTCGATGGTGTTTAATCCTATGCTTATCAAGCATGTGAGAGAGTCCTAGTTGGGATACATCTACTATAAGGTCTTTTGTGACCATATATCCTCAGTAGATTCACCCGATGGATTTTCTGAAGGAGAGAATCGCGTTATCCATTTTTAGGGACAGACGGTGGTCGTAGTCATGATACAAGAGGAGGTGATGAGGGATTTACACACTTATCTTTTGGATGTACATCCCGTTGTGGGAAATATGTAAAATATAGTGACCATTATTTTTTTTACATCACTGTTACATCATTTTAAAGATAAACAATATAAAATCCTAATAAAACTAGGAACCAAAGGTTTAGTGTCTTGGGAAAATTAGGACCAAACATAATATTTACTTAATAAAACATAAAAATTATTTAATTCCTTTTTCTCTAGAGTCTTATTGTCCCCTGTGTACTCCTTAGTATAAGTAGTCACCTGAGGATATACATCAAAGAAAGGGGTAAGCTAAAATCCTAGTAAGATGATAGATAAGAACATGAATCAATATAACATGGGTGATCATAACCATCATCATCATAACATAAGCATGATACAATAATCATAATCATGATAGGAAGCATTATATAAAGGCATGGAATGTGGAAATTCATAAAAATGAAACATCATGTCTTAGTGGTCAACTACCATGCATAGTTGTGAACAAATCTAGCATCATGTCTATGTATAACATATGTGCATAACCATAACTCATAATTTTTAACAAAGATAGCATCATTATCACAAATATTTATATTATATCATTATTTAAATCACATGACCCAATGAATTAGAGCACTATATAATTTCAGGCACACCTGTCACATCATAACATTTACATAATCATGCATGCCACATAGAATGTATAACAATCTTTTCCATAAAATAACTCATGGAAAAAAAATGGTTTTCATGAGAATTTAATAAATAATAATTTCATGAATAAACATTCGGGTTCCCAAAATAAAAATGTAATAACATACTTGGTATAAGAATCACCAATCTTGAGTGAAGAAGAAACAATCTCAAGAGAAGTAAAACATGTGTTTTTTAGAAAGAAGAGTTCTTTTGGAAAAATCATTGAATTTGTCACGAAATAAAATTGGAAACATGTATATCCTAGAATAAAAAAGTTAAAAACAATGAAATTATATTTTATTAATATTAAAAGAACATCCACACTAAAATTTGGCATGGAAGGGGAATAACCCAAAGAAAGGAAATTGGGTTCGAGAATCCTCTTACCTTATGTACGAAAGATTTATTTACTTTAATATCCTAGATAATAAAATTAGATTCATTAATTAATAAATCCATAACCCCTTATACATGTATTTTATTATTTATAATTTTATTAAGTTCTTTTATGGCCATTATGATGAGTTATAGTGTTCGATTTCATCGTTCGAGAGTGTTTGTTTTCTTGGTTTTCATGATCGGTTCACTTGTATACATGTATGAAAGTTCATGTAAAATGGGTATAATTATCCAGAATTGATATTATATGTTATTAATAAACTTAAATAAGTTTAATTTTTCTTATATATTATTTTTTTCTATATATGAGGATGATTTGTTAGATAAAATGTTAATGATAATCGTTTAGATTAATTTGGCGGTTTTCGATCACAATGAACTCGTTTTGTTTTATTGTTTAATATTATATATATAAGTTAGTTCCAGAAAATAAAAGGTTATAACATAAATTTTAAAATATTTTTAAACCATTATAATGGTTTTATGACCATCCTTGAAGGCAGTAAAGGAAAATGAAAACTTTTCATCCTCAAAGGCAATAAATCAACACCTCATGGATGATGTTTTGATTTTTAGAATAAAAGGGATAGGAGAAGAGGTTTGATGATGAATTATTCCATTAACATAATAAAATTATTGTATATATAATATAACAGAGTTATCATTCCAATTTAATAATGGTATGTGATTAGAGAATATGAAAATAAAATTAAATTAAAAGAAATTAAAAAAAAGGATTTTACCTCTTCAATTCTTCTCCTTGAGAACCTCCTTAGGGAGATTTTTTTTGATATTTTTTTTAGGCCAAAGGATTATAGAAATGGGGGAGAGTTTTGGTAAAATTATTGGTCATAAATTGGAAAAGCTTTAAGTATTAGAATGAGTGAGGAGAAGAGGTGGTGAGAGGTGGTATTTATAGGGGAGGAGGGGTGTTTTTTTGTTATTTTATTCATTAGTTTATTATTTTGACTCAAGACTATGAATAGTTTGAACCTTATCACTAAATATATTAAAATAATTAATTATAGTTTAATATTATGCTCTTAAATTATCTATACATCATATATGACTCAATAATTCATGTATTTATTAAATACCATAAATTATCATATTTCACTATCCGCCAAAAATTCAACTATTTTAGAAAAAATCCAAAAAACCACCCTCACCATTTTTTGATGTGTATAATTCAAAAATGGAATCCATTTTATGAAAATAATTTTCTAAATAAGATAAACTTGTTTTTTTAATAAAATTTTCACTTATTTGAAAAATACTGATTTTAAAATTATAACTGATTTTATGACACTTTGAAAAATTACTTAAGGTCTCATAAAATTATCTTATAATCCTAATAAAAAAATAATAATTTACGAATACATTTTATGAAAATAAATTTTCTTTTAAATCATTATGTTAATTATAAAATTGTAATTAAATATTTATAACTTACAAAAATACCAATACTTAATTTATCATTTTTAAAACATTTATTTACTTATACCATGATATAAATATATCATATTTTCATTCATAAGATACATAAATTTTATATATACTTTAATAGGTGTGGTTACTATCTTATTGTCTGGATTACTATTCCTTATGGTCGCATTACTATTCTGAAGGTCAAGTTTTTATTCTATTGGTATTGGTTCCTTAACTTCTAGAAACACATCTTATTCCATTCATTCTTCATTTATAAAGTTTTTATTATGTTCTCTATGTGATTTTATGTGATTTATACTATATGGAATAATTATAAGAAGTTATTTTTCATTGATAGAATTCTGGGTTGCCACATTCTTCCCCCTTATGAAATTTCAACCTCAAAATTCCATTTTTTTCATACAAGAGAAAACCCTAAAGATCGCTTTACAAGCTTCATTATTTAGGTTCTTCATCACTTCAATGAGGTATTAAGTCTTTACTATTGGAATTTTATTTAAGTATAAAGGGTTCATGTGTCACAATGGTACCTATAGATATTTTCAAAATCATCTACTTTATCCAAAAACAACTCAGGCATCTTGGATTATATCAATAGAAGTATCGAAAAATCATGAAAAAAAGTATTTTTAATATATAATTTTGAAAAATCTTCTTGAAATTGTTTTTTATAAAACAATATTATTGATTCATATTCAAATATATCAAAATATGGTTTTGATAAATCAGTTTTGATATTTCCCCAAAGACAGAAATTTATAATTTGATACATATAGGTTTCTTGGAGGTCTCCCTCTTCTCCAACATCTATAAAATCATTGAGTGCTTCAATTGATTGATACAAAGAGAATAATTTGAAAAGTTCCTAATGGTACTTCCCACATTTATCATGGTAAGAAAATTGAGAGTGAAATATTCTCCAAAAGATCATACTTGATCCTTAAAATAATCTGGCAATAGTAGAGGTATTGGATGCCTCGTAAAGTTGTTTTCATGTAACTTGGATATTGGAAAAATTTTCTTAAGACATATGTGCATGAATTCAGAATAACCATTGAAAGTAATTATTTAGGAAGAGAGAGAATATTTGTTTGTGATCTTCCTCCTTCCATATAGGAAAAAGAAAATACAATTATGGGCATGAATACTTTGTTAACAAGCATATAAAAAGGAAACTTTTAACATAGAAGGGTAAACTTGTAAATGAAAAGTATATCCTAAACTGTGATTCCCTAAGTTTCAATATAGGTTATCCATGGTGATATAATTATCCCAATGTTTCTTACTGAAGTTTTATAATCCTAATACCCAAAAATAACTAAATGGTGCTTTGATGCAAACTATAGTGACCTTTCTTTTTCTTACATTACTATTACATCATTTTAAAGATAAACAATATAAAAGTGTTACAAAACCAAGATCCAAAGGTTTAGTGTCTTGGGAAAATTAGGAAAAAACATAAAATTTACATAATAAAACATAAAAATTATTTAATTCCTTCTCCTATAACTTATTAGTTTCCCTTGTGTACTCCTTAGTATAAGTAGTCACCTGAGGATATAGATCAAAGAAAGGGGTGATCTAAAAGCCCAGTAAGAGAATATATAAGAATATTAATCAATATATTATGGGTGAGAATAATAATAATAGCCATAACATAAGCATGGGATCATAATCATAATCATGAAAGTAAGAATTAGATAAGGGTATGGAATGTGTAAATGCATAAAAATAAAACATCATATCTTGGTGGTCAATTACCATGCATAGTTTTGAACAAATCTATCATCATGTTCACGCATAACATATATACATAACCATTAAATCATCATTGTGAAAAAAAATATAGAATAATTTTCATGCATATTTCAAATTATATCATGAGATACATCACATTACCCAATGCATTAGAGATCTATATAATTACAAGTGCACCCATCACATCATAAAATTTACATAATCATACATGCCACATAGAATGTATAATAATATTTTCCATAAAATAACTCATGGAATGGAAATGGGTTTCATGATAATTTCATAAATCATGATTTCATGAATAAAAATTATGGTTACCAAAATAAAAAGGGAATAACATACTTGGTATAATAATTATCAATCTTGAGTGAAGAAGAAACAATCTCAAGAGAAGTAAAATATGTGTTTTTAGAAAGAAGAGTTCTTTTGAAAAAATAATTGAACTTTTCATGAAATCATATTAGAAACATGTATATCCCAGAATATAAAATTTAAGAAAAAATAAATTATATTTGAGTAATATTAAAATAACATCTACACTGGAATTTGGCATGAAAGAGGAATAACCTAAAGAAAGGAAATTAGGTTTGAGAATACCCTTACCATATGTCTGAACGCTTTCCTCACTTTAATATATTGGATAATAAAATTGTATTCATTAATTAAAAAATAAATATACTCTTATAATTTTATTTTATTCATTATAATTTTATCAAGTAAATTTATGGCCATTATGATGAGTTATAGTGTTCAATTTCATCGTTTGGGAGTGTTTGTTTTCTTGGTTTTCACGATCGGTTCACTTGTATATATGTATGGAAGATCATGTAAAATGGGGATAATTATCCAAAATTAATACTATATGTTATTAATGAACTTAAAAAAAATTATTCTTTCTTATATATTGTTTTTTAAGAAATGATAATGATTCATTAGATAAAATATTAATGATAATCGTTTAGATTAATTTGGCATTTTTTATCACAATGAACTCGTTTTATTTTATTATTTAATAATATGTATATAAGTTAGTTCCAGAAAATAAAATGTTATAACATAAATTTTAAAATATTTTTCAACCATTATAATAGTTTTATGACCATCCTTGAAGGTGGTAAAGTAAAATGAAAACTTTTCATCCTCAAAGGTGGTAAATCAACCCCTCACAGATGATGATTTCATTTTTAGAATAAAAGGGAAATGAGAAGAGGTTGTATGATGCATTATTACATTAACATAATAAAATTATATTATATATAAGATACTAGAGTTATAATTCCACTTGTATAAGGTTAGGTGGGGATATAATAAGAAAATAAAATTAAATTAAAATAGATTTAAAAAAAGAAATATGATTTTACCTCTTGAATTTTTCTCATTAAGAACCTCCTTAGGGATATTGGTTTTGGTATTTTATTAAGACCAAAAGATTTTGGAAATGGGGGAGATAATTGGGTAGAGTATTGGGTATAAATTGGGAAAGCTTAAAATCTTGGAAGGAGTGAGGAGAAGAGCTGGTGAGGGGTTGTATTTATAGGGGAAGAGTGAGGTATTTTTTATTATTTTATTCATTAGTTTATTATTTTGTCTCAAGACTATGAATAGTTTGAAACTTATCACTAAATATATTAAAATAATGAAGGATAGTTTGATATTATGGGATTAAATCATCCATACCTCATCTATGACTCAATAATTCATGTATTTTTTAAATACCGTAAATTACTATATTTCACTATTCACCAAAAATTCAACTATTTTAGAAAAATCACAAAAATTTACCTTAACCATTTTTTGAAATGTCAAATTCAAAAATGGACTCCATTTTATGAAAATAATATTTGAAATAAGGGAAATATATTTTTTAAATGAAATCATCATTTATTCAAAAAAATACTAATTTTAAAATTATAACCGATTTTATAACACTTTGAAAAATTACTTAAGGCCTCATAAAATTATCTTATAATCATAATAAAGTAAAATAATAATTTATGAATACATTTTATGAAAATATATTTTCTTTTAAATCATTATATTAATTATAAAATTATAATTAAATATTTATAACTTACAAAAATACCAACACTTAATTTATCATTTTTAAAACATTTATTTACTTATACCATGATATAAATATATCGTATTTTTATTTATAAGATACCTAAATTTTATTTATACTTTCATAGGTGAGGTTGTTATTCTATTGGTCGAATTACTATTCTTTATGGTCATATTTATATTATGAAGGTCAAGTTACTATTCCATTGGTATAGGTTCCTTATCATATAGAAATACGTTTTATTCCATTTATTATTCATTTATAAAGTTTTTATTGTGTTAAATATATGATTTTATGTGATTTTATGTGATTTATACTATATTGGATAATTATAATAAGGGAGTTTCCATTGATAAAATTTTGGGTTGTTACATACAGAGACCTTTAGTGGCAATTTTGGTGGGCCAGCATGAGATGGAGCGTGGCTAAGTTCGTCTCTCAGTGCCTCACCTATCAACAAGTGAAGACTGACTACTAGGTTCCAGTTGGTTTTTTGTATCCTCTTGAGATTACAGAGTGAAAATGGGATGACATATCCATAGAATTCGTGATAGGGTTTCCATGGACAACAAAGGGTCACGATGAAATTTGGGTGATAGTTGATCGACTCATGAAGTCGGCACACTTTTTTTTAAATAGGGAGTAGTGCTCAATGGAGAGTTCGGGGAAGATGTACATACAAGATATTTTTCACCTTCATGTGGTTCCCTTGACTATTTTCTCTAATTGTGATGTGTGATTTATATCATGGTTATAGACAGTCCTATATGAGGCTTTCAGGACCTAGATGACGATGAGTACATCCTTTCACCCTTAGAAATATAGGCAGACTGAGTGCACTATCCAAATGTTGGAGGGTATGTAGAGGGATTTCATGTTAGACTTTCGTTGGAGCTGGGAGGATCACTTACTCTTAGTATAGTTTTCATACAATAATATTTATCACTCTATTATCAGCATGGTGCCTTTTGAGGCCATGTACGAGAGACCATGTAGGTCACCCTTGTGTTGAACAGAGATCAGCGAGGCATTTCTTATGGGTCCAGAGATGGTACAATCGATGATGGAGAAGGTCCATGTCATTCATGAGCAGATGAGAACATCTCAGAGAAGGTAGAAATATTATGAAGATCAATTTTGTAGGCCCTTGGAGTTCGAATAGTGAGACCATGTTTTCTAGAGAGTCTCTCCATGATGAGGACTGTAGAGATTCGACCAGGGAGGCAAGCTACCCTTTAGGTTCATTGGGCTGTTCGAGATCGTGAAGAGGGTTAGTAAGGTTTTTTATCATCTTTCCATGCCCCATAGTTAGAGTGGGTGCACAACATCTTCCACATGTCATAGATGAGGAGATACATGCATGAACCCAAACATGTTATTAACTGGTGTGAGTAGGACATCGAGGATGGATCCACTTTTACAGAGAACCCAGTGGAGATCGAGGATCAGTAGGAGAAGACCCTGTGTGGATGGTTTAACCCCTTGGTTCGTGTGTTGTGGAAGCACGAGAGTATGTAGGGGAGATCCTAGGAGCGGGAGATTCGGATGTGGGCTCAGTATCCTAAGCTTTTTTCTTAGTTTTTTATTTTTGAGTATGAAAAGCTTGAAAAAGGGAATGATGTAGAAATGGTACTAAGTCACCATGAGATTCTAAGGTCCAGTGTGCTTGGAATTAATTTTATAAAAATACTAAATATATTTTATATTATTTGCATTAATTTTATTAAATAAAATTGCATAACACTTAAACGGAATATCATATTAGAAATCTAAGACCACAGTTGAGTCCGGAACATGATGTTTACCCTAGTCGTGATCTAAAATAGGTCATCGCAGGGCGTTCAGATAAAAGTGGTCAGGGATGGGTGTGTCGAGTTAAATAAATTATCAAATTTATTTATTTAATTTAATTAAAATAATTTTAAAATAATCTATAAATTCATCACTATAATAATTCTCCATGTTTATCCACTTAATCCTTGGGAGAATTGAGAGGATTTCTTTCCACCTCTCGTTGGTGAATCAAAATTAGATAACAAAGGAAATCCAGATTGAGGTGGATCAAGACATAGTGACCACAAAAACTTCTTTCATTCATTGGAAAGTGCATTATTCAACTATGAACAATCCAAAATCATGTAGGACTCTTCATTTTTTGATTCTTCCACATTTGATTAAATTTTTTGAGTAGGATGATTCTATTTATTGATCTACATCAATTGAAAGATTTTGCATGTGCCCGTATACTGGTTTTATTGGTTTATTCAATTATTTATCACCCTAGATATCCCATATTGTGTTTGTTATCCAAGAACATTTGGACAAATATTATTCACCTTTTTTTGTGTTTTCCTCCCTTTGATTCTTCACATTCTTCATTATTGGGCTACGGGTCCATGGCTCAACATTACCGAGTGGTACCGAGCCCAATCGGACCCCCATATTCACGGTGGAATCACATATGATGAATGAACATCGATCCAGGGATGGATATAAAGGTTTTATGTGTTTCTAGTGATTTATTTGATGAAATGGAATCCAAATCAACGAAGATGGGCAACGTCAATGCATGTGAGGGAATTCGGGTGTTAGACGAACCATTAGGATCTGATTTCCGGCCACTGGATGATAGAAAACGATGTCCAGAGGAAGATTCCACCATTTTAGGGTGGTCAAATGATGAATTTAAAGGTGAAAAGGATATATCTAGAAGTTCTTGCATGAATCTAAGTTCTGAAAAAATCCTTATTATATTCCATGCAATTCGGAAAAACACATAGTGTATGACCCCTTTGTTGCGGTGGCTAGGTTTTTGGATGAGAAAAGTGTCACATGCCATGTGGGACCCCCACAAGTACTATAATAATTTTTTGGTGGTCCAACATGTACTAAAAGAGTATATTGTCACAAGCATGGCCAGGAACATGTCGTGTGCCAAATCACACAGACACAAGTAGGATACACGGACATGGCTAGGGAGCACAAGTTGGACCCCAGGTGGATGAGGCATGTCATGTAGTACCCCTACACACCGTATCAGGATACATGGGTAGTGATCCATGTACCATTTGGGACAAGGACAAGTGATTTAGTAGGACCACACATTGTGTGGGTCCCCTTACATGTCATGTACACCTTATTCCCTTTTGAGGAAACTTTAACCTCTTATATCTCCTTCGTTTGGACTCATATTTTGGATCACAAGTATCTTATCCTGATTTTTTCTACATAGAACTAAATGGTGGCCTCTTTAGTGGATTTTAATATGCAATGCAAAAAAATTGAGCATGACACTTATTTAGGAAACGCTCGATAATGAAAGTGATCAGACAAGATCACCAGGGGCTTTAGCATGGCACCCTTCAGCTGGGTTGGGAATGGATCCTCTACCTGTCTATAGAGTAGAACCCTCTTGTAGGAAATAGAATGGGTTATATATCTACTTTTAGAGTGGCACACTTCTTCTAGAATAGGTCATGTGTCTTCTACCTATCCACCAAGTGGTGCCCTCCTTTGAAGTCAGGGTATGGGTCCTCAACTACGATAGTGGAACCCTCTTATTGGGCAGGGCATGGATCCTCTATTTGTTATTTGAGTGGAACCCTCTTGTTGTATTAGGGCATGGTTCCTCAACTACTAAAGTATAACCCTCTACTTGGTCTGGTCATGAGTCATCTACTGACTACTAGAGTGGAACCCTCCAACTAAGCTAGGCATGTGTCCTCAACCGACTATTAGAGTGGAACTCTCCTACTGGGTAGGCCATGGGTCCTCTATCATTTACCCGAGTGGCACCCTCCTATTGGATGAGTAAATGGGTCATATACCTAGTGATTATGGTCCCTCTATTGTGAATAATAATAGTGAGGCATGTCTTAACTTGGATGACACTTCGAGCGAGATGTTGGGCAGCGATGATGGACTCTTGAAACCGATGCCACACTTTTCTTGGGTTGGGTTGTGAGATAGAGACCCCCATTCTCTCTCATTTGGGATTCTCTGGTTTGAATATATATATATATATATATATATGTGTATCCATGTTATTGTATTTTTACTCTCTTACTTTGGGTTGATTTGTCTATTATCTATCTTTTCATATCATGTCTATTACTGTTCATCATTAAGCTTTCAAGGCATCATGTTGGATGTATATACTCACCTATGCATTGGATTTTCCCGCACTTGTCATCTTATGCAGATGAAGGACTGGTCAGCGGTGACTACAGATGATCTTAGGGATACCTGGTACATTGGACTACGTATGGTGGTCAGAACTTAGAGATCAGAAGGTGGGCTCTCTCAACACTTTTACTTTTTAGTTTTTTCAGGTTGGGACATATTTCTGATTAGGTGTGTATTTTTTCCCTTTAATTTCAGTTTGCATTGTCATGATCATGAACACCCTGGTGGTTTTTCATATGCATGGTCACATTCTAGATATTTCATCTTTTTATCATTATTTCTCTACACTTCTGTATTAATAATTTTAGTTGTGTGCATACAATTAAATTAGACAAAGGCCTCACATGTTAGATATGTCTTTAGGAACTTGTCTCTAGGCCCTAGCCTATGGAGGTGGGATTGGGGTAGTTATGGCTTGAGCCCTGTTGGGTCGGGTAGTGACATTTGTTGTGCTATAAAACTAGTCAAAGAATCCATTGACACCAGAATTTTATCGTCTCATTGTAGTTTCATCACTAACCTCAGACTTTGATATGACTTATTGTGATTCTTTAATGTCCTGACTTGGGTTCTACAGGTTAGTTCCCCAAGTCGGTCTGTCACATGACCTCAAGTGCACCTCCTGGTATGCTAGAGGTTTCCAAATAGCAGCGAGGGTCTGGTAAGTCGATCATGGGGAGACTATACCCTCTTTTTTTATAGGAACACACCATCTGAAGTAAATAAACAATTTTTGGAATCATATATAATCATAAAAAATACCAAATCTAAAGATAATAAAGAAATAAATACAATATCCAATTGAAGAAGAAAACATGTCATGATAAAGTAAGTGTCAAGTGTCTAAAATTAAAACTGTAAATATAAAAACCAAGGACTACCAAGAAGGTCCTGAACCACATATGGTTCCTTCATTTAAGCTCCATCCCAAATCAACAATCTAACCAAGGTCCTTTTCCCTTATCCTGTCTTGCATCTATAAATTCTATTTGGGTACCGATCAGGCAGCCTGAGTAGGGTGTGAGTAAAACTTAGTAGGACACCACCAACGGTGTCTAAAAAAAATCCATTCAATAATAAGTATATGTATCTATATAAATAAATAATTACAATGCATAAATAAACAATTATCACATTATCAATTAATATTTATTAAACCATATAAACCATCGGGTTCCCGAGGGCACCCGTACCTCAATATCTACTTCAGCCTACACCAGCTCTGATCTATGTTTCATATTTAATTCAAAATTCATTTCAGAAAATGGGATTTCATTATCCATTTCTTTTCAACTCCATTATTACGACCACCTGGAACCATAGTCCAAGCTGACATTTTGGGTATAGAATGCCATGTCTAGCACCCCGTTTATTAATCATGCATATATAACATGGGTATAGAATGTCATGTATAACACCCTAATTATCAATCATTCATATACATCATGGGAATAGAACGTCATGTACCTCATTTCTCATTTATGTGCATATCTCATTGGTATAGATCGCCATGTATAGCACCCCATTTGTCAACCATATAGATAGATCTATCATTGGCATAGATCATCATGTCCAAAACCCCTTTTAACAACTATTCATATATATCACTGGTGTATCTCATCATGTTTATAACCCCATTTATCAACTATAAAGATATATCATTACTTAACACAACCTCACATCTACCTCATTGTCACATTTTTTCACATTTTCACGTCAAGAAATATTAAACACATTAATATTCTTATAATAATTACCCATCACAACTTCCATTAATTAATTCATAAATTAATATATCCAATTATATTAATTAATTTTACAATTAATTAATATTTTCACAACATCAAAAACCAATAATTAATTATTCAAACAAACAATCCCAAAACCTCATATTTAATTCTCCAATTAATTATCTTAATTTATAACTTTCATATCCCATAATTAATTCCACAATTAATTAATCAATTCAATCATCTGAATACCCTCTTAATTAATTCCCACAATTAATTATCAAATTCAAAAATCCCAAAATCTCATAATTAATTCTCCAATTAATTATCTCATTCAATTATCCAAAATCTAAAAATTTCACAACTATCTCAATTAATTAATTTACCAAATTAATTAATTCAATTAGAGATTTCAATTTCTAAACAACTCTAGCAATTCTACAACCTGCATATACATAATCAAAATCATGACTATGGGATTTTAATTTTAGATCACCTACCTCGATTTGTTGATGAATGTCCACCCAATGGAATTCCACAAAATTGAGCAGCATAACGACATAGATTTAGATCCATATATCATAACCCTAAATCAAGATGAAATAAATCAAGATATTTCCAAACTAGATCTAGATCCAAAATCCAAGATCTAGATTCACCAAATATAGATCTAGATCTAAAAAAATTAAAGATAACTTACAAAAAAGAATAAGATAAGGAAGGATGATGAACGGAAAAGCAACGGGATAGGATCTACTTACCAGGAGAGGAGAAGATTCTTTTTATTTGGGATTCAAATCACGAAGAACAGAGGTTTAATGGCCTTAGAATCCATCTAGAAAGCTCTGAAATCATCCAAAATCATAAGGGATCAAGTTTGGATCAAATGAGGGAGGTTTTAGGGGTTCTGGTGGATTTAAAACTAATTTTCCATAACCATGCGCCAACCATGAGACTATTATTTTAGGGGTGTACAGTTTCTCTTTTTAGGGTGCATGATTTGGAAAACTGTGCACCAGCCCTATGATTCCCTACATTCTAGGGTTACACAGTTTTCTAGGCTAGGATGCACAGTTTTCTCTAACTGTGTGCCAACCGTGCACAACCCCTTTTCCTTCTATTTTTCTTAATTTTCAAACAAACACACCCCAAATTACAACCCAAATTAATAGTACTCAAATAAGTAAAAAAGAGTACCTAAATTAAATCTTGATTCAACTCCATAAAAGCTTAGGATCTTATAATTTCCCCACCTTATAACATCTCATCCTCGAGTTTCACTCCCAATATTATCTAAGATTATGAGCCAAAAATATTTGGCCACTGATCCCGCATATCTTCTTCCATTTCCCATGTTTCCACCTACACATTCACATTTTTTCACAATACCCAAACTATTGTCACAGTCTTTCCCCAAAACACTTTCTCACTATGATCCAACACATTTATCAGATTCTCCTCGAAGGAAGCATCTATCTCAAGGTTAACCTCGTCAACATCGATCACATGAGAATGGTCGGGGTGATACCATCGTAGTTGTGATACATGGAAAATATTGAGCATAGCGCTATATTTATATGGAAGAGCCAAATAGTATGCCACCGACCCAATTCTCTCGACAACCTCAAACAGTTTGACAAACCTAAGCATCAAATTGACCTGTCTCTGTATCCTGTGGTGACCCAGTCTAGGTGACACCCAAAGGAATACATGATCACCCTCTGTAGACTCTAGGGGTTGTCTCTGTCTGTCAGCATATGCCTTCTGTCTACTCGGAGCTGTAGCCATACATTTTTGAATCATCTGAACTTGCTCTAACATCTCCTGTACAAGACTCAGTCCCAACAACTCTGACTCTCTAGCCTCCATATAGTATAATGTTGATCTTCATGGCCTACCATAAAGAGTCTTGTATGGTTCCATCTATATAGTTTCTTAATAATTTTTGTTATAAGTAAACTCCACTAAAACCATGTGTTTCTCCCAAGACCCACCAAAGTCAAGGACACAAGCTCACAATATATCCTCAAGCACCTATATACTATGCTCTGACCATCCATCTATCTGTGGGTGAAAATATATACTCAATAATACTTGTGTACCAAGCACCTTCTACAAGCCCTTCCAGAATTGTGAAGTGAAACTTGAGTCACAATCTGAAACTGTAGTTCATGGCACCCCATGCAGATGGACTATCTCCCGAACATAAAAATCTCTCAACTGATCCACTGAGAAAGTCTCCCATATAATAATGAAATGAGCTGATTTTTTCAGTTGATCTATAATAACCCAAATAGCATCATTCTTCCTAGGAATCTTCATAATACCCACTACAAAATCCATAGTCATGTCATCCAAATTCCATTATGGAATGGGAAATAGCAATAGAAAACCTCCATGTCGTTGATGTTATTCCATCACCTGCTGGTGGGTGTAGCATCTGTTAGGACCAATTTGATATAAAAGAGAATCTTTTTCAGGTATTTTCTTTTGTTGTCAAGGAATTTTGAGAAGAAATTAAATTACTTCACTTTGTATAAGTGGATGAGGTAAGACAGGGAAGTTACAATGCTTTCCATGGTAAATCTAATGATGGTTTGATGGTCTATATTTTACAAAGATCATACATTGTTTTTATAACTTATGATGCAAGATTTATAAATGAAATGGGGATAAAAGATGTTGTCAATCAGTATGGTTGGTTTTGCAGAAGTAGGTATCTAAGGTGGCATAGTTTTCCAGTGTTTTCCAAATTTTTGGGGTCTAAAATTTGGAGTTGGTCTAGCATTATGAAAAGTGGATTTCCTTGAATATGTCATCAAAATATATAAAATGTATGAATTTTGAGAATATGGGCTTCATGAAGTAGATTTTTCAAAGACATGAAGTATGTTGACAATGTTCTCTATGACTACGACGAGCTTTCCGAATGGCAGAGGAAAGGATCATTATGGCAGCACAAAAGAATAATGATCATCATAGAGGCATAAAGGATTTGATGGAATGCTTTACAATTATGATGAGTTTTTCAGATCAGGAAAATAGTCATAGTGCTTCATGAAACAAAGTGATTTTTTACGGAAATTTCAGAGCCATGCGATTTGGTGATGACGTGGCACTGAGGTGGATGGAAGGTTCTAGAGTCGATGGGAAATGCATATAAATAGGGACCTACCTCATTAAAAAGAGTAGAGAGACTCAACAAGAATTTTAGAACTCTCGAATTGTGAAGAATATTCTCAAAGGTAGTGAGATCTATGAAGGTAGTAAGATCTATGAAGGGAAAGAGCTTCGCGGTGGGCCATTGAGCTTTGAGAAATAATTAAACTTCACAAATACTGACTTGTGATATGTAAAATAGTGAGGTCTATGAACTAGTGAGATTTACAAACTAGAGTGCTCTTCGAAGTTGGGATCTTTGCGAAGGAGCTTTGTGAAGGTGCTCTGTGAGTTACAGAATTGTGTACCCAAATTTAAGGGGGAAGTGATTTCTAAGTGCATCAATATTAGACTGGGGTATCGGACTAAGTATCATTACAAAGTCCAGGAAGTTCCTATCATCTTCTGGGTAGGAAAGAGAAGAATTTCTTTTTTATAGATCAAATTTGTGAAAGATTTTCAAGAAGCACAGAAATAGTGAATTACCCTATTTGTGCTAATAGGGTGCACACACGCTTGTGGATTGTTTTCCAAGTGCTACACAAATGTAAGGGTATATCCTACTCATTGTATTCCACATCAAAGGATTATTTTCTAATAAATTGTGTGGTACTGTATTATTTCTATACCATACCAAGGACATAGCTACTCTTGTTGAGTAGTGAACCTTGTAAATCTTGTGTTCCTATGGATGTGTGTTTTGATTATGTTTAGTAGAGAAAGAACTATTTAACATGAGGTGTAGGTTGTTTCAAAAATAAGGAAACATAATAGAAAAATATATCACTCATTCACCGCCTCCACCTCTCAGTGATACTTGGATCTGGACTGGGAAACTTCAATTAGTATCAAAGAGATAGGTTCCCTTTTTTTGTTCTTTTCTGAAGTTTTTAAGAGAAGTTGTGATGGAAAATATGAATTTTCTGAATAGTAGGGGGATTCTTATATTTTATTAGAATAATTATCATATCTGGAAAGATATAATGATGCCTTATCTTATGAATCTTGGGTATGAAGTTCTTAAAGATACAACAGATGGATTTCTTGTTATTGATGACAGGGTTACTCTTACACCTGTTGATAATAAGAATCATGAGGATGATAGAAGCGCTAAAAATTCATTACTCTCATCACTTTATGAGAGTGGGTTTTTAAGAGTGAAATGTGTCGCTATAGCCAAAGGTATCTGGGATAAGCTGAAAAATATCTATAAAGTAAATACAAAAGTGAAGAAGGAAAAACTTCAAATCTGGAGGCTGAAGTATGAAGACTTGAAAATGGGAAAGCTTGAATATGTTGAGGACTTATTTACTAGGGTTAATGACATTGTCAGCACAATAATATGTCTTTGTGAAAAGTTAGAGGATTCTACAATTTTTTAAAAGATCTTGAGAATTCTACCCAACAAGTTTGATGCTAAAGTTTCATCTTTGGAAGACAGAGATCCTGAAAAAATTGTCTATGGATGATTTACATAGCACTCTCATCACTTATGAAATGAGAAGGGATAAGACTATGAAGAGAAAAACAAAATCTGATAGATAAATGTCTTTCAAGGCTGCAAAGAAAGAGAAGTCAAATAATATTCTCATTGAAGATAAAGCTGGTGAATCTGATTCTGAAGATGAGGTATGTAAAAATTTTGATAAAATTTTATCCTTGTTTTTTAAGAATGTGAAAAGAGGTACAAGGAAATACAAGGGGAAACTTCCCTTTAATTTTTTTGAATGTGGAGATTTTGGCCACTTTATGGATAATTTCCCTCAAAAAGGGAAAGATGAATATAGTGATGAAGAAGATATAAGGTCATGGAAGAAATAGGGTGAAAAGGATAAATATTTTTCCATAAGTAAAGATAAAACGTTCTTCAAATCCAAAAGAAGAATCCTTTTGTCTAAAGATGAAGAAGAAGAGGATAGTGAAGCTGAATCTAAAAAATCTTTTACTGAGAAATCTAGAGAGAATACCTTTATTACAGTAGTGAATAATGAAGATTACGGGAGCAGCAGTTTTGAAGAAGAAGAAACTCAACTTGAATATCATCTGAAAGTAGAGTTGAAATAATGTTTGAGAAGGATTAGAGGGCTTGATAAAGAAAATGGGAAATTGATCAATAAAGATTCTTTATTAAACAATCAAGAAAGTTTTCCTGATGAGAAATTCATGTTGGAAAAGTATATTGATGATCTTAAGAATTCTCTTGAGAGTGAAAATAATTGTAATGAGCATCTGGAAGTAAAGCTAAAGGATAAGGAAGAAGAGTTGGAACTTTTACAACTGAAAATTTCTAAAGCAAAATAAGGGAATATAAGTTTCAAAAACTCTATCCATGAATCTGTTGAAAGTTCTTGTAATAATGAACCAGATAAGTATCAACAAAAGTTTCCTTCAAAGTTTGATAAGAAAGAAGGAACTGGTTCTGATAAGAAAAAGGCTGGAAAGACTATGTATGTGGCCAAAGTTAGCAATGTGTAAAAATTAGAAATACCTAAAACTACTGAGTCTAAAAATATTTCAAATGCTTCTGGTTCTAATAATTATGAACAAAAATATGAGCTGAATATGAAATATACAATTTAAAATAGAAAGATTGATGGTTAGTATAGTTCTGTTAAGAAGAGTGTTGAGAAT
The DNA here is from genome assembly GCA_963277665.1 of Viscum album. Taxonomy (NCBI): domain Eukaryota; kingdom Viridiplantae; phylum Streptophyta; class Magnoliopsida; order Santalales; family Viscaceae; genus Viscum; species Viscum album. The sequence goes on from OY728127.1 coordinate 1,805,065,404, forward strand.
CATGTTCACAACTCCGGTCAATATGGAAGTTTCATAGGGAAATATTCATTCTATAGATACTGTTATTATTGTGGTGGATTTGGACACATGGAAAATATGTGTTGGTTCAACCATAAAAATTACTATTATTCCATAATTTATGGAAGAAAAGGTTTGAGGGGGATTCAATCCTCTCAAAAGAAGAAGTATGAGAAGGAAGTTCAGAAGAAATCTGAGAAGGTTGGTGTGAAAGTTAAAAATAGGTTCCAACCATTAGAAACCATTTTTGAAAGATGTGAACATCTTGGAAATCTTGTTAAGGGATGTCTTGTTTTGTTTCCATCACAGCATAAGGTTCTTAACAAATCCCAGAAGTTGGAGGTGAAGAATGAAAAGGAAAAACAGAAATCGCTTGTTGTTGAAACCACTTTGAAGGATACAAAAGTAGAACATCCATGGATTCTTGATAGTGGTTGTTCTTCTTATATGATAGGAGAATTAATGTTTCTAAAGAATTTGGAAGACTTCAAAGAATGAATAGTGACATTTATAAATGATGAATCTCTAAGGATCAAAGTTGTTGGATCAACCATCATTGGGAAAGAAAAAATGAAATCCAGGAAAACATTATATGTTGATGGGTTGAAACACAATCTGCTGAGTGTTTCACAACTCTATAATGAGGGAAACAAAATTATCTTCAGAAAATATGGGTTTGTTTTGAAAAGTGAAAATGATGGAAAGGTAGTTACAAGAGGCTAGTGTACAAAAGGAAACTTATTTCAAGTTGGTGAAGTACATAACTCTTGTTATATGGATATGGTGGATGAAAATAAATTATGGAATAAAAGTATGGGACATATGTGTTAGAGAAACATGTGAAAGTTATCATTGTGAGATAGTGTCTGAGATATGCCTGATTTATCAATAATAAGATATTGATGTTGTGTTATTTGTGAGAAAGGGAAGATTGCAAACTCTGTGCATAAGAGAGTTGACATTCATTCAAAACAACCCTTGGAAATTATACATTCTGATATCTATGGACCAATGATCAAGAAATAAACAAATGAAGATAATTACTTCATTACTTTCATTAATTACTTTACTCACATTACTTGTGTTATGAACATGAGACATAAGTCATATGCTCTGAAAATGTTTTAGAGTTTTAGGAGGAAAGAAGAGAAGGAATGTGATTATTCAGTGAAAAAGTTGAGAACTGATAATAGTGGAGAGTATAATAATGAAGAGTTTGAAATTTATCTTGAGAATCATGGAATTTGTCATGAGTTCAGTGAACCATACACACCTCAACAAAATGGGGTTGCTGAAAGAAAGAATAAAAGTCTTGTGGAAATGGGGAGAAATATGTTACTTGAACATAGTCTTTCTCATTATTATTGGATGAAAGACATGAGTACTACTGTGTATATTCAGAACCGATGTTTTTATAGGCCAAATTCATATATGACTCCATATGAAATGTTCTATGGAAAAACTCAAAGTCTAAAACACTTAAGAGTTTTTGGGAGTACATCCATTATAAAGAAGAAAGGTGGAAACCTTGGTAAGTTTGAGAAAAAAGGAGATGATGGAATTTTTCTTGGCTATGCTCCAGAAGGAAAAGGATATAGATGTTTCAAAAAAGAAATAAGGAGAATTATTTATTCTAATGATGTGAAATTTTTTGAAAATATTAAGAAAGAAAAGTAGTCTTATGATGATGTGGAAGTTGAGTAGGATAAGGAAATTTTTTATAACAATTATGACAATGTTGCAGATAGTGGTAATCCTACTCAAGAAGAATAATTAGACTCGGAAATTTCAAGTGATGAGGAAGAAGTTCCAACAACTCATCCTAGGATAAGGAAGAAAGTGGAATCTCATAACATTATTGGTGATAAAAATTAGAAGGTTCAAATAACAAGAATATAAAAAGCTATAAAACACACTTATTTGTATTCAAAAGTTGAGCCAAATGATTTAAATGAAGCTTTTGAGCATCCAGAATGGGTTCAGATGATGAATGAAGAGCTTTATCATATAGAAAAGAATGATACTTGAAAACTCATACCAAATCTAGATGATAACAATTTTATTGGTACAAAGTGGGTTTTCCAGAACAAGATGAATTAAGAAGGTGAAGTGATAAGAAATAAATCAATATTGGTTTGTAAAGGGTATTCACAAATTGAAGGCATTTATTTTGATGAAACCTTCACTTCGGTGGCCAGGTTAGAAACAATATGAATCTTTCTTTCTATTGCTGCACAACAAGGTTAAAATATCTTTTAAATGGATGTTAAATCTATATTCTTAAATGGTGATCTTGATGAAGAAGTTTACATTGAACAACCTTGTAGGTTTGTTATTAGGAAGGGTGAATGTTATGTGTATAGGTTGAAGAAGGATTTTTATAGGCTAAAATAGGATTTGAGGTCATTGTATTCTAAATTGGATTCTTGATTAGAGTTGATAGAAAAATTTACATCAAGGAATGTCAAGATTTTTCTCTCATTGTAATTTTTTATGTCGATGACATTATATTTGCTAGAAATGATTAAAGATCATGTGAAAGATTTTTTGATGAGATTAAAAAGTTATTTGAGATGTCCATACAGGGAGAAATGAAAAACATTCTTAGGTTTCAAATTTTATAGAAGAGGAACCGCATTTTTATTTCTCAAGAAAAGTACGCTAAAGAACTTCTGAAGAAGTTTGGCATGGAAAATTAAAAACCATTTTCCACACCAATTTCAGTGGGAACCAAGTTTTCCAAAGATGTATAAGTCAAGGAAGTTGATCGGAAAGAGTTTTGAAAGCTGATTAGAAGTTTGTTATATTTGATGGCCTGAAGACCCGACATCTTCTATAATGTTACCTTATGTGAAAGATTTCAGAGTGCTCCTAAAGAATCACATTTTATTTCTGTAAAAATAATTATCAAATATATTAAAGGCACAACAAATTTTGGAATCAGGTATGATGGCTTTAAAAATATTGATTTGTTCGGGTATTCAGATGTTGATTGGGCAGGAAACGTTGATGAGAGAAGATCCACATCTTGTGGAGTTTTCTTTCTGGGGAAAATTTGTGTTAGTTGGCATACAAAAAAAATAGAATTCAGTGACTCTTAGTATGTTTGAATTTGAGTATGCTGTTCCCACTCAAGTTTCTTCCCAACTTATATAGATGAAGACTTAGTTGAAAGATCTACTTATTGAAGTAAAGTTACCCTTGCTCTTGGTTTTTGACAATCAAAGTGCAATAAATCTTACATGGAATCTGGTACAACATTTTCATTCAAAGCATATTGACATCAAGTACCACTTCATCAAAGAGCATGTGTAGAAGAATGAGTTGAAGCTGGAGTATGTTCCTACATCGGAACAAGTTGCTGACATTTTCACAAAACCTTTACCAAAGGAACCATTTTCTAAATTGAGTTTGAATGTGGGAGTCCAACCTTCTTCTCATAAAGGTTGAGTTATGTGTTTATATCCCCTCTCTCATCTTACCTTTGGATAGTGTTGTCAAGGGGGGAATTATTTCATAAATCTATCCTAATTGGCATGTATAAAGGGGGGGTTGTAGGTAAGCTATGAATCCAGCATGTAAGTGAGTGAACTATAATAACTATTTGTTGGAGTGGTTGTAGGAAACAATTTTATTTTTACATGAAATTTTATGAAGTGGAGAAATATGAGGAGGAAATGATGATGAAATGTCAGAGTCACTATTGTTGGACAGCCTGATCTTGCTGTCAATAATTCTTATTTCCCATAATGAGTTAGCTCACATAGGCTTAGAATTATTTATATGTAATCCATTTCTTGATGTTTCAAAGTTCAGTGATTTATGAATCTTGGTTGACAAAAAAATCCAAAGGGTGAGATTGTTAGGACCAAGCTGATAATGAAGAGTATCTTTTATAGGTATTTTCTTTTGTTGTCAAGGAAGTTTGAGAAAAAAGGAAATCACTTCACTTTGTATAAGTGGATAAGGGAAGATATGGAAGTTATAAAACTTTCCATGGTAAATCTAACAATTCTTTTCTAGTCTATATTTCATAAATTTCATAAGTTTTTTAGATAATTTATAATGCAAGCTTTATAAAGGAAAGGGGGAGAAAAGATGTTTTCAATCGGCATGGTTGGTTTTGCAAAAGCAGGTGTCTAAGGTGGCACAGTTTTCCAATGTTTGCCAAATTTTTTGGTCCAAAATTTGGAGTTGTGAGAGAATTGAGAAAAGTGTATTTACTTTAAGATCTCATCAAAATATGGAAAAGGCATGAATTTTGTGAAGATGGGATTCATGAAGTAGATTTCTCAAAGACATAAGGAATGATGACGGTGTTCTCTGTGACTACGATGAGCTTTGCGAATGGAAGAGGAAAGAATAATTTTGGGAGAGAATTATGGTGGCACAAAGGAAGAAGGATCATCATGGCAGTGAAAAATATTTGACAGAATGCTTCGCGATTACGATGAGCTTTGCGAATCTGGAAAATAGCCATAGTGCTTCGCGAAGCAGAGTGATTTTCGGTGAAAATTTTTAAGCTCTGTGATTTGGTGCTGACATGGCGCTGAGGTAGCTGGAAGGTTCTAGATTCAGTGAGAAACACCTATAAATAGGCCACTTCCCCCTTGAGAAGAGTAGAGAGACTCAACAAGAATTTTAGAACTCTCAAATTGCGAAGAAGGTTCACAAAGGCAATGAGATCTATGAAGGCAGTAAGCTCTGCGAAGGCAAGGATCTTCGCGGTGGGTCGTTGAGCTTTACGAAAGAAGTTTACTTCACAAAGATGAACTTGTGCTCTATGAAATAGTGAGCTCTATGAACTAGTGAGCTCTATGAACTAGAGTGCTCTACGAAGTTGGGATCTTCATGAAGGAGCTCTGTGAGTTACAGAATTGTGTACCCAAATTTAAGTGGGAAGAAATTTCTAAGGGAATTAAGATTAGACTGGGGTATCGAACTAAGTATCATTACAAAGTCCAGGAAGTTCTTATCAGCTTCTAGGTAGGAACAAGAAGAATTGTTTTTTTTTAGATATCAGATTTTTGAAAGTATTTTAAGAATCATAGAAACATTGAATTACCTTATTTGTGCTAATAGGGTGCACACATTCTTGCGGATTGTTTTCCAAGTGCTACATGAGTGTAAGGGTATATCCTACTCGTTGTATTCCACATCAAAGGATTTTTTTCTAGTGGATTGTGTGGTACTGGATTTTTTCCATACTATACCAAGGACATAGCTACTCTTATTGAGTAGTGGACCTTTTAAATATTATGTTCCTATAGATGTGTGTTTTGATTGTGTTCAGTAGGGAAATAACTCTTTAACATGAGGTGAAGGTTTTTCAAAAAGAAGAAAACATAAAATAAAAAGATATCCTTGATTCACCCCCTCCCCCTATCAGTGATACTTGGATCCTGACTGGGAAACTTCAGCATTGTGTCACAAACCCTGATATCTCCTTTTTCATTCCCAACCACCAAAACTATCATCATAGGTCATGGTACATTTTGGTCACACCTAGATGTACCGCCCACTTTGAGGCATGAAAATCCCGTATTAGCTCCTCTCGCATGCTCATAAGAACAAAAACCCAATTCCTGATATAGATGATCTCATACTCCACTAATGCTCCAATCTAAAGGTGACTCCCCACCTTCAAGTCTTTCCCTTAAGTTCAAACACTTTGGATCCTCATACTATTTGTCTGTGATCTATCTCAAAAGTGTAGACTCCACTAAAACTGATATGAGATTCATCTTATCTTGACTCTCCTAAACCACAACGTGAAACTAATCCATAAACTCCATCATCTTCCACTCAGTATTAGACTCATGAACCACCTAAGTCTAAGTTTTCCTTCTCAAATCATCAGCAACATCATTCCCCTTCTCGAGCGTATATGTCAGCTCAAAATCAAATGACTGTATATACTCTACCCATCTTCACTGTTGGAAATTCAAATTTCATTGCGAGGAGATGAACCTTAAGATCTTATGATTATTAAACACTATAAACTTCTTTCCCAAAATATAATGTCTCCAACACTTTAGAGCATAAAACACTCTAATATATAGCATCCTTCCTTTTTATTACATAACTTTTCATTACATTTTACAAATAGAGTATCTTTAAAGTCTAGTGTCTTGGAAATCAGGAAAATAATACATGAAAACATAAAACATTATTCTAATAAAATATTAAGGATTAATAATAGGTTCATCCTAAGTACAATTATTGTATCTCATAACCTGGAGACATACATCAAAAGAAAGGGTGAGCAGAAGGCCCGGTGAGGAAAACAAGTGAAATAGTTGACATGTGAACTTGAGTGATAACAATAAGAACATGAGGAATATCGTAAAGGAATGATAAAGAGGAATATCATAGAAATAAAAAATTAAATCATAACTTGAAAATGTGGCTATAACATTTAATTTATACATTCATAAGCATGTCACCAAGGTCCATCCCCAAGGTGTCGTAAAAATTACCATGGTTATTCACCAAGGTATCATAAAACTTTTCATCTCTATAGATTAATTTCTTTACCCAATGAATTAGAGCTCTATTAGGGTTCACCCTTAATATATATTTATTTTCATGTGATCTACATATATCATAATCAAATATTTCATAAATAACCCAAAAATAATAAAATAAATGGGTTTCATTTCAAAATCGTGATGTTTTAAAAGTGCTTAAAAACATGATCGTTATGTCATTTATAACCCATGGAAAAGGAATGAGGGTTTCATTTATTTCAATCATAGAATAAAATATATAATTTTTATATATTTATGAATACCCCTAGAAACTAAATAGGTTTGAGTATTCACATAAATAAAATAAAAGAATTTCTTGATAAAAAGAGAGATTTTGAGATGAAATTTCTGTAGCATAACGGCTATATAACATGGTTTTAGAAAGCATTAAAAGGATAGGGGATAAGGGTAAAACACTCATAAAAAATAATAATAAAGTATAGGGATATAATAAAATATAAATAAGATCATGGTATGGATATTTGAATGACATACCACATGAAAAGGAAACTTGAAAGAAAAGAGAAGATGCGATTTCTTTTACGAAAATTCGGCATCCTAACGGCATCACTTAAAAATTATAAAAATGAATTGATGAGAGAAAAAAAAAGGAATATCATCATATGGAAATCAAAAGGATAGTAAGAGTTATACATAATATCATACCCAAACATATGAAAATATAAATTCAAAGACATAACATAAAAGAAGTGCTGACTAAAAAGGAGGATCAAAGGTTCCCTTACCTTGAAGAGTAACTTCAAAAACTCAAAGGTTAGGACCTTGGGGGGATGGAGGGAATCTTAGGAGGACTCCTTGGGTGGTAAAAATACCATAGATTCATTGAGGTGGAATTTGGAATTAAAGGAATGAAGGAATGGGTTGGTATTTATAGCAAAAGTGAGGGAATATTTTATTAATTTCCAAGGGACACCTCATTAGTGGTATTTGCAAAACTATGGGCTTGCCCATGGTATTTTCCCATGATATTGGACACTTGGGACACCTCATAATATATTTTACTATACACAAGTCGATAAAAATTATTATATCATTATTATATCATTAATGATGTCATTAAACTCAATGAAACTCAAAATTGTATTTTTATTATTCACCGAAAAAAAAACATTTTATAAAAATATCAGAAATTCACCCTAACCTAATATCAATGCTCTGAATTCTAAAATTAACTCCATTTTATGAAAATAATTTTCTAATTGTGAGATATTTAATTTTTAAGTAAAAACACTATTTACCCAAAAAAATACTAATACTTAACTAATAATTTCTGAAACAGTTATTTACTTATGCTATTATATCACATTACTATTCAATATGCCTAAATTAAATTTATACTTAATAAAGTGAGGTTACTATTCCATTGGTCACATTACTATTAATAAGGGAAATATTACTATTTATAATTTACTATTCACCAAAAAATAAGTTGGTCTTATTACAATCTAAATATCTTACTTAACACAACTGTAGAAGACCATTTTTTGAAAATTATTTCATATTATTAATTATTTAAAATATAAAAAAATATTTTAAAATACCATTTTTTCCAATATTCATCAATAATATGGAACTTCTATAAATCAATCCTATATTTATCTTGACGTTTTAAATTCGCAAATTTTACTATAATAAGAAGTAACAATTTTATTTATACAAAAAGGATTACACAAAGTAACTAAGGTCTTATTACATATCCCCTTATAACACCTACATAGGACCTAAGAGTAAGGTGTGCTTTGGTGATAGAATCTTAGGGTGGATCAAACAACATTGTCCAAGTGGTGATTTCTATCAGCTTGAACTTCTCCCAAAGGAAATTATGTTCAAGCTTAATATATTGAAGCTCATCTTGGGCTTGATCCAGATCAAAGCCTAGTGATGCTACCTCCTTCCCAAGCTCTGACAGATGGGCTTCATATAGCCCGAGTCTACTGGATAAGGCCATCGAATCTTCTTTCTGTATTAATTAACCATGATCATTGGTATTTATAAACAATAATCATAACATTAAGAGTATATTTTCCAATGGTCATATTGACCAATGGTCATATAACAGTCGAAACCTAACGGTATCATTTTAATTATACTCACTTAATTAATAAAAATATATTGTGTTGTTGAGTATAAAATAAAATGCATATTCAGGAAACAAATATTATTCAAAAGTTCAAGCTATTACATTATAACTCGAGTTCATGCATAGGGTAGTTCCATTCATCTGGCCTCAATTAATGAGACACATACACTACAACTCAGTCTCCTTACATCAACACAGCTCCGATTCCAATCCTAGAAGTGTCACAATACATTGTATACTCTTCACCTGACTTAGGTAGGATCAAGATCGATGTAGATGTCAAGTGATTCTTAAACTCTTGGAAGGACATTTCACATGATTCTGACTAACCAAAATTTATACCCTTTGGTCAAGAATGAAAGTGGCGCTTCCAAAAGGGAAAAGCCTTAGATGAATCTTTGATAATATCTAGATAACCCTAGAAAGAAACGGATATAAAATGTGTTCTTGGACTACTCCCAAGAAATCAATGCTTGAACCTTCTCTAGGTCCACAGACACACCTTCCTCTGAGATGATATTACCCAAGAAGTGTACCTGATCAATCTAAAACTGAAACTTAGATAGTTTGGCATATAGCTGATGCTCTCTCAGTGTACTCAGAACGATGTCAAGATGTTGGGCATGATCACCATGAGTCTTAGAGTACACTAAGATGTTTTCCACAAACACCACCACAGACCGATCCAGGTATGAATAGAAGACTCTATTCATCAAGGCCATAAACATTTTTGGTTCATTCATCAACCCAAAAGGCATTACGAAGAACTCATATAGGCCATACCAGCTTATGAAAGTATTCCTCAGTATATCATAAGTCTGAACTCTCAACTGATGATACCCTAATCTCAATTCAATCTTTAAGAAGACACAAGATAATCTCAACTGGACAAAAATATTGTTGATACATGGAAGATGATACTGATTCTTTATAGACATCTTGTTCAACTTCTGGTAATCAACACACAATCACAAACTCCCATCAGCCTTCTTTGCAAACAATGTAGGTGATCCCCAAGGTGGCGTACTCAGACAGATAAAACATTTATCCTCCAACTCCTCCAGCTGAGTCTTAAGATCTTGAATCTTTTTCAGTGTCATTCAGTATGGAGAAATAGATATTAGATCAGCCCTAGGCATGACCTCAATATTTAATTCCACATCTCTCTTAGGTGGTAGTCCTAAGAAGTCTTCAGGAAATACATCCTGAAATAATTCCACTACTGGTGGAAAAACATCTTGTTTAACACCCTCATCATCTATCAATATACTAGAAATCTGGGTTGTGATCTCTCCAAGTTGTTGACTAATTGTCCATGCTCAATTGGCCTAGATATCTCACTCTCCCCAATGAATGTAGTGGTCACCCTTAGGAGACGTAAATGTAACTCTCCTATAGTAATAGTCTATGTGGTCTTGGTATGTGACTAGCCAGTCCATACTCATAATTAGGTCAAAGCCTAACATGTCTAGGATATAGAGATACCATAGAAAATGATACTCCCCAACTTCAAGAGAACATCCCTTGCACAAACAGATGTCTTTAGACTTTACTCCCAATGGTGTATCTATAGTCATAGTCTCATTCACAAACTCCACTATCATTCTCAAACCATTAACAAGTTTTGAATATATAAAGTAATTAGAGGAATAAGTATCAAATAAGGCACTAGCTAATATAGAATCCACAAGAATAGTATCTCTCACTATCGATGGCCCGGCCTTGCTATCCACAAATGTAGGTTGCACGGCATGTAGTTGTCTTGCCCATATTATCTATGATGCAGTCTGAATTCCCGAAGTTTCACCACTCTGTTGATATGGGTGCTATATCCTAGAATCACCATGTCCACTACCTCTACTTCCTCGATCAGTAGAACTCTATCTTCGAGACTGATATGGTGTAGAATATCCCCTTCCCGCACCCTAGTTCTGTCAAGTTCCTCTGTCACTAGCCATATGTCTTGGGTTCCTATAGAACCTATGTATATTTATTATCTTTCCACAATATTGGAACTCCATTGGTGTTTGGGTAAAATTTTTACGATAGTTTCATGACTTACCACACTCATGGAAAAGTACTTGGGTTAGATCCTAAATGAATGATCCCCCTGACTGGCCACTCTACTTCCCGCAGCTCTAGATAAAGTTATCATAATGACGATTTCTAGTCTCAAAAGAGTTACTCCTTGATCATCTAGAAGCATCCACCTATCCACCATTAGAAGATTCTTTTAGGTTCCCCTCCGAGATGAGATCTTGATTCACCACTTTTGAAAGATTCTTTATCCTGAATATATTCACCTGAGACTTAATTTCACGCTTAATTCCATCCTGAAATCATTTTTATAAAGTAGCCTCATCTACCGCCAATGCTTGAGCAAACAAATGCAAATCTATAAAGCATCCAACATAGTCCATCACATACATGCTCTGTAGTACCCCCAGATTTTGGTATGTAACCCTTACATGATGCTTTTCATGATTATAAAGTGTAAGGGTGGAGGATGGTAGTGTTGGGTGATCTCTAAATAAGTTTTTGGGGATAAAGTAGGTGCACATGGGATTGTTGACACTAGTGGTGGGAATGATCTATTACCAGCTGGTGGCATTGACTTTGGTATCGATGGAAGAGAACCAATATGTGAGTTTTCCAGTAGTGGTGGATCAATTTCCAAATGTATTTCCCAAGAACTTCTCAGGGTTACCAATTATAAGGGAAGTGGAGTTTATGATTGATCTCCTTACGAGGACCAGTCCTATTTCCCTTCCATATTATAGGATGGCACCAACATAGTTAAGGGAGTTGAAAGTGTAGTTGGAGGAGGTTTAAAGCAAGGGTTTCATTCAGCCAAGTACATATATGTGGGCATCACCAGTCTTTTTAGTAAAGAAAGAAGATGAAGCTCTTCAGTTGTGTGTCGATTATCGTAAGATTAACCAAGTTACAATAAAGAATCGATGTCCAATTCCACGCATTGATGATATATTTGATCAATTTAGGGGAGCTCCATGGTTCTCTAAAATTGACTTGCGGTCAGGATATCCTCAATTGTGAGTTCGGAAAGAAGATATTCCAAAGATAGCTTTTAAAAGCAGATATGGCCACTGTGAATATGTAATCATGCCTTTTGGTCTTACGAATGCACCAGTGGTTGTTATGGATTTGATGAATTGGATATTTTAGAGATATATGGATTCTTTTTTGTGGTGTTTGTCTACAATATATTTTTGTATTCAAGGAAAAGATCTGATCATGAGAAACACTTGGAGAAAGTGTTGGGAATAGTGAGAGACCATCGTTTGTATGCCAAATTGTCTGAGTGTGACTTTTGGATACACTAGTTATGCTTTCTAAGCCATGTGATTTCTAAAAAATATGTTTTGGTGGATCCAGAGGAGATAGAGGTTGTGATCTCCTGGAAATCACTGAAAATTTTCTTTAAGACACAGAGTTTTCTTGGTCTAGCTGGTTATTAATGATGCTTTTTGCGTGAATTCTCATGGATAGACTTACCAATGACATCTTTGAAAAAGAATAATTCTTCATTCAAATGCATAGAGGAATGCCATAAGTCTTTCTAGGAGCTGAAATTTCATCTTACTTTGGCACCTATCTTGATTTTTCTAGAATCAGGACGGGGATATGTGGTATATTGTGATGCTTCGTGATCGGGGTTGGGTTGTGCTCTCATGCAAGAATACCATGTGGTTGCTTATGGTTCAATTCAGTTGAGAGTTCATGAAAAGAACTACCCAACACATGACTTCAAATTAATTGCAGTTGTCCATGATTTGAAGACTTGGAATCACTATCTCTTTGGTGAGAAATTTATTATTTTCACAGATCATAAAAGCTTGAAACACATTTTCTCACAATGGGATTTGAATTTGAGGAAAAGGGGATAGATGGAGTATCTCCAGATATTTGACTTTGACTTGATGTATACATTGGGAAAATAGAATTTGGTGGTAGATGCATTGAGAAAAAAGTCATATGATCAGTTGGAAAAAGACATTTCAGATGAATGGCAGTTGATGTCGGTCCTAGCCGGCATGCATGTGGAATGTGAAGACCATGGTGATGTTGTGGTTTTCTTTTCAGCTACGCTTGTTCCTGATTTGGTAAATATGGTTAAAGAGGCACAAAAATCGGATGCAGAATACCTGGTTATGAGTTCAAAACTCAATGGTGGGGAGACCATTGAGAGATAAAAACTTGATGGGAGTGTAGTTTTGTGGTTTATAGATCATATGGTTGTATTTATGAATTTTTAGGAGAAACTTATTCATGCTTACCACCATTCAAGATGTGTTGTACATCCGGGTACATAGAAGATGTATAAGGTGTTAAAGGCATAGTTTTGGTGGACCAGCATGAAAATGAAGGCGGCCGAGTTCATCTCACGGTGCTTAACATGTCAGCAATTTAAGGAAGAGCATCAGCGACCAGTGGGTATGCTGCAATCTTTACCTATCCCAATGTGAATTTGGGAGCAGATATCTGTGGATTTTGTTATAGGTCTCCCAAGAATGGTTTGGAAACACTATTTCATATGGGTGATAGTGGATTGTCTAAACAAGTCGGCTCATTTCATCCTAATTTTTGAAACTCATATAGTGGAGGATTTGTCCAAAATCTATATCCAAGAAGTGGTAAAGAGGCATGACATACCAATTTTGATCATTTCGGACGGATATCTGAGGTTCATATCTCATTTTTATAAATCCTTACAGAAATCCCTAGGAACTCAGTTGACTATGAGTATGGAGTATCATCCCTAGACGGATGGGAAATCTGAAAGGACAATACAAATATTGGAAAACATGTTGCAAGCATGTGTAATGGATTTTTGTGGATCATGGGAGGAGCATCAGCCCTTAGTGGAGTTCTCATATAATAACAGCTATCAAGCCTTGATACATATGGATTTGTTTGAATCATTGTATAGATGCACTTGTCATTCTCCACTATGTTGGATGGAAATAGGGGAGAATTCACTAGTTGGTCCTAGTCTTTTCTAAGAAATGATGTAATATATTCATTTGATTAGAAAGAGGATGGAGATGGTTCAGAGTTGTCATAAATCTTATACATATCAACATCGACGGTCATTGTCATTTTTCATGAATGATCATGTGTTCTTTAGGATCTTTATGAGGCTTGGAAATCATCATTTTGGGAAGCAGATCAAGTTATCTCCTCGATACATAGGCCCTTTTGAGATACTAAAATTGGTTAGAGAGGTGGAATATCAGTTGGAATTACCACCATGGTTCAATTTGATGCATAATGTGTTCCATGTATCCCAGTTGAAAAAGTATCAGCCTGATCCTAACCATGTGATCAAATGGGATCACATTGACCTAAAGTCGGATGCTTTGTTGGTACATATCCTGGTGCAGATTATGGATAGACAAGATAAATTCTTGTGTGGAAAAAGCATCAATATAGTGCGGGTTTTATGGAAACATGGTCATATTCAGGAAGAGACTTAGGAATGCAAGAAGGAAATTAAAGAGAAATGGTCGCGACTCTTTCAGGGTAGCAATGGTTTTTTACTTTCCTAGGATAGAAAGACCAATGGTGGGGAGAATGTAGTACCCCTTTTTTCTGATATTTAATCCTTGCTTGATTCTTTTCATGGTTATAAAGTGTAAGGTTGAAGTATGGGAGATTTTGGTGATCTCTAAATAATTTTTTGGGGCTAAAGTAGTTGCACATGGGATGTGCATGGTTTGTCTAAACCGTGCGGATATCCTAGGAGAAACTGTGTGCAGTTGCAGTTTTGAGGCAGTAGATTTGGCACAGTTTGAGCACAGTTAGGAAGACCATGTGAGGAGGTCATGTAGGGTTTTCCTTAAAGTAGTATCTAACACATGATTGGCACACGGTTTGTTTAAACGTATGATCTAACTATGCGCAAACTCAAAGTTAGATCCTTAAAAATAGAATCTCACTCTTTTTTGAGATATATACCTTATTTTTTATCCTATGCATCCCTAACTCGATATTACTCTCCATTTAAGGTATGATAACCTCCCCCAATCATTTTTGTGTCAATGTGGAGCCCTCCATTGGAGTTTCCAAGCCCTATTCTCTCGATAAGTGATGTTCTTCACCGTTCTTGTCTCGTTTATTAGATCTACTTAGATCTACTTCTCCTCTTATCTTTATTTCTCAGATATATGCCTCTTATGGGTAGATATATTTTTTTGATGCCAAATAATTTGTTTTTTTTTCGTGATCTTTTTAGGATAGGATATCTAAGGCCTTTTTTTGGAGAATCGACTCGGCTTCTTGTGCGTTCTTCATCCGTTGTGGAGTTTCGTCAAAGCCTTCAAGGTAGGTGGATTCTCTCTCAACTCCTATTGCTATAATTTATTATCTTAGTTTAAAATTGGTTTATTTGAATGAAATTTATTTTGAAAATCATGTAATAAATCTTCCCTAGTGATGATTTATGGTTTTGGGTGAAATTGCGTGATCTTGGTGAATTATTGTGCAAAGTGATATAGTTTTGTGAATTTGAAATAGTGAATTTAAATTACATATTTTCTATAATTACTAAATGGTTTGATGGAAAATGGGTTTTCAATAAAAAGGGTGTTTTATTGAAATGTTTTGGCATTGAAATGGTTTTGATGGAAAAATGGTTTTCAATAAAAAGGTGGTTTTATTGAAAGGGTGTTTGTTTTGGCATGATCCTTGGGAATATTGGTGTGTGAGTTCATATTTAATTTATAGTTCTTGGTTGAAACATTACCTTTTGCTCAGTTCCAAAGGTCAAATGGCACACGGGGTATAATTACCTTGTGATGACTTGATAGATCGATGAGAAACTGCTCATGAGCATGGAACTATCATCACATAGCATGCATGGTTGGTTGTGTGGATTTGCGGAATGGATTGGGTATTCCAAAGGAATATTGAGAAATGGTTTTAAAGCTTTTTTTAGTTATTTTTCTATAAAAGTAACTTATTGTAAAATTGGTTTTAATTTCACTTGTATGGTTTTGGTTATAAATGGGTTTGGAAAGTTGTTTATATTTAGTTATAAACTATTTTGAGAAATTGATTTATATAAACTGTTTTATGTAAATGTTTTCAAGTCTTCTATCCTATTGGCATGAGTAGGGAAGTCATTAGAGAAAACCTACTGAGTGTTATACTCACCCCTACTTTGGCACTTTGGTGCTTTTTCGGTTGCTATCTTTTGAGACATGGGAAAAGGTAAAGTATCACATGTTTTTAGCACCACCTCATGATACTTGGGTTGTTTGGTGATTTTGGAGCTTGGATATTGTGGAGCGTGGAGTCTTGTGGTCATTTGAGAGTTTTTAGTTGTTTATCTATTGTTTAATTGGTACTTTTTTTGTATTACACTATGGTACACATTGATGTGGTTTTGAGATAAATGAAGTGGTTGAGTTGTCTTTCATTTGTTTATACATCATATAGTGAGTTTTTTTGTTATGGTTTGTTGAGTTAATGGTTTTATTCTTAAAGGGTAAATCATCCCCCACTTGTAATTTAAACCCTTAAACATTTATTTCTAGCCTTTGGCATCTTGGGGATGTATCTTAAGGCCTAGTAATGATTTTTTGTATTCTCAGTCCAATTAGAATTAGTGGGTCATTACATGATCCCATGAGTGAGTCGTATGAACTATAATGCTCTCTCCCACCTTAGCGTCTCTGGGTATAAGTGCTCCAAGAACTTCTCCAAAAATCCCTTCTATATCATACCACCAGTCTGTCCATGTAGCGACCTTACCATATATTTCTCGAAGTCAATTTCTATAATCAATTACATTGGAATGATTACAATGAATAAAATCTTAAAGGACCAAGAGTTTAGTTGTCTTGGTAAACTAGAAACATACATGAGTCTTGTATTAAAAATTAATACACTAATTACAATATATTTTTTTCTAATTAAATAAATATATAACTTCAAGGATAATAACTTCCATCTAGTATATCCCTACATATCTTTCATAGTACGCTTCTTGGATTTCTGGGGAAAGGAAACATAATAAGGGTGAGCTCAAATTCTCAGAAAGGGAAAAGTATGGTAGAATCAATAATGAATCAATGAGGATAATAATTATGGCATGGTAAATAAATGAAACACACATACCATGTAATAAACAAACTAAGAAGGAAGTTCATAAACAATATAGAAAGGTAATAACTAGAAGCACATGCCATTTAAATAACTAGATAAGGAAAAATAAATATGGTGAGGTATAAAACTAAAACACATTTCATTTAATCAATGAACTTAAAATGAAATATATCCATAGATATGTCAACACAAAATCTCATGGATGAATAATATCTGAAACTAAATGAGGAAAATGCATGATTATTGGATGCCATGTTTCCTATGTACATGGTACCTTTACCGTCAAGACCTTTCGTTAGCAGGTTTACAACATATCAGGTAAAATCCCATATAAGTCGGCTAGACAAATGACTCATCCCATGAGAATACTGATGCATCGAGGTGCTATCTATAACTGGGACCCACCCGTGTCGTACCAGTCCAAAACATTCCTCATATATCGAATAATTGATTTAAATAATATGCCTTATCAAGTATCTGTATTGAATAAAGAATAAGGAATTATCAATATTTCTCCAAATAATCAAATAACTATAAAAGTAGACATTGTATGTAAAATGGTATATGGTTTATACAATAGAAATATCCATGATAAATGAAATGGATAATTTAGGGGAAATTCAATGTTCAATGATCATAAAAGATTGAATATTTCAAGGGGACTAAAAAAATAAATCAAAGAAGTGAATGTGAATACTATCCTTGGAAAAATAAATCATAAACCATCCAGAGGAATAATAAGGATGGTATCAATACAATATATCCCAAGTGGAGTAAAATAATGGGTTGTTGTCATTGATGAATGGAAATATTATAAAAATATCATTTGAAAACATTATTGAGGAAAATATCCTTTTGTTTTGAAAAAAAAATCTTTGAAAATAAATTTTAAAAACATTTTATTTAAAAATTAACCTTTTAAACATGAAAATAATTCTTCATAGGAATGATGGTAGGTAAATCCCTACATGCTGTAAAAGAACATTCCTTTTGTACGGTAAAAAGGTTAGAAAAATTCCTTGTTTAGAAAGCGATAAGAAGATTCCACTAAATTCATTAGTAAAAGAAAAAAAGGGTAAAAATTTATTTTCCAAATCATTTTAAAAATATTTTTGAAAAAAAAATTAAAACATGTTTTTCTAGAATAAAACGGGTTCTCGGAATGAAGAGAGAAATGAAATCGTGTTTTCTTAAAAACATTTTCTAAAACACTTTGAGTACTAAAGAGTGGAAAATGGAACTAATACTTGAAGAAGGTTATGAATTACCATTGGATAGTAAAATAAAAGGGTTTATTGAACAATGGTCATGTAATTTCATCTAATGGAAACACCAATAAAATATCATTAAAATTATCCTAGGGGAAAATAATCTTTAAACATTCCAAAGTGTCGCATACTACTTTGAAACATTTTAAATCATAAGCCTTGTGAAGGAATAAAATTAAATGAAAGTTTTAAATACCATGAAGATAAAATAATTTATTATATAATATATAAAAAAATTTAGTATATACACTACACAAAAATAAGTATGTGGTGAACATGACAACTATCTCACAGGAGTAAAAAGTGGGATGAAAAATCCCTTACAACCGTGGTAACATATGAATTGGAAAACCCAAAAGTAGTAATCATAAAATGAAACATTTAAATACCATTAAGATAATATAATTCATGATATTAAATGTCAATGTGGTAGTATGTACACCATATATATGAAATTAGGTGCACAATAATAAAGTATGCCTCCTGGAAAGAAAAGTGAGACAAGAATCTCTTATCTTGCATTTCTTTTCGGGTGAACGTCCTTTTAATTCCTATATAATAAACATATTTTAATTATATACTTGATTTAGAACCTTTTTAATGTTTATAATTACTTTTATTTCACTTATTATCATTCTATATACAACTACTTAATAAATTATGTTTATGTTGGGAGTTTTGACCAAACTCGGTTTATGTGTCAAAAACAACTTTGGTAGGTCAACTATGGTCAAAGGTTCATTATATAAAAACTAAATAATGATAATCATGAAATAATTATCATATTTATACATCAATTATACTTTTAAAACTAATCATTAAATATGGTTATAAAAAATGAATCAACGTTACACTCATAGAGACGGTAGGTTGTACATGTAAAAGAGTAACGTTCTCATTTTTCAATAATCATTGTGAAAAGAATGTAATTAATACTATATATTTCCAGAATGATCATTATATCATAAATAAAATATTATTTAATCATATATACTTATATATATAATTTTTGTGATGTAAAATGAATCACATCATGTCGAGGAGGCGGTAATCCACACATCCATGAACGACGTTATCACTTTGTGTGTGAAAGGGTAATAAAGAAAATGATATATATATATATATATATTCCCATAAAATTAATTATGTCATTAATATGAAATATATTTTTTTTATTTCTCATATGTTTAATTAAAACCATCATTTATACATTCTTTTTATCGTGTGAACGAATTGCATCGCTTTGAGGGGGCGGTAGTCCACACTTCCTCAAACGATGTTATTGTATTAATAAAAAATGGAAAGTATTAAAGGTATGTGTTATAAAATTATTACAGAAGTATAAAGTTATAATAGGTATCATATATATCATATATAAACATATTTTTCATCATAATGATCACCATGAGAGACAGTAAAGGAAAAATGAATAATCATCGTTTCGTGAGGCGGTTGTTTGTCGTACACGTAAACAGTATGTTCGTTATCCATTAGATGGAGGTGTGTGTGAGTGTAGGTTGAACCATTAATACAAAAGTATAGTACTATATTTTGGATAATTTTTTCATTATATAATCATTATTTAAAAATAATTGGAGGGTGGATGAGAAAATGAAAGAAAAATAGATCATTGGAAAACTTTACCTTAAAAATCAGGTAACAACTTTTGGTTTATACCAAAGGGATTCCTTGGAAGAATTTATGCCCAAAATAAGGCTTAAAGATCTAGGGTAGGGATTTTGGGAAGCTATTTGGGTATATATTGACTGAACATAAGTGTTTTCAGAGGTGTGGGGAATTGGGAGAAGTGGTGGCCTTTTATAGTGGAGGAGGAGTGACACTCTTGTAATATTTTGACAAAGGAATTATTCTTATGTTTTTCATGTTTAAAGTGGATCAAATAATGAATCCAATTCAATTAAAGGGATGATATGGTCTAAATATGGTCATAAAATATCTCTTGGACAAGTGTATAGGTCGTTTTGGGCCTTAAGGTTAAGGTTTAGTCCCTTATTAAGCTTGATTTTACATTAATCATTGTGGTTAATTTTAATTACTTTCACTAATCATTTTGGTCAAAAACTATGTTGAACTTATTATAAATTATAAATTATTATAATTATAAATATGGAATATATTTTCCCAAATTTCAATCATAGAAGTGGCATAAATTAATTTAAATTTAATCCTGCAGATGAGACGATAATGCGGGTTTTTAAAGTAAAAACATCCGAAAATTTGCTATGTTTTTATAGTCAATTTCAATGTGAAATTGGTTACAATGACCTAAATTAGGTTAATTGATAAAAATATGATATAATTAAATTTTAAAATCAATTTAAAATATAATTTAACCTTATAAATAAATAAGATGAAAAGGCATTTTTTAACTAAAATTCAGTATTTTTCATTATTCATTAAAAAATAAAACTTCACAAAAAAAGTACCAAAAATTCACTTTAAGCTAAATTTTATTTTTCGCTTCAAAAGATGAAGTTTATATTGAACTATTAAATTTATAAAAGGGTGAAAATTATATTTAAAATGGGTTCTCTATTAAAAGGTGGTAAAAATGCTTTAATAAAAATATAGTTTTTTATGTAAAATATTGACTTTGTTCTTATATTATGATTTTCAAATCAATTGGATGAATATCAGAAATATTATATTGAATATATAACATGTTATTTGGGTAACTTGGTATAGGTGGGTGTCACACCATGCCTTTCTAGGACCCAACCCACCACTTGCACGCCACATGCCCCCAGCTAATTTCAAGTGTGGGAGGACTCGAACCTGAATCAGTTTCATTGTCAGGGAGAGGCCACCTTACACGGTACCACTAAGCCAACATATGTCAGAATTATATTAAATATAATATATATATATATATGTATATTACATTAATATCACTCACTAATTATAATTAATTTAATTTATTAGGGTAAAACAGCTTTGTGAGCATAAAAATAGTTTTCCATAAAATATTCCCTTTATTTTCAATTGGATATTATATTTATTTATAATTAATTTATAACTAATGAATTCATATTATATTTTTGTAAGTCGTATATTTTTATAAGTTAGTTAATACTATTCATAACAGTTAGTTTATGTCTTATTATATTAAATAATAATATTTTAGTAATATATTATTGTTTGGTAAAACTTGGTATTACGTGTAACGCATGCCATTAAAGAAACTCGTTGTTGCGTATGTTGCATGCTAACTTAGTATCGTGTGTATTGGAAGCTATAAAATATATTGGATTCATTTAAAATAGTAAATATATTATAAATTCTCATGATATTATATTCTCTTATGTGCTTGGTGTTGCGTGACATACACAATATCAAATACCATGTTCCTACTTTAGATTTTCAGGGTGTTATAGTTCAGTTCATGCCTTAACGTCCCACCAGCGCTTCGCTGATCCTCATAGCATATAAGCAGCCAACTTGAACCTTTTCTCAATAGGGGTCTCCCAATAATCAAGTATCGTCTTTATGGACTCAACCCATAACTCAGCTCCCTCAGGTCCACCCTCTCCAGTAAAAGTAAGAGGGTGTTGTAACGGAAACTCTCTCGTCAGGTTAGATATGCTCTTCATAACCTGCCCTGGGTCTTCTTCCATGAATTGCATGAAGCGAGCGAAGTTCTCTTGGAACTGCTCCCCTGCTTCCTCACCCGGCACTATCGGTGCCCCAGGTTCCACTACTAGTAAAACATCTCCAGTAACATCCTCTTATCATCCCCTCAACAGGTATCATCATGGAGGCATAACTATACAATGAAAAACACACATCTTAGGACTCATAACACAACTTTATCACATTTATGTGAGATGAATAATCATAACAAGTTATTTCCCCAATCCTCGCCATGCAGTCAAAATCGAGGCGCTATCACTACCCTTAACCATCATACACTTAGGTCCTGATTAACAAGGGTAAACACATATCATATTCAAGTTTCTCATTTAGACACCCAATTATTCACATTATTGCATCATTTTATCACTTCCTATTTCATATTAGGCACCGTTTTCAATTCAATTCCACAAGACAAGAAAACAGTTCAAGTTCAACAAATTACCCAAAAATCATTTTTTTGTGTGTGCCTAAAATGATGCATGTCACAAAATAATACGAAGTGCCTAGAATGATGCATTTAGACTCAAATATTTTGTCATTCAGGGCCACAAGTCAATTATCAACAAATCTCTGAAACAAAAATCGCATCACATCACAAGTGCATCACTCAAGGTGAAATAATATTCAATTGTAATGACAAACATCAGTAACAAAAATCTCACCATAAGTACTTGGGTTTTCCCCAGTACATGGGTTTGAAAGTCCCATGCATGAGCACATAACCAATCCTAGACTCTTCTTAATATTCTGTATACCTTTCCCAAATAGTAAGATAAATGAAGAAGAAAGGAAAATTGGACTTCTGATAAAACTTTGTAACGTCCCGACCCAGGTGCCACACATCGGTGCCCCAAGCCAGTCGGTCACATGGCCTCAAGCGCACCTCCCCATATGCTAGAGATTGTCGACTAGCAGTGAGGGTCTGGTAATTCGATCATGGGGATACTATACCCTCTTTTATCAAAGTAACGCACCAGTAGAAGTAAATAAACAATTTTTGTAAGCATATATAATCATAAACAAAATAAAATCTCAAGATAATCAAGCAGGAAATACAGTATCCAACTGAAACAGAAAACATGTCATGCTAAAGTAAGTGTCAACTGTCTAAATTGAAAATTATAAATAAAGATACCGATGAGTCCCAAGTGGGTCTCGAACCACGTCTGGTTCCCTCATCCAAGATTCATCCTCAATCAACAATCTAACTGGGGGAATTTTCCCTTAGTCTGTCCTACATCCATAAAGTCTATTTGGGTACCGATCAGGCATTTCGAGTATGTCGTGAATACAACTCAGTAGGCCACCACCAACAGTGTCTAAAACAAATCTAGTCAATAATAAGTGTATGCATTTGTATAAATAAATAATTACCCTGTACAAATAAACAGTTATCATATTACTAATTAATCTGTATTAAACCACATAGACCATCAGGTTCTTGAGGATACTTGTACCTCAATACATGCTTCATCCCGCACTGGGTCTAATCTATGTTACATATTCAATTCACAATTCATTTCAGAAAATGGGCTTTAATTATCCATTTCTTTTAAATTCCATTATTATAGCCACCTGGAACCATAGTCCAAGCCAAAGTTTTGGGTATAGAATGTCAGGTCTAGCTCCCTGTTTATTAATCCTGGATATATACCATGGGCATAGAACCTCATGTCTAGCACCCTAATTCTCAATCATGCACATACATCATGGGAATAGAATTTCATGTCTAGCACCTCATTTCTCATTTATGTGCATATCTCATTGGTGTAGATTGTCATGTCTAGCACCACATTTGTCAACTATACAGATAGGCCTATCATTGGCGTAGATCGTCATGTCTATCACCCCTTTTAACAACTACGCATGTATATCACTGACATAGGTCATCATGTCTAGCACCTTATTTATAAACTATGTAGATATATCATTCCTTAACACAACCTCACATGTACCTCATTGTCACATGTTTTCACATTGTCACGTCAACAAGATTAAACACATTAATCTTCTTATCACAATTACCCATCACAACTTCCATTAATTAGATCATAAATTAATCAATCAAAGTATGTTAATTAATTCAATAATTAATTAATCTTTTCACAATATCAAAAACCAATAATTAATTTACCAATTAATTATTCAAACACACAATCCCAAAATCTCATAATTAATTCTCCAATTAATTATCTCAATTTATAACATTCATATCCCGTAATTAATTCCACAATTAATTACTCAATTCAATAATCTCAATATCCTCATAATTAATTCCCAAAATTAATTATCAAATTCACAAATCCCAAAATCTCATAATTAATTCTCCAATTAATGATCTTGTTCAACGATCCATAATCTCACAATTTCACAATAATCTCAACTAATTAATTTAACGCCTTAATTAATTCAATTAGAGATTTCAATTTCTAAACAACTCTATCAATTCTATAACTTTCATATACGTAATCAAAATCACAACTATGGGGTTTTAATTTTAGATCACCTACCTTGATTCGTTGACGAACGTTCACCCAACGGAATTCCCCAAAATCGAGCAACACAATGATGTAGATTTGAATTCGTGTCTCAGAACCCTAAATCAAGAATAAGGAAATCAAGATCTTTCCAAACTAGATCTAGATTCACAAGCCTAGATCTAGATTCATCAAATCTAGATATAGATCTAGAAAAACATAAGATAACTTCCACCAAAAGAACAATAGAAGGAAGGAGGATGGATGGAAAAGCAATGATATAGGATCCACTTACTGGGAGAGAAGAAGATCTTTGGTTCAGGCTTTGAATTGCAAAGAACGGAGGTCATACGGCCTTGGGATCTCTTTAGAAAGCTCTGAAATTGTCCAAAATCGTAAGGATCCAAGTTTGGATCGAATGGGGGATGTTTCGGGGGTTTGGGTGGATTTAAAATCAATTTTCGAGCAATTAAAAATATGGTACATGGTTTCCGAGGTAGGGGATCATGGTTTGCCGTAACCGTATGCTTATTGTTTTGGGGGTGCACGGTTTCTCTTTTTAGGGTGCACGATTTGATAAACTGTGTAACAGTCGTGTGATTCCCCACTGTCTAGGGTTTCACAGTTTTTTTGATTGGGGCGCATGGTTTGCTCTAATCATGCGTCAATCGTGCACAACCCGTTTTCCTTCCATTTTTCTTAATTTTCTCCCAAACACACCCCAAAGTACAACCTAAACAAATAGTACTCAAATAAGGACAAAAGAGTATCTAAATTCAATCCCAAGTCAACTCCATAAAAGTTTGGGATCTTACCGATTCATTGATCGCTAAGGGAATGGGTGGAGAGTAGAAGTTTTATTTCATAGAGAATGATTACAATTCACCACCATGAACCAACCCCTACCTGCTCCTCCCTCCCTTTCTCTAACTTGAAGCTCTCAATACTCTCACTATACAAAGGAGCTCCCTGGATGATTTGAGGAAACACATCAAGGCCTCCTTATATAACTATGTTTGATGTGTTTTATTTAATGAAAAATATCTTGACCATATTCAATACATTTATTCTCATTGAAATTTTATTCATTGGTCTCATTCAAAGAATAAATTATGATTGATGCATGCACCTGGAGCGGAAAAAAAACTCTTCACTACCACCTTTAGAAAAAGAAATTTTCTACTATTTTTCAAAGATATAATCTTCTCATAAACCAACATCATTCAATTTCAAATATTGTATCATTCCTTTTTTAGACAAAGATTCCATTCTATTTTTTCTCATATAACACATTCTACAATGACATATTTTGAAAACTATGTTCGAATTAAAAGATTTCACCAATGCTATGAATTTCATGTCATGTAAATCATTTCATTCTTCACTCCACATGTTATAACAACAACACCTTTTTGTGATTTTCCAATATTCTCCTACAAATTTGGCATAATATCCATTATCTTCGTGTTTTTTAAAGTTAAATTACTTTAAAGTCCAATAATGTGTCAAACATTATTTAATATATAAATATTTCTATTTTGGGTTTAAATTTGTACATCACTTATCCTGAAAATATTAAGTAGTTTATCATTAGCAATAAGTACCTTCTCAAGGTTTTTTGACACAATTTCTTCGACATTCATTCAATGTCATTGAATGAAAAGAGGCATCAAATTCCAATATCCAAGAATCCATGAGACTATCAACATACCATAATTGGATCACCGTGGCTTTATGTCAAAGTGTGTGCTAATTTAACACTAGAAGACTTTTTCTTTACCAAGTAGTCTTCATTGATATGTCTCTTCCTCCCACAATGCCAACATGTGGATGATTCTCCTTTTGATTTTTTTTGGCTTCATCATCTTGATTTTGATCCACCTCTAAAGTTTCTTCGATTCAAAGATCTTAAAAAATTTGGGTAGATCCTAATATTTTATTTGATTCTTTTATTTGAATTCCATCACTTGGTATTAAATCAAAAACTTCATTTCACTTAAAACTTAGATATTTCACTATTAGTCACTACAATAATTGTTTAATCATATCTTTTAGGTAGTGATTATCGAAGAAACATAACATTGATGAAATCAATCTAGATTGAAATTAATGGACTGATAAAAGTATTGAATTTATTAAAGTGATATACTGCATATTTATCTTTACTCATCTTCAAATTGAATGATCTATGCAAACACTTGGTTTGACACAAAGGGATTTTCATACATGCTTGATAAATCCTTCATCAAACCAACGGTGGTCTCTGGTCTCATGATATTGAGTGAAACATTTCTTCTTAATGTTAGACATATTATGCTCAGAGCTTGCAGATATAACATGGCTCAAATTATCTAACATTCTTGCCAGTTTTTTCTTCTTTATTAATGAATTAAAGTAAAAGTTTTTTATAAAATATTCTTTATAAGCTCGTGTTGTTGTATAAATGGTTTTCCATTTTTATAATCACTATATTCTGGTGTTGAATGTGATTTTGATGTGATTAAAAATATTTCAAATGTTGATATTTTATTTAAAGTGTATATGTGATTTTTTTTATTAGTGGTTTTAAAAAATGTTTAGAAAAAGTAAAATCTTATTTAGTCATTATTGTTGTTGGTTAATTTGATTTTGATAATAATTTAGATTTTTATTATTAAATAATATAATAATTCAAATTTGTACGTAGGGTAAACAATTTGGGTCCCTCCCCAACAATTCTTCATCATCGATTCGGATGGTTATTTATTAATTATG
Organism: Viscum album; assembly: GCA_963277665.1. Lineage (NCBI taxonomy): Eukaryota > Viridiplantae > Streptophyta > Magnoliopsida > Santalales > Viscaceae > Viscum > Viscum album. Next base: position 1,805,092,336 of record OY728127.1, read on the forward strand.
TCGGATAGGTCGGGATGGATCCAAACGGCGACCCGGATCCAGGTCCATTTTGTCACCGTTCTTTAATAACATTATTGGTCGGAGTGGATACTCAATAGGGGGGTGAATTGAGTTCCAATTAAAATTTCTGTTAAAAAATATTTCTCTTAAAATACCCCAATTTAAAAACAAAGTTAAACTGTAGTGAATCTATACAGAGTGTAAAGGTTCAATTAGTTTCTCAAAGATTGATTAGGTCTCAGTTAACTTAATTTGAAGATTAAATTAACTTTTAAAACTAACTTACTGGTTTACAATAAGTATAAATAGTTGCTAATTTAAATATCAAAGTAGCTTCAAATTAGTTTTGTATTTCAAAGTAATATTAGCAGAATATGTAAAATATATATGTAATACTTATAGACTTAAAATAAAAGCACAGAAAAGTTAACCAAGAGGTTCAGTCTCAAGAAGAGACTTAGTCCTCTCAACAATTTATATAAATTGATCCACACCCTGGATCGGGGTTAAAAAATAGTACACTACTGTCCAGGTACAAAGACCTCTACCACAGTTCTTTGTGGGAAAACAAACAACAGCACACAGGTTGTTCAGGTCTTACTCGACCTCTACCACCATCCACAGTGGGAAACAAAAGAGTTATGGAGTTTGAGTGAGGATTTAGGAATCCTCCAGTTTAACACAGGAGACAGTGTGTGTGTAAAATAAATAGGGAACATACACTGCTCAAAATGTAAAGATAGAATCACTAAGAGAAGTATGATTGAGTTTAGAAATGCTTTAGTGATTAGCATTGCAGCTCTGGACTCGTTTGGTTTATCAGAAAAGCTTTTGAGTCCTTCTATGGTTTTTCTCAGAAAACAGAGTGTCGTTTTCTTCTTTGATTCTTGGTCCATCTTAGCAGCCTGAGTGCATGAAATGTTTGTTGTAGTTCTTCGCTCAAGATGCAGCTTGTGTTCTCCTCTAGAATAATTTTCTTCGTGTATGTCCAGGATTCTTGGAGTATGGATGTAGACTAGATAAAAATTCACCACATTTGAATGCTTGTTCAGATCTTGTCTCTTTCACCCTTCTTGTGTCTTCTTAGTGACTTTCTATGTCACATGCATCCCCTCTTCCAGTGTTCTCTTTCCATCCTTTTATATCTTTCATCTCTGGCAGAAAAGAATAATTGCCTTTTGCATGGGTACTAGGTACGGTTCCCTGACATGCAACAGAAATCATTAAATAACATTAACTGCATTAAAACCATCAAATGTATCCGTTATCTAAATAAATAAATAGTATGAAGGGTATAGGGTTTGACTATTTAGTCAAGCATTAGTAGCGTTCTATTGGTAGACGTGCACAGTGGACTTTGTGTCTCAGAACCTTCCATCGGTAGCTCTTTTGAACTTGCATCAGTAGATCATATACCGGTGACTTTAGTTCCATCGGTAGATGTCTCTCCAGTTGGTAGCTCTTTGCATCAGTAGTCTATTGGTAACTAACTATCAGCAGACTTCTATTGGTAGCTCGATATATCGGTGACTATACTTGTATCGGTAACTATCTGTGAACTGGCTCTATCAGTAGACTTTTGTCTATCGGTAGCTCTAGTCTGTTCTATATCGGTATCTCGGTAGACTGGTTCTATCAGTAGACTTCCTCATATCGGTAGATCTGGTTTGTGATTCAGTACTCGTATCAGTAGGCTTACTCTGTCGATGACTACTGGTAGACATGCACATTGGTAGCTCATCTGTTCAGTCGGTAGACTTTGTGTCTGCTTACCGGTAACTCTATTTATATCAGTGACCTTAGTGTAACGGTGACTCTGTCTATCGATAGACTAAGTCTATCGGTAGACTGAGTGCCGGTAGCTCTAGCTAAACGTATACCAGTGACTTAATACTTATCTGTTTCATACATAACATATCCGAATGGGTTATAATTACTTCAGAACTTATATAAACATGGATAAACAAAGATTAAACTATCTCAGGGATTATTTTAATATTATTATCATCTTGAGCACAGATTGAAAGAATTAATATATAGAAAAACATTAGATTGAGATTATCAAAGTATATGAAAGCATGATTGGGATTATCAAAACAGGTGAGGACAACAATCTCCCCCTTTTTGATAATCACAACTTATGAAATTATTATTTGTTTAAAAAAAATTGTATCAGAGGATATATAATTAAACTAAATTTTCTTAGAGAAAATAGTATTGTACAAAACATAATTTATCAGAGATAGAATTAAATGTATCAGAGATAAAAGAAGAATCCATGATATCAAAGGTAAAATTTAGTGGTATCAGAGAACTAAATGAAATGATACCAGAGGATGATAGAAAAGGCACTGGTATTAGAAGATGAAATTCAGAGGTATCAAAGGGGAAAATCATGATAGATCTTAGATAAAATTTCTCCCCCATTCATTAATATTTCTCCCTCTGGGTGAATATGTCTTCCTCTTTTGATACTTAGAGAGTATTTCTCCTCCTTTTTAAAATATTTCTCCCCCTTTGTGATAATCAAAAAGTGGGAAATAAAAAAGAGAAGTGTAACAATTAGAATAGAAGAAAATCACTTGTATTAAATGTGACAAAAAGGTACAAAGACATAAATCAAAATACATAGGATTCCTATCAAACAGTCCAACCACTTGATCAATTCACATCCTCAACGTGAGATTTTCCCTTGGGGTCAGAAGAGGATTCAGGTGGTGAGGATTCGGGTGAAGGCTTAGGAATTCCTGAAATGACCACAGGAGGCTGAGCAAATGACACTGTGCCTGGCCTATATTGAGGAGTCTTTTGTGTGATCATAGGTGTGAGGATTCGAATGGCTTGAACAGGAGTCATCTAAATTGGAGAAGCAGTGGAGGCAGAGGCAAGCAAAGCAGGAGGGACAATTACTGGCCTAGCATCAACATGTAGAAAAGGCAGCAACAGATTTCGGAAATCCATAATGATTCCTCCTCCTCTCTCCATAGCGGATATGAAGTCATACTTATTCTCCATAAACTTGTCCAATACTAGAGTCAATTCTCTTAGCTTGCTAACTTGCTCTCTGAAGGCCTGATTGACAGGAGGTAGTTTCATATTCTCAATCAGAAGCTTGAAATGACTGGTCATTTGGGTCTTTGTGTAAATTTTGGAGAAATAGGAGTCCACCTTTTCTTTCAATTCTTTGTGAGAGGCAGAGGCTTCTCTCATGTAGTATTGGACTATCTTCATAATTTCTCTGGTTGAATCTCTGGTAGAGAGAACAACTCTGCTCAGCTCAGATGAGTCCACAGAGCCACTAGTTGAGGCAGAACCAAGATCTTATTTCATCATATCTTGAATTTGATTCAAATCCATCGAAGGTTTAGATGCAAGAGAACCAATAGAGAAAGATATAGTCTCTTTGAAGCTTTTGGTCAATCCACTGATAAGATTTTGAACATCAGATTCCTGGGTTTTAATATGATTTTTCATAGAAGTTTTGAAACCTTCAAATACTGAAACCATCTGGCTTACAACACTTTTCACATAAGTTAAGTCCTTATCTTATTGGGATTTTGAGCTCATGTAAGAGTTTAAAGAAACAACAGATTCATTTAGAGCTTCAAGATATTATTTAAGTCTAGAAACTTGAGCCTGGAAGTCTTTAACTTCTTCAACTATTTCACCCATAAAGGTTGATAAATTACAGGCAAGAGATAGTTCAAAATATCTTTCCAGCATAACCATTTCTTCAGCAAAACTCTGCTTCATCTCAGTAACTGAGGCACTAAAATATTCTTTCATCTCATCTTTTAAGATATCCAAATTAGCCTTGGTAACCAAATCAGCAGGTGAAACTGCTACAGATGATCTTTCAGAGGCTAAACTGACCACAGAGTCAGTCATAACTGATTGAATTGAAGATACCATAGAAACTTCCATTTTCTTTACCTCTTCCATAAAACATTCCTTAAGGTTTCTCTTTAGCTTATCCAGGTCATGCATTCTGACCACATCTTCATGTAATAACTCAGAATCGACATCATAAGTAATCTTAGGTCTATTGTGAGATGCCTCATCATCTGAATCTGAATAGTCTAAACCACAGACTACAAAACCAGGGTCTTCTGCCCAATCATTAAAACCAACAGCCACTGTAACACTTCCAAACTTAGATTGATGCTCCCCCTCAATGGGTGCATCCTCAATTAGTATAACAGCATTCTTAGAAACATTCATAGAAGCATCCTCAGTAGGTCTTTCATCCTGAGGATAATCTTCCACTATCAATTCCATCACTGCAGCAGCAGGAGGGTCTTCGGGATTAGGTAAGGGTATTTCAACTTCATTTGCTTCCTTAGTAGGTACTAAAGATTGTCCAATCACTGGACTCAGGCTCAAATCAGCTGACAGAGATGCTTCACTCTCATGAACATCTTCTTCATTTTCTACAGCAGCCACTTCAACAGTCTCTAAAGCAGCTTCTTCCTTATCTGATATATGTTGAACTAGATTTTCAGGAGCTGGGCTAGGAGGAAAGTCAGGTTATCCTCCTTCATCAGCAGAGGACTCTTCCTCTTCTGAATCATCATTGTATTTTGGCTCCTCTTCATCAGGTCCCAGACCTGGATCCCTCACATCCTTTGGTCTTGAAGGATGATTTACAGGATTAAACTTGTCATACACCCTCTGGTCACCATTGACCCATTCTCCTCTCCAAGGATTCCAATTTATTTTCATGTACTTACAAACTGTAGTTGTGAAACATAAGTTATTCTTTACTACCACTATCTCATCTTGAGACTCAACAACCCCTTTTACCTTGATCATCACAGAGATTAGCTTAGCAAAGAATAGGGCATTTGTCTTTGATTTCGGCCTTGTCATATCTTCAATTTGGATCATCAGCAATCTACAAAAATTAACCTTTACACAATGTCTTAATAGGTTCAGGAGATAGATATCCTGATATCTCAAATTGGAAAAGTCTCCTCTCCTCGGTATCAAGACATGTTGAACAAATTTGAACAAAAATCTGTTCTCTCCATCCATTTCTGCAGCAACTACTTGTCTTTGACTTCAATCACCAGTCAGCTCTTCCAAAGCAGTCTCATAATCGAAAATATCACTGGTAGGTGGCATGGCTCTCGCGACATATCCAGATACTCCTTCATGTGGAACTTTCAAGAACTCATCCCATTCAACAGATGAAAACGACATCTCCTTTCCATTCACAAAAGAGGTTACTCGATTTTCATTCTCTGATTCTTCAAAGGTTACAAAATCGTAAAATTGTTTCACTAATTTTGGAAAGTAAGGACCATTGTTGTTCGAAAAACACTATACCCATTTTTGATCTTCAAGAACTTAGAGCACTAAGGACCTGCTAGGAAGTATCCATTCTACACACAGTTCCTTTTCAATCGCAATAACTCAATTTTGCAGATGAGGATTCACTGGTCGTCTCCCCGACCTAGTTCTAGCAATACTCCCACTACCACTTGCTTCTTGCTCGGTCCTTTGCTTCTTTGTTTTCGGCTCAACAGAGTCATCTCTGACGGTAGGAAGTTTGGTTTTTTCCATCTCTAGTTCGAAGGATTTAGGGTTCTCTAAGGATTCGGGAGCTAAGGTTCGAGAGTTAAGGTCTGAGGCTTGGTGGATTTATATGTAGCTCGAACTTTAGTTTTATCATTTAGGAATCATAAAATAAATAAACAAAATGAAATAAAGTAAAAACGATTCAGATTCTGGCGGCAGAGAAGTTTTAAAACAGTGTGCACATCGGTGATAATTTCTATCAGTGAGGTTACATTGGTGAGGTTTTCTATGAGTGAGGTTACATCGGTGAGGTTTTCTATCAGTGAGGTTACATCGGTGAGGATATCTACCGATTGAGGTTAAACATTCCTAAATAGTGTCTAATGTAACTTAACCTATCCGAACTCAAAGGTTTAGTGAAAATGTCGGCTAATTGATGTTCAGTGCCTATAAACTCAAGAGTAATATCACCCTTTTGGTAATGATCTCTCAAGAAATGGTGCCTTACATCAATGTGTTTGGTCCTAGAGTGAGACACAGGGTTCTTCGAGATATTTATTGCACTAGTATTGTCACAGTTGATTGACACGTGCCTAAAGTCATATCCATAGTCTAAAAGAGTGTGTTTCATCCATAGAATTTGTGCACAGCAACTGCCAGCAGCAATGTACTCTGCTTTGGCAGTGGATAATGCTACAGAATTATGATTCTTACTACACCAAGATACTAAGGACTTTCCCAATAAATGACATGTTCCAGAAGTTCTTTTTCTATCTAACTTGCAACTAGCAAAATCAGCATCTGAATAACTCATTAACTCAAAGGGTTGTCCTTTTGGGTAAAATAAACCAAAGTTTACAGTATGTTTAAGATACTTAAAAATTATTTTAACAGCAAGTAAATGATATTCTTTTGGATTATCTTGAAATCTTGCACACATACACAAACTAAACATAATATATGGTCGACTAGCAGTAAGGTAAAGTAAGCTTCCAATCATACCTCTGTAATTGGTTTGATCCACTGGTTTCCCAGTTTCATCTACATCCAATTTACAAACAGTACTCATAGGAGTTTCACTTTCCTTAATATTATCCAAACCAAAGCATTTTAAGAGATTCTTTGTATATTAACTTTGATTCAAAAACAATACCATTTTCATTTTGAAACACTTGAAATCCAAGAAAATATTTAAGTTCTCCCATTAAACTCATTTCGAATTCATTTTGCATATTATTTTAAAAATCAGTACATAAAGAATGTTTAGAAGATCCAAAAATAATATCATAAACATATATTTGTACTATTAAAACATCTTTAGAAATTATTTTAATAAAAAGAGTTGGATCAGTAATCCCTTTAGTAAAACTTTTTAAAATAAGAAAATTACTAAGTCTATCGTACCAAGCTCTTGGAGCTTGTTTTAAGCCATATAAAGCTTTATAAAGTTTAAAAACTTGATTTGGAAAATGAGGATTAATAAATCCAGGTGGTTGTTCAACAAAAACATCTTCAACAATAAAACCATTTAGAAAAGCACTTTTGACATCCATTTGATATAACTTGAAATTCAGATGAGCAGCATATGCAAGTAAGATCCTAATGGATTCTAATCTAGCTACAGGTGCAAAGGTTTCCTCATAGTCTATACCTTCTTCTTGACTATATCCTTGTGCTACTAGTCTAGCTTTGTTTCTAACTATGTTTCCAGACTCATCAACTTTGTTTCTAAAAACCCATTTTGTGCCTATTGTTAAAGTGTCCTTAGTTCTGTCAGCTAATTCCCAGACTTTATTTCTTTCATATTGATTTAACTCTTCTTGCATAGCCATTACCCAAAATTCATCATTGATAGCATCATTGATATTTTTAGGTTCTAGCTGTGAAAGAAAGGCTTGGTGTTCAACCTGTTTTCTTAGAGAAGCTCTAGTCTGTATCCCTCTATCAAAATTACCAACAACAGCATCCAAAGGATGATTCTTTAGAATCCTTGTTGATCTAGTAAAGGTAGGACTAGAAATTTCAGGTTCATCTATAGGTTCGGGTTCCATAGCAGTAGGTTCTGGAATATGTTCAGAACTGGAGCTTTTAATAGCAGGTTCTTTAGATTTATCGTTAGGGTTTAGAACACTTAAATCTTCTTCAATATTTTTAAGAGAGGTTTTAGGCTCATGTGGATCAGTTTCATCAAACTTGATTTGAATAGATTCTTCCACACATTTGGTTCTTTTATTAAATAATCTATAGGCTTTTCTAGATAAATAATAAGCAAGAAAAATTCATTCATCACTCTTAGAATAAAACTTATCTAGATTATCTTTTGTATTAAGAATAAAAACTTTGCAGCCAAAGACTCTAAAGTAACTAACTTTAGGATTTCTATTATTCCACAACTCATAAGGGGTCTTCTTGATAACTGGTCTTATTAAGACTCTATTAATAATATAACAAGTTGTATTCACAGCTTCAGCCCAAAAGTAAATAGGAAGGTCATATTCATTAAGCATGGTTCTAGCTATTTCTTGAAGGGTTTTATTCCTTCTTTCTACTACACCATTCTACTGAGGTGTTCTAGGAGCAGAAAAGTTGTGACTATAGCCATTGTGTGAGCAATAAGATTCAAAATCTTGATTTTCAAACTCATGGACATGATCACTTCTTAGAGTTTTAATCTTAAGTCCACTAATATTTTCTATAGATTTGGAGTATTTAACAAAATAAGAACAAGCTTCACTTTTGTGAGCTAAGAAGTATACCCAAGTATATCTAGAAAAGTCATCTACTAAAACATAGACATAGTTCTTCCCATTTAAACTAGAAACTCTTGATGGTCCAAACAAGTCCATGTAAACCAACTCGAGAGGTTGAGAATTTGAAACTTCTTTCTTTGATTTAAAAAGAAACTTTATGTTGCTTTCCCTTTTGACAGGGATTAAAAACTTTTTCAATTGGGAATTCAAGTTTAGGTAGGTCTCTAACCAAGTTCTTCCTAGTCAGTTTTCTAAGCGAATACATGTTGCAGTGTCCTAATCTTCTATGACAAATCCAAGACTCTTTATGAAAAGAATTTAGGCAAGTAACATTTTGTTTAGCTAAAGAATTTAAATCAACTACATAAACATTTTCATTTCTTAAAGTAGAAAATAATAAAACATATTTAGAATTAAAAACATTACAAGAATCATTTTCAAACTTCACATTAAATCCATCATCACATAATTGATAAATACTTAACAGGTTATACTTCATTCCATCAACAAATAAAACTTTGGAAATTAAAACTGAATCAGAGTTACCAATTTGACCTAGGCTGATGATCTTTCCTTTAGAATTATCACCAAAGGTTACATAGCCTCCATCAACCTTTATTAAACTTTTGAAGCATGAATAATCTCCAGAAATATGTCTTGAACATCCACTCAGATGTGTTGGTCATGAAACACATGTTGGCATGATTCTTCTCAGAATCAGAAACTTCAGATTCACTTGTGATGTCCTCTGAAGCACTCCAAGTTGCTTTCATAGATTTCTTGTACTTCTTGTCCTTATAATCATATTTCTTTTTGAATTTTAATTTTGGACAATCAGCCTTGATGTGTCCTTTCCTTTTACACGCATAGCAGACTATTTCATCATTTTTGTCATCTTTCTTCCAATCCTTCTTCTAGTGTCCCTCGTTGTCATACTTTCCTTTGTAGTTAGATTTCCTGAAGAATTTATTCTTCCTATAAAACTTCTTGAATCTTCTGGCTATTTGAGCCATCTCAGCATCACTATCTAAATCAGAATATCCACTAGTTGAACTCTCAGTAGGTATTTTCATTTTCTCCTTGTCTTTACTCTTAGAGGCAGTAAACTTGAAATCTACGGATTTTCTCTTAGGTTCATCATCTTCCTCCTTATTCACCTTGAGTTCTTCCTCATACATCATTAATTTACCAATAAGATCCTTTACTGGCAGTGCTCTAATATCACATGACTCTCTGATTGAGACAGAGGTGCCTCTCCATTGTTCTGGAAGACATCTCAGTATCCTCATAATTTGTTCCTTGGCTGGAACAGCTTTCCTAAGTGAACTCATTGTATTTACTATCTCATTAAACCTGAGATACATATCAGAAATAGGTCCATTAGTTTTCATTTTAAAAGTTTCATATTTAATAGTATAAGTATTCAGTCTCATTTCTTTAACATTGGTTGTTCCTTCATGAGAAACACCCAAAGTATCCCATATTTAAAAGGCAGTTTTACAAGCAGAAATTCTATTAAACTCTTCATCTCCTAAAGCACAGTACAGAGCATTCATAGCTTTACAATTGTTATTGTAAGCAGTCTTTGTAGGTTCATCCCAAGTTGTTCTTTCAGTTTCTGGAATTTTATATTGAGATTCTATAGCAGTCCAAATATCAAAACCCATGCTTTCCAAATGAATTTTAATTATCTGTTTTCACTGGGCATAGTTTGTTCCATTGAAGAAAGGTGGTTCGTTAGTAGCAGCACCCTCTAGTCTATTATCCATAACTAGATTTTAGAAAATAGTTTTAAAGAGATAAAATTTAGAACTAACAGAAATTTAAGATCTTTAAATATGCAACTAAAATCATAGTTGAAAAACAGATTATTTCAAAAATCCTTTAACAAAAACAAAACCTCTGATACCAAATGTTGGTCGGAGTGGATACTCAAGAGGGGGGTGAATTGAGTTCCAATTAAAATTTCTGTTAAAAAATATTTCTCTTAAAATCCCCCAATTTAAAAACAAAGTTAAACTGTAGTGAATCTATACAGAGTGTAAAGGTTCAATTAGTTTCTCAAAGATTGATTAGGTCTCAGTTAACTTAATTTGAAGATTAAATTAACTTTTGAAACTAACTTACTGGTTTACAATAAGTATAAACACTCGCTAATTTAACTATCAAAGTAGCTTCAAAATAGTTTTTTATTTCAAAGTAATAGTAGCGGAATATGTAAAATATATATGTAATACTTATAGACTTAAAATAAAAGCACAAAAAAGTTAACCAAGAGGTTCAGTCTCAAGTCGATACTTAGTCCTCTCAACAATTTATATAAATTGATCCACACCCTGGATCGGGGTTAAACAACAGTACACTACTGTCCAAGTACAAAGACCTCTACCACAGTTTTTCGTGGGAAAACAAACAACATCACACAGGCTGTTCAGGTCTTACTCGACCTCTACCACTATCCACATTAGGAAACAAAAGAGTTATGGAGTTTGAGTGAGAATTTAGGAATACTCCAATTTAGCACAGGAGATAGTGTGTGTGTAAAATAAACAGGGTACACACACTCCTCAAAATGTAAAGATAGAATCACTAAGAGAAGTATGATTGAGTTTAGAAATGCTTTAGTGATTAGCAGTACAGCTCTGGACTCATTTGGTTTATCAGAATAGCTTCTGAGTCCTTCTCTGGTTTTTCTCAGAAAACAGAGTGTCATTTTCTTCTTTGATTCTTGGTCCATCTTAGCATCCTGAGTGCATGAAATGTTTGTTGTAGTTCTTCACTCAAGATGCATCTTGTGTTCTCTTCTAGAATAAGTTTCTTCGTGTATGTCCAGGATTCTTGGAGTATGGATGTAGACTAGAGAAAAATGAACCACATTTGAATGCTTGTTCAGCTCTTGTCTCTTTCACCCTTCTTGTGTCTTCTTAGTGCCTTTCTGTGCCACATGCATCCCCTCTTCCAGTGTTCTCTTTCCATCCCTTTATAGCTTTCAGCTCTGGTAGAAAAGAATAAAAGCCTTTTGCATGGGTACTAGGTACGGTTCCCTGACATGCAACAGAAATAATTAAATAACATTAACTGAATTAAAACCATCAAATGTATCCATTAGATAAATAAATAAATAGTATGAAGAGTATAGGGTTTGACTATTTGGTCAAGCATTAGTAGAGTTCTATTGGTAGACGTGCACGGTGGAATTTGTGTCTCAGAACCTTCCATCGGTAGCTCTTTTGAACTTGCATCGGTATCTCATATACTGGTGACTTTAGTTCCATCGGTATCTGTCTCTCCAGTCGGTAGCTCTTTGCATTAGTAGTCTATTGGTAACTAACTATCAGCAGACTTCTATCAGTAGCTCGATATATCGGTGACTATACTTGTATCGGTAACTATCTGTGAACTGGCTCTATCGGTAGACTTTTGTCTATCGGTAGCTCTGGTCTATTCTGTATCGGTAGCTCGGTAGACTGGTTCTATCAGTAGACTTCCTCATATCGGTAGCTCTGGTTTGTGATTCAGTACTAGTATCAGTAGGCTTACTCTGTCGGTAACTACTGGTAGACATGCACATCGGTAGCTCGTCTGTTCAGTCGGTAGACTTTGTGTCTGCTTACTGGTAACTCTGTTTATATCAGTGACCTTAGTGTAATGGTGACTCTGTCTATCGGTAGACTAAGTCTATCGGTAGACTGAGTACCGGTAGCTCTAGCTAAACACAGACCAGTGACTTAATACTTATCTGTTTCATACACAACATATCTGAATGGGTTAGAATTACTTCAGAACTTATATAAACATGGATAAACAAAGATTAAACTATCTCAGGGATTATTTTAATATTATTATCATCTTGAGCACATATTGAAAGAATTAATATATATAAAAACATTAGATTAAGATTATCAAAGTATATGAAAGCATGATTGGGATTATCAAAATAGGTGAGGTCAACAAATAGCCTCATTGGGGAAAATATATCACATCACTGAAATCATTATAAATATAAATCCGAAAACAAAAAAAATCAATTCCCCCGAAATCAAAAATTTATATATTTTTTAAATTCCCATTTTTTTGGTGGTCATGAGAGATTGTCGCTCCCACCACCAAACCCTACCACCCCCACCACAAAATCCTACCACCATCGCTGCTACCTCCACTGCCACCAAACCCTACTATTTCCACTGAACCCTATAGCTGTCGACTGTCGCCGCCGCCGCCACCTCCGCTTCCACCAAACCCTACCATTTACACTGAACCCTCTCTAAATATAAGTCATGTCTTCCAAAACGTCACTTGAGTTATTTCGGAAGAAATTTTAACTAATGGTAGTCATGAATGTCATAATTTTATCTGGATGATATTGATATGGTGTTTTGAAGAGATTATTTTATTCATGGTGATGCTCTTGAGGTGTGTAAAAAGAATGGCGAGCATCGGATATTGTTTTATGGGAAACTGTTTATTCAATGTGATATGTGATAGGTGGTTCTGTATGAGTTTCATTACTCACCTCTAATAGAGCATGAATCATAGGAAATAAATTCATTTTTTTATATTCTAATCATTTTATTCCCCAATATTTACTTATTAATTAAGTTATAAGATATTTTTTAGTTAAAGTGTCATTTCAATGAATTTTGTAAATGTTGTTCCAAATGCATGAAATTGTGAAGTTAGAAGATATAGTTTATTTTTTGAACAAAATTAATGGTTAACTATTTATAATTATTCATTTTGTTATGTTGAAGGTAAAATATGTTTGTTATAGCTATGGGAGAGAAATCTATATATATCTTGATATGTTGTCTAAATACGTATGTTATACTCAGATGTATATATTTGATAAAGGAAATGAACATCCATGTATCATATATAAGATATTCCGTATGGTGTGGACTGAATTTGACAAAGTCATGGAACATATAATATATCTCAAAGAACATGTAAAATTTTTCTCTGTTTTGAAGAAATTTGGTAAAGTAAAGTGATAAGTAACATTTTCAAAGCATACATAATTCAATCAAACACATTCATATTTTTTTCATACTTTAGGATAATGATCCATAAGTCATTTTTGAAATTTAAGAATCATCCGCACCTCAATCTGATGCATGGTGTGACTAGTATAATTTCAAGTGTGTCTATTTATTTAAAATTGACCTTAATTTTAGTAAAAAGAACAAGTGACATACTAAAAACCAAGAAAACTCATTCAAATTGTTTTGTTAATTTATAAACATGATTAATAAGTCATTTTTAATGTGTAGGAATTAATCCCAAATCAATCCAACACATTGTGTGATTGCTATAACTCTAAGTGTGTCTTTTTATTTAAAATTGATATTAATTTTAGTAAAAAGAATAAGTGACATGTTGAAAACTAATAAAACACATTCATATTGTTTTTATACTTTAGGAAAATGATCCATAAGTCATTTGTGACATGTAGGAAGCACCCACATCTCAATATGATGCACGGTGTGACTGGTATGACTCCAAGTGTGTCTTTTTATTTAAAATTGACATTAATTTTAGTAAAAAGAACAAGTGTCATACTAAAAACTAAGAAAACACATTCATATTGTTTTGATACTTTAAAAAATTATCTATGAGTCATTTTTGATGAGTAGGAATCAACCACACCTCAATCTAACGCACGGTGTAACCGGTATGACTCCATATATATCTTTTTATTTAAATTTGACATTAATTTTAGTAAAAAGAACAAGTGACATACTGAAAACCAATAAAACACATTCGGATTATTATGATACTTTTGGAAAATGACCCATGAGTTATTTTTTATGTGTAGAAATCAACCACATCACAATCTGATGCATGGTGTGAACAGTATGACTCCAGATGTGTCTTTTTATTTTAAATTGACATTAATTTTAACAAAAATAACAAGTGACATACTGATAACTAAGAAAAAAATTGTATTGTTTTGATACTTTAGTAAAATGGTTCATGATTAATTTTTGATGTGTAAGAATCACCCGTACCTCAATCCAACACACAGTGTGACCGGTATGACTCAAAGTGTCTGTTATTAGTTTATAATTGACATTTTAGTTCAAAATATGTCTCACTCATTAAAAAATAATAAAATGCACTCCGATTATCATGATAATTTAGGAAAGTGATTCATAAGTCATTTCTAATTGTGAGATATTTATTTTTTAATTAAAAACACTATTTACCCAAAAAAATACTAATACTTAACTAATAATTTCTAAAATAGTTATTTACTTATGCTATTATATCACATTACTATTCAATATGCCTAAATTATATTTATACTTAATTAAGTGAGGTTATTATTCCATTGGTCACATTATTATTAATAAGGGTAATATTACTATTTATAATATTCTATTCACCAAAAAATAAGTTGATCTTATTAGAATATAAATTTCATACTGATCACAACTGTAGAAGACCATTTTTTGAAAATCATTTCACATTATAAATTATTTAAAATATAAAAAAAATATTTTAAAAAACCATTTTTTCCAATATTCATCAATAATATGGAACTTCTATAAATCCATCCTATATTTATCCTGACATTTTAAATTCACAAATTTTACCATAATAAGAAGTAACAATTTTATTTATACAAAAAGGATTACACAAAGTAACTAAGGTCTTGTTACATAGCCCCTTATAACACCTACATAGGACCTAAGAGTAAGGTGTGTTATGCTGATAGAACCTTGGGGCGGCTCAGACAACATTTCCCAAGTGGTGATTTCTATCAGCTTGAACTTCTCCCAATTGATATTATGTTTAAGCTTAATATATTGAATCTTGGCTTGAGATTGGTCCAGATCAAAGCCTAGTGATGCTACCTCTTTCCCAAGCTCTGACAGATGGGCTTCATATGGCCCGAGTCTACTGGATAAGGCCATCGACTCTTATTTTTGTATTAATTAACCATGATCATTGGTATTTATAAACAATAATCATAACATTAAGAGTATAGTTTCCAACGGTCATATTGACCAATGGTCATATAACAGTCAAAACCCAATGGTATCATTTTAATTATACTCACTTCATTAATAAAAATATATTTTTTTGTTGAGTATAAAATAATACACATATTCAGGAAAAAAATATTATTCAAAAGTTCAGGTTATTACATTATAACTCGAGTTCATGCATAGGTTAGTTCCATTCATGTGGCCCCAACTAATGAGACACATACACTACAACTTGATCTCTTTGCATCAACACAGTTGTGAGTCCAATCCTAGAAGTGTCACAATACACTGTATACTCTTCACCTGACTTAGGTAGGATCAAGATCGGTGTCGATGTCAAGTGCTTCTTAAACTCCTGGAAGGCCATTTCACTTGATTCTGACTAACCAAAATTTATACCCTTTGGTCAAGACTGAAAGTGGAACTTCCAAAAGGGAAAATTCTTGGATAAATCTTCGATATTATCTAGATAACCCTAGAAAGCTACTGATATAAAATGTGTTCTTGGGCTACTCTCAAGAAATCAATGCTTGAACCTTCTATGGGTCCACAGACACACCTTCCTCCGAGATGATGTGACCCATGAAGTGTACCTGATCAATATAAAACTGAAACTTAGATAGTTTGTCATATAGCTGATGCTCTCTCAGTGTACTCAGAACGATGTCAAGATGTTGGGCATGATCACAATGAATCTTGGAGTACACTAAGATGTCGTCCACAAACACCACCACAGACTGATCCAAGTACAAATAGAAGATTCTATTCATCAAGGCCATAAAAATTTTTGTCTCATTCATCAACCCAAATGTCATTACTAAGAACTCATATAGGCCATACCTACTTATGAAAGTAGTCCTCAGTATATCATAAGTCTGAACTCTCAACTGATGATACCCTAATCTCAATTCAATCTTTGAGAAGACACAAGATACTCTCAACTGGAAAAAAATATTTTTGATACATGGAAGATGATACTGATTCCTTATAGTCATCTTGTTCAACTTCTGGTAATCAACACACAAGCACAAACTCTCATTAGCCTTCTTTGCAAACAACACTGGTGATCCCCAAGGTGACGTACTCAGACAGATAAAACCTTTATCCTCCAACTCCTCTAGTTGAGTCTTAATCTCTTGAATCTCTGTCAGTGTCATTCAATATGGAAAAATAGATATTGTATCAGCCCTAGGCATGACCTCAATAGTTAATTCCACATCTCTCTTAGGTGGTAGTCCTAAGAAGTTTTCATGAAAGACATACTGAAATAATTCCACTACTGGTGGAAAAACATCTTGTTTAACACCCTCATCATCTATCAATATACTAAAAATCTAGGTTGTGATGTCTCCTAGTTGTTGACTAATTGTCCATGCTCAGTCGGCCTAGATATCTCACTCTCCCCAGTGAATGTAGTGCTCACCCTTAGGAGATGTAAATGTAACTCTCCTATGGTAATAGTCTATGTGGTCTTGGTATGAAACTAGCCAGTCCATACCCATAATTAGGTCAAAGACTAACATTTCTAGGATATAGAGATCCCATAGAAAATGATACTCCCCAACTTCAAGAGAACGTCCCTTGCACAAACAGATGTCTTTATACTGTACTCCCAATGGTGTATCTATAGTCATAGTCTCATTCACAAACTCCACTGTCATGCTCAAACCATTAACAAGTTTTGAATATATAAAGGAATGAGAGGAATAAGTATCAAATAAGGCACTGGCTAATATAGAATCCACAAGAATAGTATCACTCACTATCGATGGCTCAGCCTTGATATCCACAAGTATAGGTTGCACGACATGTAGTTTTCTTGCCCCTCTTATTTGTGATGCAGTCTGAATTCCCGGAGTTGCACCACTCTGTTGATATGGGTGCTCTCTCCTTGAAGCACCATGTCTACTACCTCTACTTCCTCAGTCAGTAGAACTCCATCTTCGAGACTGATATGGTGCAGAAGATCCCCTTCCCTCACCCTGGTTCTGTCAAGTTCCTCTGTCACTATCCATCTATCTCGGGTTCCTACAGAACCTTTGTAGATGTATTATCTTTCCACAATATTGGAACTCCATTGGTGTTTGGGTAAAATGTTTATGATAGTGTCATGACTTACCAAACTGGTGGAAAATTACTTGGGTTAGATCCTGAATGAATGATCCCCCTGACTGGCCACTCTACTTCCCACAGCTCTAGATAAAGTTATCATAATGACGATTCCTATTCTCAGAAGACGTACTCCCTGATCATCTAGAAGCATCCACCTATCCACCCTTAGAATACTCTTTTAGGTTTCCCTCCGAGATGAGATCCTAATTCACCACTTTTTAAAGCTTCTTCAGCCTGAAGATATTCACCTGAGAATAAATTTCACACTTAATTTCATCCTAAAATCATTTTTCTGAAGTAGCCTGATCTACCGTGAACGCTAGAGAAAAGCAATGAAAATATGTAAAGCTTCCAACATAGTCCATCACATACATGCTCTGTAGTACCCCCATATTTTTGTATGTAACCCTTACATGATGCTTTTCATGATTATAAAGTGTAAGGGTGGAGTATGGGAGTGTTGGGTGATCTCTAAATAAGTTTTTGGGGATAAAGTAGGTGCACGTGGAATTGTTGGCACTAGCGGTGGGAATGATCTCTTACCAGCTGGTGGCATTGATTTTGGCATTGTTGGAAGATATCCAAGATGTGAGTTTTCCAGTAGTGGGGGATCAATTTCCAAATGTATTTCCCAAGAACTTCTCAGGGTTACCACTTATGAGGGAAGAGGAGTTTGTGATTGATCTCCTTATGGGGACTATTCCTATTTCCCTTCCATATTATAGGATGGCACCAACAGAGTTAAGGGAGTTGAAAGTGTAGTTGGAGGAGGTGTAAAGAAAGGGTTTCATTCAGCCAAGTACATCTCTGTGGGCAGCACCGATCCTGTTAGTAAAGAAAGAAGATGAAACTCTTCGGTTGTGCATCAATTATCGTAAGCTTAACCAAGTTACAATAAATAATTGGTATCCAATTCCACGCATTGATGATCTATTTGATCAATTTAGGGGATCTCTGTGGTTCTCTAAAATTGACTTGTGGTCAGGATATCCTTAATTGTGAGTTTGGAAAGAAGATATTCCAAAGATAGCTTTTAGAAGCAGATATGGCCACTGTGAATATGTAATCATGCCTTTTGGTCTTACGAATGCAGCAGCGGTCTTTATGGATTTGATGAATTGGATATTTCAGAGATATATGGATTATTTTTTGTGGTGTTTGTCGAAAATATATTTTTGTATTCAAGGAAAATATATGATCATGAAAAACACTTGGCGAGAGTGTTGGGAATCTTGAGAGACCATCGTTTGTATGCCAAATTGTCTAAGTGTGACTTTTGGATACAAGAGTTATGCTTTCTCAACCATGTGATTTATAAAAAATATGTTTTGGTTGATCCAGAGAAGATAGAGGTTGTGATCTCCTAGAAATCACTGAAAAATGTCTTTAAGAT
The DNA here is from genome assembly GCA_963277665.1 of Viscum album. Classification (NCBI taxonomy): domain Eukaryota; kingdom Viridiplantae; phylum Streptophyta; class Magnoliopsida; order Santalales; family Viscaceae; genus Viscum; species Viscum album. Next base: position 1,805,111,103 of record OY728127.1, read on the forward strand.
ATGAAGTTTTCTTGGTCTAGTTGGTTATTAATGATGCTTTGTGCGTGAATTCTCATGGCTAGACTCACCAATTACAGCTTTGAAAAAGAATAATTCTCCATTCTAATGGATAGATGAATGCCATAAGTCTTTCTAGGAGCTTAAATTCCATCTTACTTCGGAACCTATCTTGATTTTTATAGAATTGGTATGGGGATATGTGGTGTATTGTGATGCTTCGTGATCAGGGTTGGGTTGTGTTCTCATGCAAGGAGACCATGTGGTTGCTTATGGTTCAAGTCAGTTGAGAGTGCATGAAAATAACTACCCAACACATGACTTGGAATTAATTGTAGTTGTCCATGATTTGAATACTTGGCATCACTATCTCTTTGGTGAGAATTTTATTGTTTTCACGGATCATAAAATCTTGAAACACATTTTCTCACAATGAGATTTGAATCTGAAGCAAATGAGATAGATGGAGTATCTCCAGATGTTTGACTTTGACTTGATGTATACATTGGGAAAATGGAATTTGGTGGCAAATGCATTGAGAAAAAAGTCATATGCTCAGTTGGAAAAAGACGTTTCAGATGAATGGCAGTTGATGTCAGTCCTAGCCGACATGCATGTGGAATGTGAAGACCAAGGTGATGTTGTGGTTTTCTTTTCAGCTACGCTTGTTCCTGATTTGGTAAATATGGTCAAATAGGCACAAACATCTAATGCAGAATGCCTAGTTATGAGTTCAAAACTCAATGGTGGGGAGACCATTGAGAGATAGAAACTTGATGGGAGTGTGGTTTTGTGGTTTAGAGATCAGATGGTTGTATTTATGGATTTTCAGGAGAAACTTCTTCATGATTACCACCATTCAAGATGGGTTATACATATGGGTACATATAAGATGTACAAGGTGTTAAAGGCACAGTTTTGGTGGAGCAGCATGAAAAGGAATGCGGCAAAGTTCGTCTTGTGGTGCTTAACTTGTCAGCAATTTAAGGTAGAGCATCAGCAACCAGTGTGTATGTTGCAATATTTACCTATCCCAGTGTGAAAATGGGAGTAGATATCTATGGATTTTGTTACAGGTCTCCCAAGAATGGTTTGTAAACACGATGTCATATGGGTGATAGTGGATCGTCTTACCAAGTTGGATCATTTCATCCTGATTTTTGAAACTCGTATGGTGGAGGATTTGTCCAAAATCTATATCCAAGAAGTGGTAAAGAGGCATGACATACCAGTTTTGATCATGTCGGACAGAGATCTGAGGTTCATATCTCATTTTTATAAATCCTTACAGAAAGCCCTGGGAACTCAGTTGACTATGAGTACGGCGTATCATCCTCAGGCGGATGGGAAATCCGAAAGGACAAATACAATATTGGAAGACATGTTGCAAGCATGTGTAATGGATTTTGGTGGCTCATGGGAGGAGCATCTGCCCTTAGTGGAGTTCTCATATAATAACAACTATCAATCCCTGATACATATGGCTTTGTTTGAAGCATTGTATAGGCGCCCTTGTCATTCTCCACTGTGTTGGATGGAAATAGGGGAGACTTCACTAGTTGGGCCCAGTCTTGTCCAATAAATGATAGAGATTATTCAGTTGATCAGAAAGAGGATGGAGATGGATCAGAGTTGTCATAAATCTTATATATATCATCATCGATGGTCATTTTTGTTTGTCATGACTGATCATATGTTCTTGAGTATCTCTCTAAGGCTTGGACATCGTCGTTTTGGGAAGTGGAGAAAGTTATCTCCTCGATACATAGGCCCTTTTGAGATATTGAAACCGGTTGGAGAGGTGGAATATCGGTTGGAATTACCACCATGGTTCAATTTGATGCATAATGTGTTCCATGTATCCCAGTTGAAAAAGTATCAGCCTTATCCTAACCATGTGATCAGATGGGATCACATTGACCTAAAGTCGGATGCTTCGTTGGTACATATCCTGGTGCAGATTGTGGATAGACAAGAGAAATTATTGCGTGGAAAAAGCATCAATCTGGTGCGGGTTTTATGGAAACATGGTCATATTCATGAAGAGACTTAGGAACGAGAGAAGGAAATTAAAGAGCAATGGTCGGGACTCTTTCAGGGTAGCAATGGTTTTCTACTTTCCTAGGATAGAAAGACCAATGGTGGGGAGAATATAGTACCCATGGTTTCTGATATGAAACCCTTACTTGATTCTTTTCATGATTATAAAGTGTAATGTTGAAGAATGGGAGATTTGGGTGATCTCTAAATAATTTTTTGGGGATAAAGTATGTGCACATGGGATGCGTATGGTTTGTCTAAACCGTGTAGATATCCTAGGAGAAACTGTGTGCAGTTGCAGTTTTGAGGCAGTAGCTTTGGCATAGTTTGAGCATAGTTAGGAAGACCATGTTAGGAGTTCATGTATGGGTTTCCTTAAAGTAGTATCTAACACACGATTGGCGCATGTTTTTTTTAACCGTGCGATCTAACTATGCGCAGAGTCAAAGTTAGATCCTTAAAAATAGAATCTCACTAGTTTTTGAGATATATCCCTTATTTTTTATCCTATGCACCCCTAACTCAATATTACTCTCCATTTAAGGTAGTATAACCTCCCCCAATCATTTTGGAGTCAATGTGGAGCCCTCCCTTGGCGTTTCCAAGCCCTATTCTCTCGATAAGTGACGTTCTTCATCGTTCTTATCTCGTTTCTTAGATCTAATTATATCTACTTCTCCTCTTCTCTTTATTTCTCAGATCTATTCCTCTTATGGGTAGATATATTTTTTTGGATGCTAAATAATTTTTGTTTTGGTCTTGATCTTTTTAGGATAGGATATCTAAGTCCTTTTTTGGAGAATCGACTTGGATTCTTGTGCATTATTCATCCGTTGTGGAGTTTCATCAAATCCTTTGAGGTAGGTGGCTTCTCTCTCAACTCCTATTGCTATAATTTATTATCTTAGTTTCAAATTTGTTTATTTGAATGAAATTTATTGTGAAAATCATGCAATAAATCTTCTCTAGTGATGATTTGTGGTTTTGGGTGAAATTGTGTGATCTTGGTGAATTATTGTGCAAAGTGATTTAGTTTTGTGAATTTGAAATAGTGAATTTAAATTACATATTTTCAAGAATTACTAAATGGTTTTATGGAAAAGTGTTTTTCAATAAAAAGGGTGTTTTATTGAAATGGTTTGGCATTGAAATGGTTTTGATGAAAAAATGGTTTTCAATAAAAAGGTGGTTTTATTGAAAGGGTGTTTGTTTTGGAATGATCCTTGGGAATATTGGTGTGTGAGTTCATATTTAATTTCTAGGTCTTGGTTGAAATATTACCTTTTGCTCAGTGCCAGAGGTCAAATGGAACATGGGGTATAATTACCTTGTGACGACTTGATAGATCGATGAGAAACTGATCATGAGCATGGAATTGTCATCACATAGCATGCATGATTGGTTGTGTGGATTTGTGGAATGGATTAGGTATGCCAAAGGAATATTGAGAAATGGTTTTAAAGATTTGTTTAGTTATTTTTCTGGAAAAGTAACTTATTGGAAAATTGGTTTTAATTGCACTTGTATGCTTTTGGTTATAAATTGTTTTGGAAACTTGTTTATATTTAGTTATAAAGTATTTTGAGAAATTGTTTTATATAAACTATTTTATGTAAATGTTTTCAAATCTTCTATCCTAGTGGAATGAGTAGGGAAGTCATTAGAGAAAACCTATTGAGTGTTATATTCACCCCTGCTTTGGCACTTTGGTGCTTTTGTGGATGCTATCTTTCGAGACATGGGAAAAGGTAAAGTATCACATGTTTTTAGCACCACCTCATAATACTTGGGTTGTTCAGTGATTGTGGATCTTGGAGCTTGTGGAGCATGGATTCTTGTGGTATTTTGAGAGTTTTTAGTTTTTTATCTATTGTTTACTTGGTACTTGTTTTGTATTCCACTATGGTATACTTAGATGTGGTTTTGAGATAAATGAAGTGGTTGAGTTGTCTTTCATTTGTTTATACATAATATAGTGAGTTGTTTGGTTATGGTTTGTTGAGTTAATAGTTTTATTCTTAAAGGGTAAATCATCCCCCACTTGTAATTGAAACCCTTCAGCATTTATTTCTAGCCTTTGGCTTCTTGGGGATGTATCTTGAGGCATAGTAATGATTTTTTGTATTCTCAAGACAATTAGAATTAGTGGGTAATTACATGCTCCCCTGAGTGAGTCTTATGAACTCTGCTGCTCTCTCCCACCTTAGCGTCTCTGGGGAGAAGTGCTCCAAGAACTTCTCCAAAAATTCCTTCTATAGCATACCATCAGTCTGTCCATGTAGCGACCTGACCCCAGATTTCCCAGAGTCAATTTCTACAATCAATTACATTGGAATGATTACAAGGAATCAAATCCTAAAGGACCAAGAGTTTAGTAGTCTTGGTAAACTAGAAACATACATGAGTCTTGTATTACAAATTAATACAATAATTACAACATAATTTTTTTTCCAACTAAATAAATATATAACTTCAAGGATAATAAATTCCATCTAGTATATCCCTACATATCTTTCATAGTATGCTTCTTGGATTTCTGGGGAAAGGAAACATAATAATGGTGAGCTAAAATTCTCAATAAGGTAAAAGTATAGCAGAATCAATAATGAATCAATGAGGATAATAATTATGGCATGGTAAATAAATGAAACACACATACCATTTAATAAACAAACTAAGAAGGAAGTGCATAAACAATATGGAAAGGTAATAACGAGAAGCACATGCCATTTAAATAACTAGCTAAGGAAAAATAAATATGGAGAGGTATAAAACTAAAACACATTTCATTTAATCAATGAACTTAAAATGAAATATATCCATATATATTTCAATGAAAAATCTCATGGATGAATAATAACTGAAACTAAATGAGGAAAATGCATGATTATTGGATGCCATGTTTCCTAGGTACGTGGTACTTTTACCATCAATAACTTTCGTAAGAAGGTTTACAACATATCAGGTAAAATCCCATATAAGGCGGTTATCCAAATGACTCATCCCATGAGACTACTGATGCATCGAGGGGCTATCTATAATCGGGACCCACCTGTGTCGTACCAGTCCAAAGCATTCCTCATATATCGAATAATCGATTTAAATAATATGCCTTATCAAATATCCGTATTGAATAAAGAATAAAGAATTATCAATATTTCCCCAAATAATCAAATAAATATAAAAGTAGACATTGTATGAAAAATGGTATATGGTTTAGACAATAGTAATATCCATGATAAATGAAATATATAATTTAGGGGAAATTCAATGTTCAATGATCATAAAAGATTGAATATTTCAAGGGGGCTAAAAAAATAAATCAAAGAAGTGAATGTGAATACTATCCTTGAAAAAATAAATCATAAACCATCCAGAGGAATAATAAGGATGGTATCAATACAACATATCCCAAGTGGAGTAAAATAATGGGTTGTTGTCGTTGATGAATGGAAATATTATTAAAATTTCATTTAAAAACATTATTGAGGAAAATATCCTTTTGTTTTGAAAAAAAATCTTTGAAAATAAATTTTAAAATCATTTTCTTTAAAAATTAACCTTTTAAACATGAAAATAGTGATTCATAGGAATGACAGTAGGTAAATCCGTACATGCTGTAAAAGAACATTTCTTTTGTACGGTAAAAAGGTTAGAAAAATGCCTTGTTCGGAAAGCGATAAGAAGATTCCAATGAATTCATTAGTAAAAGAAAAAAAGTTTAAAAATGTATTTTCCAAATAATTTTAAAAACATTTTTGAAAATATTTTTTTAAAACATGTTTTTTTAGAATAAAACGGGTTCTCTTACTGAAGAAAGAAATGAAATCGTGTTTTCTTAAAAACATTTTCTAAAACACTTTGAGTACCAAAGAGTGGGAAATGGTACTAATACTTGAAGAAGGTCATGAATTACCATATGATAGTAAAATAGAAGGGTTTATTGAACAATGGTCATATAATTTCATCGAATGGAAACACCAATAAAAGATCATTAAAATTATTCTAGGGGAAAATAATCTTTAAACATTCCAAAGTGTCACATACTACTTTGAAACATTTTAAATCATAAGCCTCATGAAGGAATAAAATTAAATGAAAGTTTTAAATACCATGAAGATAAAAGAATTTATTATATGATATATAAAAATGTTCAGTATATACACCACATAAAATAAGTATCTGGTGAACATGACAACTATCTCACATGAGTAAAAAGTGGGATGAAAAATCCATTACAACTGTGGTAACATATGAATTGGAAAACCCAAAAGTAGTAATCATCAAATGAAACATTTAAATACCATGAAGATAATATAATTCATGATATTACAAGTCAATTTGGTAGTATGTACACCATATATATGAAATTAGGTGCACAATAATAAAGTATGCCTCGTGGAAAGAAAAGTGAGACAAGAATCTCTAATCTTGTATTTCCTTTCGGGTGAACGTCCTTTGAATTCATATATAATAAAAAAAATTAATTATATACTTTATTTAGAACCTTTTTAATGTTTATCATTACTTTTATTTCACTTATTATCATTCTATATACAACTACTTAATAAAATATGTTTATGTTGGGTGTTTTGACCAAATTCGGATTATGTGTCAAAAACAACTTTGGTAGGTCAACTAGGTCAAAGGTTCATTATATAACAACTAAAGAATTATAATCATGACATAATTATCATATTTATACATCAATTATACTTTTAAAACTAATCATTAAATATGGTTATGAAAAATGAATCAACATTACACTCATAGAGACAGTAGGTTGTACATGCGCAAGAGTAACGTTCTCATTTTTCAATGATCATTGTGCAAAGAAAATAAGTAATAATATATCTTTCCAGAATGATAATTATATAATAAATAAAATATTATTTAATTTTATATACTTATATATATAATTTGTGTGATGTAAAATGAATCACATCATGTCGAGGAGGCGGTAATCCACACATCCATGAATGACGTTATCACTTTGTGTGTGAAAGGGTGATAAAAAAATGATATATATATATATATATACATATATATATATATATTATACTTCCATAAAGTTAATTATGTCATTAATATAAAATATATTTTGTGTATTTATCATATGTTTAATTAAAACCATCATTTATACATTCTTTGTATCGTGTGGATGAATTGCATCGCTTTGAGGGGGCGGTAGTCCACACTTCCTCAAATGATGTTATCGTATTAATACAAAATGGAAAGTATTAAAGGTATGTGTTATAAAATGATTAAAGAATTATAAAGATATAATAGGTATCATATATATCATATATAAACATATTTTCCATCATAATGATCACCATGAGAGACAGTAAAGGAAAAATGAATAATCATCATTTTGTGAGGCGGTTGTTTGTCGTACACGTAAACAGTATGTTCGTTATCCATTAGATGGAGGTGTGTGTGAGTGTAGGTTGAACCCTTAATACAAAAACATTGTAGTATATTTATGATAATGGTGTCATTATATAATAATTATTTAAAAATAATCAGAGGGTGGATGAGAAAATGAAAGAAAAAGAGATCATTGGAAAACTTTACCTTAAAAATCGAGTAGCTACTTTTAGTTTATACCAAAGGGCTACCTTGGAAGGATTTATGCCCAAAATGAGGCTTAAAGGTCTAGGTTAGGGATGTTGGGAATCTATTTGTGTATATATTTACTAAACCTAAGTGGTTTAAGAGGTTTGTGGAATGGGGAGAAGTGGTGGCCTTTTATAGTGGAGGAGGAGTGACACTCTTGTAATATTTTGACAAAGGAATTATTCCTATGTTTTTCATGTTGAAAGTGGATAAAATAATTAACCCAATTCGATTAAAGGGATGATAGGGTCTAAATATGGTCATCAAATATCTCTTGGACAAGTGTATAGGTTGTTTTGGGCCTTAAGGTTAAGGTTTAGTCCCTTATTAAGCTTGATTTTACCTTAATCATTGTGATTAATTTTAATTACTTTCACTAATCGTTTTGTTCAAAAACTATGTTGAAATTATTAGAAATTATAAATTATTCTGATTACAAATATGGAATCTATTTTTCTAAATTTCAATCAAAGAAGTGGCAGGAATTAATTTAAATTTAATCCTGCAGACAAGATGATAATGCGGGTTTTTAAAGTAAAAACATCCGAATATTTGCTATGTTTTTATATTCAATTTCAATATGAAATTAGTTCCAATGACCTAAATTGGGTTAATTGATAAGAATACGATATAATTAAACTTTAAAATCAATTTAAAATATAATTTAACCCTATAAATAAATCAGATGAAAAAGCAGTTTTTAACTAAAATTCAGTATTTTTCACTATTCATTGAAAAATAAAACTTCACAGAAAAGTACCAAAATTTCACCGTAAGATAAATTTTATTTTTCACTTCAAAAGATGAAGTTTATATTGACCTATTAAATTTATAAAAGGGTGAAAATTATATTTAAAATGGGTTCTCTATTAAAAGGTGGTAAAAATGCTTTAATAAAAATATAGTTTTTTATGTGAAATATTGAGTTTGTTCTTATCTTATGATTATCAAATCAATTGGATGAATATCAGAAATATTATATTGAATATATAACATGTTATTTGGGTAACTTGGTATGGGTGGGTGTCACACCATGCCTTTCCGGGACCCAACCCACCAATTGCGCGCCACATGCCCCCAACTAATTTCGAGTGTGGCAGGACTCGAACCTGAATTAGTTTCATTGTCAGGGAGTGGCCGCCTTACACGGTACCACTAAGCCAACCTCTGTCAGCATTATATTGAATATAATATATATATATATATATATATATATATATATATATATTACATTAATATCACTCACTAATTATAATTAATTTAATTTATTAGGGTAAAACAGTTTTGTGAGCATAAAAATAGTTTTCCATAAAATATTCCCTTTATTTCTAATTGGATCTTATATTCATTTATAATTAATTTGTAACTAATGAATTCATCTTATATTTTTGTAAGCTATATATTTTTATAAGTTAGTTAATACTATTCATAACGGTTAATTTATGTCTTATTTTAAATAATAATATTTTAATAATATAATATTGTTTGGTAAAACTTGGTATTGCGTGTAACGCAAGCCATTGAAGAAACTCGTTGTTGCGTATGTTGCGCGCTAACTCAGTATCGTGTGTATTGGAAGCTATAAAATATATTGGATTCATTTAAAATAGTAAATATATTATAAATTCTTAGGATATTATATTCTCTTATGCGCTTGGTGTTGCGTGACATACACGATATCAAATACCATGTTCCTACTTTAGATTTTCAGGGCGTTACAGTTTAGTTCACGCCTTAATGTCCCACCAGCGCTTCGCAGATCCTCATAGCATATAAGCAGCCAACTTGACCCTTTTCTCAATAGGGGTCTCCCAATAGTCAAGTATCATCTTGATGGACTCAACCCAGAACTTAGCTCCCTCAGGTCCACCCTCTCCAGTAAAAGTAGGAGGGTGTTGTAACTGAAACTCTCTCATCAGGTTAGATGTGCTCTTCATGACCTGCCCTGGGTCTTCTTCCATGAATTTCATGAAGCGAGCGAATTTCTCTCGGAACTGCTCCCCTGCTTCCTCACTCGGCACTATCGGTGCCCTAGGTTCCACTACTAGTAAAACATCTCCAGCCACATCCTCTTGTCATCCCCTCAACAGGTATCATCATGGAGGCATAACTCTATAATGCAAAACACATATCTTAGGACTCATAACACAACTTTATCACATTTATGTAAGATGAATAATCATAACAAGTTATTTCCCCAAGCCTCGCCACGCAGTCAAAATCAATGCGCTATCACTACCCTTAACCATCATACACTTAGGTCCTGATTAACAAGGGTAAACACGTCTCATATTCAAGTTTCTCATTTAGACACCCAATTATTCACATTATTGCATCATTTTACCACTTTCTATTTCATATTAGGCACGGTTTTCGATTCAATTCCACAAGCCAAGAAAATAGTTCAAGTTCAACAAATTACCCAAAACTCATTTTTCCATGCGTGCCTAAAATGATGCATGTCACAAAATAATACGGAGTGCCCAGAATGGTGCATGTAGACTCAACTATCATGTCATTCAGGGCCACAAGTCAATTCTCAACAAATCTCTGAAACAAAAATCGCATCACATCACAAGTGCATCACTCAAGTTGAAATAATATTCAATTGTAATGACAAACATCAATAACAACAATCTCACCCTAAGTACTTAGGTTTTCCCCCATACATGGGTTTGAAACTCCCATGCATGAGCACATAACCAAGCCTCGACTCTTCCTAATATTCTGTCTACCTTTCCTAAACAGAAAGACAAAAGAAGAAGAAAGGAAAATTGGACCTCTGATATAACTTTGTAACGTCCCGACCCTGGTACCATATAATGACCCATACTTTACATACATTGTTATTACTTCAGAATTGAAGCACACTTATTACAACATATAACAAAACTAATAAAGGACCGTATAGGTATAGTGTCTTTAGAAACTGGGAAACATAAACAATTGGTTCATAAAGCATCTACTTTTCCTCCCATTTATTTCATCATATCTAGAGTCCCTTTTTGGCATATTATACTTAATAACCTTCTTCCTGACCTAGGGAAATAAAACATACAAAAGGGTGAGCTCAAATGCTCAATAAGGGTAAACAAAAGAAATATCAATCATATCATATTCATAAGAACATAACATTTTGGAAATCTTAACCTGCAAAAGGGAGCATAATTTCATAACATGGGATAAATCATAGTAGTGAAATGAAATCCCAATAATCATAACTTAAAACATTAAAATTTTTGGAATACACACATAATCATAGAGAATCATTTCTTATTAGTCAAGACTCATTGCCAAGACTATCTTAGTGGACAAAGTCCATTTCTGAACCGAGTCACCCTCGTTTCAGTCCTGTTCCACTGAACCGGTATGACCTACCGTTCCAGCCATGTCTATATCATGAGATATAAAATCTTTACCCAATGCATTGGAGGGAGATATAGGTCCCACCCATCTCATAATGATACCATTCTTATGTGTTCCACAAAATCATAAACCATACATCATAGCATAACCCGTGTAATAAAAATGGGAATCTTAAACATCATGACATCATAAAACAATTCATATAAGATAAAGGAATTCATAATCATATCAATGTAATAATAGGGATATAAACAGAACCCTATATTATCTTAGATGGAAAATAATTTTGATAAAACACTTGAACTCCATTCTTGAGGAAAATATCCTTTCTACTTCAAAAACATTTTTCCTTTCTTAACATGTCATACAATTTTAATCTAAAATAAGTTGATTAAAAATAAGATTGAAAAATTGTAAAGGAATATTCTTGGAAATAATGTTTTAAAAATCCATTCATTCCTTATAAGTTAAAAAAACATTCTTCTCGTACTTTTGTCGGAAAAGTCAAAAAGTACCTCGTACGAAAAACGACAAAATATTCCTTTCATATTCTTTACTAGAAACTCACCAAAGGGTAAAATTGGATTTAAACAATTGTAGGTGGATGGAAATAATATTACATATTCAGGAAACATGGATGTGGATGATAAAATACACCCCAGTAAATACTAAAGTATAAACAATCTCGGATAAAAATGAGATTGTGATATTTCCCTTACCTTAGGTCCGATATGCTTTGTACGTGTCCGAACCTCCTGTATAATGATTTAAATAATGTTATTGACTTATTCCAGAATCATACATATTTTTATGATATCATATTTGGTCATATTCTTAGCTTCTTAGTAGTAATATTTCATTGCTACTTGTTATTCAGGTGTTTATAACTTTTTGTTCTTATGCGTGTTTTGTCGAATAAATTCTTATTCTTCTCTTTAGGTTATAGATACCTAATTTCCAAAATAGTATTAGTGTAATATAAATCATATTCATTCATTCAATTCATTTATATAATCATTATGAAATGAAGATCATGTAGAACGAGTCGCATCACATCGTGGAGACAGTATTCCGTACGTACGCACGAGTGATGATATCGTTCCTATGATCGTGGAATTGTATTGGAGTGTATGTATACTATTTCAGAATTAGTATCACTTTATAATAGTCATATATAGTCATTATTTACACCATTATACCCATCCAAGTAAGGTGGTGGTGTAAAATAGATTACACCACGACGTGGAGATGGTATTCCGTACGTACGCACGCGCGGTGATTTCTTTTTCCGTAGGATGGATAGATGGTGAAATAGGGTTGTTTCATACTTATAATAACATATTAGTATATGACTGATACTGATGTTATTACTTCATAATGAAACAACTAAATGAGAAGAAGTGGAAGAAGAAATAAAGATGAAAGAATCGGTAACGGACATTACCTCTTCTTTGAAGTGCATCTTTGAGACCTCCTTTTAGGGCACTAAAATGGGGCTTTGAAGAAGACCAGAACCTCTAGGATGTTTCTAGGGAAGTGGAGAGAATAAATTGGCAGGGTTTGGCCGAGCTTTAATGCTCAAAGTGGTGTGAGGAAGAGAGGGAGGAGGTTCCCTTTTATAAGGGAGGAGAGGGGCACCTTTGGAATAACTAAAAATATTATTTTATTATAAAGTCAAGTTCGGTTTTAAATAGCTCCAAATTGATTTATTTCGAGGATAAGGTGGGGATGGGTAGAAATCCTCTCATACAATAGAATTTAGACAAGTTTAGGTTCCTATTTTAACCTTATCATGTAGATTTAACATTAAGTTAAACAATTTTACTTTTACTGTGTCTTCTTGTGTTCTTATACTATAAGGTTAATAAACTTACTATAAGCAGCCAAACGAACCCCAAGTTGTTTATTATTAATATATATAACCTTATCTAAGTCATTTGGCCGAACCTTAGATTTTTAGGAATAAAATAACAATTACTAATATAATATTTGTTTTAAAAACTATTTTATGCCAATTTTGACACTATTTAGTAATTGATTTTTGTGAAAATCATAACAGAATGATAAGTTCGAAAAAAGTTAATTAAATCAATACTAACATGTCATATTAACATATTAAATTAGTGAAATTCATAAAAAGTCTAAAATTATATTTATTTGGGTATTTATAACATCAATTATGTCAATATTTCATTAATAAGATAATTACTGCATCATCGTTGTGTCATAAATAAATTAAATTATTTAATGTCTAAAAATTACAAATAAAATACCATTATGTAGGAAATCTTTTTATATTTCTAATGAATATTTATAGTCGAATTTATCTTATGTATAACCCCATATTAAAAATGATTTACTTATTAAACTTTGATTTTAACTATTTTAACCATTCTTTAAATAAATTAATAATAAATGTCCTAATCTAATCCAAGTGGTCCTAAATGGTCATATTTTATTCCTAAGGTTGTTTTTGGTCGAATTAAACTTGTCCAATAGAATTAGGACATGTGTTAGGGTAATAATAATATCATTTTTACCCTTAATTACCCTATTTACTTTTAACCGTGGTAAAAAAAAGTAAAAAGTTACTATTCACCAAAAAATTATTTTCATCTCATTGAACCACATTTTACTTACTGACATCAACCGTGTCTCTCGGATTTTCGAAATTCTACTCACAGAAGCAGTAAAATTAAGTTTTATGAAAAATTCAGTTTTTTTAACTACCACTTAGTGGTTTCACTATTCATCAAAAATTGAAAGTTTTCAGAAAAATACCAAAATTTCACCCTAGGCTAATTTCGATATCACGAATCCAAAAATGAAGTCCATTTTGAAAAATAAAATTTATAAAATTTCAAAAAGTGGTTATTACTATTCATAACGGCTAGTTTTAATAATATTTTAATAGTATATCGTTGTTTAGTGAAACTCGGTATTGCGTACGACGCAAGCTATTGAGGAAACTCGCGATTTCGTGCAAAGCAAGCCAAGCAAGTTTTGTGTGTAGAAAAAGATTCATTTGATGATTTATATAACATAAAAGTCTCAGGTGTTACATTCTACCCCCCTTAAAATGAATTTCGCCCTCAAAATTCGTCACTTTGTAACAAACAGATGAGGATACCTCTCCCTCATCATATCCTCAAGCTCCCATGTAGATTCTTCTAATTAGTGGTTTCTCCATAAAACTTTCACCAATCGAGTGGTCTTGTTTCGTAGGACTTTTTCGCTACGATCCAGAATCTCTATCGGTTGTTCTTCATAAGAAAGATCTTGCTCCAGCGGTATAACTTCTGAGCTGAGTACATGTGAAGGATCAGGTATGTACTTTCTCAGGAGAGATACATGGAACACATCGTGAACTTGAGAGAGATTCGGTGGAAGCGCCAATCGGTAAGCTACCTTCCCAACACGATCCAGTATTTCGAAAGGACCGATATATCTAGGGCTCAACTTCCCCTTCTTTCCAAATCTCATAACCCTCTTCCAGGGAGATATTCATAAGAACACTTTATCACCCACTTCAAACTCTAGGTCTTTTCTTCGGTTGTCGGCATAACTTTTCTGTCGACTCTGAGCTGCTCTTATGTGTTGTTGAATAGATCTGACCTTTTCTGCCATTTCATCAACAAGATCGGGTCCTAATAGATTTCTTTCCCCAACTTCATCCCATCAAGTTGGAGTCCTACATTTCTTTCCATAGAGAGCTTCATAAGGATCCATCTAAATACTGGAGTGAAAGCTATTATTATAAGAAAATTCCACCAAAGGTAGGTGTTGATCCCAACCACCTTTGAAATCCATAGAGCAAGCTCTCAACATATCTTCTAGAGTTTGAATTGTTCTCTCAGACTGACCGTCTGTCTGAGGATGATAAGCAGTGCTGAAACTCAACTATGTATCTAGAGTATGCTGAAGACTTCGCCAGAACTTTGAGGTAAATCTCGGATCCCGATCAGATATAATAGAAAGTAGTACTTCATGCAATCTTACCACTTCCTTTACATATATCCTGGCAAGCTAATCCAGAGAGAAATCCTCTCTAATATCAATGAAGTGTGAAGACTTTGTAAGACGATCAACTATGACCCAGATAGCATTATTGCCTTTGGATGTTTTAGGAAGTCCTGTGACAAAGTCCATAGTGATGTTTTCCCATTTCCATTCGGGTATGGGTAATGGTTGTAACATCCCTTTAGACTTCTGTCTCTCAGCTTTAACTTGTTGACAAACCAAGCATCGAGAGACATATTCAGCAACATCTCTTTTCATGTCATCCCACCAGAAGTACTCTTTCAGGTCCCTATACATCTCTGTGCTTCCAGGATGAATAGAGAATGAAGAACTATGTGCCTCATCCAGCAGCTCCTCCTTTAATTTGGGGATGGGAGGAACACAAACCCGATTTGTGAACTTTATTATCCCATCACAATCAAGGTTGAATTCAGGAACATTTCTCACCTTCTTTTGTAACTCGACATCTTCTTTTTGTGCCTCTTTAATCTTCACATGTATAGATGGTTGAACATTCATTTGAGAAAGATACGATTTTTCCCCTTTCATTATAATTCCAAGATCCATCCTTTGTAAATCCATAAATATTGGATCTTTTGTGATCCTCATCATGGATAAACTAGCATGGTCTTGTCGACTTAATGCATCTGCCACCTTGTTTGCTTTCCCAGGGTGGTAATGGATTGAGCAGTCGTAATCCTTAATCATCTCCAACCATTTTCTTTGGTGCATATTCAGCTCCTTTTGGGTGAAAATATACTTTAAACTTTTATGATCAGTATAAATATCACACCTTTCACCATAAAGGTAATGCCTCCAAATATTTAATGCAAAGATTACCGCAGCTAACTCCAAATCATGTGTTGGGTAATTTTGCTCATGGATTTTCAACTGTCGTGAGGCATAAGATATCACCATATCATTTTGCATAAGAACACACCCCAATCCCTTCTTGGATGCATCACTGTAGATCACAAACCTTTCTCCACTACAAGGCAGTGTGAGCACAGGTGCACTGAATAACCTTCTTTTCAACTCCTTGAAATTCTCTTCACATTCCTTCATCCAAACAAACTTAACTCCTTTCCGAGTCAACTTGGTGAGTGGATTAGATAATCGTGAAAAATATTTCACAAAACGTCGATAATATCCAGCCAAACCAAGAAAACTTCGGATCTCAGTCACTGTTGTTGGTCTCAACCATCTTTCGATAACCTCTGTTTTTGCTGGATCCACAGATATCCCCTCTTTTAAGATTATGTGACCCAAAAATGAAACTTTTTGAAGCCAAAATTCACACTTGGTAAATTTGGCATAAAGCTTCTCCTTTCTCAGGTTCTTCAATATAATTCTCAAGTGATCTTCATGTTCTTCCTTTCTCTTTGAATAGACAAGAATATCGTCTATAAAGACTACCACAAACTGATCAAGATAGTCTTTAAAGACACTATTCATTAGATCCATGAAGATAGAAGGGGCATTAGTAAGACCAAATGGCATCACTATAAATTCATAGTGTCCATACCTTGTACGGAAAGCCATCTTTGGTATATCCTCCCTTTTGACCCTTAATTGATGATACCCTGAATGAAGATCAATCTTGGAAAAGTATTGAGCTCTGCGTAGTTGGTCAAATAGGTCATCAATGCACGGGAGAGGATATTTGTTCTTGATAGTGATCTTGTTAAGTTCTCGATAATCAATGCAGAGTCTCATTGATCCATCTTTCTTCTTAACAAACAGAACAGGTGCTCCCCAAGGTGACACACTAGGGCGTATGAACCCCTTATCAAGATTCTCTTGGAGTTGATTCTTCAATTCCTGCAACTCAATTAGGGCCATTCTATAATGTGTCTTTGAAATAGGAAAAGCACCCGGTATGAGTTCTATTGAAAACTCAACTTCACGATTCGGTGGAAGACCCGGTAATTCCTCCGGAAAGACATCATCAAACTCCCATACAATGGGAATATTCTTAATCGTGAGTTTCTCACCAACCATTTGAGATAAATAACCTTCATTTAGTGGAATCAATACCCATAAAATGGAAGAAATTTTCACTGGAAGGTTATGTTCATCCTTGCATCGATAGACGATCATAGATTGATCTGGAATATGAAATGTGACTTCCCTTATTTGGCAATTGATATGAGCTCCATGTAGAGAAAGCCAATCCATGCCAAGAATCACATCAAATTCCACTATAGGAAGGATCACAAGATTTGCAGGAAGCACTTTCCCACAAACTTCAATCGGAGAAGAATTATAAACTTTTGATGTGACTGTTGTTCCATTAGGTGTTGTCACAGCTAACTCAACATCTAATTGTTGAGGTAATATGGTGATACCCTTAGAAAATTCTTCAGAAATAAAGGAGTGGGTGGATCCAGAATCAAATAAAACATTTGCTACTTTAGAGTGGATGGTAAGTGTACCTTTCACCACATCATTATCGTACTCCACATCGCTGATAGAAATTTCATGTGACTTTCCTTTGTCTTTAGCCTTAAGAGTTTGTTGACGTCGGCTATCATCATCAACCCTTGGATTAGGGCATTTATTGGCATAATGTTTCATCTCCTTGCACTTGAAACATTGAAGTGTAGTAGGTCCATTCTGTGTATCCCTTCCTTTGTTTTCATCATTAGACATCTTCTTCCCATCATCGCGGCATTCAAATGCCCGATGACCTTCCTTTCCACATTTGAAACATTTTCTTGTCCCTTTAAGACAACTCCCTCCATGTTTCTTTCCACACTTTGAGCATAAGGGAAAGCTCATATTCTTTTCAGTGTGCTCTTTAGATTTTCCTTTGAATTCCATTTTCCTCTTCTTATCAAACCCATATGACTGATGGGTTACTCCAATCTCCATCTCAACTTTGAGAGCACATCGAACGATTTCCTTGTAGCTATTGAAGTCCCTTATGGCTAAGGCCCTTCGAAGACTTGGTTTTAAGCCACTAAAGAATCGATCGATCTTACTCTCAGGTTGGATAATAATACCATAAGCGTACCTTGCAAGTCTTGTAAAATTTTCTTCATAGGTACCAACAGATTCATCATCCTTTTGCTTCAGTTCAAGAAACTCTTTCT
This sequence comes from Viscum album, assembly GCA_963277665.1. Lineage (NCBI taxonomy): Eukaryota > Viridiplantae > Streptophyta > Magnoliopsida > Santalales > Viscaceae > Viscum > Viscum album. Next base: position 1,805,129,240 of record OY728127.1, read on the forward strand.
CCATCTTTGTTCGGAGAATACGAGGGAAGTACTTATTGAAAAATAAGTTCTTGAACTCGTCTCATTCCATGGACTCAATTTCATCCCTTTGCCTCGTATTCTTAATAATATTCCACCATTGATCAGCATCACCTTCCAAACGATACACTACTAAGATGACTTTATCATGCTCAGAACATTGAAGAACTGAAAATATCTTTTCAGTAGTACTAATCCATTGTTCAGCAACTAATGGATCAGTAGACCCGCTGAATGAAGGTGGACACTGTCTCATGAAGGATTCAACATAATGTTGCTCCTTCCTTTGCTCGTTTGGAAGTCATGCATGATTCATAGCTTGAGAAAGTTGTGTGAGCATGGCTACAAGATTTTGTATTCTAGCTCCCATAACGTTTGGTTGCTCAGGGGGACAATCATTGCATTGTCCGTCGCATTCCGCATTAACATGGTTCCTTCGGGTTCCAGCCATTGACTAAAACCAAGAAGAATAGTGTGAGCAACACTAATTATAATAGGAAAACCACATAATCAAGAATAAAATTTCACACTTAAGGTCTTATCCTAGGTTATTCATGGCCATTTCTAAAACACTAAGATTGTGTTCTATGCTTAGACTTATCCTTAGGGTTCTTACTAAGGCTTTCACATCCTAGTTTCCAAATTTTGACTATACCTTTCCTCTGATACCAACTATAATGACCCATACTTTACATACATTGTTATTACTTCAGAATTGAATAACACTTATTACAACATATAACAAAACCAAGAAAGGACTGTATAGGTATAGTGTCTTTAGAAACTGGGAAACATAAACAACTGGTTCATAAAGCATCTACTTTGTCTCCCATTTATTTCATCATATCTAGAGTCCCTTTTTGGCATATTCTACTTAATAACCTTCTTCCTGACCTGGGGAAATAAAACATACAAAAGGGTGAGCTCAAATGCTCAGTAAGGTTAAACAAAAGAAATATCAATCATATCATATTCATAAGAACATAACATTTTGGAAATCTTAACCTGCAAAAGGGAGCATAATTTCATAACATGGGATAAATCATAGTAGTGAAATGAAATCCCAATAATCATAACTTAAAACATGAAACTTTGTGGCATACACACATAATCATAGAGAATCATTTCTTATTAGTCAAGACTCATTTCCAAGACTATCTTAGTGGAAAACGTCCATTTCTGAACCGAGTCACCCTCGTTTCAGTCCTGTTCCACTGAACCGGTATAACCTACCGTTTCATCCATGTCTATCTCATGAGATATAAAATCTTTACCCAATGCATTGGAGGGAGATATAGGTCCCACCCATCTCATAATGATACCATTCTTATGTGTGCCACAAAATCATAAACCATACATCATAGCATAACCCATGTAATAAAAATGGGAATCTTAAACATCATGACATCATAAAACAATTCATATAAGATAAAGGAATTCATAATCATATCAATTTAATAATAGGGATATAAACAGAACCCTATATTATCTTAGATGGAAAATAATTTTGATAAAACACTTGAACTCTATTCTTCAGGAAAATATCATTTCTACTTCAAAAACATTTTTCCTTTCTTAACATGTCATACAATTTTAATCTAAAAGAAGTTGATTAAAAATAATCTTGAAAACTTGTAAAGGAAGATTCTTGGAAATAATGTTTTAAAAATCCATTCATGCCGTATAAGTTAAAAAAACATTCTTCTCGTACTTTTGTCGGAAAAGTCAAAAAGTACCTCGTACGAAAAACGACAAAAGATTCTTTTCATATTCTTTACTAAAAACTCACCGAAGGGTAAAATTGGATTTAAACAATTGTAGGTGGATGGAAATAATATTACATATTCAGGAAACATGGATGTGGATGATAAAATACACCCCAGTAAATACTAAAGTATAAACAATCTCGGATAAAAATGAGATTGTGATATTTCCCTTACCTTAGGTCCGATATGCTTTGTACGTGTCCGAACCTCCTGTATAATGATTTAAATAATGTTATTGACTTATTCCAGAATCATACATATTTTTATGATATCATATTTGGTCATATTCTTAGCTTCTTAGTAGTAATATTTCATTGCTACTTGTTATTCGGGTGTTTATAACTTTTTGTTCTTATGCGTGTTTTGTCGAATAAATTCTTATTATTCTCTTTAGGTTATAGATACCTAATTTCCAGAATGGTATTAGTGTAATATATATCATATTCATTCATTCAATTCATTTATATAATCATTATGAAATGAAGATCATGTAGAACGAGTCGCATCACATCATGGAGACAGTATTTCGTACGTACGCACGAGTGATGATATCGTTCCTATGATCGTGGAATTGTATTGGAGTGTATGTATACTATTTAAGAATCAGTATCACTTTATAATAGTCATATATAGTCATTATTTACACCATTATACCCATCCAAGTAAGGTGGTGGTGGAAAATAGATTACACCACAGCGTGGAGACGGTATTCTGTACGTATGCACGCGCGGTGATTTCTTTTTCCGTAGGATGGATAGATGGTGAAATAGGGTTGTTTCATACTTATAATAACATATCAGTATATGATTGATACTGATATTATTACTTCATAATGAAACAACTAAAGTAGAATAAGTGGAAGAAGAAATAAAGATGAAAGAATCGGTAATGGACATTACCTCTTCTTTGAAGTGCTTCTTTGAGACCTCCTTTTAGGGCACTAAAATGGGTCTTTGAAAAAGACCAGAACCTCTAGGATGTTTCTAGGGAAGTGGAGAGAATAAATTGGCAGGGTTTGGCCGAGCTTGAATGCTCAAAGTGGTGTGAGGAAGAGGGGGGGGAGGTGCCCTTTTATAAGGGAGGAGAGGGGCACCTTTGGAATAACTAAAAATATTATTTTATTATAAAGTCAAGTTCGGTTTTAAATAGCTCCAAATTGATTTATTTCGAGGATAAGGTAGGTATGGGTCGAAATCCTCTCATCCAATAGAATTTAGACAAGTTTAGGTTCCTATTTTAACCTTATCATGTAGATTTAACATTAAGTTAAACAATTTTACTTTTACCGTGTCTTCTTGTGTTCTTATACTATAAGGTTAATAAACTTACTATAAGCAGCCAAACGAACCCCAAGTTGTTTATTATTAATATATATAACCTTATCTAAGTCATTTGGCCGAACCTTAGATTTTTAGGAATAAAATAACAATTACTAATATAATATTTGTTTTAAAAACTATTTTATGTCAATTTTGACACTATTTAGTAATTGATTTTTGTGAAAATCATAACAGAATGATAAGTTCGAAAAAAGTTAATTAAATCAATACTAACATGTCATATTAGCATAGGAAATTAGTGGAATTCATAAAAAGTCTCAAATTATATTTATTTGGGTATTTATAACATCAATTATGTCAATATTTCATTAATAAGATAATTACTGCATCATCGTTGTGCCATAAATAAATTAAATTATTTAATGTCTAAAAATTACAAATAAAATACCATTATGTAGGAAATATTTTTAGCTTTATAATGAATATTTATAGTCGAATTTATCTTATGTATAACCCCATATTAAAAATGATTTACTTATTAAACTTTGATTTTAACTATTTTAACTCTTCTTTAAATAAATTAATAATAAATGTCCTAATCTAATCCAAGTGGGCCTAAATGGTCATATTTTATTCCTAAGGTTGTTTTTGGTCGAATTACACTTGTCCAATAGAATTAGGACATGTGTTAGGGTAATAATAATATCATTTTTACCCTTAATTACCCTATTTACTTTTAACCGTGGTAAAAAAAAGTAAAAAGTTACTATTCACCAAAAAATTATTTTCATCTTATTGAACCACATTTTACTTACTGACATCAACCGTGTCTCTCGGATTTTCGAAATTCTACTCACAGAAGCGGTAAAATTAAGTTTTATGAAAAATTCAGTTTTTTTAACTACCACTTAGTGGTTTCACTATTCATCAAAAATTGAAAGTTTTCAGAAAAATACCAAAATTTCACCCTAGGCTAATTTCGATATCGTGAATCCAAAAATGAAGTCCATTTTGAAAAATAAAATTTATAAAATTTCAAAAAATGGTTATTACTATTCATAACGGCTAGTTTTAATAATATTTTAATAGTATATCGTTGTTTAGTGAAACTCGGTATTGCGTACGACGCAAGCTATCGAGGAAACTCGCGATTTCGTGCAAAGCAAGCCAAGCAACTGTTGTGTGTAGAAAAAGATTCCTTTGATGATTTATATAACATAAAAGTCTCGGGTGTTACATGCCACATACTGGTGCCCCAAGCCAGTCGGTCACATGACCTCAAGCGTGCCTCCCCATATGCTAGAGACTGTCGACTAGCAGCGAGGGTCTGGTAAGTCGATTATGGGGAGACTATACCCTATTTTATCAAAGTAACACACCAGCAGAAGTAAATAAACAATTTGCGTAAGCATATATAATCATAAACAAAACCAAATCTCAAGATAATCAAGCAGGAAATACAATATCCAACTGAAGCAGAAAACATGTCATGCTAAAGTAAGTGTCAAGTGTCTAAACTGAAAACTATAAATAAAGATACCGACGAGTCCCAAGTGGGTCTTGAACCACGTCTGGTTCCCTCATCCAAGCTTCATCCTCAATCAACAATCTTACCAGGGGTCTTTTCCCTTAGTCTGTCCTACATCCATAAAGTATATTTGGGTACCGATCAGGCATTTCAAGTATGGTGTGAATACAACTCAGTAGGCCGCCACCAACAGTGTCTAAAACAAATCTAGTCAATAATAAGTGTATGCATTTGTATAAAGAAATAATTACAATGCATAAATAAATTGTTATCATATTATCAATTAATTTGTTTTAAACCACGTAGACCATTAGGTTCTCGAGGATACTTGTACCTCAATACCTGTTTCATCCCGCACTGGGTCTGATCTGTGTTACATATTCAATACACAATTCATTTCAGAAAATGGGCTTTAATTATCCATTTCTTTTCAATTCCATTATTACGGCCACCTGGAACCATAATCCAAGCCAACGTTTTGGGTATAGAACGTCATGTCTAGCACCCAGTTTATTAATCCTGGATATATACCATGGGCATAAAACCTCATGTCTAGAACCCTAATTCTCAGTTGTGCACATACATCATGGGCATAGAATGTCATGTCTAGCACATCATTTCTCGTTTATGTGCATATCTCATTGGTGTAGATTGTCATGTCTAGCACCTCATTTGTCAACCATACAGATAGATCTATCATTGGCGTAGATCGTCATGTCTAGCACCCCTTTTAACAACTATGCGTGTATATCACTGACATAGATCATCATGTCTAGCACCCCATTTATCAACTATGTAGATATATCATTCCTTAACACATCCTCACATGTACCTCATTGTCACATGTTTTCACATTGTCACGTCAACCAAGATTAAACACATTAATCTTCTTATCACAATTACCCATCACATCTTCCATTAATTAATTCATAAATTAATCAATCAAAGTCTGTTAATTAATTCAATAATTAATTAATCTTTTCACAACATCAAAAACCAATAATTAATTCACCAATTAGTTATTCAAATACACAATCCCAAAACCTCATAATTAATTATCTCAATTTATAACATTCATATCCCGTAATTAATTCCGCAATTAATTACTCAATTCAATCATCTCAATACCCTCATAATTAATTCCCACAATTAATTATCAAATTCACAAATCCCAAAATCTCATAATTAATTCTCCAATTAATTATCTCGTTCAACGATCCATAATCTCACAATTTCACAACAATCTCAACTAATTAATTTACCACATTAATTAATTCAATTAGAGATTTCAATAGCTAAACAACTCTATCAATTCTATAACTTGCATATACGTAATCAAAATCACAACTATGGGGTTTTAATTTTAGACCACCTACCTTGATTCGTTGACAAACGTTCACCCAACAGAATTCCCCAAAATCGAGCAGCATAATGATTTAGATTTGGATCCGTGTCTCATAACCCTAAATCAAGATGAAGGAAATCAAGATCTTTCCAAACTAGATTTAGATTCACAAGCCTAGATCTAGATTCACCAAATCTAGATCTAGATCTAGCAAAACATAAGATAACTTCCACCAAAAGAACAATAGAAGGAAGGAGGATGGATGGAAAAGCAACGAGATAGGATCCACGTACTGGGAGAGAAGAAGATCTTTGGTTCGGGCTTTAAATTGCGAAGAACGGAGGTCAGACGGCCTTGGGATCTCTTCAGAAAGCTCTGAAATCGTCCAAAATCGTAAGGATCCAAGTTTGGGTCGAATGGGGGATGTTTCGGGGGTTTGGGTGGATTTAAAATCAATTTTCAAGCAATTAAAAATATTGTACATGGTTTCCGAGGTAGGGGCGCATGGTTTTCACTAACCGTACGCTTATTGTTTTAGGGGTGCACTGTTTCTCTTTTTAGGGTGCATGGTTTGACAAACCGTGCAACATTCGTGTGATTCCCCACTGTCTAGGGTTTCACAGTTTTTTGGATTGGGGCGCATGGTTTGCTCTAATCATGCGTCAATCGTGCACAACCCATTTTCCTTCCATTTTTCTTAATTTTCACCCAAACACACCCCAAAGTACAGCCTAAACAAATAGTACTCAAATAAGGACAAAAGAGTACCTAAATTCAAGCCCAAGTCAACTCCATAAAAGGTCGGGATCTTACAGATTCGTTGATCGCTAAGGGAATGGGTGGAGAGTAGAAGTTTTATTTCATAGAGAATGATTACAATTCACCACCGTGAACCAACCCCTACCTGCTCCTCCCTCCCTTTCTCTCACTTGAAGCTCTCAAGACTCTCACTATACAAAGGAGCTCCCTGGATGATTTGAGGAAACACATCAAGGCCTCCTTGTATAACCATGTTTGACGTGTTTTATTTAATGAAAAACATGTTGACCATATTCAATACATTTATTCTCATTGACATTTTATTCATTGGTCCAATTCAATGAATAAATTATGACTGATGCATGCACCTGCAGTTGAAAAAAAACTCTTCACTACCTCCTTTAGAAAAAGAAATTTTCTACTATCTTTCAAAGATATAATCTTCTCATAAACCAACATCAGTCAATTTCAAATCTTGTATCATTCCCTTTTTAGACAAAGATTCCATTCTATTCTCGCTCATATAACACATTCTACAATGACATATTTTGAAAACTATGTTCGAATTAAAAGATTTCACCAATGCTCTGAATTGCATGTCATGTAAAGCATTTCATTCTTCACTCCACATGTTATAACAACACCACCTTTTTGTGATTTTCCAAGATTCCCCTACAAATTTGGCACAATATCCATTATCTTCATGTTTTTTAAAGTTAGATTGCTTTAAAGTCCAAGAACGTGTCAAACATTATTTAATATCTAAATATTTCTATTTTGGGTTTAAATTTGTACATCACTTATCTTGAAAATATTAAGTAGTTTATCATTAGCAATAAGTACCGTCTTAGGGTTTTGCGACACAATTTCTTCGACATTCATTCTGTCATTGAATGAAAAGAGGCACCAAATTCCAATATCCAAGACTCCATGAGACTATCAACATACCATAAGTGGATCACCGTGGCTTTATGTCAAAGTGTTTGCTAATTCAACACTAGAAGATTTTTTCTTTACCAAGTAGTCTTTATTGATATGTCTCTTCTTCCCACAATGCCAACATGTGGGTGATTCTCCTTTTGATTTTTTTTGGCTTCATCATCTTGATTTTGATCCACCTCTAAAGTTTCTTTGATTCAAAGATCTTAAAAATTCTAGGTAGATCCTAATATTTTCGTTGATTCTTTTCTTTGAATTTCATCACTTGGTATTAAATCAAAAACTTCATTTCACTTAAAACTTAGATATTTCACTATTAGTCACTATAATCATCGTTAAATCCTATCTTTCAGGTAGTGATGACCAGAGAAACATAACATTGATTTCATTGATGAAATCAATCTGAATTGAACTCAATTGACTGATAAAAGTATTGAATTTATTAAAGTGATATAATGCATATTTATCTTCACTCATCTTCAAATTGAATGATCTATGCAAACACTTGATTTGACACAAAGAGATTTTCATACATGTTTCATAAATCCTTCATCAAACCAACGGTGGTCTCTGATCTCATGATATTGAGTGCAACATTTCTTCTTAATGTGAGACATATGATGCTCAGAGCTTGCAGATCTAACATAGGCTCAAATTATCTAACATTGTTTCTTTATGAATGAATTAAAGTAAAAGTTTTTTATAAAAGATTCTTTATAACCTTGTGTTGTTGTATAAATGGTTTTCCATTTTTATAATCACTATATTCTGGTGTTGAATGTGATTTTGATGTGATTAAAAATATTTCAAATGTTGATATTTTATTTAAAGTGTATGTGTGATTTTTTTTATGAGTGGTTTTAAAAAATGTTTAGAAAAAGTAAAATCTTATTTATTCATTATTGTCGTTGGTTAATGTGATTTTGATAATCATTTAGATTTTTATTATTAAATAATATAATAATTCAAATTTGTACGTAGGGTAAACAATTTGGGTCCCTCCCCAATAATTCGTCATCATCGATTCGGATGGTTATTTATTACTTATGTCGGACGGGTCGGGATGGATCCAAACGGCGACTCGGATCCAGGTCCATTTTGTCACCGTTCTTGAAGAACGGCCTCATTGGGGAAAATATATCACATCACCGACGTCATTATAAATATAAATCAGAAAACAAAAAAAAAAAACAATTCCCCCGAAATAAAAAATTTATATATTTTTTAAATTCCCATTTTTTTTTGTGGTCACGAGAGACTGCCGTCTCGATTACCACCGTCCAACCGAAAACCCTGTCTCTTTGATTATGAAGGTGACGTGGACCCTCTGACACGACCAAATGCGGGACGATATTTAGAACCGTCAGATAAATAAAACTAGTTTTTTAAAAAAGTGAATTTATTTAAGGGTACGTTTGTAAATAAAATTAAATAGCGCTGATAAGAGGGTAATTTAGTAATCGGAAATAAAAAACCGATTGACACGCATTTGGTACGTGTGTGCCTTTTCCGCATGATAGTAAAATGATTGGGGTTCGCTTGCAGAGAGACCCTCGCACTTTCCCGGATTCGCATATAGTTACTGTACCTCACAAGCATATGCCGTCTACATCCCCGAATAAATAATGGCAACGTCGGCAAGCTGTGGCACGCTCTCTTTTCGGCTCAGGCCCCTCATCTTTGATTATTTTCGCCCTGAATTTATGTCAACTCTTCCATTTTTAATAATGCCCACGCACGTAGGCAAGATAAATTAAATAATCAATTAGTACTTAAATAAAGATTTTTTTTTCATCCTATCTGGATCCACTCCTATGAAAAATAATATATATATATTCACATGTGAAAGTAACGAGATTGTGGAGGCAAAGTGAGAGTGATTTTTGATTCAAAATCAATGTTATGCAAAGTGTTCTTGCTCCCTCCCTTGGGCCAATTTTTTTTAAAAAAAATAAGGTCGAAGAATTTACTTTTAGTGGTGGATAATTTTTTCAAAATGTTGTTGCATTATTTCACTTGTTGTACAAAGACAAGTGTAGTTACAAATTCTCAATGAATAGTCATAAAAAAAGCGAGTGAAATGTGGTACAAAATAGCTTATGACAACACATGCATGTTGGGTTATTTTTTTGGAACAATATCAGCAACCCAAGTGCAAAAAAAAAACAATATATAACATCAATAGAAAAATATTGTGCAAAAAGATCCACATGCAATAATAAATATATACCAACTTTACATGGGCTATGAGTTTTATGAATTTGATTATGTGATAGTCAACAAACTACCACCTTCTTAGATATATGCCCATAAAAAGAATGGTAGTTGAACTACTCAATAATGAAAAAAAAAAGATTTTTTCAATTTCCAAATCATGTTAGAGACACCATGCAGATGAATGAGTAGAAGAACAAAGCTTTATTGAGCACACATGAATGTTCGAGTAAATGCATGAGCTTAACCTCTTGAATTTACTAACCTTTCACCTCCATGAGTTACAACTTTCAACAGGTTCGAACTCCTACCAACTCCTCTCAAGGTACAGAGAATTAATTTAAAAGATTTGCAACTCCATTATATTAACTATTCTTCTCTAATTCCAATTTGGAAATTTTTGTGGATTCCTTGCGTCCTAGATTGAATGCATTTTCTCTTTGTGCACATTGTTCACCTAGTGTGAGGTAAGTGATCACCTCATGCACTCTTTGGTGTTTAATTGGGTGATTTTATATGAATTTCACAATACTCTTATGATTTAATAATGCTTGTGAATTACCTAACATGAAAAATCAATTATAATTATATAAAATATTTTTTCATAAAATGTTAACGGTTGTGCATATTTTATAACCATGTATGTAACAACTCTGTTCTTTATTTCACATTAATACATGATTTATTACATAAGATTACATTTAATACAACCTGGAAGATCGAGAAGTTTTGTGTCTTTGAGAATTATGTACATTACATAATAACTTAAAACGGAGAATGCATCATCTTTATTGAAAACTCCCTTAACATGATCATAATATTTCATCGAACTTAAAACTGCATGGGATAACCTGAGGACATATAAAAAAAAGAGATGAACTATAAAGCTCAATAAGAGAATAAACATGACAAAACATGAAGAGAATAATACATGTTAGACAATAAGCATATCAATGAGTCATAAAAGGAGTAGAAACCATAAACATGAACAATGAGATATGATATAACATGATAATCATAAAGACGGTATGGAAAATGTGATAACAACTTAAAACACTACATCATAAATATAGGTCAAGTCTAACTCCTATGACATCATGATGGACAAAGTTTCATCACTACCACAGATCCAGGCAAGAGATGCGTCTACTTTTATTAGTGCTAAGTAGAAAGTGGTGATAAAAGCCTCACCTTTATTAGTGCCAACTAAAATATATAAGGTTTTAAAAGTATTTATAAGATTATAAATATAAATATAAATAAATATATATATAATTATAAAATTATAATAAATTTTTAAAAATGATAAATATATTTATTGTATTTATAATTATATATATAAATAGTTTTTAAATATATTTATTTATAATTATAATTATAAATAAATATACATGTATATATATAAATAAATATTTGCCTCTAATGAATTGAGTCAATATATATATCATAAGATAATGATGATATTCATGGACATGTTTATGTTCATATATTGATACGCTTGAGTATAATTGACACTAGCTATGATCATAAATTTATTTGTAGACACGATTGAATTGCTATAAATGTTCTAAATTTTAGATTACTTATTCTTATTGTTGGAGTTGGTGCTCTAAAATCAACTTCTTTGTACTTTATGATAAACTTGTATTCATGATTTTGAATATTAATAAACTCTTTATCACATCATGATTGTTCTTCTGTGTAACATAGTATGTGATAGTGTCCTAAGAGTAGTTGTCGCACTAAAAGGTCATAGCAGTTCCTCGCTATAATTAGAATCCAAAAGTACTACGACACTATTATTAAATATATATTCTTTAGCCAGATGATATCATTTGAGGGACACAAATGATACAAACTATCAGGGGTGGAGACTCATAGGACTTTGAGACACCTTCTCATGGTGTAGGCCCTTGGTAATATACAGTATGAATATTATGAGAATGAGACTCACTAGTGAGAAATCCACATTTTTATGTGTCATTGGATTTTTCTATCTGTGGACGTGTGTATTGGTACTTAGAGTTTAAGATTATTGTAAGAACCCGGTTCTTCTCTTTGAGGTACGGGCTTCTTCTTTTTCCCTTTCCTTAAGTGTTTTTTTAATAAAATATGGAAAATAGGGAAAAATCCTAAATTTTGGAACTACACGCCGTGTACTTTTCCACACGTCGTGTACTTCTGGTCATGTAGGGATGAGTACACGGGGCGTGTAGCCTTGCCGGCGACAAAGGGTTTAGGAACCGACTACACGCCGTGTAGTGGTCCTTTACACGCCGTGTAGTCAGTCGGCATGTTAAAATAGTAAGGCGGTGGAGCAGCCGCCAGCTGGGCGGCAGTAAACGCCGTGTACTCAGGAGTACATGTCGCGTACTCTTGTCGGTAGGTGAACAGTGTCGCGCTGGCGGAAAGCCGCCAGGTGAACAATTAAATGAAAGGAGTACACGCCGTGTACTTGGAAGTACAAGTCGTGTACTTTGTTTTTTCGACTTAAAACAGGCAGTAGCCACCTTATTTGGCAGATGAGGCATTTGAGTCGTTTTGGAGCCAAGGGAGGAGGCCGGACCTTTGAAGATCCGCCGGGTGTTTGTCTGAATCGGTTTCCGCCTCGGACGATCTCGTTGGAACCGCGCGGGTAAGCCCTCTCTTCTCCTAGCGTGTTGCTTACCAATTCTTCTCCTAACGTAAGTTATTTACGTTTGAGTGGGTTTCGTTCTTCGTCAGATCTACGCCGTTCTTGGGCGTTTCTGTAGTCGGCGTTCAGGTATATCGTTCGTTGGCGTATAAGGCAAGTGGCTTGGTGTTTAGTCTTCCAACTGTCGTGTGTTTTGTGCGTTTTTGTGCCACGAACCCATGTTGGGATGTCGTATGGCTGAGGCCGTGGCTATATTAACTACATAGAACTGTTAAGGTAATTGAATAATTGTAAAACTGTTGTTTGGGATCGTTGCTTGGATCTGGAACCATCCCAGGGGTCTGTTCCACTGTTTAGCCGTTTGGCAAGGATACCTGGGGATATGCCTTAAAAGTAGTAATTGTAGAATTGCCTTGAGAGGAATTGCTTGTTTACTGTTTGTTTACATGTTGGGCATGACCCGGTTACTTGTTTAGCCTGAGGGCTTTGTTGTGATTAGCTTGTGGGCACTGCACTGTTTAGCCTGAGGGTAGTAGTTACTTCGGCCTGAGGGCAACTTCTTCCGTGCCTGAGGGCAATAGACTCTGTGCCCGAGGGCGACACTACCTACACCTGAGGGCAAATTCTGTTATGCCTGAGGGCGGATTCTTGTGTTGGACACTCCTTACCTGAGGGTAGGGGTTTACTTGTCTGAGGGCGTGGACTGTTTAGTTATAAATGCACTGTGGTGATTTCTAATATTTAATGGATTAAATGAATAATAAAATGACAATATAACTGGTAATTAGTTACTTTTGAGTACTACTTACTTTATTGCATTTTACTACTGCACACTATCATTGCATGCTTACACACAGTTGGGCACGGGCCTTTGGGGGGTGCCTACTGGGAATTTGTTTCTCACACCCTGTTTGGGTCATGCTTTTCAGCCCAAACAGATTACGTTGATGCAGGTGTAGATAAGGGCAATAGTCCCTATATAGGTACATGATTGCTGCTGAGGAGTAGGAGGGCATGGGACCGAGCCTAGGCTCGCGATGCCGCTGCCAGCTGTTTTACTCTGTTTTGCTGTACTCTGCCTTTTGTTGTACTGTATTGATGTATAACATGTTCTGGCTGTTTTCTTAGAACTTGAGACATGTAGCATCATCATTTACATACTGTTGGTTATATTCATTGCCGTTGGTTATTTCAGTTGTGTATGGTTTACTGCTTTCGCTGTTGATGTATGTTTTATTCTGTATTCCGCTGCGCTACACTTTGACAAATGAGGGCATAGTTTCCCCACTATCAGAACTGGGCCCTCGCTGCTAGTCGGCAGCCTCTGACGTTTGGGGAAATGCGCTTGAGGTCACGTGGCAAACCGGGTTCGGGGCACCCGTTGAGTGGCACCCGGAGCCGGGACGTTACAAAGTGGTATCAGAGGCGGGTTCTTTTCTTTGACTTACTATTTAGAGCCTTAGTCAGGGATAGGAAGGACCGGTAGTTTGTAATAAGCTGTGCCCGGGCGTAGCTAACCCGTGTACAGGGAAAAACCAGTCTACCTCGTATTTTGCAATTCTTCTGATTTTGCAAATTTTACAGTTGATATGATTTCACCGTTGGGTGACACACTTGTATTGTGCTGTTTATATTTTATCTATGGGTTCTATTTAGTTGCAACCCGATGAGATGAGAGTATGCCATCTCATGCATCATTAGACACATGCTAGAATCACATGCCATGCATAGTTTCCATGCCATGTAGGTGCATTAGAAAATTGCATGTTGTTGTGATAGTTGTTGTGTTAGAAAAGCATGCTGTTGTGATAGTTGCTTGCTAAATACCTGCTATTTGATAGGGTAATTTTTGTGTGAGCTGTTCATAGAATGGACGCCAAACTTTTGTTTTTGGGGAGTATGGGCCCCTTTTGACCGGAATTTGGTGGATCATTGACTGTTTATTAGTTATAACACAAATAAGATGTCAAACTTTGATTCGTGGGGAGTATGGGCCCTCACGGATCGGAATTTGACACTTAGGTGTTGTTTTTCGGTATTTTCTGGGTTTTGGGGAAGTTTCTGAGGCATACTGTCCGGAAACCCAGTATACACGCTGTGTAGTAGTTTTACACACGCCGTGTATGACCTTTTGTTCGGGAAGAAAAATGAACTTTTTAAGTACACGCCGTGTACTCTGAGTACATGCCATGTAGTCTCTTCCCGTGTCACAAACCGTATGGGCGGCGACACGGGGTAGGGAAGTGCTTGGGTAAAACACGTTGTGTACCAGATATACACGCCGTGTAGTATTGACCTGGAGTCCGGCCGTGTAACTAACAACACGGGTCAGTGAACTCCTGCACAGAACACGCCGTGTCAATACTGAACACGCCGTGTAGTATGACTTGGGGACTCTGCCGTGTAACTAACAACACGGGTCGATGTCACCGTTCCTTGAACACACCGTGTACCTTTGGGGACACGCCATGTAGTCTTGTCCGAGGACAGACCGTGTGGACTTAGCCGGGTGGCTGGGGAAACGGGGTGATGTACACGCCGTGTGCGGGTATAACACGCCGTGTAGTTTCAAGCCGAGTAGTCGGTCGTGTCACAAGCGACACGGGCAGTTGGAAAATAACACCATACACGCCGTGTAGATTAAGTACACGCCGTGTAGTTTTGTTTAACGGGAGCCGTGTGGCTTAGCCGTGTCGAAGGACTCGGGCAGGGGAAGGGAAGTCAAGTACACACCGTGTAGTCTTGTTTTGCAAATTTTGAGATGTCTTCTTCCTCTTGTTCCCTTTGTGGTTTCTTCGTTTCAGCCTTAATAACCTTGAATCTAAGGAGTGTTTTTGACCTTGTAGTGTCATGCCACCTAGACGACCGCGCGTTGTTCACCAGGAGAGCCGCGGTGACTTTACTCCAGAGATGGTGGGCCATGGGCTACCAGTGGATCCTCCAGCAGAGCCATATACGACACCAGCTGCTATACCGGACACAGGCGCGGAGGCGCAGTTCCGTGAAGGCTTATTGCGGTTCATGCAGACCTTTCAGGGAGAACCGCATACTGCCACATCTATGGTCGAGCTTACACGTATCTTCCAGCAGCAGCATCCACCTACGTTTTCAGGGGATGACGGACCACAGGCTGCAGAGTCTTGGCTGGGGTCTATGTAGACTATTTTCGAGCATCTTGAGACGCCTCCAGGGCGGAGGGTCAAGCTCGTGACTTACATACTGCGTGATTCCGCCAAGAGGTGGTGGGATATTACCACCTAGTCAGAGCATCACATGGACATGACGTGGGAGGATTTTCAGGCAGTCTTCTTTGACTTCTTCTTTCCCGAGACGCTGAGAGCAGATAGAGCTCGAGAGTTCATGAATCTGCAGCAGAGCGCTATGTCAGTGATGGACTATTCTGCTCGTTTTACGGAGCTTCAGTGCTTTGCACCTGTGCTGGTGGGTGATGAGACACTGAGAGCCAGACGTTTTGAGGATGGTCTTCGGTATGACATCTGAGCGCTGGTGAATGTCTTTAGGTTGCCTACTATACACGCCATTGTGAACCAGACGCTGATTACGGAGAGGAACCTGCGAGAATCTGGTGGTGTGGGCCAGGGCGGTTCAGCACCAGTTACTGGTACTATTTCTGCTGGCAAGAGGAAGAGACAGATTGACTTCTCTCAGGGCGGCAGTACCAGACATGCAGCTTCTTCAGGTGGTCCGGTCAGGTGCTACCAGTGTGGCAGAGAGGGGCACAAGAGACCGTAGTGTCCACGAGACCCAGTGGAGTGCCGAGCTTGTGGCAAGATGGGTCATCTGCAGCGTTTTTGCAGGGCATTTCCACCGATGGATAGTGA